>CM076255.1:1180448-1866526 GCA_038380765.1 Odontothrips loti
GATCAGGTTTTTCTTATCGTTTTCCGAAAACGACCAGAAAATCCTGATCGTTTTTGAAAAACGATTAGGAAATTCTGATTGTATTTCGAAAACGATCAGAAAATCCTGATCAGATCACTAGTGATGTGCTCTGTAGAACACTTGTTTTCTCAGTGTACGGATGGTCTACAGATTACATTTGGCTACGACCGGCAGTTTTTAACTACACAGAGCAGTGTATTTAAAGACAAATATCTATTCGTATATAACTCTACTTCTGGGACTACAGTTTCAACTTTATTTGGTCTCAAGATCCTTTTACCAATCAAATATTGCTATTATATATCGGCCTATATCGTTACACCGCAGTGAGCAGTGGTTAGCTCATAACGCGGTGTTCGCGCCATACTTAACTGGTTCACACGTCTGTAAGGGGTGTCAATAAGCTACACCACCATGTTCTGCTAGGTATACACTCCAAATAAGTGCGGTTTACCACGATATACCGCAGACAGCTCCAGTTTGGAATGCACTTCCCTTCTGTTTCGGTGCGCACGACACAGGGATTATCAGTGTGTTCGAGTGCCTTCCAGATGGCGAGTAGCTCTGCCTGGTATGCCGTGTTATTACTGGATTCTAACACGGGGCTCGCCCTGTTGACAGAGTCCCATGACTGGTGAAGCCATGCTGGCAGCACCCGTTCTTTTCTATCTGTTTAAATTCCAGTGCATTTCTACTTGATATCTTTTTAAAATCCAAGGCCTGGCCTATTTAGGATATATTGTAACACTTAAGCATCCTTTGAAACGCTCAGCGTACAACGTTCTGCCTTTGTGTTTGAAACTTAACGGACCGTCTTCTTAGTTCAAAGTTAGTAAAATCGCAAACTTTGTTCCCATTCTTTTAGACCGTATGGGTATTTCGCGGTGTCGACAAATACCCTAGTTCGCCGCTGAAGTACTTAGAAATAGCACTTCAACTGTGCGTCGTCTGGTTTAGGCATGCTCAGCAAACGCGGTGGACATATTTCGATCAGTATGCGAGTGCCCAGCATCGCTTCAGGCGATCCCTACTGTTGCCAGCCCCTGACTTAACGTAACACTAGGCAACATATAACTTAAATAATTATCATGGTTTTGATAGTTTTTTCCTCTCAACGCAGAGGAAATGTTATTGCAGCAAACTTCGTAGGCTATGAAGCATGTGTTCTGCGGAGGCTACGAACTGTAGATCGACGAAGAGTTCTCTTCGGAAGAATTTGAGCGTGTTGTACTCCGGGATTTTACTTTGGGCTTCTTCTGGATGGATAGAAAGGGATGGCTACGATCTTTTACGTCCAGTCCTGTCAGGGAGGCGCTGGCGAGGGGGGGGGGGGACTCGTATAATATTCCGTACACGGCTCTATAATACCTATTACGATACTCATAATACTTTATTTGGCTGCCCGACGGCTAGAAGCTAGGCAATTCCCTTATAAAAACAGGTACTTCGTCAATATTAGGACGAGGGGCATTAGCTTGGGTGGATATCCATGGCCAGCCACCAAACCAAGGGCCTTTTCGTTACAAACAGCCAGATAACCGAAACAATGCATTACAAGTACCAGCAGTTAAAATTTTGTTTACAACACTTTACAATACCTAAAATATCTAATATTTATTCTTAATACCTTATAATTCCCATCGTACTTATAATATCTAATATCTCATAATATAATAATCCGCACACGGTTCAGACGAGTCGGCCCCCTCGGGCGCTGGTGTTCACAAGAGCCACTTAGCCTGTGTTAGCGGTCTAGCCGCCTCAGTGACACGCAGCCAGACGTGTCACGGCCTTCGGACGAGCAACTATTGAAGGGAGTATTTGGTGGTTCCCCTACCCACAATCATTCCTCAGTTTCACGAGCCTTCATTCCATCGTTTCACGCTATACTCAGCCGTTGTGAGTTCTAGTAGCTAAGCTGGGCTAGTAGGAGCTAGTGTTCTTAGTCGGTAAAACACGCGGTAAAGAACATAGTAAATAATGCGTTTTTTACCGGTATTTAATACGAATTTTTCATGTTTTTTACCATGCATTTGTTAAGTCCCTGGTTAAGACGGAAAATGTTGGTAAACGCACAGCCAAATGTTAGCATTTCTGTCGAGTCTGTTAATTAATCAAATACCTTGCCAATGTGATTGATAAGTTGGTCGAATTTGATTCTAGAAAGCTGGGGGGAATAAATCGAATCAGTATTTGAGACATTTTAACCAAATTTAGTTTGAAACTAGAAAAAACTAACTAGAAAAACTAACAAAATTTGGCGCTGGCCGCCTCCTCCTTCTCCCGCCTTCACACATCCACCAACAAATACAAAAGTGCGGCGCTGACTTCAAGAAGGCATGAAAAATTTCGCGGCCGGAAAGGGGCCGCGGGCGCGCGCATTTTTAATCTGCCCCACTGGCTGCATTCGAGTAAAAAGGTGTCGTTCATAGTCAAAGCGAACAAAATATCAGGTGAACAGCATCCAATTTAAACGAACGTTGTTTTCCGTCTGTTTTTTTTACCACTACACCCAGAGAAACGAATTCTTGATTCAAGACTAGAAAAGAGTATTCTTAAAGCATTCAGGAATATAATTCTTGCTCCACGAATATTTCTTGATTTAATTCTAAGATTGGCTTGATTGAAGAAAATATTCTTGAATGCTTTTAGCCTAAGAATCTGTTTCTCTGGGTGTAAAACCTGTCTTTGCCGTTCTAATAGTATAATAATACAAAATTCAACCATTTTCGGTTTTTACCGTTTTCTATCCGTTTTTTTACCGCCGATTTATAAAAACACGTAAATTACGGACTCTAGAAGAAGCTAACATCTGACAGTAACGCCATAACCCATAACGACTAGTACCGGTGTAGCACGCTGGCTTTTCTTCCATCTTTTCCTTGTCCCTGTTCGGTGACGTGGGACGTGGGTGGTTCCACCTCAGCCCACTTCTGCCCGCGGCGAGTACGCCTGTGTTCTTATTCGCGACTCCTGCGACGGGGTTCCCGGCCTGACTCGGTCCGGACCTCGCGACACTTGCTAACTCTGCAACTAATGTCCCGCTGTCCGCTGCGGCTCAGGAACCGAACCAAGACGGAGCCCCTACTCACATCCTCACCTCTGGAGGGATTATAACAGGCTGATTTTGGCGGCTGCTAATCAGCCTACATCAGAGATCTTTTTTGGAGGGGGGGGGGGGGAGTTTTGTGGCAAGAATTTTGAACCCGTGAAAGTGTCCAAAACGTACTTGTTAAAATTGCTTTTCTTGCATATCTCGACGTTTTGAGTGAAATAGAGGGTATATGTGGGGGGAAAAATCTGGTCTGAACTACGAAATTTGAACCCGCCGGGATGGCGTCTCGACTGTTAAAACTGTCTTTCTTGCATTATCAACGTTTTGAAAAGAAAAAAAAAGGGATGGGTTTGAGGAGTAAAATTTTTATATCGAGAACATTTTTCTGGCCAGAATTACACCCATCTCTGACCTATCGTAGTCACCACTGCGCATGCGCGAAAACCATTTTCAGCAGAAGAAAACCGGTGCGCATGTGCAGAGGTCAGCCCTAGTTTCCCTTTACACTGGTGTGTGCTATCAGGAAAAGCTATCATAGTTTGCTATCAGACCTGAGCTATCAGAATATTTCTGATTTCTGATAAATTTTCGCGCACCTCTGATGGCGAATTTCTGATAGCATTAATCTGATAGAAAAGTTCTGATAGCTGTAGTTGAATCTCTCACAGCAATATGCTGCTGATAGCATTGTCTGATAGTTCAAAACATTTCAGAGCGTTTTATCAGTGATACGACTACTTAAGAGCCGTGCTTAAATCATCATAAGGAAAGTGAAAACCGAGTCTTATCTAAATCTGCAGTCAGATTTGAGCTAGCGCGCACCGTTCCCGAGATGCCAGGAAAAAAGTATCGGATTTTGATAAAATTAAAATGGCCCTAGTAAATTCGCAAACTGATGTCGCATACCAAATTTCAAGCCGAAATTCCGAGAGGTTTCGGTTTTATGGCCCATTCAAAATCAAAGTTTTCAGAACATTCTGATAGCCTTGTCTCTGAAAGCAGATTTCTGACAGCTTACGCTGAAAGCGTACTGCTTTCAGGCGACCAGGAAAGCTGTCAGCATAAGCTATCAGAGATCAGAATAGCTTTCAGAAATCAGAAAAGCCATCAGAAAATGCTTTCAGAAACTCAGAAAAGCTATCAGACAATCAGGAAAGCAACCAGGTAACCAGAAGAGCTATCAGGTAATCAGAATTCCTATCAGAAATTTCTGATAGAATTTCTGATTTCCTGATAGAATTTACACCAGTGTAATCTTCTTGCCGTTTGCGGTGACGTCAGCAGTCGCAACGGAATTGTCTATTGCAACGATTTCATACTTGCCCTGACTTAAGTGGTAACGTCCTCCTGACAATTCAAATTTTTGAAACACCCTAGCGAAAAGATTGGTAACTAACGGATTGAGCACAAGTTATGTACGGATAAAGAGGACACGTAGAGTTGAATTACTATAAACGCGTACTTTTTCAATGTCGCTACATTTCGTACAAACGCTCCTAAATGTACATACCGTTGGTAAGGGGCATACATGTCCTGAGAAAAAAACGAAACTCACAATTTCCTCCAAACTCTGCCCACCTTTTCTTTACACCCGGAATGCGTCCGGTATGTGTACTTGTGACATGCTGCACGCCTTATTTTTGAATCGAAACACGAAGGCATTTTCTTTCCACTGGTTGTTGCTCCGGGAATCCATTACAACCACTCCCTGTACCACACATACAAAAAGGTGGTGTACTCGGGATCCAGGGAATCACAGCCACCTCCTTAACAGCGCCACTTTAGCGGAGAACGAAAGGTTTTATAGGGTGTCGGATGTCAGCCGAGGCATTCTTACCCCGAAGTGGTCGCCGTACGCTGTAGGAAATGATAAGTTGCCTGTGACGCGCTGCAGCTCCTTGGGGCGAGTCGGATGGAAGTGAGTGACACGAACGTACCAACGATAAGAAGTAGGGCTGCCAGGATCGCACATGGAGAATGCCTTAGTGTACGCCATGAACGGCCCCTGCGAGAACACAGCACAAATCTTATACCTGTTCAGACTTTTCCTCACATTGAAAATATTTTTCGTCATATGACGAGAAAAGTTGTGACGATTCACTGAGCACCTGAATATGTCGTCACTTAACGACGTTTATCGTCAGTGACACATTTTACGAGTTTCGCCGCGTGATGACTTATTCGTCGGGTTAATAATTCGTCACATATAAGCCAATACATTGTTTTCTGGCGGTTTTTGCCAAGATATTTTCGGTTACGGTTTATTCGTCACTTGGTCTGCGACGACTTTATCGTTTTTCATATTCACCCAGAGGATTGTCGTAAAATGACGATAATTTTTTTTACTGTGTACCTAAGGAAGGCAGCAAACCATGTGCAGTACGTCCATAAAAAACAGAAACTACTCTGTAGAAAATATCTACACCCTTCAATTGCCTGCTCTGGACACAATTAGTACGGAACGTATTACGAACCACGTCCCTACGGACACCTTTTGAAGGTACGGATTTAGGCCTACCGTTCTGTAGAACGCTGGATGCTGGGATCTCAAAACCTGATCCTTGCCATGTTTGGTCTGCCAATCTACACTGAATTGTAATTGCTCCGTGGCAAGCAAAACAACGGTCAACCAAAGTAAAAAAATAACGTAATTTTCCGTAGCTGTTGTGTTTTGATTTTTTTGCAGTGTGGTGTCAAGAATTTGTCCCTAGGAATATCGACTAAGCTTGAATCAAAGAAACGCGCTTAACTGGTAAATATGGATACGTATTTGTAATATTTGAAATATTTCAAAAGGCACCCGTTACTGGCCATTTGGAGCCACAGATAAGTGCCTTTTGAATCAGCAGCCGCAACTGAGTGCCTTTTAAAACGACAGCCACAAGTGAGTGATTTTTGAAACAACAGCCACAACTGAGTGACTCTTAAAACAACAGCCGCAACTGAGCGCCTATTGCATGTAGGTACCGAAATGTGTAATTATTGACACGCCGGTTAATTATTGTGACGCAATCTCACAAAGGCGAGTTCACTAAAAGGACTTCAGCATAAAACTCGCATTTCTCTTTTCAAAATTCAAGTTGAGAACACGAGTAAACCAAAAAGTGGGACGTGGTGCCCCACTATTCCTTTCGTGAATAACACATCGGACTCATTAAGCGCGACGGACGAACCCTCTACAAACGAAGAGATTGGTAACACGCTTTTACTAATGCGTGCTGTCCACCACCCACTCCGTAGAATCGCTCTGTTCTGATCGTGAGAAAAGCTGTCAAGAAGACCTGTAGCCTGACGGTAGCCCCCCCACTTGCGCTTAGGGGACGTTCATAAACTACGTGACCGATTTGTGGGGAGGGAGGGGGGGTTCTAAAAAGTCACGCCAGGTCACGAAGGGGGAGGGGGGGGGGGTTGAGCGAGAGTTACGTGACTCCGCCGGACGGTGTCGCGTTGCGCCGCGTGGCTGCCGGCCGGCTTGCAGGGCAGCGCGCCGGCGTCGCTGGCTGACTGGAGCTGCGGCGCTTAGGCCGTCTGTGGGGAGGTTCTCTGCGTCGTAGACGGGGAGGTTATGGCAGAGTGACTGGATGTCCAAGATGTGGACGTAGAAGACGACGACGACAACATTCCTCTTAGCCAGCTAAGGGCTGCTGTCATCGAGAACATCGCTAAGTGGTGCACCCCGGTCTTCGAGGAAGTGTGATATGACCACTGAGAAAAATGGTTTGAACTGGGAATCAAAATTCTGGGTGTTGGCATTGAAGTATGTTCTATCCGCGCCGCATCAGCACTACAATTAAAGTTTCTGGCTAGCCGGTCCAAAGTTCTGGGGTGAGTAACGAAACAGTTTGGTTGCAGCGGAGATGCGGCACGGATAGAACACACTTCGATGCTCTGTATTAATTATTTTTCTCAGTGACGACGTTCTGACTCTTCAATATCTAAATTGTTGTTTTTTTTTGTTTAAATAAATTCTTTTAGTATTTGACTGCTCTTACTAAAACCCGCGCTTTCTTTCTCCAATAAAAACTAACTTTACACGAAAATAATACTACTAATTTCCTGTTTAAATCCACTTTTGTGCCATTACATAGCGAAAAATGCAATTGAAGGTTTTGGTCACGTAACGGGGGAGGGGGGGTCTGAGGCCTGGTCACGATCCGTCACGAGAGGGGGGGAGGGGTCAAAAAGTGGCCTAAAATCGGTCACGTAGTTAATGAACGTCCCCTTACACAAAAATCGTCTCGCACACGTGTTTGAACTTGTTCCACATTTGTCCCAATCCGTTCAAAAATACCAGACGGATTGGAGAGGTTTTGAAATAAGTTAATTTTGATATCCCAAAAAACAAGGCTAAAATACACAAGCAAACCTATTCGCACATGCAAATAATTGTTTCACCTTTGTTCCAATTTGTTCAGCAGAATTAATTTACGATTTCCTCGTTCACATAACGGTATAGAAGACATTATTCACGTGTCTTCGACCAAAAAGACGATCGCAAATTATTGTTTAATTACTCTGCCTGTTTTATCTCACTTTTGAGATGTTACAATTTCCATTTGATTTTGGGCACAGCTAAAACGCTATCTGCGTGATGTCGGCAACGTGCTATTTTTACACTGGTAAAACAAAGGCGTAGTACTACGCCCAATTGAGGCAAAGCATGGAATAACGCTCTATACAGGCGTAAAAACATATGAAGTAGGGCCGTTTTTGGCTTATTTTTACGCCTCAATGGGGCATAGTGCTATTTACGCCTTTTGGGGCGTAGCTTAAGGCGTAGTACTACGTCTTGGTTTTACCAGTGTAACCTTTATTCCGAATCTAACGAGGTCGTTAATGATTGTTCTACATTTGTTCCAACTTGTTATATCTCCTTTTTCGAATACCTTTTAATTCACAATGATTTAGGGCACGGTCAAGCATCAACCTGCTAGTAGCTACAGGCAATGTTCTCGTTGATCTACATTTCGACTAAAATGAGGTGGCTGATGACTGTGCCACGTTTGTTCCACGTTGTTCTGACTCCCTTGTCGAATACGTTTTAAAGTCGTCCTGTTCTCGATGATCTATACTTTAACTAAACTGAGGTCGCAAATGTTTGTTCCTGCATGGAGGTGTCAACAAGGGGCTTGTTCGTCACACACAAACTGTTGAGCTCGGTGTGCGCCATATGGCACTCACCGCGAATGTGTTGATATTCTTTCCAGAAGAGGTGCGCAGGATCATGAAGACCAAGTTCAGCAACACGTAGAGTGCGCCTTGAACAATCATGGTGACAACGTGAGGTCGCTCTTACGAATCTTCACTGTCAGTTCGGTTCTGTTCGCAAGCAGAACGCTATGCATCCAGTGCGCACGGGTTGCGTGCGGAAAATCGTAGAACGAGGGATTCCGTGACAAACAGTACTAGCCAGGGCCCGCCGGTCCTAATGCTGCCCTCGCGGCTAGATAAGAGACGCAGTCAGGAGCTGATGGATATGTGACTGCACTCGATGAATCGTATGCAGGACGTATGTAATGCAAGGGTTTTGTCATATAATAATGGCCAAACCAAACCTAACTCACCGTCAAATGTACCTACCAACCTAATGTTGGCCTAACCAAACCTATTAGGTGGGAAGGTACCTTCGAGCCGGCTTTGGGAGAGTTCAGCAGGCCGTAGATAATGTTAGAGGGAGAGGGGACTCAGATAGACCTGGGCGATATATCGATACATCGATAATTATCGCGATAAGTTTACTTATCGTGGGTCCGATATTGAATTTGCCGAATTATCGATTTATCAAAATATCGGCGTTATCGTGATATCGGTGTTCGCGATATCGGCCCTCTTGATGGCGAGGACCTTGTCCTCGAGCGGGTGCAGGCCGTGCTGAGATATCTTGAAACCGAGGACGCTGATTTCCGTAGCTGCCCATGTGCACTTCTCGGGGTTTACTCTGAGGCCTGCTTCGCTGAGTGCCTGGAGGACATTGCAGAGAATTTGTTTGTACTCAGGTAAGTACGAAGCTTTCATGTACACATTGTCCTGGTATGAGACCACGCTCTTAAATTTCGAGAGGATGCTGTCAATCACTCTCTGAAAAATCGCCGATGCAACTTTGACACCGAACGGCAAGCGGGTGACCCTGAACAGCCCTTTAATCGTGTTGACGGCCAAAAGTCGCGAGGTTTCTTCGTCTACGCAAATCTGGGTGTATGCGTCCTCCAAATCGATCTCGCCGTAGATGCAGCCGCCGGCGAGTTTGTTGAGCACCTCGTCGACCGTGGGCGTGTGATACGTGTCCGGAGAGACAAAAGGGTTCACTGTACCTTTGTAGTCGGCGCAGAGCCGGAGTGAGCCGTTCTTCTTAGGCACTGGGACAATCGCCGAGGCCCAGCGGTAGTCCTGGTATGGGAGCCACACTCCCTGGGTTACCTTTCTCTCGACTGCCTCCTCCATCTTCGCCGTGAGGGCGAAGGGTACCTGGCGGCACGGCTGGTACCGGGGCTGGGCGTCGGCGGGGCGTCGGAACTGCGATGTGCACGGGCGGCCCTGCGAAGCACCCTGGTTGCGGGGACGCCACGGCGGGGTACTGCTTGACAATGGTGAAAATTTCCGTAAAATCAGTAACAGCGTTGACGCTATTGATACCAGTTACCGCCAAACCAAGCGAGGGAAACCAGTCCCGACCCAGGAGACGAGACGAGACGGCCCCACTAGACCGCCAGTTACCCTTCTTCGGCCCTTTGCCCCCTTTACCCTGCTGCAGGGACTTCTCGTACTTCTTGCACGCCTCCAGAACGTGGCCCCTAGCTTTGCAGAATGCGCAAAACAGGGTGTCGCGATCCTTGGTGCACGCCTTGGCCATGTGTTGCTCCGCAGTGCGATTAATCGAATAATTGACAACAATCGTCAATTATTTTATTAATTGTCAATGAATGCCACGAGGTCAATTCGATGATCAGTAATTGAAAGCGTCACCAATTAGAACTCGATCACCAATTATTACCCGATTATCAATTATTTCTCGATTATCAATTATAGTCCGATTGTTGATTGTGAGTAGATTATCAATTAATCGATTTCTTTCCTTTCAACCCAGTATGACAGTCAACCTGCGCTTGTCTGTGCTTTCGTGGGATTATTTATTACACCCCAGATACCCGTGACGCGGAGAAGGGCATAGGCACACGCCATGGACAGCTACCCGCTTCTACAGAAACTGGCTAGGAAATACTTGTGTGTTGTGGTTACCAGTACTTCTACCGAGCGCATCTCTAAGTGACGGGGGCAATGTCGTCACGGACACAAAAAACTGTCTATCTGACGACAATGCGGAAATTTTTTTATTTTTCGAACAAGCAGTTCATAAGCAAATGCTAGGTTGTAGCTATGTGTTTCTTGTTTCGAATCCTTTGACTTTAAGTTGCATTTATTTTCTTCTGTAATTTGATGTTTCAGTGACACAATTATGAAACATACTTTAGTCCTGCAGCTATGACTTCTTTTAGAACTTGTTTCCACTTCACCTAACCATTCCCGAGTCGACGCTTATACATTTAAAATAACAGGAATTTAAATTAATTGAATCCGGCTAGTTAATCGAGAGTCCACAATTAATTGACATAACTCGATTAATTGACTAAACTCAATTATTCGACCGCCTTCGATCAATTGACTGACATCAATTAATCGTCTTTTTTCAATTAATTGATCTAATTTTCGATTTTCGATTGCTGATAATTAAATTGAGTCCTTTTTCGAATTTTGGCGGCATCGACCAATTACAATTAATTTTAATAATCGCACAGGCCTACTCCGCACAGTACCAGCATTTCATGCCTCGCGAACCTCCGGCGGCGCCCTCGGCCACACGGTGAACATACCCTTCTTCCGCGGGCCGGCGCACCGCCTCGGCCTCGGCCCTCGGCCATGCGGCGGGTCGCCTCCGTCTGTATGGCCAGGTCGAGGGCCAGCTCCATAGACAGATCCGCGGCCTCAAACAACTTGTCTTGCAGCGCCTTGTCGGCGAGACCCGCCACAAATTGGTGCATGCACAACAGCTCCCTGACCTCCTTGTCCTCGATGCCGAGGTGCGGCACAATACGGGACAGCTCTTCTATAAAAGTCGCTGCGGACTCACCCGGTTGCTGTTGTCGGCCCGTGAAGTCCACGTACTTGACGGTGTTGTTGAGCTTGGTCTTCAGATGCAGCTTCACAGTGGCGTCCAGCGGCTGCTACAGCTCTGAGGGGGTGGATCCCCCCTCGAGAGGGTGGTGAAAGGTAAAAAGTGAAAGAAAAAAGGAAGGGAAAGAGGCGGAAAATGAGAGGAAAGGAAGGAAAAGGAAAGAAAGCGCAAAAACATGCACATTTCATAGCGTTTGATAGCGTTGATAGCGGTGTGAGGGGTGGGTGGGTCCCCACGGAGGCCGGCTTGCTACAAAACGGCGGTCTCGACGAGAGTGGGCCCGGGCTCCGGCCGCGCCGCTGCTCGCTCGCTCCCGGCTTCTCGTTCTAGCCACCGCTGCTCCGAGCGCTGCTGGGAGGTGGGGGGAGACTCAGTGCGTGGGGTCTTGGCTGCGACGCGGGTCAGCGCCTCTCTACTACACCGGCGAGCCCCGGTGGACCTGCCACGACCGGGGCCGCAGTAGGCTAACAATCGGACCGTGCAGGCGGTTGTTACGGAAATGGAACAAAACTGTGAGTTTATCGATGACATGCCGCTTTTCGTGCCATTGAAAATGGCAAGCACACATGAGGTAGGTGCCAAGATCCTTTGCTACTATAGTCAACGAACCGATATGCAAGGCTTCCAAAATCACACTGCCTCAAAATCTTAAAATTAACCCGGTAGGCTCGGCGTATTTTCTTTGATCACTGGATGGGCAACCATTCTTAAAATTGGACCAGGGCTCTTACCAGTGGCAGACGGGCGCGACCAGTCCTCTTCAACCACGTCGGTCTGAAGTGGGGGAAACTGCGGCAGAACTTGTGGACGATGTACTGCGGCAAGCTGCGGACATCGTTCACGGCGCTTCACGCAGAGCTGTGAGTTCGTAGCCTCATCACGCATGAAGGATAAGTGCAAGGGGCAATCCACCTACCCCGCACGCGCACGTCCAACCATGTCCAGTCTGTCCAGTGAGGGCCCTCCCTCACTCCCATCCCCCTTCCCCCCTTCTTCCCCTTGCCTGGTCATCGTTGTCCGGGTCTTCGCGCACCTACGGATCCCGGCGACGGCCCTGTCCGGAGGCCAGCAATAACAGGGCACGCTGGTGGGGGGAAACGACCGCCTTCCCAGGGGCACGATGCCCTAGGCGCGGCCGGGGCCAGGTCCTGGGGTCGGACCGGCCCCCCGCGTCACCATCTCCGTTTGAAGTCGGCCGACAAGTCTTCGTCGAGCGTCATCGGTACTCGAACCCACACCTCCCAGCAGACGCGGTGCTTGGCATGCTTTGCGCAAAAACGGGGCCATCGACGTCTAGATGCGGGGGGAGTTGGCCGCAGCAGGGCGAGTGGGCGACAGAGTGATCTGTAATGCCTTTCTTCCCCACGATCGTGACGGCATATCGTTCGGCGCGGACCAGTGGCGGACTCTGCACCCCGCACGTTGTCATGCAGTGCTTGGCTTTCTGGCAAGGCAAGACATCCTCCTTCGGCTCCATTCAACTGGGTGGGCACGTGCTTCATCGCCTTCCACGTACACCGCCAGGACGAGGGGTACCCGAGCCGCTCGGACAGACTTCGCCGCGTTCACGGCCCGCCGTCGCTGCCATAGCCCGTTTTCACATCAAAAGCCCCACACCGCGCACCTCGTCAGGCACCTAGTCAGATGCCAGTTGGGTTGCATACATGCAGGCGCTGACGTAAATGGCCGCAGACCAATTTTTTTCTCAAACAAGACTTAAACGAAATGGTAATTGTAATTTGCTGAAGTTTTAATTTGCTTTTTTCCGGTTCGTACCGTTCCGGTTCGTCGGTTCACAAACAACTCTATGCATAAGCCTACGTACTCGCAAAATAGTGCACTAGATTTTAGCGTGCACGCAAAAAAAATCGCCAGCACAGGTGCTAATTTTCTAGTAGTATACGCCCAACTAACATTTTTTAGCACCGGTGCTAACTTTTTAGTTACCGTGCTTAAATTTTACCCACGTTACTAAAATTTTTAGCAACGGTACTAATTTTTATTTAGTTGGGCGCGACTTTTTTGCGTGTGCTCCGATATACCCTTTCTTTGTTCAGGTTCAAGTACTCGGGGAGGGAGAGGGAGCTGCGCGCAAACGGGTTGACAAGACAGAGGATCAAACAGCTCGTCAGATACAGGAGTTGTTGGAAGTCATGCGTAATCTTATTGAGTGTTATGAGGGATCGCAACGGCGCCACGACGCTCTTATGGAGGCTGTAGCACAGCGGCATCAGGAGAAGTTGATGGCTACCGAAATCGGAACAACCATTGAAAGCAGTATCGGTCAGCAGGGGCCTCCACGTCCTCAAGGTATGGTCCGGTCCGTTTCTGGCTTTATTTATTTTAACGGTGCCGTAAGGCTTACGTAAGGCTTACCAGCCTGTCCTTAAATCGTCGAGTCCCTCATGTTAGGCTCCCTCAGCCTCCTAGCTGGGGTCAGGGTGTTGTGGGCCACCTCAAACCATATCACCCGCGCGCCCTGCGGGAGCAGCGGGCAGTGAACACGTTCGCCACACCAGGGCGTCGTTGCTTATCCAGGGCTGGACCACGTCCTGCTCCGAGGCCCGCGACAGGTCCCTGCCGAGCACCAAGCCTGGGAGGAGGGGGACGACAGCGTCTTGACGAGAAGAACCCAACCTCCGTCGGCTTTACCCCCTTCAATTTTTGCTGTACTTTTTTCTTACAGTGCCTGCACGGCTCCGCGGCTCCCGTGCTGTCCCTCGTGCACGGCACTGAGTTCCAGTCGCCTCCGAGCACCATGTCGCCGGTTGCGTGCGCCAGCAGCAGCGTTAGCCCCCGCGCTAAGGGTCACGCGCTCCAGAGACCGGCCCAGCCGGCTGACTGAAGATGGTGACGGCGGGTGTGCAAAGCCATAATTTCCAGAACCGTTATATCCTAACTGAGCCTGGACAAAAACCCTGGTGTGTATGATTTCTTTGTAGGTCACATGGTTTAAAGAGATGGATCTGGAGGATTTTTTTTTTCAAAATGAGCAAAATAGTGAAATTTTTTTTTTAAAATTCGGACTAAGATATTGCTATGCCGGTTGGTTTGCACATGCCTAAGGCCGTCTGAAGACATTTGGACCCTTTAAGTGTGTATTTTTCCACTTTCTAAAGTTTTCAAAGTTTCTAAAAAACATATTTCCAATTATCTTAAAGCATGTCATAATATTTTGGGCTCATATTTTAGGACAAATTACCTCTCTGTACCCTTGAATTATGTGCCAAAGCTCATCTTGGGCTGCGATACTTTTAGGAATGGCTCGGAAAGGTTCGGAGAGATTCGGATATTAGACATGGTTACCTGAATGTTCTAAATATTACAGCTTTTGTTTAAGCTTGGCTCTAAATTGACTTCCTTGATTATTTAGAACATAATTTGCATTTTAAAAAAAGCAACAAAAACTGGGGGCTGTTTGGGACCTGTTGGGTCCCATGGTCTACGTTCTCATTTGTGCCTTGAGTTCGAGAGATAATCACCGTCTGGAACTGATGGCTTTTTAAACACGATCAGAGATACCCCACGCACAAGACGTCATCTGGTGCATGGGGTATCGCCGTAGTAGCTTAATTTTTCATCAAAACGAACCGGCAGCAATGGAAGCAGTACGGTGTGAGGTGAACAACTTTCTAAGATTTTACGTTGCGACTGGTATGCTGCAGAGCATATGCCGCGCACTCATTTAGCGGCAACACTCCGCGCCCCTTCAAAAATTTGGACAGGGGACCTCGTACTCAGCGGGAGCGATGCGATAGTAAACGACGTGTCGTAATATGCGGGGTTGTGTTTTCTGTGGCAGTCTGGGGCGCCATGGACCAGCGGATGGGTGTGCAGGTGTGCAGCCGTGCTAATCCGCTCCGGCAACGTGGTGATGCTGTCCGTGCAGGCCGTTCCCGCTGACCGGCTTGTCCCCTATGACCACGCGCCACCACGACCAAGACATAGAATCAGAGCAGGTCACGCTCACGTCTAACAAGAACTTCTTTCACTTGCTCCTGATCTGGCTCAAGTGATAATCCTTTGCTGCATTTATTTTCTTGTCATTCATTATAGCATTCTTTATTTTGCTTAAATTCCGTAAATCAATTAGTCCTAGGCACAACTTTGACATCAGCAAGGTGTATTATAAAATGTCTTCCAGTAAATAAATGAATAAACAAAATCAGTGAATCAACTTTTATTTTGAAAAAGTGAGAGATCATAGAGACATGGTATATAGTATATAGTATTAGATGGAAATCATAAGTATGCTAAAACATGGATCACATCCGAAAGAATCACAATCACACAAGTCTTTGCACAAATGGCGGTATAAAGCTAGGTAAAAATCACTAGTACGCTACAATTTGGGATGGAATAAATTATATAACAATCACACTTCAGAGCATGAATCGTGACGAATCCATCGTCACGCCTCTGATAAGAATGCGAAGAGGTGCATTTTTCTATATAATCTCAGTAAAAATATTTTAGTTGACGACTAACTCGCCAGCTTGATCAAAATTTAAGTGCCGACCCCCGCCCTCCCCCCTCCCCTCCGGCCCCCTGTTGTCGCCAACAATAGGCAGGAGGCGCGGCACAAACGCGGGGTACGAGCCTCACTTTTGGACAGTTTCGGAACGGCAAAATTCACCGTGAACACAATATTGAAACACGTCAAAAACTAAAATGCCTGGCGGACGCCGCGGCTTCGGCTGGCTCCCGCTGCGGGAGCGGGTCTCCGTTGCAGTTGCGGTAATCTTAATTTTTGACGGTTGCTCTGATATGAAGCTAAAACTACCTCATGCTTCGATCAAGACTCCACGTCCTCCTTATATTGGTTTTAGGAGGAGCAGCACATTATTCGGCAGTGCCAGGCAGTGCTGGACAGGCGGGCTGAAAACTTGGCCCTGGTGCAGCTCTGGCTGTCGTGCTGCACCTGCAACTGTACCCTACGAGGTAGGATGGGTGCAGCCAATAGAACAGGGTATTTCGGAGAATCTGAAACCGGAAGTGGATAGACGACTCCCGTTCGCCCCCGGCAGCGCTGTCGGCCCTACGCTCTCGCTGATGTGTTACGATCGAAACATCACTCAACGCAAAGCAAATGCAATAAAAAAAAGTCATAATCATTGCCCAAATTTGGGCGATAAAGGATCATCGCTCTTTTTTTAGTGATGATTATTAACGAAAATTCTCAATTTTTGTCGGAAAAGTAACATGAAACGAGCGGGGACCGAACCCGTGCCGCCCGATTCACCCGACAGACCCGTGGCGACGCCGCAGCCCCTTGCGCTACGGCGGGTGGTGTGGATGGTTGGGACCTGGAGCTGGCTAGTGGGCAGTCGGACTGAGAAGACTCGCAGCAGCGTGTTTGACGTGCAGACGTTGGCAACACTACTCTCGGGGGGCGCTCTCTGTCTCTCTCACACACACTACGGAGGCGCGCCATTTGAGTGGGTAGAGGGACAGAGAAGCAAGCAGAAGGTTCCTGGTTCTAATACTGGATTTTTCGTTTATTTGAAAACAAATGTATGTCAGGTGCCTGCAGAGTCTACAGTAGACAAAGCCGCAGGACGCTCGTGTTGGGCGGGCCTGCCTAACGCACAGGCGCTGTGCCGAGTCCTACAGGCATAGGCCCACCTTCAGCCAGCGTACGCGCCTGCAGGGCGTGGGGTAGGCAAAGCCGCAGGACACTCGTGTTGGGCGGGCCTGCCTAACTCACGGGCGCTCTAATGCCAGTGCCTTGTAATTCAGCGAGGAGCAGGAAAGAAATCGGAACACTTGTGTGCCTAAGACATGAAAAGTAATAATTTTTGCCGTGTCTGCTTGCTTCTCTGTCCCTCTACCCACTACGCTGTGAGCTTCTCTGGGAGGATTGATCAGCTGGGCTCGTTGGGTTAGGCTAGGCTGGTTACATGAGGCTAGGCTCGCTAAGTTTGGCTAGTCAGGTTAGGCTGCCTAGGTAAGTGAAGGCTACGCTGGTTCGAGCAATTAGGCTCGCACGGTTAGGTGAGGCTGGTTACATTAGGCTACCCTCGTTAGGTTAGGCTCGTTAGGCCGCCGTGCGCAGGTACCCTACGAGCGTGGATAATATTTATATTTTGTGAATATATTTATTCCGGGAATAAAAATAATCAAGGTAGGACAACCGGCAAGTAATATTTTTAGGCACGGAGTGAAACGGAGTTGCCTTATAGTTTCGTCAGATTCGACTGTTTTTTTTTTTTCTTGGAAGCATAGCCCCAAATGGCCCTCTGACAGAAGTTTTTCAAACTCTCCAGATTATCGAAGGGTACTCATACAAGACACGCTGACGTGTTTTTACACTTCAAAAATATCACACACCGTTTAAAAACGAGTTTTAAAGTCGGCTTTCTCACTCCTTTCAATGGGGAAAGTAAGAGACAGAGCACCTCGTCAACAGGTACCACTAGTCCAAAATCAAAACGATCTAAAAAATCAAAAATCTGTCTAACAGAATTACGGACAATAGTCGTATTAAATGGTCTAGCGTGTTGTTACATTCAAAAAATATCATAGTGATCAGAAAAACCACTTCAAACTTCAGCTCGCTCTCTCCATCCAATGGTGATAGCAAGAGACAGAGCTACTGTTACAACGCCTCTAGACGAGCTATGCTCGACTCGTCAGCAGGCTGCATCAGCAACCTCTGCCTGACTCAGTATCATTCTGTCCTTCTCCAGAGCACAGCCAAATCGGACGTCCTTCTTTTTTGTTGCGTAGCCTTTGCCGGGTACCCATTGTCGATGTGGCGAGCCGAGCCGAGGCACGCCGAGGCCCCGCTAAAAGGAGGCGACTCAAGAGTCAGGACCGTTTGGGACCGGTGGGGGGGACAACAGTGCGAGAGCCTTGCAGGAGGCTAGCGCTAGGCGGCCCGCGTATGAGAATGCATGCGTTACACTGACCGCTACCCAGACGCCCTAGCTCTTCAAATACTCCCTCTCCCCCTCGAAGGAGATACAAACCACCCTGAACCACCCCAAAACTGAAACAAGGCTCAAACAAAATCCTCATTCCATGAATTTAAAAGAAAGGAAGCAAACAAAATCAGAAAAAAATATAAAATTAACTTCTATAACCACCCCCAAACCAGCCCAAAACTGAAACAAGGCTCAAGCAAAATCCTCATTCCATGAACTAAAAAAAAAAAGAAAGCAAACAAAACCAAAAAGAACAAAATATAAACTTAACGTCTATTTTAACCAAACCCCCGTGAAACTCCGGGCCTACCAGTATCTCACACTGTGGGATAGTATTTTTATTATTATTTTTATTAATAAAAATATTAATAAATATATGGGTAGGACAAATGGGGGTAGGACAAATGAAGCCATCCCGAAAATTCTCAGTGCGTGATCACACACGTGGCACACACCGTACCGTATGCACGTGAACCGCACGTCCTGCCGTGTCGGTCACGCCCGCCAGCCGCGCCGCGCATCTCCAATAAGGATCTATACCGGAAGTTGAGAAATAAAAATTGTTTCAGGGCGGAAACAGGTACTATGAAAAATTGCACGAACCCACCTCAAAAAATTGAAAGCCACTTGCGATTTCTCATACTGTCTGTCTCCGATCTGAAAGTATTTTTGCTCTTCGACTACCGTTTTGAAACCACATTGGAAATGCCTATTCCTCCGATTTCAGCCACGTGTTATGCTAACAACAAAGTGTAATTGACTTTTCGCACGGAGATACCATCGAAGGCACCCGATCAGCGCCCACGACGAGGCCACGACCTCCGCCTTTGCCGTACAGGAGGCCGCTGCCTTTGCGTCCCCTCCAACGGCCCCGCCAGCGCTGAGGTAAGTCACATATCGCTCAAATGATTGCTTCAAGATAAACAGATTGTTACTGCCAGCCTTCTCCTGACACTACTGAGTACTAGTCCAGAGATCCGCTAGCGTGAACGGGCCTGGCGAGTATGAAAAATTCCGCCTTTGCATGCCCAGAGTAGACGTACAGCCTCCTCCACTCGCTCGCTCCCCCGCTCTCTACACTTTATTGTAGCCTGCGAAGAACGTTCTTCGTAGGTTACGAAGAAGTTCTTTGCAGGCTACAAAGGCGATTCTTTGCAGCTTACGAGGAAAATTCTCTTAGTTTTCTTCGTAGGCTACAAAGACGCTCTTCGTAGATTTTTCTCTTTGCAACCGTTTCCTTTAACTGTAGCCTCCCCGCGCGTGAACTCGTGTGTCCACTTGTGAGCCTTTACCTCCCCGTGGCCGTGATGAGCCGAGCGGCGCGGAGAGCGAGCGCAGCCGGACCGGCTGCATGGAGAGCGTGAGAGCGCGAACACACGCGTGGGCCTACGAGTGGACACTCAAGTCCACGGGAAAAGGAGGGGGGGGGGGGGTAGCAGCAATGTGCGGAATCAGTCTGCTGGTTTATCAAGTCCAGCGCGCCGCTGGCTGGAGTCCCTAGCGGCCAGTACCTAATTACACTCACAATGTCATGCAGCCAGAGGCATTCTCATATGCTCATCAGGTGAGTGGACGTCTTTGGAGATTCTTGTCCAAGCGCCTAGCGGAATGCACCTCCAGAGAATGACAACTCACGTCAAGGAGGAGGAACCTAAAACAAAGAGAAAAATTAATCATGCTTTTATTTTTTTACAGAGTTCTTGTGACCAACCCCAGGCAAACGAAATACATGGCTATGCACAGTGTCAAGGCCCAGCATTAGTACAGATACCACTCACAGTGTCAAACAGGAACCAACAATTTCACACTCTTCCCAGGTGAGTCAGCGTCTTTGGAGATTCTTTAGAATTTTTAAATCCTTGCTTCACAAGGTACCTAGAACACAGAAAGAACAAAATAAGAGAGGTTTCGATGTCCTTCATTCACACTTTTTGAGTTGTTTAAACATGTAACCATTTACTTGGCAGGATAAGGTGAAATCTCTCTTCACTGCAAACAACTCCAGTGCAGCAAAGTGGACAGTTTCAGTGGCTAAGAAGAGTGAGTCTGGCAAAAGGATCAGGCAGAAGGTCCCCTGCGCTTTCTGCCTGGAGGAAAATAAGCAGAAATGGTGTGATGACCAGGTCATGCACCACAACCTGCCTCATCATTACTTAAAAGCCCACTCAGAGAATGAAGAAGTTAAGGAGCTAAGAGAATTGGAGGTGAACGGAGAGGAGAGAAAACAAAAACTGAAAGAGATATACTCAAAAGCAATGAAACTCTACAATCAGGGTATTAAAGAAACTGGAAAAGAAGGCTCCACAATTCTTGTGGCACGGCGCCCAAACCAAAATAATGAGGGTAATCCAACCTATGCCATCTGCCCTAAATGTAACCTGACAATGACTCGCAAAACTCTGCCAAGACATTTGCGAGTCCTGCATAAAATTGAAAGAGGAGACATTAAAAATAACAAAGCCTGTATACCAACATGCAAATGAGGCAGAAGAGAAACCTCTCCACATCCCGCAACAGCTGTGGAAAGGCGTCCTATCTAGCCTGCGGGATGGTCCTACGAAGGAGACAATTATGCAGGACAAAATAATAATACTGGTTGGAGATGATGCCATGCCCAAGCTTGTAAGTGGGAAGTACAGAAAAAATGAGATTTCAAATCTCCTACGCAGTCTCGCAGACCTGCTAATTCTGTACAGATCTCACCATGCCGAAACAAAAACTCTGTCAGAAATGTTAGTGGTGCAGAACTTTTCCAAAGTGCTGTACATCATCAAACTAATGTGCGAGTTTGATGAAGAGACCCAAGTTTTTAAAATGCCTGAGAAGGCAAAGATGCTGGGGATTGCTGTTCAAGAAGCTTGCAAGGTGAAGCTTGCTGATGCTTCCGAAAGGTGCAGGGCCATCGAAGCACAGGAAGCAAAAGCATTATTGGAGCAGTTCGAGCTCAGATGGTCGAGAAGGATGTCAACATCCATCCAAGGATCCAAGAAGCTGAACCGGAAGCCTGTCCAGTTGCCAAGCCGAGAAGACCTGCAAAAAATGACAGACCACATTAAAGAGGAGGAACTCGCCGCCCAAGAGGCAATAAAGAAATCCTGCAGTAACTGGAAGTACAGGGATCTTGCAGAGGCTGCCCTGGCACACATCATCTTCTTCAACAAAAGAAGGTCAGGAGAGGCACATCGAGCCCTCTTCTCTGATTACAAAGCCGCCTTGGATGATGCAAATTTGGAAGGAATTTTAGATGATGTGGAGAAGTTCCTAGGTAGTCAACAATCTTACTTCCTTGTCAAGGGAAAGAACTTGAAGGACGTGCCAATAGTTCTTACCCCTGTGATGGCCAAGTCTCTTCAGCTGCTTGCGGCAAACAGGGCGGCTGTGGGAGTAGAAGATAGTAAGTGGCTATTCCCTCTCCCCGGCCACCCTGAAAGCAGCCTCAGGGGCTGTGATGTCATTAGAAAGATGGCCCAAAATTGCAAGGCGGCAAAACCGAACCTACTCATTGCCAAACAGCTGAGGACTGAGTGCGCCACCATGTGCCAAGTCTTCAGTCTGACAAGTAGTGAGATAGACATCTTGACCCGACACTTTGGGCACACAAGACCAATGCACGACGAGGCATACAGAAAGATGTACCCGGAACTGGAGGTGGCCCAAGTCTCTGCCCTCCTTGAGGTCCTGGAGGAAGGAGCAGAAACCATTAAAAAGAACAGGAACAAAACAATGGCTGCTATTCTCAAAGACAGAGAAGAACATGCTAAAGGTAAATTCTTTGAAAAGAAAAAAATATTATTTACATATTTTAATTCCCGTTAAGATCCAACTCAAAATGCATCTCTTCTTTTCAGGTGCCAAGTCTGCAGGGCGAGATGAGACCAGCAGTATGCGGGATGAGGAAGGAGGGCATTCCTGG
Organism: Odontothrips loti; assembly: GCA_038380765.1. Classification (NCBI taxonomy): domain Eukaryota; kingdom Metazoa; phylum Arthropoda; class Insecta; order Thysanoptera; family Thripidae; genus Odontothrips; species Odontothrips loti. Next base: position 1,202,534 of record CM076255.1, read on the forward strand.
GAAGGAGAACCCTGCACAAAAAAAAAAAAAAAAAAACAGATTAGCTGAAGGTATAAATAGAAGCACTCTTTTCTTTCCAAGTCTTTTTTTTGTTATTCTTCTTTTCTTTCAAATTCTTTATAAGCATGCTATGGAATGCAATTCAGTTTTTGAATACTTAATATTCTTAAACTTCATGAAGACCCACCTGAAGATTGATCTTTATTTCAGGAGACACACCAGCTAGAGCACTCCGCAGCCAAAAGGCTGAAGTCCAGCAGTCGAGTGCAGAATCCGGTAATAAAGAAAACAAATTAACAGAAGGTAAATACAAGTGAAGTACTCTTTTCTATTTTGAGATTATCTTAAAATTTCTGACCAGTAAATTACAAAATTGCATTTCTTATATTACAGATGGTGATCTGGATGTGGACTATGCACCAAGCTCAGATTCAGAGTGCGAGCAAAGTGAAAGGCCCAAGGGACGCAACATGGCGAACAGGAAACCATGGACAGAAGAGGAGAAGGAGGCAGTGCGCTCACACTTTGAGAAGTTCATTAAAATGAAGAAGCTGCCGAGCAAGGCAGAGATACAGAAAGTTTCGGAAGAAAGTCCATTAATTGGTGCAAGAAAGTATGAAAGTGTGAGACAGTATATAAGAGGCATAATAGACAGGGAGAGTAAGAGCAGAGGAAGAAAATAAGTAGTAGATTATAGTAGGGATAGTATAGTATAGGATAATAGTAGATTTCTTAATGATTTTAAGATTCTATGATACTTTGATTCTAATTTTATGATTCATTCTTTAAGGTTCTATGATTTTATGCTCTATTTATACTTTTGAAGGAGTACATGTAATGAATGCTCTTTTACTGAATTTGTTTTGTGATTTCTTAATTATTTTAAGATTCATTTTTACTGATTTTATGAAGGAGTACATGTAATGAATGCTCTTTTACTGTATGTTTTTAAAGGTAATACATTTTGAATGAAATCCATGCATGAACTTATTCTTACCTGTCCATTTATGTAACACAAAGGAGGCACTCGTCGCCATAGCCGCGCCTGTTCAGTTTTAGTTCCGAAGCCACATTTGCCGTATATCTTGTCAGAGACGCCGGGAGCCAGGCCCAGGCTCGCTGAGTCATGGTTAACCGTGCGATGAGGTTCTGTCTTCACCTTCCAATTGTTTACATTTGACTTCTCAATTTTCCAGAACTAAATTCGAATTTGTCACTGCTATTCACTTCGAATTTCCCATTGTGTGCTGGGTGCCCTGAAACCCAACGAGATCTCACGTCGCCTGTCTTTTAAGTTGTTGCGCAAGTTTGCACAGACACAGACGGACTACGGACTGGATCGGGAAAGGCCAGACCAGGCCAGACTTAAACAAACAAAAATAACTATGAGAAATTTAATGACGTACTCCTAGCCACTATCAGGGCCTCTCCGAGAATGTGTTACAGATATGGTAGTGATACCCATAATATTTTTCATAGTTTTAGTATTGTTTATTTTGTTTTCGCGATTGCGGCAGGAAACAAACGCGGAGGGGGACTAGTCTCGGTAGGCAGGCTGAGAACGAGCGCGGACCCCGAGCGCCACCGCCGCCTACGAGGCGAATGGCATAAAGCGCGGCATTTTTGGACCGCTTCGGACCCTAGAGCATGCACAAGAGGCACATCCCTCAGAGCGGAGCATTGTTGGCTGAGCAAAAAATAAAATAAAATATACTAAACAAAAGAGGCGAAGCCAAATAGGCGAGATCGTGCGACGCCCGTCGCCGAAACCTCCTTCTGTCACTTTAGCCAACTTTATGGACAGAGAAAAATTGGTGTTAGTTGGAGGTGTTTTTTGATTGCATGGACCTGTAGGCCTTTTGCAGTTTCAATTCATTTCAATAAGAATCATTTTTGTTGTGTTTTTCAGCCAAATTAAGGAAAGAAATTGGATATATGAAGTTCAATGATATACCATATGTTGGCAGTTGTGAAAGTTCGGTTTGTTTACGCCCCATCGTACTTCCCATCCTGATGTAGCAGACGAAAGACGAGCCGGTATTTAGAAATCGTTTTATTTTGCGTTATTCACTCAAGATCAAGAAAAAAAAAAATTGGGACTCTAACAAAAATTGGGGAAGCAAAGGAAAGAAATTGGGACTGCCACGGACTTTCACATATTCCGAAAAGCACTGATCTCTAAGAAGACATTCATTTAGTGTTATGTTGCTGTTGGAGGCGATCATGTCCGTCCATTGCTGCTGAAGCTTGCCATTATTTGGTCTTCAAAATTTTACTGATGTTGAACTTGCAATTGTTTGCATATCTTTCGTGTTGGAGTTGTATTTCAATTTTTTTCGAAATTAGCAGCGGGCCTTAACGCGGGTGGGTTTCATGCATGTAGGTTTTAATTCGCGTAGGGTAGGTGAGGTTAAAAGAGGATGCTTTTCGTAAGACATCAACCTATGTGGGTTTTAATGCGCGAGGTGGATAAACAAATTGTGTTGTAAACAAGAGTCCTAGCAAAATTAGTGTAAGCATGACTGGTGAAGAAAACCACAGTGTCACGCGTACAGAAATTGTGTGGTAAACAAGAGTCCTAGCAAAATTAGTGTAAGCATGACTGGTGAAGAAAACCACAGTGGGACGCGTACAGGCTGAGCTTCATGCTAAATTATCATTAAACTTAAAATTTGTTTTTATGTGATCAATTTTGTGATACAATAAAGTTTGTTTTTGATGATTATTTTTGTGATTTAATATAAATTTCAATCTTTGGCATGTTTCATACCATTATACCTAAGCTTATAAGCTGCATTGATTTCTAAGTTTTAGGATTATTTAATAGGGAAAATTGAAAAGCAATATCAATAAGTACAAACACATCAATTATTATTTTGAATACTTCAATAACCAAGACAACATACAAAACAAACTGGCTGTCAAATGTTTCGGGGGCGAGTCTGATCACAGTTTGACACACTTATTACAAAATATTACAAAAAACGTTACCAGTAGCAGTCATATTCGAAAATAGCAAAGTCTCTTTGTAAAATAACAGCATCAGTCTTTCAGAACATGTATAGTCTCTTTATAAAATAAGTGTATCAGTCATATTCAGAACAAGCATAGTCTCATTAAAAAATATAAGGACAAACATAAAACTTTAATTGGAACAGTACTTTCAAATAACACAATAGAACTAAGTAGTCGATGGCACTGTGGCCAAAAAAGTCAGACTACAATTGTAACAAATAACACAATACAACCAAGTACACTAAGTAGTCGATGGCACCGTGGCCAAAAAAGTCAGACTACAATTGTAACAAATAACACAATACAACCAAGTAGTTGATGACACCCTGCCCAAATTAGTCAGGAACAAATTAACTCAAATAAAAATATACAACACTATACATACAGCACAGTTGCATGGACCTTCAGGTACAAACAATGGTCAAATTTTCAACAACCGTATCAGGTATGTTTGGCATCAGCAAACTATATCTATAATTAATAAAATGGTAAACTTCAAAGATCACATTTGTTCAAAAGAACGCACAGTAAAATCAAATAGTTGATAACATTCTGCCCCGATGAACAACACTATGATCTTACAGAGACAGGGTCAACACTTCAAAATTAACTGTGAGACGTGAAAATGAAAAATGGCAGAACAAAATAATAAACATACAAATCTTAAAATTAACACATGCAGAACAGGCTTGAGCTTACATAATTGTTCACTTTAATGTTGTTGAAATTCAGTCAGTTTTTTGCTGCTTGGAGGTTGATGGTTCAGCATTTTCTGGCATCCTCCTTTTCATTGGTGAGTAGGACTTTTCGGCTTGCTCAATAAGAGCAATGCCCTCTAATTTTTCTTTATTAACAACTGTGAAAAGAAAAAAATAGAAAAGTGAAATTGAGTACAGGACTGATCAGTAGATCACATATGTTTAAAAATTATACAAAAATAACATTTACCTTCATCGTTCTTCAAAATATCAACTTCATTGGCGCCTGAAATTTTGCCATAAAATACAATCCGCACGTTGTTGCCAGACACATCCTTCTCCAATTGTTCCATTTTCTCATCGGAGAAGTTGTCATAGGATGTTGGCATGTATGTATGAAAAGTCATGCCTATGTCTTCATAAATTGCAATTAATTTGAAAAGAACTCCTCCTGATTTAGTTGTGAAAAGACTCTTCTCTCTTGCAAACTGCTTGATTAAATAGGGTTTTCCCCTAACAAGAGCTTCTGGCCTGCGACCTTTGGTTCCAGCAGGTTTGCGGAACTTTGATTCATCTATGGCTGAAACAATAACAGACAATGAAAAACACCAAACATAGGTAAAGGATTTATACAATCAGCATCAGATCAGTAACTACAAGAGGGAAGACAGACGAACGAAGTATTTACACCTACACCTGAATTACTGAACAGCCAGGAAAACTTACTGTTGGTCGCAAAACTCTCAACGCAGAAAGAAACAGCAGCAGGAAACAAGCTGGTAAGCAATAAAAGGTATCCTGAAACAAAGGTGAGAAATTATGTCAAATCAAACACCGAACTGAAGGTAAACTGGAGAGAGCGTCAACGTAAACGAAGCCGCCATCTTGGAACGCACACAAGAGCGTACATCACACTCACCGGTGACGCAGGGAGAATTTGAAGAAGACGGAATTAATAAATCACGGTATCACCACTGGAATACACACGAGTGAAAAATCTGAAACAAACAGCATCACAAAATACATTGTAAGAACGAAGTAAACAAGACGACATTGGTTGTAGTTGCCGGAGGCACGACAGAGCAGGTCACACCAAAAAAACGTACTTCAACAACAACCGAAAAGCCAGAAAGAAAAAAAAATAACAACAAACAAGACACCGACAAGAAAATAAGCGCACTGAAAACCTGCCACATACAACCAAGAAAAGTGGAACGCGGAGTCACAGAGCCAACGGCAGACCAACACACCACAGCGACTGAGAGCTACGGCAAACCAACACGCACTGCAATGGCGTCGGCAGAACCATACGGCAACGTTCTCGTAGAGATCTGTGCTGTTCCCTTTGCTCTCTAAAGGACGCGCACGCGCAGAAGCGACGGACTACTTTCGGGTACGTCGGGCGCGCCACTCCAATCACAACTGTCCAGCACCAGCAGCGCGGCACTCAAATCACGAAAAACGAAGTTCTCAAGAAAGCCATCGAAAAACCTGACCCGAAAATAAAGAACAGACACTGCAAGGTCAAAACGACTCAAACAAGATGGGCAAAAACAAAAAAAAAATTAAGATAGACCGTCGGCACTGCATCGCATCCACTGAACGATCTTAAACTACGTGCCTCGACACAGTTAATGTAACTCAAGACACCAGAACGAAGAGTTATAGCTGCCAAGGCACCAGAACGAAGAGTTATAGCTGCCAAAGGATTTAAATTAAATGAAACAAATGAGACGATATCGATCATGGATTTACCTGAATAACTAAAAGGCACCCAGTGCTCCAACCGCGTGCAACGTCTCAAATTCAAGCTTTGACAACAACTGCAGGCTGATGGTTGCCTTTCGTGTGTGTCTTCTTATAGCATAAATTTTGCACGTACACACTCGCGGATCATTGCACGACACAGGACTGTCGGAAAGTAAATTCTCTAATTCCTGAAATGCAGCGATCTCTGCTGCTGAACTGTTAATGACGATGTCTGCGGCTTCATTAACAAATGCAACGCCAACGAACTCTAGCAAGTCATTAAAGTTTTTCACTGTTTCAGGACTTCCACAAGACGTGTCCTGGCTCTTCAGTAACACTTGAATCTGATAGGAAAGATTCGGATTCTGCTCCAAGATAGCATTTACTGCCATGATTTTCAAAGAGCTCGCAAACTGGGCCAGAAACTTGCCACACAGACACAAAAACCGGACAACTTACAAGGTGACACAAAAACTTGACAACATACAAGGTTCATCCGCCGTACAGCACATACGCGGTTTTGAAGGCTTTGAACAAGGCTTTGAAGTCCTCCAGTTAAACGAAACAACAAAGAAATAGAATTCACATTCCAAACGACATAAAAACTGCACCAAAAATTCTTTAAAAAAAGAGGACACAAAGAAGTAAAGACAAACCTTTGATAGGCGCAATTTTCAGGAAAAGAAAATCTTGATTTCTTGAAACTTTGCGTTAAACTCACGGAAACCGAAATGCACGGCGACGGTGAGCAGCGTTGCCACACTTTCCACAGCCTTGCGTAACAGCCGAATAGCTTGGAGATTGCGTGCGAAAATACAAGTTCTCTTTAACGATTTTGAATGTTCATGAATGTTCGAATCCGGCTCAGTTGTTTTCTTTCACACCAAATATATTTAAAAAGTGTGTACATTTGAGGGAATAAAAAACGGTTGCTGTTTTAGCAAGTAAATTGTATTCGCATAAAAAACGAATATCCATATATTTGCAGAAAATGCTTTCTATCCTCCGGAAAACGACAGGCCATCTAGTCTTTTGATCAGTGTGGGTTAGGTTAGGATAGGTTAGGTTAGGGTAGGCTAGGTTAGGTTAGGATAGGTTGGGCTAGTTTAGGTTAGGCTGCTGCGACTAGGTTCTTTGATTCAGTGGCGCTCCTCCTTTCCTTCCCAGACCTATTCAAATAGTTGCGCGCATGCTCTGGCAACGCTGTCGGAACAGTGTCGGAACACTGCCAACGATACACGAAAGCATATTTTCAATAATGCAAATTCAAAACCGAAAGTTCGGAGGTAAAGCCACGAAAAACTCGCTTGGCTTGAACATTGAATTTTACATGACTGGCGACGCCGACGTATCGATACGATACTGCCTAGTTAAGTTTGCCCACCTGCTTGGCATCATGTACGCCAAATCACAAACTAAGTGTAAAAACTCTCTTACCACTCCTACCCATTATACCCACTGTTCACACAAATCAACAACAATAAAACGAATCAAATAACAAGAGGACGAAAGAATATTTAAAACAACGATAAATATTTGCAGATTGTAAAATACTTTTACAGTTTAAAGTATTCTGAAACAAGTCACTGTGATTTTCATTCAGACCTCGAAGGTTGGCAAATTGTTTTACCATCAAAGCAAAATTCAAAACCATTCGTGTCGGGTTGTGATCAAATGCATCCGAGTGGGTTTCTGCTGGAAGAAATTTGCTGTTCTATATCAGTGGAGAAACAGTTCAAATTCTGTATGCAGTTCGTTTGCTTACTACCGATCCGCACAGGGTTTTGTTTTTAACTGTCAAATTTAGTTGTTGGTTGATATTTACGAAATCGTGTGCGCAGTGTAGCTCGTCCGGTGTGTTTGCTAACCAACTGGTCGTTTGCATAATTGAAACAAATTATGCTTTCCAAAATCGGTGCACACACCTCTTATAAAGGTAGATGTTGTGTACGTGATTGCCGCAACAGCAGTGTTGATGCTTGGCGAGAAAGTTACACACTTCACAGGTAAAGTCGTGTTACCATGATATTAGGTCCAAAAGGATATTGTTTATTCTATACAGACTTAGTATTTACGTGCATGCATTTCAGACTACCAAGCAACCATGAAGCAAGAGAGAAATGGCTGCACTGGATTGCTGGCGAGAACAAACAATCAGTGCCAAGTACATTGAACAAACAGCTGCTCGTGTGTAGTGACCATTTTGCATTGTCAGACAAGGGCATAAAAAGATTAAGGAAAGGTGCAATACCAACAATTTCTGCTGTAAGGAAGACGAAATTTGTGTATCTGTTTCTGATGCCTAAAACTCTGTTTTTATATTATTATTGTTTTGAATTTTCTTCATAGAAATGCAACGATCGACAACAGCAGCAAAGCCCATCATCTGGTTTTGAACAAGACCAAGGCTATTGTAATGATTCAAATGATTTGTGCAATGGGCAAACTGTTCCTGTTGTAATACCTGTTTGCCAGGATGTCAATCAAGCCACTCAAGCAGCTAAAAAGTTTTCTAACTCTTGTTGTATTCTATCTTGTCAAAGCAAATTATGCGATACTGTCTCTGGACCGTTTCACTTGCACAGGTTTGTACCGTAAGTGTGAGTCTCACATTGTTTACTTACTGACTTTTGTGTGATTTTTTAGCACTAGCATAGCCTAGCTAAACTAAATCATATTGAAGAAAGAGGTGTCAGCTAGCTTGTTCTTTCATTGTAGGGGGAGCCGCGTCCGTCGCGTCCGCGTCCGCGTCCGCGTCGCGCATCGCATCGCTCCTGGCTCGGCTGTCTGCCAGCTTTGCCAGCCCCGCCGCGCTCCCCACCGCACCCACCGCAGCGCGGGACGGCTGAGAGGGGGAAGGGACTCGGGAGAGAGAGAGAGAGAGAGAGAGAGAGAGAGAGAGAGAGAGAGAGAGAGAGAGACCGTCGCTGGAGGTGGCTCACTCGAGGTGTGGCGTGGCGTGGAGCGGCGTGGCGCGGTGTGGAGTGCCGTGGCTTGCTGCGCCTGGCTAGGCGACGCCGACCCCTCCTGGCCCCGCTCCCCCGCCCCCGCACACATGTGCGTCTAGCCTCCCCCTCCTGCCCTGCTCTGCCCTGCCCTGTCCTCGCCGGCCCATCTCCCAGTTCTCAGAAAGGGAAAGGACACAAATGGCGTAGTTTGCGATGAGCGTTGTCACACTCCCCCTTTTATGAAAGTTGGCTTTTACAAATATTAGTGGAAAATTAAATTGGTAGGTTCTTGCTGTTTGACCAAAACTTGGGGGAGGCACAAACAATGATAATAAATTAAAAACAAATTCCAAAAATTAAACACAACGTCGCACCATGAAGGAAAGTAGGAATAAAACCAGAGTATCATCTGCTTTCATGACGGTTTTGGAATCGTCGTTTTTTTTTCTTTTTTATGTGCCAGGTTACCAAAAAACATCATAACTAGAAATAAGTGGTGTGTCAATGGATTGCTGAGCAGAATAATGTGAACTGGACAACGCTGATTGGTAAATCTTTGTTTTTGTGTAGTAAACACTTTTAAGATGATGTCAAAGGAAAAGTTAAATTGAAAGCTGGGGCTTGTCCAAGTATTGGTGACTTATGTGAACAAGATAGGTGTAATAAACCAGACAGCAATGATGTACAGAAATTCCAAGAAGGTACATTTATTAATGACATGCCAAGTGATCGTGATAATTATGAAAGTAGTGATGCTGTAGTTGAGGACCAATCATTCAAGAATGATTTCAATGTTGAAATGACAATTAAAGTGGACGAAAATGAGTGGCTTAGCCATGAACCTGATACAAATTATTCTGACGTTGTGTTTGTGAGCATGGATGTCAATCCAACACAGGTAAGAATAAAGTACGTGCTTTTCATATTTAAAAAAATAAGTAAAATTCAACTAACAATGTATTTATTATGTAGACCTATGATGTTACTAGTTCAGCATGTGTACCTGGCACTGTTCCCATTACATGTGGCTTAGACAATGAATGTGGACAAGTAAACATTGATGATATATCACACATCAATTTGCCTAGCAATGATCCGTATTCAGATTATTCTGGAGTTGTGGAAATAGATATGAATGTTGGTCCAACACAGGTAGGTATTGACGTCACTTTGTGTTTTGAAAAATGAAATGGAAGAATTACACATTTGTGAAACCATTGTACCATTCTTTTCAGAGTTTAGAAATTTCCAAAGCTCCTATGGATTTTGATCAAAATGTAGACAATACTTTCATAGAGCAAAACTGTGACCCTTTTTGTGAAGACGAGAGGAACATTCAATTGCAATCTTCAACACAGTTTGTATGTTTTGTTATGATGTTATATATGACAGCTCTGACTTTTGTTCTCAATGTCGTTTAACTAAAATGAAATTGAATTATATTGTTGCCAGGTGATAGAGAGTGGCCAGACTGTTGCAGCTGATAACGTGTCTGTGGCGTCACACAAACCAACACGAGCAACTAAGAATCAAGTGCCAAAGAATCCAAAGAAATGTTCAGCAAAAGATTGCCGATCAGGACATGATAAAAAGTTTTTCAAATTTCCAGCCATTCAACATTCATCTAATCTTGAAAGGTTTGTTGGCTAATCAACCAGGTAATATATTGTTGAAAAATCCAAAATTTAAGAGAGAAACTTAATTTTACAACAGGTGCAAGTTATGGATACAGAATTGTGGAAACTCTGCATTGCTTGAATTACCTACAAGCAGTCTGCATGCAAAATGTGTTGTCTGCGAAGATCATTTTTCTGTAGACCAATTTTATAACAGTGATTGTGTTCGTCTTCTACCAAATGCAATTCCAACTATGTTTAATGTTATATCTCCTCTTACTGATGAGAACATGGCAAAGTATCCAGTTTTAACCATACAGGAAAAATTATTAGGTAAAGAATGTGAAGAATGTGATATGTTCATTTCAAAGAGTATTTATAATTGAAAGCATTTTGTTCAATTTTACAGGCGTGACAGACTCGATTAGTGATTTGCAGCGAATTTTTGAAGAACAAATGAACAATTTTAAATGGATGACATGCAACTCATGCAATGAGAAGTTTTATGTACCATCTGATTCTGTCAAAGCATGCAAACATAGCAAAAACATATGCCCCTCCTACAGCAAATTAAACAATATGGACCCAGGGGATGTGCCTCTTGCATTGCAGGGCCTAACGTATGTGGAAGAACAGCTTATTGCCCGAATTCATCCTCTCATATCCATCTTCAAGCTGAAAGGAAACGCTCAATTTGGTTATCGAGGGAACATTCTGAATTTCCCACAAAATGTGAATGAAATTGCATCAAAATTACCTCACAGAATTGAGGACTTGTCATCTCTCATAACTGTTCGCACATCAGATAAAGTAAACCCAGTGGATTTTCTTGTTCGAGCTGGTACGTTTCTCTTAGTCTAGCATCATACTGAAGTCTGAATATATACTATATTGATCACTAAATGAATATTGCTTTTCAGGGAAAGTCAAAGAGGCTTTGATGTGTTTGAAGGAAATTAATCCATTCTATGCAGATGTAGAATTTTCTTTGGAAAATTGGGAAACCTTACCAGAGGAAAGCAATGTGTTTGAAAGAGTGTCTCATGTTATTGATGATACCACTAATGTCAATGCTGACAGTGATGATACAACAAATGAAGAAAACTCAGCAATGATTTCCGAATCATGCATTCCTATGATGGGAGAACCAAGCCAGAGAGACAAAGCAGAAGCTGTTCTAAATTGGCCTTCAATACGTCAAGAAAAAATCAATGAGTTTAACAAGATTGGGTACATAGCAATGGCCTTTCCTGTTTTATTTCCTCATGGTGATGCAGATTTAAGAAGTCCAAGAGAAAAACCTGTATCACCAATCAATTATTTCCAACATTTGATGAATTACAAAGATGAAAGATTTGCACAGCATCCACGGTTCCGATACTTTGCATTAAACTCTGTCATGAGATGGTCAGCTCTTAAAAATGGAAGTATATTTGTAAAAAAAAATTCGGAATACATGAAGATGAAAAAGACTGATTTAAAGACCAAACTTGATGAAGATCCTAATATTTTGAAGAAAATGATGTTTTACAATTCCAATTTGAGAGGTACGAAAGCGTATTGGTATGCCAGAGGACAGGAGCTACTAGCAATGATACGGCAATTGGGATTACCCACACTTTTCTTTACTTTGAGTGCAGCTGATATGCACTGGCCAGAGTTATACAAATTCTTGTGCCCTGATGAAGATCCAAATGCTATATCAGATGCAACGCGTAGGAAATTGATAGAACAGAACCCTGCCAAAGTGGATGCTTTTTTTATGGAACGTGGGGATACCTTTGTCATGCAGGTATGAACATTTACAATATTTTCTTCTTTATGACTGTTTTGTGAACAATAACTAAATTGTTTCCATTTTTACAGACATTACATGAGAAATTCAATGTAAATGATGTATGGTACAGAATTGAATACCAGCACAGAGGTTCTCCTCACATTCATGGAGTTCTTTGGTTGGATGGAGCTCCTAAGATACCAAATGATTTAGCAAAAGCAACTGCAGAAGAAATTGAAACAATAGCAAAATACTTCTACAAATACATTTCAACGAACCATCCAGATCCAGGATGCCCTACAGGTGTGACACATCCTTGCAAAATGCGTTTTTCAGAAATTTTTGATGTGAAAGAAGATTTAGCACAACTACTCAATTGTGTCCAAAGACACACAAAGTGCAGTGAGAGTTACTGCCTCAGAAAAAACAAAAAGACAAAGACAATTGAATGCCGTTTCAAATTCCCGAAGGAATTTCGTGAAAAGACAGAACTTATCATTTCAAGTGAAGATGATGTTGAATTGCAAACAAAAAGAAATGACAGGTATTTAAATAAATACAACGAATTCATGATTCAGACATGGCGTGCAAACATAGATGTCTCCCCTGTCCTTTCTAAGAGAGCTCTTGTTTCATACTTAGCAAAATATATTAGTAAGTCTGAAAGCCAGTCAAAAGATCTCTTAGCAATGATTAAAACATTGCTTGACAGTTCAGAAGATGATGCACCAGCAAAGAGTATCATCCAACGTTTGTACATACAATCCTGCTGTGAAAGAGATTTTAGTGCACAGGAAACTTGCCATTTGTTGATGAGTCTTCCATTGTGCAAAGCAGGTGGAAGAAAATTTGTTACCCTCAATTTTAAAGTACTAGATTCACAAGAATGGGTGCCTCTTTCAGATGACAGCACCAAACAAGGAAAGAGTTTTATTGAAAAATATATCGAAAGACCTGAAAAATTTGAGAATGAAAGTTTAATGCATTTAGCAAAAATGTGTTCATTGCCAAGAAAAGACATGCCCATGGGAAAGAAGCAATAGTACAAGTATTTCCGAAAATTGCAGAAGACAGAAATGAAAAGGAAGATTTCTATCGGCAACAAGTAATGCTACACATTCCGTGGCGTTATGAAGATAAATTTCTTGAACAGTATGGCTCTTGGGAAATGGCTTACAAGTCAAATGAAATTATTATCAAACAAAGATCAGTTGATGCCTGTGATCTAGATAATATTTGCCCTAATGATCCTGAATATGAAGAGGCAATAGCAGATTACAATTCAATCACCGATGAATTCATGTATGTTGCCAAAATGGGACCTTCGCAGCACACTGAAAAAATTGAACTTGGAAGGAGGGAATTGGATAAAAACCATGATTGGCATGCAGCAACTGAAAAGTATCAAAAATTTGGTGATTTAAAAGAAATCAAAAGCTTTATCCGTGATCAGAAGAAATTTGCATCTTAAGCATCTCAGACTGATGTTCCAATTATGCCAAATGTAGAATTTACATCCGAACAAAATTCAGTTTTGAAACTGTTAAGATTACAAATGGAATCTATAAAAAGCAAAGAAAAGGCAACTGACAATTTTGCTGTTCCAAAATCAGTCGTAGTACAAGGAAAAGCAGGTAATGCATTTAATTTTATAATATGTAAATACAACAGTTTATACACAAAATATTAAGTTTTTAATTTTTCCTTACAGGAACAGGAAAAAGTCTGTTAATTCATGCTATGGTAAGCATGATATATGAGCAGTTCGGTGCAGATGCTTGTGTTTTGATGGGTCCAACAGGCGTTAGTGCACTAAACATAAATGGTTCAACAATCCACTCAAAATTAAACATGAGAGTGAAAGAAAACCAAATTGAAACTTTAACGGGTGCTGCTTTGCATGCCTTCCGACAGAAATTCCAGAAAACTTTGTTTGTAATCCTAGAGTATGATAGGATGTTATATGCTCAACAACATTGACATAAGATTGAAAGAAGCTAAGGACCGAGATGATTTGCCACATGGAGGTGTCTTTATCTACATCTTTGGAGATGTTCAACAACTAGCTCCTGTTGGTGATAGTCCAGTATACAGTAATAATCAGAAGTCACAAGCATACATCAATGGCAAGCTATTATATAATAGTATTGATGCATCCATAGAGTTATCTCAGGTGAAAAGACAGAACGACATACAATTCCAGAATGTTCTGAACAATGTAAGCACAGGGAATGTAACAAAAGAAGATTATGAAGTATTGAAAACCAGGTTCCGGCAGGGAGTGAAACCATAACGTAACGTAACCGAAGGTCCGTGAAAACCGGCAATTTCGGTTAAGCGAAACCGATATTTAAACGAAAGTGTTTTGAACTGAAAAACCAAAACGGAACACACTAACGAAAGTCCAAATGAGCGAAACTTGTACCGAAAAACACAACATTTACTATCGTTTCGTTATGTTTCGTTATTTCACCAATTTCGTTTTAATTGCAAGGAAGGCAAAAACCGAAACGCGGCAAAGTGAACCAAAAGCCAGCCACAGGACCACCACACACAACACACCGGATCGCGCACATCTGGCTTCCAGTACGCCTTTGGCTTGGAGTTTGAACTTAGGGGCTTGTCCGTAGGGCTGGGCGGTTAAACGGTAAACCGATTTCGAAACCGGTATTTTATGAAACCTGAACGAAGGTTTCGGGTTTGAAATAAAACCGGTTCCCCGTTATATCGGTTCATTTCGGTTAACCGTTTTGGCATCGGAACCGGTTAACCTGCCAAAGGTTTTCACGAGTTTAACATCATAAATGGCTTCCTCTTGCGTAGTGGTAGTGCCATGCGGGGCAGCAAATAAACAGATTTTATAAAAATTGAACGGATCATCATTCTTTTTCATACTCCTCGTTGCGAATAGTTGAGGTTTAGCCGATTAAAACAGTCAAATCGGTCTTACGGTAAACAATTTTGGAAGGTAAACCGGTTCATGCCGAAAAAACGGTTTTCAGGTTAAAACTCTTGGGAAGGTTAACCGGTATATACCGTCAAACCGGAAACCTAAACATCAAACGGTTTTTCCTGAAACCTGATACCGGTTTCAAAAACCCGTAACCGCCCAGCCCTACTTGTCCGTGGTGTTTCGGTCACATAAGCTAATAACCGAAATCAAACCAAATGATATCACTCCCTGGGTTCCGGTCAAGTTTGTCTGAAAAAGAAAAGAATAATTTCAAAGATGCCATACATCTGTTCCCTAAGAAAAAGGCTGTTGAAGACTACAATTGCAACATGCTTCAAAAATTAGTATGCAAAGGATGTCCAGTGCCAGTAGCACGAGTGCCAGCACGTCACAACATTATAGCTGCAGCTCATGAGAGTGAAAATCAAGCAGGTGGATTGCGCTCTCTTCTATACCTAGCACCAGGGGCTAAAATCATGCTTAGAGCAAATTTATGGACAGAAATGGGACTAGTCAATGGTGCTATTGGAAAAGTGGTAGACATACTATATGAAGAAGGATCGAACCCTCCAGATGATCCACCCATTGCGCTTGTTTGCAAATTTGATAATTATAAAGGACCATGCCTCAATGACGAAGAAAAGACAATTATCATAGAACCAATGATTAAAAAATGGAAAAACAACAAAGGACAAGAATGTGTCAGAGAACAATTTCCAATTTCTTTGTGTTATGCTTGCAGCATTCACAAATCCCAAGGACTTACACTTGAAAAGGTAACTTAAACTTTTGTATAATTATTTTCTAAACCACTATTTCAGTGTTTCAAATCAGATTACCGAACTGCCAGACTAACACTTCTTGTTCCTATTAAAACAGGCTTTTGTGAACATTGGACCATTGAAGGAACAAAACCCAGGACTTACTTATACAGCATTATCAAGAGTAAAAGCATTATCAGGACTAATGTTAGAAGACTTTGGATATAGCAGACTTGAATCGCTGAAACACAAAGAATATGTACAAGACAGACTTAATTGGCTTGATGAATTGGCAGGCAAAGTAATTCCAATTTAAAAGTCAGTCTCTTGGCCATTCTTTGTTACTATTCTACTATTTGAATTACAACTTGTGTTAAGCATCATGACATTTTAGCATTTTTCAACATGTGAAATTGATTAGTCCTTAATGGAATTAGTCCTCATTTTTAAAGTAAATTTCCTTTAATTTTATTAACTATCCTTTTATTCATAAGGAAAAAAAGAAAAAAAAAGAAAACAGGTCAAGTTTTTATTGTTTCTTAAAAATAAAATAATAAATGAAAAAATACACAGAAGCATTTCATTTTAAAGAACCATTTCCTACCCTGTGTACATATACTGTACATGCTCCAATAGTTTTAAATTCATAGGCAATGGTCAACGTAACGTGTTCAGGAGGCGTAAGGGAGTGCGGGCGTAAAGCACAATTACAATTGTTGACTTTTCGATGACTAGCTCAGAATTGTAATTCAAACATCTACATGGCCAAAACTAACCCCGATGAGGGTGAATAATACATAGTGCACACAATGATAATACAACATAGTAAACACTTCTCATAGTATTACACAGCTCGGACCGCCTTTGCTCAATTCGTTTAAGCCCAAATTAATTGCATTGCTTATAGGTCGGTTAGTAAAGGGTTTAAAATTTTTAAAAATGATTAGGATTTAAGATGACTGTTGGTAATAACAAGATCAGTTCGAAAATTTCAGGCGAAGCCTCATAAATGTAACGATTTTAGCTAGTCGATGTGCCCACCGGTCGGTGCCAGTGAGAACTAGGGGCTGCGGGCCGCGCCGCGACCAGCCAACCTATCGACAATGAAGTCTCGCCACGATTCCCCTCACATTTCCCGTTTTTGATAGTTTCTTCAGCCGCTGTACCCTACTACTATTCGGCATACCCCATATACCACGATGTCTGCCAACGCGCCACCCATCCACCTGCAAGCTAGAATAGACACATAAATTCAAAACAGAAAAACTTAGTCATCCACGTTTACGTTCCCTCTGTAAATAAAAATTAACTACCAGCTTATCATAAAATTCTTAATTACAAAAAATAATAAATACGAAAATTGCACTAAATCCAGTTTTGTGACACTCCGGGCCTACCAGCATTTCACGAAGTGTAATAGTATTTTTTAAATTGGGTTCGATCGTGTTGAGATATATTAAAGGTCTTGCAAACATTTTCGGGGTTGGGGATGAACTGTTGTTGCAAATTTAGACGAAGTCTTGTTCTTAAACACTAACAGGCCGCCGTTGGACCTGGTGGGGTTCAGTCGACCCGTTAGGTTAGAATTCACAAGCGACGTACTTGTGTCGATTGAGCCCATTGCCGTGTTTTTCTACAGGTGAACTTTCGTGTGAGTCCAATTTTCCTATTCGGCATTGCTTTTCCGAAATATGTACGTGTGTACGGCTTCTAAATGAAATTGGCAGATCCGTGCAATGGGCGCACTGGGCAATCCAAATTTTGTTCACCATTCGAGTTGAACTTGAGACCTTTCTCGCCTTGAAGAGTCTGAGAATCAGATACCTCGCAACCCACAAGCACAAGATTTGCACCAAATGTCCTTATCTGACACCACAATTACGATATAATAATTAACCGGTGACAGCTTTGAGCAGAAGTCGGCAGCCGTCTGCTAGTACGCCATCTTGGATTCTCCTTCCCCTTCCACCCGCGCCCCGTACATTCCACAGGGGCTGCCGGTCCACGCTTGTTTTCAGCAGCGTACTCATTTTTACGCATCTTATTTGAACACATTGAATTTTTGTTGCGCATAAAAAGTGACCTTTTTGGAATATTTAATTCATCCTCTTTCTTGCTGTCACATTTGTATTCAGGGATGGACACGTTAATTCAACGTTTAACGACGTTAATTAACGCTCGTTAATTATTCATTAACGATAGCGATAACGCGCTACTTTTTGGCACAAGCATTAGCGCTAGCGTGTTAAGTTAATAAGGTGAGCTAACAGGTTAACGCCGTTAACGTTAGTCCGACTTCTGCCTATTTCCCTTTCCGTCATCTGCCTTTGTCTTCCACGAAACCGATTTCGCCCTTGCGTGCTGTTAACGCTCGGTGCTCGCGTTTCGTCTCGAGTCCTGGTTCCTTGACACCCCGTCTCCATCGCCGGGTCGGGCGGGCGGCGGCGGACAGGGGCGAGTTTGGTCCAGTCAGTAATGATTTGCGTTTTGAACAGTAAACGCAATTTTATAGTTTTTGTTTTAAAATGAATCTGTTGTTCTTAATGTTCTGACTTGCAATGAAATTGCAATAAAATGTTCGAATTTAAATGATACCTATTGTTATGTATGTATGTACCCCTCTGTACTTTTTGAGTAAGATGCTTTCTATGAAAAAAAAGAAAGAAAAAACCACTGAATCCGCTACCAACGCGTTTGTTGTCATTTTCTCTCCATGTTGCATTTTTTATTAACGTGAACGCCGTTAATCGTTAAACTTAACGATAACGCGCTAGTGTTCACCAGACCGCGGTAACTTAGCGCGTTAAGTTAATAAATCCTTGATTAACGAATAATTTCAACGCGCTACCTTTAGAAGTTAACGTACACAACCCCGTTTGTATTGCAAGAGAATTGCGGCAGGCAGTATGGAGTGGTTGACGAAAAGTGTCTGCAAAATCTGCCCGCCAGCGAGACCAGTCCCGTCTTTGGCGCTTGTTTCCTGATTGCGGTGAAAGCAGACGATTCGGCGTCTTGCATGCTTTGCAGCAGACGGGCTGTTGGCTGGTAGATTCTGTTGGCTGGCTACCCTCCTGCCTCCGCACCTCGCACCTCTCGGGTCATCCTTAGCACGTTGAGGAACTCAATTAATTTTTATCGGCATAGGTTCAAAGAATTCGTGGTTTACGGAGCAGTTTGGAGCAGCTCACACAGCGGAGCCGCGCCGCTCCACGCGCGCACCTTTCAAACCGGACGGAGAAAACCGTTCGAGTGTGTGTTGCACACTGGGAGAAGCCAAACACTGGTGCGAATCACTTGGAGAAAGCCGTACGAGTGGTCGTGTCGTGTTGAACACTAGGAGAGCGAGAGGGAATTACACCGGAGAAAACCGTTTGAGTGCACGTGTAGACAAAATGCACGCCTTGGAGATTGGTATGCGCCTCTGTTTTCGTCTTCTCGTCTGCAATTGGCGTGATCCTTGTCGCTCCTTACCTTTCGTTGCACCCAGGCAAACAGCATCCGGCCTAAGTGTAGATGTAGCCTCGGCAGCACTGCGCAGTGCTGTGCAGGGGAAGGTTTGTCGTATGGTTGAACATGAGCATGCAAATAGACGTGAAACTACGTGTACCAACTGGTTAGCCGAATTCGCCTTATTTACCTCTAGGAATTGTGTGAAACTGTACCAGGAATATCTAAAACCACCGAGTGCTTTGACATGCTTTGCGAAATCCAGGTACCTGCTATTTGTGTCATACATTGGGAGGAGAATCGAGTGCGTCTCAAACCGGATTTTGCCTCTCCGCTCATAGGCATAAGGGGCCATCCACATATTACGTCATCACTTGGGGAGGGGGGGGGGGGGGGTCTAGTCACTGATAACCTCCTATGCTTTAACATGGGAAGGTTAGGTTAGCACGTGATCACGTGGGGGAGGGGCGGGGGGGGGGGGGGGTCCCTCTGTGGCCAAAATCATGATGACGCAATATGTGAATGGCCCCTAAAGGCTTTATAACAATCCGCTTTGTTTGTCCCTAAGGAGTTAAAACTATTTTTTTAAAGTATTTATGGTGACAAATAAACCATTTATATATATTTTAAAGAACAACCCAAAAATCGGATTTCGGGTCGTGTCGAACCCCAGCCCTGCGGCCAGGCCAAGCGAGCTGCTGCGATGCCGTACCTCATAGCTCTTGTTGATATGTCTAGGACAGTTGACACGAGCGTTTGGTGCGCATAGGCGTTACGTCACAGCGTTCGCACGAAGCCTCCTGCCATGTGAGTCTCCAGTATACAGTAGACTGCCTACTGTGTGCCATGGAGTGGAGTTCCTATACGTACGAAGGCAGAGTGCCTGTCGTAACTAGACTTACGGCGTAGTGCCTGTCGTAACTAGACATGCGGCGGAGTGTCTGTCGTAACTAGACTTACGGCGTAGTGCCTGTCGTAACTAGACATACGGCAGAGTGTCTGTCGTAACTAGACATACGGCGGAGTGTCTGTCGTAACTGGACTTACGGCGTAGTGCCTGTCGTAACTAGACTTACGGCGTAGTGCCTGTCGTAACTAGACACCCTAGACCACCTATTGCCACAAATATTAACATTGAATACGTCAGTTGCCACAATTATAAACATTTAATTCGTTAGTTGCCACAAAAATAGATATCTCTGTCACCTTGCCGCAAGGCAGTTGCTCGCCGACGATGCGTTGCCGTAAGTGTCATTGCCATCAGTAAATTGCCACAAGTGCCCTCGCGCCCGAATGTGTGTGTGTGCGCGCGCGGGTGTGCGTGTTGCACTCGCTCGGTGCTCAGTAAGCAACTGGAAGGATTAAGTACAACCCCAATTAACAGAATATATTCACGTATATTTATTATGTATAGATAAATATTACTAATTTAAAATATCTTTTTTATAAACTACATATTCAATTACATTTACAATTACAGTAACATTTCAGTGCTGATAATATCAAAAAATTATCACAAGTGACAATTATAATCACATCCAATCACACAACGTATCAGATATCACAAACACAGGTACACAACTTACAACAACGCAGTCAAAAATTGATAATCGATTCGATGTCGTTTCGACGTCGATGGAATCGAAGACCCATCGACTCGATATTTCAGCTGAATTTCGAAGCAGGTTCGTCTTTGGCGAAATTAACATTGCAGAGCTGTGCGTCGTGTCTGCTCACAGCCACCACCTTTAAATGACAAATTTTCAAGTCGTATAAACCTTTTCGGCCTAAAAAAAAAAAACATTTCGACGTCAAAACGAATGGAAATCCTTTTGTAAGACTCCCCTCCTCTCACTTTTAATTTAGAACGGACGTATTTTCCGCGCCTACGAATCTGCCACAGACGTACAGTACAGTACACCATGGGACTTACTCCGAGCTTACACTCACTACATCGCACGTCGTTGCGTTAAGAAATGTGATTCTAACAATGACCTTTTCAGAACCCAAAACGCATGGCGCGTGGCATTTTTGCTGTGTTTCTCGCGGCTGCCATCAGCATAAACCATTTCAGGTCAAGAAACCCCGTTTTTTAAATTCACTCATTTCAGAAATGGCTGTACGCTAAACTGCACTTAACTGAGGTATGCATTGTTGTGCCGAACGAGGTCGGTGAATTTTATATCGATTGATATTTCAATATCGATTTTGACATTTATTTCGACAGTATCGATTTCGACCATTTAGTGATTTCGACATCGATGTCGACTTTGATTTCGATTTCGACGTCGAAATCTGTGACATTTTCCGATCGATTTCGTAGTTCGTGTCGACCTTGCGCTTCGGCATCGAAACGACGTCGAATCGATTATCAATTTTGGACTGGGAATCTGCACCCTCTTTTGCACACCCACAGTTACCCATGCAGCTAACAGTCTTCTCACACTGCTCTGAAATGGGTGGCAGAGTGGTCCACCTGATCTCCCACTGACCTTGTCCTGCACCCAGCCCCACTGTCCAGGTGATGGAAGCTGTTGTTGAGGTGTCAGGATTTGGCTCCACACCTGCGCCTGGAAGGAGGACCGTCGGCTGTGCAGCGAGAGCGCGTTCTCAGAGGGTGGCATCATGTCCAGTGAGCGCTCCCGAACCGTGCTCGGCGGCATTTGGTTAAAGTTGGATACTCCCTTGCTCTGCACGCACGCAGCGTGAATACACAGTAACAGTTATTATGTATTATGTATTCAAGGAAGCGCACTTTTCTTCTTCTTTTTTGGCTATGTGAGTTGCATTACTTACGGGCTGTATAGAGCAACATGCAAGCACAAAAAAGATATTTTAAAATAGTAATATTTATCTATAATTAATAAATATACGTGAATATATTCTGTTAATTGGGGTTGTTCTTAATCCTTCCAGTTGCTTATTGAGCACCGAGACCGAGCGAGTGCAACACGCACACGCAAGCACACGCGCGCGCGCACACACACATACACACACGCACACAGTGCACACACGCACACTCACGCGGAGTCGTACGACACCCCTACGGACCCCAAATGACCATTACTTGTCGAAAAATCGTACATTGTCGAGTTACGTTCTTTCGTTTTCGGCTCTTATGAGGGAACAACGATGGTTCTGGGTTGGGTGTGAGGGCAGCTCGAAGGACTCGAGTGTGCTAAATCGAATGAGACCGCTCCCGATCCAGTGCGATGAACGGTCAATGAGCTACCGGTCATAATAGGTGAGATTCGGGTGTTTTTACCCCTGAAAAGTAGGCAACCGCCCCCGATGCCTGGCCTGCCATTGTTGCTGGGGTGTTTTACAGCCGTCCTGAATGTAATCGAGTGCGCTGAATCGAATGAGACCACTCCCGAGTCGGCGCGATGAGCAGTTTTGGCGCTACGTAATGAAATTTAAGGTTGAATCCACTAACGTCCCCACTATGGCCCTATGGTTTTGTCGCGCCCTGCTGCCCTTTGACCTCGTCGAAAATGACGCCACTGATGACTTCATGAGGGTAAGTCTATCTAACGCACTACATGTTAATTAAATTGCACTCGAAAATGGAATCCCTGTTGTACCAAACGTTGCGGCAAACGCCTGCGGACTGGCCGAGAGTGACAGAGATAGCAGATATCATTTGACGATTGTGAGTGAGAGAGATGCGCACCAGTATTTCACGAAGTGTAATATTATTTTTTCCCTTCTTCCGATAAAACTAAGTGCGCTTAATACAGGAAGGGCTGCAACGGCACCCTAATAGGATCTTCCAGAATATCTAAGAAGCAAGACATTCAAAGCAATGTTCCAGATACTGAAAAATTTTAAATTAGAAATTTCGAACAATTTTGGGCTGTAAACGGTGGATGAGTCGACGGGTTGCCTTCTTTTCCATCTTAAAGGGCACAGGATATCTCTAAGAACTCACACACCGGGTATCATTGATCTGTGAGCAGGTGCGATCACAAGAAGAACCGTTAGGTGGCGTCTAGGTGCTCACATTATGCATGGCACAGCAACTTCGAGTGACTTGAGCACCGGCTAAACGTCGTCCGATGTCGCTAAAATTCTCAACACGTTCATTCTAGACTAAGACGCGCCTAAATGCGGTCGAGTCAGTATCAATTTTCATTTCGTGAAACACCCTAACGATGGCGGCCTGGGAAGGATCTCGTGTTTTTTGGTCTCGTTTCCTACGGGTGCAAGTGGGACAGCAAATTGGACGAAATGGTTTTAAGGCCACCACCGTAACGTACTATGTGGACAGTTTTGTCGACTGGGTTTCAGTAGTATGATTCATATAGCGAATCCAGTTCAATCTTTCGCGATTTTATTTTTTACAGGGCGTCAAAACAGAAGCGTTGCTTGAGATTAATTGACGTAAACATCCCCTTAGAGGAGAAGCAAAAGAAGAGGGTGGACTGGTCCTTATGTGCCTTATGTCAGGAAGATAAAAATGAGCCTTTGCTGAACCCGAACAGCAATTTTCGGTCTGACAAAGGTGATGAGATCAGCACGTTGAGTGGAAATTTGATTAAATTCTTACATCTTTGGAAAGTGCCTTCCAACGCAAATGTTGAGGCACTGAATGCAGATGGTGGAATTGAAATGAACTTGAAATCAAATGCAGCCAAATGGCACAAGAGCTGTCTGTTACTTGCAATGCGCCGACAGTAAGCTCAAGAAGGCAACTCAAAAATTGTCAGGCGGGAATGCAACACCACCCTCACCTGCTGTACTTACCCGTAATATAGTTCCAGAGTGTTCGAGAGCCCTCAAGTTAAAGAAAAGCGCTGCGTGTTCTTTGATGAAGTGGCCGTGGTTCGCCTCTGGCAAGGCTCTGTTAGCAAGGTGAAAAGAAGTTGTGTGAGTGTGCTCTGCTCTTGAGTGACTCGAAAGTGCTTGTGCTGCTAGAGGGATGGCAAGGTCGAAAAGGTGTTTGGTATCATGCCCATCACTACGCTGCCAACTTACGGATGAAGCCCGAGCTCTCCGCGAGGGAAGTCCATCCAGATCTCCAACAGATCCACGCCGAAGCTCTGAATTTAGTTGTCACGCACATAATCTTTGTCAAGGAGAATAGCGAGACTGAGTCCCCCGTGTTTGTAATGGCGCAGCTTGCTCGCATGTACGCCACTAAGCTAGAGGAGCGAGGGGTGGCAACCTCTGTGCACTCCAGTAGATTAAGAGACAAAGTGTTAAATGTGTTTCCTAATCTCCAATCTTGTGGAACCCCTGGCCAAAATTCTGATTACTTTTAAGAAGGACATAAACTACGCTTTAAGGGATGATTGCTCAAAATCCAGTGGTGGACCTTGTGGAATTGGACAGAGCAGCGGATATTCTGCGAAGAAATATTGGTGGTTCAGAGAAGCACTTGCTGGGGCACTTCGTAAGGAGGCTTTTGGACGGCCCGTCGGCTGCAGTGGATGACGACCAGGTGATGACCACGCTGACCGACCTTGTGGTTTTTCACACAAGGAAGATTAGGAGGGGCGGGGAATAGTCCCCGGGAATAGTCCTGAAGGCGATAAACCCAGGGTCCGTCCTAATTTTGTTTCACCAATTCCAGGGTGCGTCCTGGGAATTTTTGGCAGTTCCCAGGGCGGACCCTCGAAATAAGCGCGGAGTCCAATTTCCAGGTTTGAAAACGCACGGCGTGATGTTAGCTTGTGCCGCATGCGTTCAAAATCATAATTTATCCGCGCCGCGCGCTCTTTTGTCGGACGAGGAAGGCACGGCCTCTAGGATCGGGCCGCGAGCAGCTGGTGTGTGTGTGATCAACAACCCAGTGAGGTGGAATGCCAGAAACTTCAATGGCCGGCGACGATGTGGTGACGATTGCTGACTACCGAACCGACCGAACCGAACCTTGTGCTGAAGGAGTTGATTGGTATTTCTTTTCCCTATTTTTAACAACTTTCCGTCGTAAAAATAGCGTCAGCGTTTCCCTCGCCCTTCTCGATCCAGAAACAAACTCGTCATGAGAAAAGTGAGTATGATGGACGTAAACCTCTATAAGCTTCTTGCATTCTGCTTGGATGTTCTTTCCGCGGATTAAATGTCGTTCCTCGTTTTCTTGTCCGATTGTGTGTCGGCCTGCCCCGCCTTTTATGCATGATTCAGGTTAGTCATGTAAATAAGAATGTTCTTATTTGTGTTTAAGCAGCTGGAGAGGTTTGGCTTTGGAGTCAGTTCACAGGAAAACTTGTAAGTAGTTGTCCCCCCCCCCCCTACTCTTACAATATCATTATTCTCAACGTCACAAGGCGGTTTTATGTATCAACTTGAAATGTATTCATCGTTCTTAAAAGATTTGACGTACTTGGATTTATACAATTTCTTGAGTGTTGCACAAGCAGTCTATACTTACATACACAGGAATTCATAGTCGAGATTATTGCACTAATTATTTTTCTAATTTCTGTTTTCTGAAAAAGATGTCTTTGAAGCTGAGGATTCTGATGAGGCAGAAAGTAGTGCCATTTATAATGTGGAATGGGCTAGTGAAGAGGTATGGTATTTAAATGTCACAAATGTAAATAAAGTCATTAATTTAATATACATTGGGCGTCAAAATTAACGACTTTAACCCTTGAAAAGCTACGGAGTGTACCCCTGCAAGCCATTTTTGAAAACAGTGAATTTTAGAATCGGATTTTTTTGACTAATGATGGTTTGATGCTAAGCGCAGGCGCTAGAATCATCGAAAAAAAGCGACGCGCCATCGTTTTCAGGCGTTTTTGAAACTGAAAGGTCCCTTGTTTGAGTCTCACTTCTTAACAATGGCTTGCAGGGGTACACGCCGTAGCGTTTTAAGGGTTGAAGTCGTTGAGATACCGACTTCCCAGTCTGACATCTTTTTCTTAAAGGTTGGAACCTTACAAAATCGGCTTCCGCGCCTTCCTACCCACATCAGGAGAAACCACACAACGGCAAGAAGATATCGTTAAAAAGTGTCAATTTTTTCAGTTTTTTCGGATTTTTGGTACTTTGAAGGTGTTGATCTGAGTCGCGGCGTTCATTATCGGAACCCCAGAGTCCATCGCTACCGCTGCCAATCAATTTTGGAACCGTTCCACCCCTAACTCAAAAACTACCTCTCACCCCCTCCAAAATTAAGGGATGGTCGGAGGGGGTTGAGATGCGAGATTTGACAGTTTTAGGCACCTATAATGCCACACTGACTGTAATTTTCCCAATTTTCGCCCTACAACCGGGTTTTAATGATCCCCTTCACGGCGTTTTTCGACCTTGCCACACTTAAGGGGTGGCTAGAGCCGGAGGGGGTGGCCCATAAACGTAACGCTTCGGAAGGCTCGAGACCAATGTTGTGGGCAGGTCTGTACCAAATTTCAAGGTTCTAACTTGAAAAACTTAGAAATGGTAGCGCCGACCACAAGTGGGACGCTAATTTTGACGCCCAGTGTATATTAATCTGTTGTTTTGTATGGTGTTTCCACAGGATGCCTTTGCAGCACTTTTACAGGCCTCTGAATCACCTCAATCGCCAGAAATTTTAAACTGTGACATTGCCTCTGAAGAAGATCCACAAGAATCTGATTCCGAGTCTGAAGATGAAGAAATGGCAGCTGCTCCAAACCTTCACTTACAAGTCAAAGACAGAATTAAACTGCTTCTATTACTGGCCACGAAGAAAAGGCATAACTTGACATATTCAGCTGCTGAATCTGTTATGGAGCTCGCTGACATATTGTCAGGCAGTGAAGATGAAGGATTCCTGCCATCCAGGCACACGATGAAGAAAGCCCTAAATGACTTGTCATTCAGTTTAACTGAACATCATGTCTGCCCAGATTGCGGGCTTTATATTGGAGTGGTACAGGACGATATATTTCGATGTGATAAGTGCAACAAACTATATGACACAAACAAGAACAGGAAAGATGGCAAGATTTTTATATATCATTCTCTCCATGACCAACTGAAAACTTTGCCAGAGATTTCTTTTACTGATGATGATTTTATGAAACCTGACATGAGAGCCAAGGCAAATAAGTAGCAGAGTATTAACAGTAGTGTAACGTTTTTAGTCCTAAATTCGCAGAAATCTAATTTTGATTTATTTTCGCACTTAAAACACTGATATCTCAAAAAACGTAAAAGTTACAGCGTTTTCCTTGAAATTGAAGCCCGAAGGGCCATACTTTGGTCAAATTGACATTAGAAAATATTATCAAAATTTTTCTGCAACATTAATTTCTACTGCTGTAAGGGGCAGTTATGCCCCATTCGGGTGCCCTGCGCGACCCCTTCCGGTGATCGAAATTTTTTTTCGAAAGTAGCAAAGATCTTGTATTTTGTTATAGCATCCGAACTCGATCTCGCTCATTGACATTTTTGACTTCGCTTTTTTTTTGCCCCTGTCTAACCACTTGGGTCCGTCCTCCCTCAGGGCGCACACGTACTCCTGGCCGCACTCTTACTGAGCCCGGCAGTCGGTGCCTCTGGTGTTCCCCGAACTTATGTGGGGCGGGAGCGCGCCCGGCGTCGCCTGAGCGGGTAGCAGTTGCGACACCTTGCGACCGCGACAATAGTGTCAGACGCTAAAATTTCCACACTTTGGTTCTCATTGCTATTTTTACTTTTCAGCTGTTACTAAACGCCACGAAGACAGGTGGTATTAGTTTTATTCTGGAGTTTTGGAATCGGGCGAGCCCAAGGAAAAGGGGAAGAGGGCCGCCGGCTCACGAGCCGATCAACGGTGCGCTACGATGCAGACTTTGCAGACATCGTCGGCATGGTCGTCGACGATAGAGCACAAGTGCGGCGATATCTTATCGCGGCTGGCTCCAAAGTGAAATTATGCGCAACATGGTGATGAGAAGACCTCGATGAGCCGGAGTAAGTACATTCGTAACGTATTCCTAGCGCGTTTCCCTGGTCGCCATTTGACATTTCCGCCGTTTGATACCAGGCCATGCTAACTGACTCAGGCAGAAGTGGAGACTGATCCACTATGTGACGATGTCGATGACCCAGATATGGACACTGAATCAGTCGTCGATGACGATAGTGCGCCACGCCTCCTCCGGCGCACCCAGTTCCAATGACTGCACCGGCTACCTCTCCGCTCTCTGACCCTGACGACGACTCCATGCCGGCAGAAGCAGACATGGCCTACGGCAACATGATGCCAGTATTTAACATATATCCTGCGTTGTGTACACGCAGAAAATCGTAACTAAAAGACTATTATTTTACAGGTTCCAACAAATGCTCGTGCGGTGAGAAGACCCGAACGCAATGACCACACAGGACCCACAAGAGAATCCGCACGTCCCGCAGGACACTCACGTGTCGCAGGACCCGCACGTCCTGGAGAACACGCAGGATGAGCCTCGGACCCACACCGAGGAACAAGGTCCCGCCAGGCAAGAGTAAGTTTTGAACCATTAGCTGCACGAAAACCTCACATCGAACTAATGGCTACATTAAGGTTCCCCGAGTTTTTCGAGTCAGAGCGTAGATCCTATTTTCTGCGATTTTCCCGCATTTCTTTCCCCTCCCGCAACCGACACTATGGCGTGGTCGGTCATCCATGTGAAGCCTCGCAGCAATATTGGTGCGGCCGCGCGCTATTATTGGCTGAGCGAAGGCGAAGCCCTTACCCCACTGGCCCACAAATGTTTTGTCTGTTTGTCTGTGTGTGCGTGTGTGCTGTCCGCGCGATTTCTCGAGAACGGTTCATCGTAGATGTCTCAAATTTGGACCACAATCTTCTTGCATCATACCGGAGTCAACTTCGACTCAGGGGCACCGTAGTCAAAATAGTTTCTGAGATAATTTTTATAACTGGTCTTAGATTTTATAAAATAACTAACGCTATTCCGACAGTGACGTACGCATCCATCACTGTTCATATTTCGATAGGCGGTTTTCATGTGAATGGACCGCCACTTAAATCGTCTAAGAAACCCCCCACAACATGCGAAAACCGATCTCAGGTGCTGCTGCAGGTGCCGCTTGGCAAAACAGGGCCTTCTTGGGCAGGAACTGGACAGGGCCGTCGACCTGCCTGCCGGCCAGGGGTGGGGAGGGGAGGAGGGGCAAATCCCCAAAAGTACGCATGGTTGCCTACCTTGTAGGGGTCGTAATAGAAATTGTCGCGAGCGAGGCGAGCGATAATTTCTTTTTTTTTTGGAAATTCTTAAGGTGTTTTTTTTTCGAAAGGATGTAATGTGGAACATATTATTAATGAGAAGGACTGTCCAGGTAATGTGCGAGCGAAGCGATTAACAAGCTCGATATAACAGACTGCATTCTGAGGGAAATCTATTCTATTTACGGTAAAGGAACCCTTTTTGCAACGATTTTCCATAAAATAAAGACGTAGAACTTGACGGGTTGCGGAGATGTGAAGGCGGCAATGCCGATAAATCATTTGGCGAGCGAAGCGAGCCGAAAGCTCTGGGCTGTTGGACAAAATTTCTTTCATCCATACGCTTCAAAATGAATATTGAGCCGGGGACCTCTGCCTCCCCCCCCGGGGGGGGGGGGGGGAGGGCGTAAGAAAAGCCGCAACTTTAGCCTCAGAGCTGTTGCTTTGCTATACGCAACCCCAAGTTGCTGCTTTTCTTGCCCTCCGAACGAATTACAGTTTTCTGTGTGTCATGTAATGTTAATAGTCATTGTAAATTGTAATTTTGACCATTGTACAAGTGTCAAATTTACTGATGGGTCTAGTGTCAAGATTGACTCTTTGTTCTGACTTTTGCGAGGCACGCATTTAATATAAGTTTCGTATTCCATCCTTTTCATTTTTCGCAGTGCAAGCGGATGGTCTTTAGGAACACCCTGTTTTCTGTTCGCTAGCACAGTGTTGCGAATGTGTCGTGCCCCCACCACCACCTCCAGGAATGCACGCAGCGACGCAGCCGCGATTGACAGGTCATCCTCCGGACTGCCCCGCGGATTCGCGTAGCGGTTGCTAATTAGTCATCCTCCCGTACGCGAACAGCCCCCTGGTCCCTCCTTTTCAAAAACGCGTCCCATTTGCATAACCAGTCTCGTAAATCAGCCTCTGCTACTCGCTTTATGGTCGCTCAAAAATCGCGTACGACTACGTCTTTTTTCAGCTACCAGGACGCGAATCTCTTCTGTCCGGGGCAGGGATGTTAAAGTTAATTTAATGGTTAACCCTCGGGTTAACCGGCGATTCCATGCGTACGGGCTGCGTACGGGCCGAGAGTAGCTGAAGTACAAAAATGAAATTTCCTTTTCGGGGTCGATTTGGCTTTAAACAGTACTCAAGGGGTTCCAAGGAACCTCTGAGTGCTCTGAGCGTGGGCGCGCTACACGTTGGATTTTGCTTTCAGCCCCTATACGAAATGACGGAACGTACAGAAAATACTCGATGACGGACTCTTACAAAACAAGTTTTGACTGCCCCTTCTTATTAAACCGCGAGTCCCACTTTGGACATGCTTTGCTATATTCATCAGCACTAAGCCCCACAACTTTCCCAGGACATTACAGTTTTGGAACATTACTGTGCAATTAAGGACATTACTAAAAATACGCGCCGCTTTTTGACTTGCCTCGCTCACTGGCGCCAAAATACTTTGCCCTAGACTGCCAGTGGCAGCTGTTTTTGAATCTCCAGTGTTGCTTCCCTCGATACAATATTACTTTTTCATACTACGGCCGAGTCTTGTTAGACAAAAGCGAGAATTGTTAATTTTCAATGTTTATAAACCATTTACGGTGGACATTTTTCAGACATGAATTTCTCAAACTAAAAATCTGATGAGGGTACTCATAATCTGGTAAAGTGAAGCTACTATACCAAGGAAGAAACTCCAAGAGCTCCTTATGTGTTTCGCGATCCCAATTTCCAAATGGACAATGACGGAACTTACATTTGGTATACTTCTCGTGCTCTCCTGAGGTACCCACATGACATGTGAGTTCGGTTGCAGCAGGGAAACGTGGAACTAAATGGTGCAGTGAATTTCTGTGCTCACATACCCCGATGCAATGCGTTTCAAAGACGCACGGAGACAATGACATGAAATGGGCCCGTACGCACAGAATCGCCCTAACGTCGTTAATTAACGCGTTAACGTTAATGTGATAGCATGAACTAGATAATTTTCCGTCTTTCGCTAACGTTATCTAGTTAACGTTACTCGCGTGCTGTAACGCATTAACGACCGTTAACGTTAATGTTGACCGACAGAGAGACTCTTTTCAGCAGCTGGCCTGACTCTCTCAGATACTAGAAACAAAATGGGAGATCCTAATCTTGAAAATGTTGTGTTACTCCGTATAAACAAGCTGGCCCGTCCCTTCCGTCAAACCTCGGTGCCAGAGTTCCGCTGCGCTCCACCGGCACCTCGGTTCGACAGGGGGACTTGGCCAGCTTGGCGTGCCGGCAGCGTTTGCGGGGGCCTTCGGGCCCCCGCCTCAATTCTCCTAAGATGTGCCCGATAGCAGATGTATTTGTTACGATTAAAATCGTTAACCTGACCCCGTCCCTGTTCGCGCCGCGATGGTAATGACGTGCGGGCGGCGGCCAACCCTAACCTCAAAAAACAAAAACAGATATATTTTCATTAATCACAAATGCGATATAAATCGAAAATTGTTGCCACCGTATGTGATTCTACGTTAAGAAAGGAATATATTAGAGGGGCCCATTTGCCATGAGGTGTGGAAATGTGTTGGGGTGAGTTCGGTTTTGGTTTCATTCAAAACCCCCGGCTACCATGGGCCGCAGCCGCCCGAGGCCAAAAAACCCACTAGATACTCTCTCTCTCTCTCTCTCTCTCTCTCTCTCTCTCTCTCTCTCTCTCTCTCTCTCTCTCTCTCTCTCTCTCTCTCTCTCTCGTGAATTTTGACAACCGGCCACCAACCACCTGTTTTGGAGGTTAAGATGGCCAAATCCTCCAGAGGGAAAAAAAGACGAGGGTGAAATGAGTGCAATTGTGCAAAGCGCAGTGCTTGCGGCCGTGGATAGTGACCAGTTCGTGCAAAAGCTCGCTCATGCTCTGTCCGCCAAAGTGTCCGAGGAGTTAAGTAAAGCCATTGCCTCTAATACTGCAGACATTGCTAAGCTCAAGACCAGGCTCGTTGCTGCAGAAGAAGCCATGTCTGCTGATCGTGATGATCTGTGGAACAAAACCGACGACTTAGAGCAATACAATCGTAAAAATTGTATCCGCATTTTTGGCGTTCCGGAGGACAATGAAGAAAACACCGACCAGCTTGTTATTAATATTGCCAAAGACATTGGAGTAGACTTGTCCCCTCGTGACATAGACAGGTCCCACAGAGTAGGAAGGAGACAACCAAGCAAACCCAGAGCAATAATCTGCAAACTAGTGTCCTATAATGTCAAGAGGGAGCTACTCAACAACAAAAAAAAGCTGAAAGGTTCTCGGAGGCATATTGTGGAGGACCTAACCAAAACCCGTCTCCAACCTGTACATGAAAGCTGTGAACAAAGTTGGCTATAAAAATGCCTGGACTGCAGACGGGAACATCTTTATTATTTCCAATGGCAACAGAATCAAGATTTGTTGTGAAACTGATTTAGATGACATTGCCTAACTGTCATACATATCCTTTTCATTATGTTTCTCTGTTCCTTTCTCTTTGTATTTAATATTGTTTGTTTACTTTCCTGTACCTGATTCTTGTACTCCCAATTCTAGTGTTTGTGCCACTAACCATAAATATATTTTGTCTTTCTTCTGTTATAGGTTTTCCTCTTAATTACAACTTTATTTTATTTAAGTAAAGTGTCCTCTCTCCGTCCTTATTTAATTATAAGTGGAGCCCCTGCTAGCATTGTTTATGCTCCGCATGAGTGATTGTACTGAGGACGATGAAGTATTAAAAAGAGATTCAATTAAATATGTGGATGATGATGGTGTTGAAAAATATTTACCAGAAAGTGAAATTGGTGGTGAGTTGATGGGGATTGATTACTTGAAATCTATAACTAACAGACATACTAATAATCTAAAAGTAGTGCACATTAATGCACAATCTCTCAATAATGATGTACACTATTCTATGTTTGTTGATAATTTTTCTGAGAGTGGCATTGATATTATAGCAGTGAGTGAGACCTTTTTCAAAAACAGTAGCAAAACTGTACTGCCTGGGTACCAGGTATTTAATGTAAATAGAACTGATTCAAATGGTGGTGGAGTTGCACTCTACATAATGAGCCGTTTACAAGCTAAGGTGTTACCAGTCTCAAATGGTCTTAGTACCGAACCAGAGTATCTTATCTTGGAAGTTAAAAGTGACAGTGTTTCTTTCCTTGTATCTTGTGTTTACAGGAGACCCAAAAATGGTTACCTGGAAAATTATCTCAATGACCTTTATCTTCACTTACCTAAATATAAATACTCCATTATTTGTGGAGATTTTAATGCTAGGTTTGGGAGTGGTTCATTTGAAACTGAAATAATTGAGATGTTTTTGCTGTGTGATCATACCGCCCTTCCTTTTGGTCCTACATACCATGTAAATGAGTGCCACTCAGCTCTGGATTTGATAGCCAGTAACATGAATGATTTATTAATTGAGTATGGTAAAGTGGGTGCTCCTTGCTTCTCACATCATGATTTACTGCATGCTGTGTTCAAGATCCAGATGCCTTCCCCTGTTCCTAGATATATTACTTACAGAGACTATAAAAACCTTGACCATGTGAAATTATTTGAGGATATTGAGAATATTGATTGGCACAGTGTACATGATGCTGAATCTATTGATAACAAAGTGAAAGCCTTTAACTCTATCTTATTAGATGTTTTTGAGCAACATGTCCCCCTTAAAAGAGCGAAAATCAAGCATCACTCTGCTCCCTGGTTTACCAAGGACATTCGTAAATGTTTGCGTCGCAGAAACAAAGCTAGGAAAAGATATGCCAAATCTGGATCCACCTCTGACTTTGAATCTTACCGTTTGTTGAGAAATCAAACCAAAAAAATGATACGTGCTGCTAAGGTAAAATATTATCATAATATTTTCAATGCAAGTCATGACTCCGAGAAACTGTGGAAAAATATCAGATCTCTGGGTATTGGTAAAAATGGTTTGAATGACAGCACCAGAGGTTATACAGTTAGTGCTAATAATCTAAATAAACATTACTTAAATGTCTCTACTGTAGAAAATGTTAACCTTGCCCATCAGACTCTAGAACGTTACAGGAACTTACCTTACAAATTTGGTGAGCCTTTTCACTTTAAATATGTTACATGTGATGATATAACAGCTGCTGTGATTAGTATTACCTCTAATGCCACTGGCGTTGACTTAATTCCTGTATTATTTCTTAAGCTTGTTTTAAGTAAGGTTGTTTATGTGATTGAATATATTTTTAATTTTAGTCTTCAGCATGGAGTGTTTCCATCAGTGTGGAAATATGCTAATGTATTACCTATCCCTAAAGTTAAAAATCCTCAACTGTGCCAAGACTATAGACCTATCAGTATTCTGTGTATTTTGTCCAAAGTCTTAGAAAAACTAGTCCACTCTCAGATTTACAATTATGTTTCAACCAATAATGTTATCAACCCCTTACAATCTGGTTTCAGAAAGAAACATAGTACTATGACTGCTCTAGCCAAAGTTGTGGATGACATCAGAAAGAATATGGATCAAGGGGTAAACACATTTGATTTTTTCCGTACGAAGATTATAATCGGGCAAGATTATTTGGGATTATAAGGATTATTTGGGATTATAAGGATTATTTGGGATTATTAAGATTTTCAAAACTAGGAAGGATTATTGCGATTATGAAGGATTATTGCGATTATCAAGGATTATCAAGGATTATCAAAGATTAACAGGGATTATTAAGGATTATAAGGGTTATTTCAGAGATTAGGGGCCATTCACATATTACGTCACCATGATTTTGGCCACAGAGGACCCCCCCCCCCCCACGTGATCACGTGCTAACCTAACCTTGCCATGTTAAAGCAGAGGAGGTGACTAGAACCCCCCCCCAGTGATGACGTAATATGTGAATGGCCCCTTACGAAGAATTAACGATTGCTTGGCTAGATTTTTCAGTGATGACTCGAGATTATATGGGATTATTTGAGATTATCTGAGATTATCGAGGATTATTTGGGATTACCGAGGATTACAAGGATTATGAAAGATTATGGGAATACTTGGGATTAGCGGGATTTTTTTTCAGATTATTTTATGAGTGTACGAAGATTATCGAACGTGTTTACCCCTTGATATGGATAAAAGAGAGATGACGGCTCTTGTGCTACTAGACTTTACTAAAGCTTTTGATAGAGTAAACCATGACCTGTTGTTAATCAAGTTATCCAAACTAGGATTCTCAGATAGTGTTATTCTGTGGTTGAGAAGTTACCTATGTGGCAGGTAACAAAGAGTGTTTGGAGGTGATGACTTCCTATCTGATTGGGCAGAGGTCACTGCTGGAGTACCACAGGGCAGTGTTCTGGGTCCTTTGTTATTCATACTTTATCTTTATGATATTTCTACTGTAATTAAACACTGTTGCTATCACTTGTATGCTGATGATGTGCAGCTCTATCTTGGATTTAATATTAAGAATATTGCTACAGCAATCTCTATGGTTAACGAGGACCTTTCAAGACTTGTTGACTTTATAACCAATCACAATCTTGCCCTAAATGTTAGTAAAACCCAACCAATTATAATTGGCACAGAAAGATATGTAAAGCAATTAACTGAATGTGATATCCCTAAGATTTGTATCTCAAACACTCTTGTACCTTACTCAATTACTGTCAATAATCTAGGAATTATCCTTGATACTACTCTTTCTTGGAAAGCTCAAGTCTCGAAAACTGTAGGCAGTGTATTTGGTATGTTAGCTCAAGTGCGTCGAAATCTAAATTACCTACCTAAAAGCATTAGACTTAGAATTGTTCAGTCATTAATTTTTCCTCTTATTGACTATGGCTCAATTATTTTTACTGATATGTCAAAGGAAAACTGCTTCAAACTTCAAAGAGCGGAGAATGCTTGTATCCGATTCATTTCTAATGTTCCCAAATTTGAACACATCACGCCTTGCTATGCTGAGCTTCAGCTTCTGAAAATTGAGGATAGGAGAACTATATATATTGCCACTATGATGTGGAATTTATTTAAATATCAATGTCCTTGTTATCTGTTCTCACTGTTTGACACTCTCAGCTCCATTCAAAACTGTTCCGCCCGCACTCGTGCCTCACCTCACTCACTTGTAATCCCTGTACATCGTACTGCTGTTTATGAAAAGTCTTTTTGTGTAACTGCTAGTCGTATTTTTAATCACTTTATAATTTATGAGTACCTGAAACTTGCCACACCAAATTCTCTTAAGAAAGATGTTCGAGTATACCTGCAATCTCAATATGTATAACTTTCTCATCCCTTATTAATGACTATCCTAAAGTGAATACTATCTCTGTACATAATCCTTCTCATATTTTCAGTTATTGTTATCTCCTTTTTATTGTTTGAGAGCGTTTTTTTACTGCTCTAGTGGGGCTCAAGCCCTTATGCTGTAAAAAAACTGAATAAACCAATCAATCAATCTCTCTCTCTCTCTCTCAGTTTAGTCCGACAGCCGTCCGGTGCGGACGTGTCTCCGCTCCGCTCCGCTCGCTACAGCCGACTCGCCCGGCCCGGCCTGCCCGGCGCCGGCGAACAAAGCGTGTGTAGTGCTTGTGTTAAACCTCTGAAATTATGTGGAAGTGACATTGAAAGAAACCAATGATTTCAACTTGGACACGCAAATTTTGACGCCCTGCCCGCCCCGTGCTCCCACCTCTGATCTACGCCCGGGCGCCAGTGTTGTTGTTTACTGCCTGCCGCCGGCCTGTCTGCTGCCCGCCAACACCATGCCGAACTGTTACAACTGTGAACGCGCAATGCGGGACCAAGTGCAAGGACTGTGAAAACCGGGTGCACGCCACATGCGCCGGTGCACCGGAGGGTGAGTGGCGCTGCTCGACATGTGAGTCCTCGTCCGGATATGGTTCCGAACCGACCCTGCGTGACATCATGGCGGCTATCAAGAGGTCTAACGCGAAGCAGGAGAAACTCATTCGGGATGTCGGGGCGCAGGCAGGGCTCATCCGCGAGGTCGAGTCAAACTTGGGTGCTTCTATCGAGGAGTGCCACAAGAGTGTTGGGGACGCCGTCCAGGCCACGGAGGCATTGAGGGCGGAGGTTGCTACCTTGAGGGATGAAAACAAGTCGCTCCAGGACCGCGTCAGTGAGCTTGAACAACGCCTCGCCGCGACCGAACAATATTCCCGGGTGAATGATGTAGAAGTGCACGGCGTTCCGTACAAGAAGGGGAGAATCTTCCGGGAATCTTGTCCAGCCTAGGGAATGCCCTATCGTTCCCCCTAACCTCCGAGAATGTGGAAGTCGCGCACCGCATCGGGAAACCGACTGAGTCCAGGCGGGGAATCATTGTGCGGTTTGCTCGCAAGCCGTACAAATCTGAATTCCTCCACTCTAGAAAAGTGAAAAAAGACTTGTGTGTGAAGGACTTGGCGTGCCTTCCCTCGGGACCACACTCTGCGGACCCTATCTACATCAATGAGTCCCTTTCCCCTGAAATGAGGGCCATCTTCAACCGGGCGCGTGCAATGAAGAGGGAGGAACGTATCCATGATGTGTGGTTTTTCAATGGGAAACTTTTTATCAGAAAATTTGAAAACGGTGATAGAGTGCAAGTGAAATCTAACCTCCACCTAACTTCTCTATGTCAGTAAATATAGATAGTTTAAGTACTAATGGCTGTGCTACTATGGATGCGTTGAATGCTATTTGTGATGCGTACCCCAATAAACTTAAGATTGTACACTTAAATGCTGAGTCACTCACCTACCGTAGTCACATACCAGCATTCCAGCTACTGTTCAATAATTCTGATATTGATATTATCGCCGTCAGTGAGACTTTCTATGGCTGTAAGGAGGATATTATAAGTCTAAATAATTATAATGTTTTTATGGCAAATAGACCTGGAGGTGGGGGCGGAGGGGTCGCCATTTATGTTAAAAATATCCACATGGCTAAACTTCTTGCCAGATCCGACACCTCAGATGGCAATATAAAAAAATCGGATTATGCTATCCTGGAAGTTTCTCTCTGCGAAACTAAGATATTATTTGCTTGTGTGTATAGACCACCTAAGACTGGGTACTTTGATGAATTTGCTGATGATTTTATTACTCTGGGTGTTGACACCATATTGTAGCTGGCGATGTAAATGCCCATTTTGGAAGTGCGAAGCCATGTGATATGAATGATGGTAAACAAGTCCATGAATTTTTAGATATATTTAATTTAGATCGTATTCCTTTTGCCGTTACATATCATTGTGAAGATTGTCACTCCAGTTTAGACATGTTTGCGTCCACACTTCCGGAGCGCCTAGCCTATCATAATCAGTTCCCTAGCGGTCTCTCCAATCATGATCTTCTTGCTGCTGTTTTCTCCCTCGGGGTGCCTAAATTCAAGCCCCGCTTAGCCACTTTCAGAAGCTTTAAAAATTTCAACATCGATGACTTTAAAAAGGATGTCACTGAGGCCCCATGGCATGAAATGTTCCCCATGCAGGATGTAAACGCAAAAGTAGAGCACTTCAATAAACTTGTACATTCGCTGTTTGATAAACACGCCCCATATGTTACCATTGAGATTAAGAATAGGCCTACTCCCTGGATGACCGCTAAGTTAAAATGTATGATTGCTGAAAGGGATAGAAGGTATGAGATAGTTAAAAACTGTAGAGATGGGCGCCTCATTGCTAGCTTTAAGAAATTCAAGAATACTGTAAAACAGGAAATTAGAAACGCAAGACTGCGGTACTCCTATGAAATGCTCTCAGATTGTTGCTCCCCCAAAGGACTTTGGAAAACCCTAAAAAATTTGGACGTTGTTACGCAGGAGAGCGTAGTACCAGGCGAGACCCCCAGCTCTGAAGAACTCAATGTACATTATACTGCTGTAATGTGCCTAGACGAGGATCTCGTTAAAAACACGATTGAAATGTATAAAAAGAAAACTGTTCTATCTGTCGATGAACCTTTATTCTTTAAGGACGTAGGATACGAGGACCTAAGGAGAGCTATATCTGGACTTAGCCCCACAGCCAAGGGGGTAGATTGTATTTCTGCGGCTATGATTAAACCATGTCTTGTTGAGTTTTCCCCGGCAATATTACATATTTTCAATTACTCCCTACAAACGGGCTGCTTCCCAACTATCTGGAAAATTGCTAATGTGAAACCTTTACCTAAAAAGTCGGGAGCTTGTGTTGCCAAAGATTTCAGACCAATCAGCTTGCTCTGTATGCTAGGGAAGGCACTCGAAAAAATTGTTCATGCCCAGACAGTGGAATTCCTACTGAGAAACTCACTCTTCAATCCCTTGCAATCTGGGTTTAGAGCTAATCACAGCACTGCAACAGCTCTCTTAAAGGTTATTGGAGATATAAGAGAAAATTTTGACAACCGACAGCTATCAATTCTTGTCCTATATGACTTTAGCAACGCATTTCCCTCTGTGCACCACGAGCTACTCTTAACTAAGCTAGAAATGTATGGTTTTTCTGCCTCTGTTATCTCTTGGTTTAGATCCTACCTTACTGGTAGATCACAACGGGTGGTTAATGGAGAAGATATCTCGACACTCATTACTCTACTATTCGGGGTCCCTCAAGGATCAGTCCTTGGCCCCCTTCTATATTGTATCTACGTTAATGATATTGATAAGGTCTTTAGTAACTCATGTCACCATTTGTACGCCGATGACCTGCAAAATTATATCTCGTTCAAGCTTTCCGATCTTGATGAGGCTGTAGAGTCTATTAATGCAGAGGCAGTAAAACTTGTTAACTATGCTAGTAGCCATAATCTGTTAATTAATGCTGGTAAAACCCAGACCATGATTCTTGGCGATCCCAAAATACTTAAGAAGTTGCCGGGGAATATCCCCCCTGTGATTGTTAATGACTGTGCCATCCCATACTCTGAGTTCGTAACTGATCTTGGCGTGGTGGTGGACAAGCATCTTACTTGGGAGCCTCAGGCATTGTCTGTTTGTAAAAAAGCCTATGCTGCCATACATGGAATTAAGAAACACTGCCATTTCCTTCCGATAAATGTACGAAAAAGACTTGTAGAAGCTCTGGTGTTCCCTGTACTCGACTATTGTAACGTAGTATTTTCACAAAGATTAATCAGCTCCCTGATTAAATTGCAGAGGGTACAAAACGCCTGCGCGAGGATAGTTTTTGACCTCCGAAGGGATTGTCATATCTCTGGTTATATAAAAGACCTAAAATGGCTCAATGTTTCAAACCGCTTCATTTATGCTTCTGTCACGCTGTTAAAGAAGGTGCTGCTGTACAAGAACCCTCTCTATCTGTCAAATAGAATTAAGTACTCTCAGGAGGTCAAATCTAGATATGTCAGAGCAAAACGATTTCACCTCCGATTTCCGCAGCACCGAACGGACAAGGGGCGGGGTGCTTTCTGGATCCTGGCACCCATCTTGTGGAATGATATACCTGATTATGTCTTGCAAATCAATAATGTCAATGGATTTAAAAGGAAGCTAAAGCAATACCTGCTTGACCAATAATGTTGTTTTACTTTCAGCTGCGTATTCAATTTCTGTAACTTTCATTACTGCTAAACACAAGCGCTTTGTATTATTAATTGCTACAATACTGAACTGATTACCTTGTCAATTAACTCTGTTACTGGTACTCTAGTGGGACTTCTTAGTCTCGTTGTACCTTTTATCGAAATAAATCAAATCAAATCTCTCTCTCTCAAGAAGACTCAGAGATACAGAGCAGTACGCACGGAACCGAAATATCGAGGTCAGTGGAGTAGAAGTTGTGCAGGGAGAGGATCTTAGGAAAGTGATGGCCAACATCTCGGAGAAAATTGGTGTCCCATACCAGGACACGGACATTGATATCATCCACAGACTGCCCTCCAGGAGGGGGATGGCCCTCCAAAGATAGTGGCCCAGTTCTCCACTCGCACCACTCGTAATAGGTGGATGAAACAGAAGAATCACGGGGGCTTCATTCGCAGCAAGGAGGTGGTCCCCAACGGCACCGGCAACACCCGAGTGTATTTGAACTCTCACCTTACTCCAGAGTGGCAGCGCCTTCTTTGGCTCGCCAAACAGAAGGGGCGCCCAAATGGTTTTAAGTTTGTGTGGTTTCAGGACCATCGTATTCTTGCCAAGAAAGATGAGACGGATACCCATCCGATCTACATCTTCGGTGAGGAGGACCTCACCAGACTGGGTTAGGTAAAAGAAGAGAAAAGTGCTTGTGCTTTGCAGTGTGGTGTAAAGTGAAACTTTAAAAGATGGTAACTTTAAAACACTTTATTGCCGAAAGAGTTAAGAGTAAGTCCTCTGTATTAAATATTGTACATTTAAATGCTCAATCATTGAATGACTCGACGCATTATACGGAGTTTTGCTATACCTTTGTCAATTCGGGTGTAGACATTATAGCAGTTAGCGAAACGTGGTTTAAGCCTGGAAGTGTTAAGAACTTGAACGGTTACAAATTTTTTAATGTCGATAGAGCTGGCAAAGGTGGTGGAGGAGTGGCTGTTTATGTCAAAGAAAGTATTTCATGCAAGGTTTTATGTACTTCTGCCGAGCAATATGATAATAAGCCTGAATATGTGATATTAGAGATTAAGTTGTTGAATACTACATTATTGTTTTCATGTGTCTATCGACCTCCTCATATTGGTGACTTTGAATCATTTGTAGATGACCTGTATAAATTTATTCCTTTGTACCAATATTTAATAATCTGTGGTGATGTAAATGCAAGATTTGGAAGTGGTTCTGATGAAACTAAGAATATTATGTCTCTACTTAACACCTGTAATGTTGATTGTATACCATTTGGTAATACTTATCACACGTTAACTTGTGACTCAGCTCTGGACATCATAGCGAGTAATTGTAATAATATCTTACTAACTTATGATAAGACACGCGCTGCTGGATTCTGAGTCGACACTTACTGTGTTCCTAACGAACTGTGTTTCACCCCCGCCAACGAACTGTGTTCCGTGCAGAAACACAGTCCGCTGGCGTATTTTCTAATATTTTCTATTTTAATTTAATTTTAATTTAATTTAATTTTAATTTAATTTATTTTTAATTTAATTTATTTTTAATTTAATTTAATTTTATTTTAATTTAATTTTTTCGAATTTTCTTAATTTCCGCTATTTTTACGGTATTTTCTGGCTCCGCCCACTTTCCCCCTCCCGCCGCTACCCGCCGGGGACCGGCTTTAAGTACCATACAGCCCTGTGCGATGGGCTGCCTACCACCCGGGCTGACAGCCGCCCCGCCCGGGTGCCACGAGCAAGGTAAGGCCTGACCGGCATTACAGCGAAGGCACACGGATGGAAACCAATCTCACGAGTATAAAAATAGGAAATAGGGGCAGTAATAATTCAACTGAATATTCGTACAATGATAAAGTATTATTTATTACTAGCTATCGTGTATCGTCAATTAATCATAATTATCATTTGTCACATGGTCACCACAGCAACCACGAAACCAAACCATTCTTGCACCTTCATAAAGCGCACACAACATGGTCATAGAGAGAATATGTGTGCACTGTGACCCTATTTATTGTTGCTTTATCCGCAAACGTTTAGTTGAGTGTGAAATAAGTCGTCACAAACCAAGCGACGACATGACTTATTTGGGTGATCCATGAGCCACCACAGGGTATCTCGTCAGGTGACACAAGTTTTACAGAGCGTGAATTGAGTGATTGGAGTATTTGAACCAAGTGCGTGTGAGTTTCACTTAGGGTTCATCGTAAGTACTCCCAGGATTGTAACAAGGGCGAACCTAATTTTGGTCAGTCTGGATGAGCATAATCATGCCTTTCTACTTGCAATGAGCGTGTTAAAAAGCAGGTGGTCTTTGGTTTAACTACCACTTGCAAAGCTCGTTCGCGATTGAATATTAATTCGTCACACATTATACGAGAATTTGAAGTTTGCAGTTCGCAGAGGGCGAACGGTCGTACAGAGGGATGGAGTTGGGAGTACCTGGGCAAATCATGATTTATTCAACTATTTACTTTTGAAATGATGAACACAAGTTTCACAAAAGATTTATTCTTGAACATAAAAACCGATGAAAAGAAGCTGTCGATGATGAATGCTGGCGTCATACCTCGCGATTAATTACCGAGCTGTAGAAAGAAAGTGGGGAGGGGAGGGGAGCAAGGGGAGCGGAGGGCGGCCTCAGCCGTCAGAAATGTACCAACACAGACCACACACAAACACAGGCATACAAACACTGAAGAAGAGGCAAGTACGGCGAAAAGTACAGAAAAATATCAACACATGACAATAAATGGTCTACAAATATCATAAGCATAACTCTGTCATAAAATCTGTTACTGGCAGTCACGAAAGGTGGATGAGGCAGGTTGGGAGCATGATGGGAACGGAGGCCACTGCAGTTCCAACGGAACGGAGCAGCTCAGGTCTTTCACACAACGCCTGGGGGGTAGGCAGTCCCGACGCATGCATGCACACACGTCTTGCGGGCTGGCCTACCCTGAACCTGGCAGGCGCGATCGCACGCAGAATTCGCAGTCAGTCGCAGACACACACACTAGACAGGCTCCGCTGAGCTTGCCGCTGACACACAGTACACACACAGGCTCCGCTGAGCCCGCAACTGACACACAGACTGGCTCCGCTGAGCACGCCGCTGACACACAGAGTCGCTCCGCTGAGCACGCCGCTGACACACACAGTCGCTCCGC
The DNA here is from genome assembly GCA_038380765.1 of Odontothrips loti. Taxonomy (NCBI): domain Eukaryota; kingdom Metazoa; phylum Arthropoda; class Insecta; order Thysanoptera; family Thripidae; genus Odontothrips; species Odontothrips loti. Next base: position 1,246,357 of record CM076255.1, read on the forward strand.
TGAGCACGCCGCTGACACACACAGTCGCTCCGCTGAGCCCGCTACTGACACACAGACTGGCTCCGCTGAGCACGCCGCTGACACACAGAGTCGCTCCGCTGAGCACGCCGCTGACACACACAGTCGCTCCGCTGAGCTCGCTTCTCACCGAGGCGCCAGATCGCTTCTGGCACCTCACCTGCCCCGAAGAGGTCACCAGTGGCTGAAGGCGAGCACCCGGGACTCCCTCCCCCACCGTCACGCTGACGGCAGGGAGTAACACGCGCGCTCGTGTTACCAACCAATGGGAGAGCTCGATTCGGGCACACCGGGTCCACGCCAAAGGCGCGGCTAACCCCCCCTCATCGGGGGGACCCAGGCAAAGTGTTCGGAAACGCACGCAAATAAAGGGTCTCTACGGTCGAAGGGGAGCCACAGTACAAAACAGGCGCACAAGAGCACAACAAAACAAGAGCACAACAAAACAAGAGCACAACAAAACAAGAGCACAACAAAACAAGGGCACAACAAAACAAGAGCACAACAAAACAAGACACAAACACAAGTGAACACAAACTGTGGCCCCTCACCTACCCCGAAGACGTCACCGTGGGTTAGAGCAGAGCCGGGCCTCCGCTCCCCGCCGTCAGCATTGCTCATGGGCAAAGCCGCGAGGGCAGAACACACAACACTCGCTGTGTCATGCCAACCACGGTGACGCTCGGACACACCGGGCCTCCTCACCAGGCAAGTGGCAAGGGTGCGCAGGCGGTTCAACCACCTATGGCAAGCACCCCTGCGGTGATCGGAGAGCACCCAGGCAAAGGCCTTTCAACGAAAAGGCACGCACGCAAATTCTAAAGGGGAGGGGGTACGGATACACATTTCCACTACTTCAAGTTTCTCGTACGCAAGTACAACGTCTCCGCCTACAAAGATGTGAAAGGCGCACGCTTGATTTGTATCGTCTAGGACTCAGGATCGCAACTCTGATGGGGAGGCACGCACGCAAGTTCGAAAAGGGGGGGGGGGGGGGGTACGGATACACATTGCCACTTCTTCAAGTTTCTCGTACGCAAGTACAACGTCTCCGCCTACAGAGATGTGAAAGGCGCACGCTTGATTTACATCGTCTAGGACTCGGGATCGCAACGTTGATGGGGAGGGCGCCATGAGAGTCTCATAGAGTGGATGGGTTCACAAAACGTCAAGGGAGAGTGGGATGGGACGATACCATGAGCCGGCATGCAATCAAGTCACCCAAGCTCAAGGCCAGAAAATAGGGTAAAAGGTAGAAGGAGGACTGCCAGGAACAAACACTACATACAAATAACAGCATAATCTATAGGACAGACACTATGAAATTTCCTTTGAAAAGTAATGAGTCCTGTAAACTGAATGCTCTCATACATGAGAACTCTTGTTGCACGTCACTTTGAGTACTTTAGCTTCTTTCTTTCTGCTCTGATGACCAACGATGTTATGTAGACCTGTAAAATAAATAAAGGTCAGTCATTTGAAGTAATGACCTAACATATACCATATATCTTCCCTTAATAATACTACTTCTCACAGTGAGAAGGGGAATAAATAGATACATACCTCAGGATATGTTTCTCTAATAATATAGATTAGGTATATGAATGCTTGTCTTCAGCTCCTTATCCGTTACACCATGTACTGGAAGGGAAGTCATCCGAAAGAAGGCATCTGATTTCCACTTCTCATCCAAATCTGTAAGGGAGATACACTGTTCAATTATTTCATGTCACCGCAAACTGGATCTAACAATGTGTATTGCCTGAGACTCACCATCATAAACTTGAAGTGACATTCAACATCTAATGACGCAAACTTTGTCATGAGCACAGCTTCAACGATCAGATGCTCTAAGACTGCGTGAACTCCATGAAAGCTAAGCTGAAAGCAAAGGAATGCGTTAACAATATGAAGCAATCGGCTTCAATGCAAGAGCACTCAGATACAATCAAACATATCGTTTAAGATATTTACCATTAATTCAACCGCTTGTACAGTCCACTTGGCAAACACCATTCTGTTCAGAAATGTTAACACACCACAATTGTTTTGCTACTGCTATGTTTATAGTCCCCTATTTTCACTACATTAATAACTAAAAACAATCGCTACTAAGAGCAAAATAAAGTTCAACCACTGCATAAAAATCTAATTTCTGAAATACCTAAGAAGACAAAAACCTAAAACTTAAGCCGTAGAAAATGTCTGTCCAATCACTTAATAAATGGTTCTTGTTATAGAAGTGTGCTTGCATTCAATATTCCATTGCAGATAACAAAAAATTATTCCTTGACATGCAATGACAACAGATACATATTCATACAAATCGAATTTTCATCCTGCTTACTCATTAGTATAAAACACTGTCTTCTGACCTGCAAAAAAATGAGCACCAGATCCTGAATTATGTACAGTTCACAGGCTGTCCTAAGCTCTCCAATTTTCATCCCAATTGCATATAAATAATTGTCCATTAATCACATTCTATGATGTTGACCTGAAAAAAAAAGTTCACCAAATGCTAAGCTATTTACATATTCCCAAGCTCCAGTTGGGCATTGTCATTTACACATAGCTAATGGATCTGATGGTCTGAGTACAATGTGCACCATCTTACGCATTCCCGCAAAAACAATATGTGTATACTAAAACATTATACATAAAACTAAAGGAGCTCGTAGGCTGTCCTCAGCTCTCCAATTTTCATCCCAATTACATAGAAATAATTGTCCATTAATCACATTCTATGATGTTGACCTGAAAAAAAAAGTTCACCAAATGCTAAGCTATTTACATATTCCCAAGCTCCAATTGGGCATTGTCATTTACATATAGCTAATGGATCTGATGGTCTGAGTACAATGTGCACCATCTTACGCATTCCCGCAAAAACAATATGTGTATACTAAAACATTATACATAAAACTAAAGGAGCTCGTAGGCTGTCCTCAGCTCTCCAATTTTCATCCCAATTACATAGAAATAATTGTCCATTAATCACATTCTATGATGTTGACCTGAAAAAAAAAGTTCACCAAATGCTAAGCTATATTTACATATTCCCAAGCTCCAATTGGGCATTGTCATTTACATATAGCTAATGGATCTGATGGTCTGAGTACAATGTGCACCATCTTACGCATTCCCGCAAAAACAATATGTGTACACTAAAACATTACACATAAAACTATAGGAGCTCGTAGGATGTCCTCAGCTCTCCAATTTTCATCCCAATTACATATAAATAATTGTCCGTTAATCACTTTCTATGATCTTGACCTGAAAAACAAAAGGACACCGAATGCTTAGCTATTTATATATTCCCAAGCTCCAATTGGGCGTTGTCATTTACAGATGGCCAAGTGATTTTTTGGGAACCATGTGTCCCGTCTAACATTATGTGTTCCTGCAATAACAACACATATATATTATACAACTATAGCAGCTCACAGGCTGTCCTCAGGCATCTAATTTTCAACCCAACTACTTATAAATAATTGCCCATTAATCATTTTCTATAAACTTGACTATCAATCTTAACCTGAAAAGAAAAGTACACCAAATGCCCTACTATAAAGAAACAAATTCTAAAGCTTCAGTTGGGCGTTGCCATTCACAGATGGCTAATGAATGGATGTGATCCTTTGGGTGCAATATGTTGCACAGCCAACCTACCCACGAACAGCACTGACAAAAAGTACAGTAGTTAGCTAAATGACTTTTTCAAGTTTCTCCTATCCTAATTGAGAAAGTGGACCTTAAAGCATTCTGATTGCACAACGTCATAGGATGGCCAGCAGGTGTCTGACGCTATAACACCTTCATGACAAGCTGTCATGTGCCAACTGGATTGAGAAAGAATGAAGTGAGACGACCAGAAAAGGGGAAGGACAGAAGGGTGCAACAGATTACCATGTGCAAGTCCAAATTCACAATAAACCTAACCTTTTACATTAAAAGACACCAACTCCCCAAGCAGACACTACACTGAAAATAAATTGTACTACAGTATGTATAAAATCTTCTCCCTTTGCAACTCACAATAAAGTATCATGTCCACCAATGTACATAAGATATGTCATTAAAGCACATTAAAATAGAATAGAAACAACAGCATACATTGTCACCCATAATACAACATAGCTTCATTCTGAGCCTTCAGATCCTAGATTCCAAAATATTCAATAACAGTGAAATACGGATATGAAAAGTTACAGTCCACGATTTGAAAGTAGCAAAACAAATGTGGGATGCCAGCATTTCTAAACATTTCTAATGCCATTGGCTGTAGCAGAGTATTGCAGCAACAGCAGAGGCAGGTGAAAATTAATAGGTTGCAGAGGTGCAGCATTCGCCAACAGAATACAGTACATAATCTATAAAGAGGAATGAAACACGTTTCAATGAGGGGTTTAGTACAATGATGTCTACAAAATAAGATGGGAACAAAACTTACCTACAAGTCTGGAGCACAAGTCTGCAACAATAATTCTCTTGACAATTTCCCAATGATCACAATGCAGCATACCTGGAAAGCAAACATGACAAATATAAATACATGTAACCAAATTAATGAGATAAATGAACCACACACAGTGAGAACTTACTTGAATACTCGTATTCGATTGTATTTGGACATATACACCAGGATCGTCATTGGTTTAATATTACTGAAACAAAAACATCTATTTAACATCTCAAAGTAAAACGCCTCGTTACAGTTGAATAAATGACAACCGTCTCAGCACAAAGAACTAATACTCACTGCAGTAACACTGTAACACTGGTCGAGAAACCATTTCATTTGTCTTCTGCTGTTTTGGTGCTCGATTTGCAGTCAGATCACCGATTACAAGGGCCTGCGAAACATACAACAAAAATTAATCACAAATAATTGCAGACTCCATTCATTTCTTCTCTTCTTTATTTTGTTTTAGAAAAATCAGATGCAATATACCACAGAACCATGCCAGTACAACATCATAAAATTGTCCACTATACAAGAGACAGTTAAAAATGATTATTTCCCAAGTACCACTTGAATCATTACCCCACTACTGTACTCAAGCAGATCTTGACCCCTTCATAAACCAAAGACCTCTCACTAAGACGCCCATAGTTATTATTTTCATCAGCAACAATGAAACGAAAACAGGAGAGATAAATCAGTTTAGTACCACAGCAGCCCACGCCCACCTGCCCCGCCCATCCACATTGATCCTACCCTGAATAACGCGCATTACCCGTGTTTCCGAAATGGAATCAAATGCAAGATTTGAAAAGAAACCAAACACTGAAAGCACTTCCAACACAAAAGTGGAGGATATGCATTGCTTTCAACACAACTTACATGAAAAGCAAACAACAGCAGTCAGTAATTCTCAGTCTGTCATTTCCCAATAAGCTGAACACAGGAAATCTGAATGGCAAAAATCACAACCATGAGTAGACACAAAAAAAAATTATGAGATTGAGATCAACGCATCACTACGAACTTACCTGAAGAACCCTGGAGCAACAGTTGCAGTTGGATAAATAACAACCCTCTGCACAGAGGACTGAGTGGAATTTAACACACAACCTGGCTGATATCCTGGAAAATACATCCACCGTTAATCACTTATAACAGGACTACAATAATTCCACGTAATAAGACCGTTGATCCTAGAGCAAATCTTGCCCATTAACAACTAAAAATGCATGCACTTTCTGCCCCCGCCCCCCTTTCAGTCGTTGGGGTCCTAACCTTAACGACGCGCGTCACCAACGGTCCTGAAACGAATGACGGGTAAGAGTGTACAAGGTCTCCACAAATCTTGTGAAATGTGCAACGCTTACGTAGAACACCGTGTTATAACGAGTCGAAAGATTTAATCATCAACAAAGGACCTGTTGCCTAAGCCTACGAACGGCCGCCCACACGCGTTCGCTAGACAATGAATGTTTAAACTTACCGGTAAGGACACGAAGCAGGATCGAAGAATGCCAACACCACCTCGAAATACACCCCTTCGACAATTAGTGTATCACCTAAATATGTTCAAACAGAATTTCACATTTCTAACTAACTCTTTGGCTTTCCCCTCCATCTTGAGCCGTTGGCAGTTGCCGGTAACCAACCGGGACGCGTCGCTAGATGGCGCTTGGGTCGTGCGGCGGCTGTTGTGTTTATGGTTTTTCGAATTAACTTTGATCCTTTTGGTTCTTTTCGATTTTATACTTTAGGAAAAGCTCACTGACAGACTCACTTCAAATTTTGAAACACAGCTACGGTTATTTCACTTGCTTCCAGAGACTCAGAAATTCAAATTTTGTACAGTCACGCGCGACGAACAAAAGACGGAGGTATAGTTGAGCAGCATAGTTGGTTCTGTCACACATGCTACCAACCAACTCATGATTCCCCCCCCCCCCCCCAAATCACAAAGGAAATCAATTGACAAATCACCTGACGTACCTCGCCCTGCTACCTGTTGATTACCCCTTTCCCGACCATGTGAAGAGGAAGTAAAAGGTTTGTATCCCAAGTAGACTTTGCTTCTCGAGTCAAGACAGGCCGACACTTCTTCGTAAAGTGAATGACTGCTGTTAGAAAGTTAGGCTATGGTATGCTACTCCATTGCTTGACAGTGTATATTATGGTGGTAACTGTTTGAAGACTGGTTATTTCTGTTAATGTGGAGAGGTTAGGAAATGTTGAATTTTATATTTAGTTTGCATGTACGAATTGAAACTGATTCTCTCCATTTACCACTAGAGATGTAGGAAATAGCCTTTCTCAGTGCAGAACTCTGTTTGGAACAAATGGGTGTGAACTGCAACACATCCTACGTGTAATGTTTGCAGCGGCATACACAAATAGTTTGTTGATTAGTGTGACCCACGGTTTTCTTTGTGTGTCATGTAATTATTTATATCGTGGTGCCTAGCTTTCATTGCAGGAATGATATTATTTGCAGTGTGCTAGTTTGTTACTTATCTGTTTATTGGTGATTGTAATAGCATGTGATATTAGTTTCCACTCTTTTTTACCAGGTCGTTTCCTGGAAGCTCCAAAAGTGATGGCATTTGATGACCAAGCATTCGGACCACAGCCAGGAGAAAATGGCACTCTCTAGTAATGCTGTATGGTGAAGATAGCATACAGGATTTCCTTGATGCCATTTGGTAAGAGATTCTGATTTTCCTTCATTTACTCCTCTGACTCATATGTGTGTTGTTGTCCAAAATTGATAATTTATTATATTCCCAGATTGGCATAAAAACATGGGAGAAAATAATACTGGACAACGACTGAAATTTTCCAGGTGTTGAAGGGAGTGGACTTCCGATTCAAGATTCCACTCAATAGCATCAAAGTATTTTTCTGTGACCATCCAAGAGTTTGCATATTCAAGCAACAATCTGTTGATCCCAAATATTTTTGAATATTTCTCCGCTTATGTGAGTGGCATCAGACTCATGACTGGTTTTGCTATAATAAATGTTGATTTGATTTAATCCTTGTTTTGAACACCCTCAAATCTTTCTCATTCTCACACCAATGAATTGTTTTTGGTAATACTAACTCTCAATTTGCTTCCTTTGTAAAAGTGTTTTTTGTAAGGTGTGAGGTTTCATATACAATTTAGTTACTACTGAGATAATCAGATCAAGCACCCCTTTGCCCACAGCTGATATGATATTTGAGAAATAGTTTTGGAATCATTTTTTTGTACACTGCCCTGCAGAGACAATTCTTTCTGTATCATTAATACAGCACCATTTAGTGATCCAGAAACTGCCTTTCAATTTTATGTGGCCTCATACTTTTCGAGAAAAAGAAATTTTTATTGACTCCAATTTTACCTGACATGAAGTCAAGGCCCCTCAAATCATGTTACATTTCATTTCAAAGAGTTAGTTGTATTCTTCATAGCTGTGATATGTAAACTGAAGACAAGGGCAGCTACACTTTGCAATACACAATAGGGGACTATATTACAGTTCAATTTATATTTTTCAACACACAATACATTTTGTCCATGTCAGTACTGACAAGAACTGGTTTTCAGTTCAGGCAGTTAATAATATAATACAAGTAAGTGCCTGCAACAGCATAGTTCTGTCCACACCATGACAGAGTGGAGTTAATACAATTGGCATGTTACGCTCCATATACCAATTAATAGCTGTTCTAAATAAAATTCACCATTTGTCATACGATTTGTATGAAATTTTGCATTGATAGAGAACTGTGGAAATTGGTTCTGTAGCCAAAATTTTGTTCAAAACTTTCGGAGATGAAGGGAGAAGTAGGCCTCAAATCACCCCAAATTCATAAGCAATTTGGTATATAGGTTTTAGAGCAGTTTTTTCTAAAGAGACCAGACACAGGAAGCGCTTTTCCTTCTTTAGGCAGAGCCCATTTTACAATTTTAAAAATCACCTTAGTGACAACTCCCCGTTTTATACTTGTGGAGAGGGCGATTTTTCAATTTGAGATTATGCACACAAAAAATCCAACACAGAAACAGAGTGATTTACATGAGACCTACAGAAAGACGATTTTTTAGAGATTAATTCCGGGGTTGCGTTAAGGACAGATATCAATGGATTCAGGATAATGCAACTAGCATCCGGCAAAGTACCAATGACCATATTTCTCGGCCACATCGCTAGGTCACCCGCCGACCACCTTGGGTACCTCGGATATCCTGAGACAGCACACTGTCGGCGTGCTGAGGTTTGCCACGCCCTGGCTGAGGCCGGGGCGCTGGACTTTGCTGGTATTTTCTCCAAAAATGTGATTTTAGCCTCAAGCGCTGGTCGCGGTGCAGCAACGACTAGAGTGACGGCGCTAGGTGGTGGTCCGCGGGTCGGATGCCTACAGCGGCCCACAGCGAGGTCCTTCGGTGTGGCAGTCGCCGTCCGAAGCTGGCCGAGCTGCTGGCGGCCGGCCTCCGCATCACCGACTTCTGCGCCGACAGCGTGGAGATGTTCAACCACGAGGGCCCAGTGGCGGATCTAGGAGCGGGTTCAGGGGGAGGGGGGAGGGGGATGTCCCGCTTTTTGCCTACTTATAGGCGGGAAAGTTACGCCGGTTGCCTACATCTGAAGCCGAGAGCGCGCTGGACGCGGTGAGGCACGCCGCGGTGGCGGGGCTGCCCGTGGTGGTGCTGATGCCGCACGCTGAGCTGCGGCCCCTCCTCGAGTCCCTCCGCGAGGCCTAGTTCGAGGGGGGCATGCCCCCGCCTCGCGGCCTCAGCTCATCTGCTCTAGTCGTGGTTTAGGCACGGGGACGCCCGCCTGCTGCCACACGGCTCCACGGTGCAGGCGCGAATCCAGGGGGGGGGGGGGGGGGCGACGGTGCGACCCCCCCCCCTAGAGCCGCCCCTGGATCCGCGCCTGCCAGGGTGTACTTGTTCGCCTCACCGGGGATGACGGCCACCACCGGCCATGGCTAGCAGGTCCAGCACCCAGCACACCTATTCCGTCTGTCCCTAAAATTATCACCGGGGAAGGACAACAACGACGCACCCTCCCTAGACACACACTGAGTCCAAAGTCTGGGCGCCTCTCTTTGCTAGACGCCACACGCCAATGGCCACCACTGGCGGTCTGGGCCGGCCTGGACCCGGAGCCCGGAGTCTCCAGGGTGGGCATTCGGCGGCGTGGTGGACCCAGGCTGGCTCTGACGTAGCCGTAGGGCCCAACCCAAGGCCTGCTGCCACGACGTCTCCCGCCGCCGGAGTATCGCCACAACACGCCACCGCCGGGGAGAGGACATCCAGCAACGCGCTCCTGACTCCGGGGCCGGCGGCTGGGGGCTGCTCGGCCAGGGTTGCAAACCGCCCTGCCGCCCGCCAAAGCCCGGCGGCCCCGCTGGCGAGCAGGCAACCATAAGGACGCTAGTTGGTACGCAACCGCCACCCGGACTGCCCGACGAACACCGCGCTCCCGTCCGCATCCGTGGCTCGACCGGCTTCGTATAGTTCTTACACATAGACACCTCTAGTCCTTAGTTTAGCTTGTACATTAACAGTAGGGAATAAACCGTGTATGTATAGCTTAACCAGTGTACATTTTACCCCTTCCTGATCACGCCAACTGAGTAGGAACAGAGACCTACCGTGAGTTTTGAATACGATGAACATTGCCACGCAGGCCGACCGAAGATGGCCGAACCTTTCCAATACCCTCTATGGTTTACGTGTCATGATCTCCAAGGTTAGGCTTCATTCACTGCTGGTCTTCCCCTCCACCATAGGAAGGCTGGGGCCACCGGGGAGGTGAGAGGCTCACCACTGGGATTCAGGTCACCGCTATAAGGATCGGTGCCATAGTGCGCCAAAATCACCATGGCGCCCAAAGTTATTTTAGTCTGGGGTGGACGGCGCCGCGCCGGGAAGGGCTGGGCCGCCCCTACGCTACGCCCCCCCCCCCCACACACACACACACCCTGTCGCGCGGGAGCACCGAGTTTAAGGTCTGGGCGGCATAGTTCGCTGCACGCTGCACGTCAGGCACGTCAGGGGGCCACCAACCACCAATCTCGTTCTGGCTGGGCCGTGCGGACTGGACCAGGGGAGTCTCCCGAGTGGGCCTTCTGCCTTCCGCTGCGGAAGTCCGAGAGACCGGGTTCGGGCCTCGACGTCATCGAAGGGCCCAATGCCAGGTGCGCGAGGTTGACATCCGGGACTTAGCACCCGATACGCGCTGCCACGATAACCTGCTACCCCGGTATGCCGGCGTGAGCCACGCCGAGGTCAGCCCGGCGGGCCTTGAAGTCCAGGCACGGCGCACACCGGGTCTCCAACACCGGGCCCGCAGGCCCGCAGCCGAGGCCGTGGCCGCCGATAGCTCAACGCTGAACTGTCCGTTATGAGACCGGTGCGCTGAGCCCGCTGACAGATGGTTTGGCCAGAGAGCAGTGAGTATGCGCGGGTTCGAATACCGACGCAGGCGCGTATTTAGGGGCCAAAGGGCGCCGCCCGGAAGGTAGGCAGCCCACTCGGCATTCGGCCTGTACGTAGGCAAAAAGCGCGACGTGACCCCGAAACCGAAATCCTGCGTACGCGCCTGTACCGACGACGCCCGCCTTGGGTTCCTGGGCCTGGGCCCTTGTTGCATGGGGTCATCCACTATCTGAGGCGTACGACCTGCAGCAGGGACATGGAGCCCGAGGTCACTGACCCCTGCCTGTGCTGCTGGGGCCAAGGTCGTCGCCACGCGAACTATGCACAACTTCTCATACTTCTGAAATAATGTGTGATGAATAAATGTTTACTCTGCGAACTGCAGACAAATTCTCGTACTTCTGGAATAATGTGTGATCACACCGTCCCTGAATGGTGATGCCGAGCGCCTGCGGGTGCCATGGTAGGCCAGCCTGCACGACACGCGCACATGCTGAAGTCGTGGTTGCCTACCCAGCAGCCGCTATCGGTGCCCGGACTGACCAAAATTAGGTTCGCCTTTTGTACAATCCTCGGTGCACTGATGATGAAACTGACACGCACTTGGTTCAAATACTCCATCGTTCAATTCACGCTCTGTGTCTGTCACCTGACGAGGTAACCCGCGGTGACTCATGGATCACTAGAGTGTTACATTTTGCACGAAGTATGAAAATGTCAACATGTACCATTCTTATCCGATGCTACGACCAAATACAAGAATTTTGATACCTCGGTGAGCTCGATCGGACCACGGGAAAAGGTCGCACAACGGCCTTGAAGTTACGACATTCGAAAATTCGGTTATACGCATACAGTGCCCTAGACGATCGTATCTACGCGCCAAAGTATTCGTTTCTCAGAAAATTTCATAGAATGAAGTTTGCTGGGCATGGTGTGTTTAGTCTTAGGAAGTTTTCGAAATTCAAAATTTTCAAAAAATTGCAAACCGTGTTGCCTACCTACAAGGGGTACAATGTTTATTTCTTTAAAATTACAGGTACGTATACACGGATTTTTTGTATTTTCCGTTTCTTTTACCGTTCTTAGTCTTAAAATAATTTAAAAAATTCTAAATATGTTATTTTAACATACAATACACAACAATAATCACTGCAATACACTACAATACTACACTACAGCTTATTTTTTTTTCGGTCTTCTGCAACTGTAATCATCAAAACCTGCCTTTCAGATTCATTGGTGGTCAGTTTGTTCCCCTTGAGATACTGTGTGATAAGTTTTACTGAGCGTTCCGCGCAATCATTTACCACCTTGAAATTCTGTACAACAAATCGCCCATACTTGAAAAACTCGTCATTTTCCCACTCGATAGGATCCTTGTCGAGAAAAGATGGTGAGATACCCGTCACCTCGAAGAAGTTCATGGATTCCTTCCTTACGAAATCCCTCAAACGTAGACCACGGAGAGAATCGTCCAGACCGACTTCAGCACGCATACAGACGTCTCCATCTACATCTGCTGGGTCGCCGGAGTCCTGCACCTCCTGGAGAGCACAGGCAAGAGCTCTCTTCTCCTTAATGTCCAGCTTGTCGTCGAAGAGGGAAAAGCAGAGCAGCTTGGGAGACAGATACCAGAGGTGAGTAGAGAACTTATCCAGAGCCGCATTCCAGTGTGATCCTATGTGCCGGTTTGTATACAGTTTTTGCAGGAAAGCCAGGTCGGCACGGGGAGCAAAGGTGGCGATCGGCGCAATGTACCACTGTTGGACGTAGGCCCGGCAGACAAATACATTCAGCTTGAATAATTTGGCGTCATCCGCACTTGACAATTTCAGCTGATGGCCTAACATCCACGTTTTGAGACTGTATATTGCCGGCATCATCCACCTGGTCTTGCTTAGTGCACCTGGCTTCTTGAAAGCGTACACTTGAGCTGTTCCTCTTCGCGGGTGGCGTGGTTCCTGGAACAGCTCAAGTGTACGCTTTCAAGAAGCCAGGTGCACTAAGCAAGACCAGGTGGATGATGCCGGCAATATACAGTCTCAAAACGTGGATGTTAGGCCATCAGCTGAAATTGTCAAGTGCGGATGACGCCAAATTATTCAAGCTGAATGTATTTGTCTGCCGGGCCTACGTCCAACAGTGGTACATTGCGCCGATCGCCACCTTTGCTCCCCGTGCCGACCTGGCTTTCCTGCAAAAACTGTATACAAACCGGCACATAGGATCACACTGGAATGCGGCTCTGGATAAGTTCTCTACTCACCTCTGGTATCTGTCTCCCAAGCTGCTCTGCTTTTCCTCTTCGACGACAAGCTGGACATTAAGGAGAAGAGAGCTCTTGCCTGTGCTCTCCAGGAGGTGCAGGACTCCGGCGACCCAGCAGATGTAGATGGAGACGTCTGTATGCGTGCTGAAGTCGGTCTGGACGATTCTCTCCGTGGTCTACGTTTGAGGGATTTCGTAAGGAAGGAATCCATGAACTTCTTCGAGGTGACGGGTATCTCACCATCTTTTCTCGACAAGGATCCTATCGAGTGGGAAAATGACGAGTTTTTCAAGTATGGGCGATTTGTTGTACAGAATTTCAAGGTGGTAAATGATTGCGCGGAACGCTCAGTAAAACTTATCACACAGTATCTCAAGGGGAACAAACTGACCACCAATGAATCTGAAAGGCAGGTTTTGATGATTACAGTTGCAGAAGACCGAAAAAAAAATAAGCTGTAGTGTAGTATTGTAGTGTATTGCAGTGATTATTGTTGTGTATTGTATGTTAAAATAACATATTTAGAATTTTTTAAATTATTTTAAGACTAAGAACGGTAAAAGAAACGGAAAATACAAAAAATCCGTGTATACGTACCTGTAATTTTAAAGAAATAAACATTGTACCCCTTGTAGGTAGGCAACACGGTTTGCAATTTTTTGAAAATTTTGAATTTCGAAAACTTCCTAAGACTAAACACACCATGCCCAGCAAACTTCATTCTATGAAATTTTCTGAGAAACGAATACTTTGGCGCGTAGATACGATCGTCTAGGCACTGTATGCGTATAACCGAATTTTCGAATGTCGTAACTTCAAGGCCGTTGTGCGACCTTTTCCCGTGGTCCGATCGAGCTCACCGAGGTATCAAAATTCTTGTATTTGGTCGTAGCATCGGATAAGAATGGTACATGTTGACATTTTCATACTTCGTGCAAAATGTAACACTCTAATGGATCACCCCAATAACTCATGTCACTTGCCGCTTGGTCTGTGACGACTGCGCAGTGTAGTGTCCGGGAGACCATGATCAGCGATTGTAAAAATCGCCCCCCCTCTCCCCTTTCTGTCGGTAACTTGTCAAATTGTATCTCTGCGCTGAAAAAAGAGGGGGTGAGGGGGTAGAAAGACAGCATGAGGGATTTTCAAAAATCGCCCTCACACCTGGCGCTGGTAGTGGTGATCAGTTATACGTATCCATTCCCCCACAAGGAAGACCCTGGAGAACACACCGCCTGCTGACGCAGCTACGGGCAGCTGACGGCCACCTTCCCCGTGCAGCGTTGTGTACCTCTCCGTCATCAAGACCCATGTGATGGTCAAACTGATCTCAGCTTGGAAGGACGCGCCGGTGTGCGCTTCCTTGCACGAGGACGGCTGCACCACGTCCCGGAACCTGAGAGGCACCACGCCGTGGGAGCGCTCGCCGTCTACGCTGGCCTTCTAGATAAAGGCATCGACTGCAGAGCAGCTGATAAGGACGCGTCCCGGAGTCCGCCGGGGCGGGTAGCGGCGGTCAGAGTCTGTTCACATATTACGTCACACTACTTCGGCCGTTATTTTCACCCCTCCCCCCTTACTGTCAATGGCTAACCTAACCTTTCAATGCATTAAAGGAAGGAATGTCACACAAGATTTGCCCTCATCCTCCCCAATGAGTGTGATGTAATCTGTGAACGGCCACTGAGGCGCGATAAGGAAAGGCGGAGGCGCGGATCCAGAGGGCAGGAGCACGGGATGATTCCTCCCTCCCCCCACCCCGCCCCTTTCGGGACTAGGCCAAAAGTGGTACTTTGCGCATCCCTTGGGCCACTCCTGGATCCGCGCCTGGAAAGGTGTGTGCGAGCGTGCGCTGCACTGGCTGACGGAGTGCTGTGATGCGGCCGACAACTGGCAACGGCTGCAGTCGACGATGCCGCGGCTGCCAGGCAGACCGGCCATGCTGCCCCGAGCGGCACGCCGCCCCTGCATGGCCTACGTCATGAAAAGCTCAAGCCGTTTTAGGTTCTTGGTTCGGTGCGCACACGATGCAGCTCTGAACATAACATTTTGGGAAAGAAGAAGGATACTTTAAGGAGGCGCCCCGGACAGGAACGACCCAAACAGGACCCGCTGCACACTCGGCGCCTGCTGGGTAGGCAACGTCTGAACTCTGCACACACGCGTGTCGTGCGAGCTGGCCCACCCTAGCATTGGCAGGCGCCTGGCGTGTCTCTGCGACCAGGCGCGTACCATGGGGTGGGGGGGGGGGGGGAAGAGAGAGAGATTTAGGAAATTTTTCCCCCCCCTCCCCTGAGCCAAGTCTAGTTACGCGCCCGTCTTTGACGTCGACGCCTGGTCTCAGCTGCAGGTTTCGAATGCCGTTTCGACGGTTTTGCCTTCCCATCGCAGTCCTTCACCTGTGATGTGTGTGTCCAGACTACCGCCTCCTTGGCTGCAATCCACCGCTTGCGGCGGACGTAGAGGATTAGCGTGATGATGTGCAGCGTCCCCAGTCCATAGCAGCGACGAGCCCTCGGCAACGAATGCACTTGGATTGCTGCATGCATTGACTGTCACACTTGACCCCTCCCCTTTCCCCTGAGTGTGACGTAATATGCGCACTCCCTTTTAAATGACATAATTCCCCGGTGACGTGAAAGGTGCGACAGTGCCCTACCGGTTTCTATTCGCTTTCAATTACGTGTAGAAAGGATTTGCGATTAAAGTCTAGAGAAAATTAGAAGTTAGAAAAGCGATATATACACCATTTTTATCCCACTTTTAAGTTGCCTGGTCGAACTATGGTATGGAACGTGTACACGTGATAATGATCAGACGCAACTCATGTGGACGACGTTATTTCGTCACGTGACTACATACAAATTCATACCAACGATTCGTCATATGGAAGAAATATGCAGGGACATATTTTGTATGTGACGACTTGCCACTGTCATCGCTTGGTCGCTTGGTTTGTGACGACTTATTTCACACTCAACTAAACGTTTGCGGATAAAGCAACAATAAATAGGGTCACAGTGCACACATATTCTCTCTATGACCATGTTGTGTGCGCTTTATGAAGGTGCAAGAATGGTTTGGTTTCGTGGTTGCTGTGGTGACCATGTGACAAATGATAATTATGATTAATTGACGATACACGATAGCTAGTAATAAATAATACTTTATCATTGTACGAATATTCAGTTGAATTATTACTGCCCCTATTTCCTATTTTTATACTCGTGAGATTGGTTTCCATCCGTGTGCCTTCGCTGTAATGCCGGTCAGGCCTTACCTTGCTCGTGGCACCCGGGCGGGGCGGCTGTCAGCCCGGGTGGTAGGCAGCCCATCGCACAGGGCTGTATGGTACTTAAAGCCGGTCCCCGGCGGGTAGCGGCGGGAGGGGGAAAGTGGGCGGAGCCAGAAAATACCGTAAAAATAGCGGAAATTAAGAAAATTCGAAAAAATTAAATTAAAATAAAATAAAATTAAATTAAAAATAAATTAAATTAAAATTAAATTAAATTAAAAAGAAATTAAATTAAAATTAAATTAAAATAGAAAATATTAGAAAATACGCCAGCGGACTGTGTTTCTGCACGGAACACAGTTCGTCGGCGGGGGTGAAACACAGTTCGTTAGGAACACAGTAAGTGTCGACTCCTAAGCTAAGGCACTCTCATAGTCTATTTAACAATAAAACTACATCTAAGGAAATATGGAAATCATTGCGTAGCTTAGGAATTGGTAAACAAACGGAAAATCACACATGTACAATTTCTTCTGAGGTTCTTAACATTATTCCTCTGTATCTTCTGTATCAAATCAAGAGAAAGTGGATCAGTCTATTCGTAGGTACGAAAATGAGAACGAACATGTAACTAATAGAGAAATGTTTAACTTTAGATATGTATTACCAGAAGATGTAATTGAAGCTGTAACAAGTGTATCATCTAAAGCGGAAGGGCCTGACGGCATAACTATTATTATGTTAAAACTATGTCTTGTGTACATATTACCTGTCTTGTGTCATATCTTTGACTATAGCTTGATGCATGGAGTGTTCCCTGACTTATGGAAAAAAGCGCAAATAACTCCGATACCAAAAGTAACAAACCCAGAGGTACCTAAGGATTACAGACCAGTTTCTATTTTAAGTGTGGTTGGTAAAGTATTCGAAAAGGTTGTGCATAAACAACTATCTCTGTACTTAGAAAACTTTAACCTTATTAACAGTTGTCAATCAGGATACAGGAAAGGTCATAATACCACCACGGCCCTAATTAAAGTGACTGACGAAATCAGAGAAGCTATTGACAAGGGAAAGATGTCACTATTAATACTTTTTGATTTTAGCAAGGCGTTTGATAAGGTGAATCACAAACTTTTGTTAACAAAACTAAAATCTTATGGTTTCTCTCCTTTGACGATTGAATGGATAAGGTCCTACTTGTGTTGTAGACAGCAGAGAGTGATTATAGATCTGGTAAATGTATCTGAATGGAGTGAAATAATAACAGGAGTTCCACAGGGATCAGTTTTAGGACCATTGTTGTATCCATTATATGTGAATGATCTTCCATCTATTTTTGAATATGGCGTTGTTGATTTATATGCAGACGACCTTCAATACAGAATTTCTTTTAAACCTGGTACTGAAGTCGATGCTATCAAATGCGCTGAGAGTGACATAAAGCGACTCCTATGTTATGCTGCTGAGCATAATCTATCACTTAACATAGATAAAACTAAGCCGATGTTTTTAGGAAGTAGTACATATGTGAAAGATATGCCAAGTGATGTGCCAAATGTTACCATAGATAACCTTCCTATTCCATATTGTGATAGTGTGAAAAACCTTGGAATAGTATTTGATCAAACTCTAAATTGGAGTGAACATGTGGAAAAGGTATGTAAGAAAGTTCTGTCGATATTGTGCCAACTGCGTCGTAACTCGTTAAGTTTACCGCAGGACATAAAAACTATTATTGTTAATTGCATCGTACTCCCACATTTTGATAATGGAGCTGCTCTGATGGGGGATATGCTTGTCACATCTCAAATAAAATTACAGAGACTTCAAAATGCTTGCGTTCGTTTTATCTACAACTTAGGAATTGCTGATCACGTATCAGAATATTATGAGCAGTTAGGATGGCTACGACTGGGACAGAGAAGAAGACTAGGACAAGGTTTATTATTGTATAATATACTAAAGCATAAAAGGCCTGTTTATCTATTTAATAAGTTTAAATTTGTATCTCAAGTGCATGAAAGAAGTGGCAGATTATCTAAAGACCATTTAGTAGTGCCACTGCACAGAACTGTCAAATATAGTAAATCATTCACTGTTAGTGTGTGCAAACTATGGAATTCCCTTCGTTTGTACAAAATCATGTCTTATTCCTACGATGGGTTCAAAGTCAGACTAAAAGCATTAATCTCAATGAATTAAGAAACTATTTTTGTTCCTGTTACCAGTAACAGCTGCTTTATGTTAATGTTTATGCTTTGTGTTTATGCTTTCTGTTTATGTATTTTTTCTTTGTTAAACAATTATTTCGTATTTGTTGAATATTAATTCTTATATACTTATGTTATAATGAGTTTAGTGTGTTTGTCAAACAAACAATTTATTGTTTATTATTATTTGCTCCCAGAGTTTATGTGAGTTTCAGAGAGCGGGTTGCATACCCAAAGGGGCTTTTCAGTCCTACTGTATGTAATCCTTAATAAAATTTCAATTTCAATTTTCTCTCTCTCATTCAAAACCCTAAATTTTGTCACCTCGGTGAACTTTGTGCGACCACCGGAAGGGGTTGCGCAACGCGCCGGAAGTTTCAATGTTACGTCCTATCCGGAATTTCACCCCATCAAACACCCCATATTAACGGCCGTTATGGCGCAAATTTCGTCCGTTTTGCTCTATCTGGCACCGTTTCTGAGTTCGGGTAAAGAAATAACGAAGTTGAACGTTTTAAAAATAATTTATTCATTTTGAGTGTTTCAGAGCTCTAAACTAAGAAACGGTGCCAGATAAAGCAAAACGGACGAAATTTGCGCCCTAACGAGTGTTAATATGGAGTGTTTTTCTATAAAAAATTTGTGTTTGTGTGTGATCGGAATATTATTAAATTCCTGATAGGGCGTATCATTGAAACTTCCGGCGCGTTGCGCGACCCCTTCCGGTGGTCGCACAAAGTTCACCGAGGTGTCAAAATTTAGGGTTTTGAATGACGAAACCGAAACCGCACTCGCCCCAACACATTTCCACACTTTTGGCAAATGGGCCCCTCTAGAGTATATCCTCAAAATTTGAAGTTTTTCTGTGAACGATAAGTCGGTGTACACACGTCCGCCCGAACGAACAAACAGTCGGCATCAGACTATAAGCCCGGCTCCTGCCGTTTCTAAAGAAACGTGTCGGGACGGGCTAAAAAGTCATTCTGGGAGTAGGAGTTCGTGGGTTTTTTATTGTTTCCTTTCAGAGCTCTGTAATGAGTACTTATTCAATTTACATTTTACCACTGTGTACATACGTTATAATTACGGTGTTTTTTCTGTACTGATTGTTTTTTGTTGTTCAGTCAATTACATACATCGTTGCTCCATTCAATAAAAATATTTTATTATGGAAAAATCCTACTGTCACTTCTGTTAGGTAAAAGGGGCATTTATGATGTCTCCTCTCTATCAAATGTTAAATAAGAGGAAAAAAATCGATGAACTTTAACGTCCGTTAATGAGTTAATTTAACGTGGAGTAGTTGAGTTACTGTTGGCTGTTATTGTTATCTTTTAAAAGTTAACCGGACCGGATTGCGTTCACGGTTAACGTGTACTAGTTAATTTTCAAAATGAACTTTAACATCCCTGCTGTGTTCCGATTGTCTTTTTGTGATTAACAGTCCCGATAGCCCCAAACCACGCCCTGCACTCACTTATTCCATGTACAAACTGTCAGCATTGAACGGCGATAGAGTGGGTCTACACATGCATTTTATACACGTGGACCCCGTCTTTAATGATATCAGACAGGTTTCAGTTTACTGGACGAGGAAATCCCGCCTGCGTCCCTAACTTACGGCAAGGAGCTCTGAAATTAATAAGGTGTTCAAAACCGTTCAATATCGGGACTCGCACCAAAAGGTATCAAAGTTTTAAACGGGACATTTTGTCTATGGTGTTTGAGCCCCATGTCGACCTCCCCAAATTTTCATGCTTCCATCACAAAATGAGTATTGCGGCCCCTACTACGTGCTCCTCCTTGCTGTTCACGCTTCACTGCCCTGACACGTACATAGATTTGATTGATCGCCACCGTCACTTACGGCCCCGGCGGCGTCCTCAGCTGACCAAACACGGCCGCGATTGTTCAGCTCCGGACGCAGAGGCTCACAGGGCCGGCGGTAGCCTACATGCAGCCCCGGCGGTCGGCGCTCGCCCTCCTCCGGGTGCTGAGCCTCTACGCTACGGCCTCGGGCGCCCTGCCTGTGCACGGCTGGCCCCTGAGGGCCAGGCCCTGGGCCACGGTGCCGGCCGCCGCCGTGGCCCTGATCACATGGTTGGCGGCGACGACTACGGAAGTAGGGAGCATGCAGGCGCAGGGGTAAGTACTGAAAGCGTCGAATTCGTCCCACGTGACTTTCTCACGGACGAATGTGGGTAAATGAAAGAGGAATGATCATCATTCTATGCAAAATCATCACTTTTTTAGGGTCACTAACATGTGCTAATATACCGACATATCGACACGACAAGTGTTGATCATCATATTAAACGAATGTTAAACCTTTATTATAGTTTAAATTATGATGATCATCATTGTTTTATTCGCAGTATAGTCGCTCTGATGGCAAAGTAATGACCGGTGACCACTCCCGGTACAAAACCGTAGTCAGGTTTCCGCGGTGAGGGTTCCCCGGCGGGATAGCGGGATAGCCGCCATGACAAGGGAAGGCCTAGCGGGGGAGGGTAAGGAACTGGGGCTCATTTACAGACTTGCCCGGGAGTACGTTATGGTTGGCGGACACGACGGATAACACCACAAAGGGAAATTCGCGAATTTCTTAAGATCACATCCATAAAAGAAAGATCATATAGAAACTCGGAGCTAGCCTGCTCGGCTCGTTAACTGGCTGTTTCAGTGTCATCCATCCCTCTCCTGCCACGCTAAAAAATCGGACCTCTCCCTAGTAGTATACGGGCCCCCTGGTTGCGGGTTTGTGTTGCGGGCTTGCCTACCTCCCAGGGGCATGTGTCATATTTCGATGATGTCAGCGTGCCGGGTGCCGGGTGTCGTATGTCGCGCGCGGAGGCAATGCACTGTGGCGGTGTTTTCGCAGTGTACTGCAGCGTCAGCCGTTTTCTGAGCTGTGCATCTATCTCTGTCGCTCTCGTTAGCGAAATGTGTGTTCTCTCTCACACTTATTGTGTTAAGTGTGGTGTCGTCTAGGTAGTAAGGTTCACATCTGCGATATGCGCCCAGAATTTTTCGCAGTGAACTACAGTGTCGACCTATGTATCTTGCTCTGTCGCTCTCGTTGGCGAAATGTGTGTTCTCTCGCACTCATTGTGTAATGCGTGGTGTGGTCTAAGTGGTGCAGTGCACATCTGCGATATGCGCCTAGATTTTTTCGCAGTGTACTACAGTGTCGAGCTATGCGTCTCTTGGCTGGCGGTCGGTCTGGCGGGGGGCGGGCGCGAGGCGGGCGCGGGGCGGACGCGGGGCCGGCGCGGGGCGCAGCGTGGCGGGGCGCGGAGAGCCGGGGCGCGGCGGCTTGGCGGGATCCGGCGGCGAGCCGGGACGCGGCGGTGGGGCAGACGCGGCGCGGGCGGGCGTTCGGCGCGTTTCCGGCGCGGTGCGGGCGCGCGACAGGCGCAGTCCGGCGCACTCGGGAGCACCACATATGCTTCCGACACTGCCAATATTTGGTGCTAAAATTGCTAAACTGGGTGCTAAAGCTGCTAATCTGGGTGCTAAAGCCTCTAAACTGGGTGCTAAAGCTGCTAAACTGGGTGCTAAAGCTGCAAAACTGGGTGCCAAAGCTTCTAAACTGGGTGCTAAAGCTGCTTAACTGGGTGCCAAAGCTTCTAAACTGGGTGCTAAAACTGCTAATCTGGGTGCTAAAGCCTCTAAACTGGGTGCCAAAGCTTCTAAACTGGGTGCTAAAACTGCTAATCTGGGTGCTAAAGCCTCTAAACTGGGTGCTAAAGCTGCTAAACTGGGTGCCAAAGCTTCTAAACTGGGTGCTAAAACTGCTCAACTATAGTGGTAAACTTTCTTAAACCGAATACCAGCTACTTTCATATCCACCACGGAGTCAAGCAGACAAACGCGCGCTCGCTCATACACACACACACACACGCACTGCGAAGTATATTAATCTTGGCGGCGCACCCGAGAGAATCAGTTCAGTCTTGTCATCTAACCGATCACAACCATGACAGCACGTATCGTCAAATCCGTTAGGGGTTTCCCCGTTTATATTCCAGAGGATTCGTATATACTAAGCGACTAGAGAAAAATGAAAAAATGTACTGGAGGTGCCTTCGATCGCAGTCGGACTGCTCTGCCACTGCGATCACGAGACGAAGTGCAGATGGCATCCAAGTATTGAAGGAAGGTGAGCATAACCATTTTCCCCACGACGAGCGGGAGAATGAGCAGAACGACGAGTTCGAAGATGACGTTGATCAGGAGGACGAGAACGAAGATATGAGGGAAATAACTGGGGGCAAAGAATCAAGCAAACTATTAGTTTGCACTATTTCTTCTTCATCATCGCTCTCTTCCTCCCATGTTTTCCAGGGAATTGGATCGTAGTCCTCATCCTCGCTTTCGCTGCTTTCCTCACTCTCTGTTTCGCTTGATTCTTTGCCCCCAGTTATTTCCCTCATATCTTCGTTCTCGTCCTCCTGATCAACGTCATCTTCGAACTCGTCGTTCTGCTCATTCTCCCGCTCGTCGTGGGGAAAATGGTTATGCTCACCTTCCTTCAATACTTGGATGCCATCTGCACTTCGTCTCGTGATCGCAGTGGCAGAGCAGTCCGACTGCGATCGAAGGCACCTCCAGTACATTTTTTCATTTTTCTCTAGTCGCTTAGTATATACGAATCCTCTGGAATATAAACGGGGAAACCCCCTAACGGATTTGACGATACGTGCTGTCATGGTTGTGATCGGTTAGATGACAAGACTGAACTGATTCTCTCGGGTGCGCCGCCAAGATTAATATACTTCGCAGTGTGTGTGTGTGTGTGTGTGTGTGTGAGCGAGCGCGCGTTTGTCTGCTTGACTCCGTGGTGGATATGAAAGTAGCTGGTATTCGGTTTAAGAAAGTTTACCACTATAGTTGAGCAGTTTTAGCACCCAGTTTAGAAGCTTTGGCACCCAGTTTAGCAGCTTTAGCACCCAGTTTAGAGGCTTTAGCACCCAGATTAGCAGTTTTAGCACCCAGTTTAGAAGCTTTGGCACCCAGTTTAGAGGCTTTAGCACCCAGATTAGCAGTTTTAGCACCCAGTTTAGAAGCTTTGGCACCCAGTTTAGCAGCTTTAGCACCCAGTTTAGAAGCTTTGGCACCCAGTTTAGCAGCTTTAGCACCCAGTTTAGCAGCTTTAGCACCCAGTTTAGAGGCTTTAGCACCCAGATTAGCAGCTTTAGCACCCAGTTTAGCAATTTTAGCACCAAATATTGGCAGTGTCGGAAGCATATGTGGTGCTCCCGAGTGCGCCGGACTGCGCCTGTCGCGCGCCCGCACCGCGCCGGAAACGCGCCGAACGCCCGCCCGCGCCGCGTCTGCCCCACCGCCGCGTCCCGGCTCGCCGCCGGATCCCGCCAAGCCGCCGCGCCCCGGCTCTCCGCGCCCCGCCACGCTGCGCCCCGCGCCGGCCCCGCGTCCGCCCCGCGCCCGCCTCGCGCCCGCCCCCCGCCAGACCGACCGCCAGCCAAGAGACGCATAGCTCGACACTGTAGTACACTGCGAAAAAATCTAGGCGCATATCGCAGATGTGCACTGCACCACTTAGACCACACCACGCATTACACAATGAGTGCGAGAGAACACACATTTCGCCAACGAGAGCGACAGAGCAAGATACATAGGTCGACACTGTAGTTCACTGCGAAAAATTCTGGGCGCATATCGCAGATGTGAACCTTACTACCTAGACGACACCACACTTAACACAATAAGTGCGAGAGAGAACACACATTTCGCTAACGAGAGCGACAGAGATAGATGCATAGCTCAGAAAACGGCTGACGCTGCAGTACACTGCGAAAACACCGCCACAGTGCATTGCCTCCGCGCGCGACATACGACACCCGGCACCCGGCACGCTGACATCATCGAAATATGACACATGCCCCTGGGAGGTAGGCAAGCCCGCAACACAAACCCGCAACCAGGGGGCCCGTATACTACTCTCCCTTTCTTGTGAAACAGCCCTTAGTGTTGATGTGCCGAGCCGAGTCGAGCCCTGGTTAAAAGGGAGGCAACTCAAGAGTCGGGACCGCTTCGGACCCCAGAGCATGCAGAAGAGGCACAACCCTCCGAGCGGAGCATTGTCGATGTGCCGACCGGTCAATGCCAGTGAAAACTAGGAGGCCGTGCAGTGGCACTCACACGGAGATCTGGGGGTAGCAAGTGCTACACCTAGATTTTTTCAAAAATAGGGAGGTAAGAGGGGCAAAAGGGAGGTAGATGGGAGGGGAAAAGGGAGGTTGGAGGGAGGGGAAAGAGGAAGGAGAGAAGGGGAAAGGGAAGGAAGGAGGGAGAGAGGAGAGAAAAGAGCGGTGGCGAGCGCCACATAGCCTACAGCCAGGATGTCAGTGATCGTGGTAGTAGTGGTGGCAGCAGCGGTGACTGTGGCGCGGCGACGCGGCGGTTGCCATGACGATGGGGAATACTCCATTCTAATTCATTCTATTACAATTCCAAGTCGACATTTTCAAATCCAAATGTCTAAGCTTGCCAGTCGGGCGTCATACGCAGACCAAAAATTGATTTGAACATTTTTAAAAAAATGAGTGGATTTGGGAAACGTTTTTAGCTCGGTTGCAATATTGAGCTCGGGATCGGGTGGGGGGGGGGGGGGCCTTGAAAATGGGAGGTTGTCAGTGAGAAAGGGAGTTAGGGGTATTGCTACACCACGCCCAAAAATTGTGAGCGCCACTTACTAGGCCGTGGCCAGCCAACCTTGCGACAGTGAAGACTCGACACAAGCCTAATAGGCGCGATCTTAACACCCGTGTGTTTGGGCTACTTTTTGCCTAAATTTCTGGCAACACTTCTGGAGTAAAAAAAAAAAAAGAAACTAACTCTGGGTCATCTGGATCCATAGCATTGTCTTCTGCAGTTTTATCAGCATTTTCTAATTAGTGAGCTCAGTCGGAACCTCAAAAGGCAAAAGGACACGAGATGAATCATAGGGCCATATGCCAGCTACTACACATCCTTCGATGTTTGCTTGAGTGAGTGCTTCTCTCCATGCTTCTCTTACACTTCGGGAGATGTGTTTCCTGAAAATAAGTTCTCCACTAGGTAAAAATAGGTTTAAATTTAAAGATCAATGTTAAAGCAGTGCGATACCAACGTGCTGAGCTGTTTCAATTTGGTTTTCTTCAAGAGTTTGCTTGAAGTACCATGTAGTGCCTTTTTTAATGGACCAAATACTCCTTTATCCAGAATTGAAGACAGATGCGTGATAATGAGTAGGAAAGGAATTTTCCTGAATGTACTGCCGTTTGAAAAGGCCCTTTTTTTAGCATCATACTTGTGTTAATGACTGCTTCAAACGCTAAAGTCTCGACTTTAAGTGGCCGTAAAATAAATTGGCTGATTTCGTATCGAAGTAGGGGGATGGGGGAAGGTTTCCCCCCAAAATAAAAAAATCATACCAGTTGCACATCTATGGGCTAACGAGAGGCGTCTAATAGATTTGTCCCACAATTGATTCGTGACCCACCATAGTGGAGTCCGGAGAAGTGGTCAGCCGGAAGTGAGAAGAAGGTACGAATCAAAAGGAGCGGAAACGGAACCAGGTGGTATGAGAGATTGCGCGCGCAGATGTACTTATTTAATTCCGGTCACCGCGTGTTTTGAATCGTATGTTCACTCGTGCAGACTTCACTGAAAATTACAAGGTAATCATCACACTTCGACACATATTAGTTGAACAGGACAGAGCGAGATTATTTAAGGCTGCTGCTGATCATTCCTCTGCATGTTGTAATGAAAAGAGATACATTCTTTTCTAGAATATCCAAAAAGGATGAGGCGGTGGTCGGCAGAAGTTAGCTAGCAGACGCATCATATTTGTTTACCAACAACTTGAAAATGTTACAAAGCGTTAACAGAGATAGGGCATACCGAAGACTTCGAACATCACTCGCGCCGAGAAACAAATAAACTTCAGTTTGCGTTATATATTTGTATCCATCTGAAAACATTAGAGGCACTTGTCACACGGCGATTTTCACGTGATGGCGGCAACCGGAAACAAGCACACTCACGCTCGCAATTTCTCTTACCACTAGGTTCCGTTTCTGCTCTTTTTAGCCCGTCCCGACACGTTTATTTAGAAACGGCAGGAGCCGGGCTTATAGTCTTATGCCGGATGTTCGTTCGGACGTGTGTACGCCGACTTATCGTTCACAGAAAAACTTCAAATTTGGAGGATAAACTGCTTCCTTAACGTATAATCACGTACGGTGGCAACAATTCCCGATTTATCTTGCATTTTTGATTAATGAAAATATGTCCGTTTTTGTTTTTTGAGGTGAGGGTTGGCCGCTGCGCGCATACCATTACCATCGCGGCGCGCACAGGGACGGGCTCAGGTTAACGATTTTAATCGTAACAAATACATCTGCTATCGGGCACTTCTAGGGACACTTGAGGCGGGGGGCCGAAGGCCCCCGCAAACGCCGCCGGCAGGCCAAGCTGGCCAGGTCCCCCTGTCGAACCGAGGTGCCGGTGGAGCGGAGCGGAACTGGCACCGAGGTTTGACGGAAGGGACGGGCCAGCTTGTTGATTCATTAGCGAGCGTAGCGAGCCCAGCGAGCCCTTGTACCTTCTGCTCACTCCCGGCTCAGCTTTTCTCCGAACTACCCGTATGATTTTTCACTCCAGGGACGACTTCGTTACACTCTTAGTCCTCATATGGTTAACGAGTATAGCGGGAGATCGGGTGACGAGTGTTTGCCGCCGCCGGGCGCTGTGCACCCTGATGGGGCACGTGACTTGGTACTGCGGCCGCTACCCGCTGTCAGCCGAGGGGTGGTGCAGACTGCGGCGAGTGGCTGCGGCAGCGGTCCTGTACAGCGTTGGGGACACCTCTGCCAACCTAATTTGGCTGTGGTCAGGCAATGCAGCGAGAGCGAGGGCCGTGCCTGCCGGGCTGTTCTCTCAAGGAGGTAGGGCACTACAGTCTGAGGCACTGCCGTTCAAATTACAATGCGAATACTGTAAGAATGTCTTCGCAGAAAAAGTGGATCAATCTGAAACAATCAAGGTGCTTGGTTCTCTCTTAAACAGCGTTCTCGACTGTTATCGTTTTTATTAGTTCCACACGTAAACGTGATTTTTAGGTTCAATTACAACACAATAGTGCATTCGTTCCATAAGGAGGTTTAGGTTAGTTAGGACCCTTACATAGGAGAGGGAGGGATCCAATATTCCAAAAATTTCCCCTACGTAATTATTGACCGTTCCTTAACGAGAACTTGTAAATCACACTTAAGTGGTATTCTTGTGGTGTAACGATAACTGGGATTCTGAGGGGGTTCAGCTACCAGGAAAATTTACTGATTCCAATGGCGGGCCATGTAAATGCCGTTGGCACAATTTCTATTTCCGTGGGAGGCCGGTGTCAGGGGCTGGCAACACGGTAGGGATCGTCTGAAGCGATGCTGGCATGGGTCGAAATTTGTCTTGTCAATCGCCTTTTCTTAGCATTTCCAAACCAGACGATGCACAGATGCACTGGTTTTTGTTTTTTTAACTATACTACTTATACAGTGTACTGTGTGCCACAGATTACAGGGGGTTTATTATATTGGCACAAGTTGTGCGCCCCAGATCGGACTAGCTATTCACAAGTGGACGCCTAAGATTGTGAAAATAGCCCTACGGACGCAATTCGCACAACTTTGCACAAGCTGGGGCACAAGTTGTACGAATTGCTTCGGCGTGGCTATCCGCACAACCTCGCACAAACTGTGCAAACAATATCGTTTGCAGCGATGATATAAAATGCCTTTAAATTGTGAAATAAATTGATAGCGGCGCAAGATCTCTCTGAATAATTTTACTACTAAATTCAGAAAAACGCTCCAAATCGTTCTATTTGTCTATTTTTAAAATTTCCCGCCTAAATGGGTTCCATTCCAACCGGAATTTCACGGTGACCAGGATCCTTGCGAGGAGACCACCTGTTGCCGCCATGCGCTAATACGCATTCCAGCTCCAATTACAGTGGGAAGGGTAACATTAATTTAGAAGATTAATGCTCACAATCACGAGAGGCAGAGTTCTGACAATTTTCTTGCCGTTCTTGCACCCTCCAGTCGCCGGTAGACCGCGCCCCCACAGCACGGGAGAGGAAATAAATATAAAAAGAAATATTCAGACCGATTTCGTGGCAGTTGAAGTTTTAGCAGATGTTACCGATTTCCCGGCGACTATTTGTTCATGATATAAATTAAACATGGGATTGCTCTTCCTAACGGTATTTTATTTTCATTCTATCACTCAAACGATATTTTTCGCATAATTCGTGCCAATCGTGCGAGGTTGTGCGAATAGCCGTTGCGATCTAATTCGCACAACTTGTGCGGATTGGATCCGTATGGCTTTTCGCACAAGTGCATATTTAAAAAAATACGACAACTTGTGCAAATAGCCGTTCCGATCTTATTCGCACCAGTTGTGCACAAACTATCGTATTGGCTATCCGCACAAATTGTGTGAATATCCAGGGAAAGGTTCTGGAACACGAGGTAAAGGTCAAAATAGCGAAATCGATATGTAACCCCATTTTCTAAGTCCTCGCATGTTTGCGAACCGAAAACGTGCACAGGCCCTCCTATATGTTGGGGTCTCAGATTCAGAATTTTAGGGGTAATAACTATTTATTACTTACTAGGTGATGTGAATAATGAAAGCTAATGGTCAATTCCGTTGCGACTGCTGACGTCACCTGAAACGGAGGGAAGATGGAAAGGAATGACATACGCTGACCTCTTCAGCGCGTGCGCAGCGCACTCGGCAGCGCAAGCGTTTCTTAAATGATGACGTCTGCGCATGCGTAATGATGACTGATGAGCCAGCGCTTGTCATTCCTTTCATATTCTTGCCGTTTCCAGTGACGTCATCAGTCGCAACGGAATCGTCTCTCTACAACCAATTTACTGCGAATATTTCCGAAATTTTAGTTCTACGCCCCTAAGTGTCCCTGGGAGGTATCGAAACCATTGCGAAGTCCATCCCAAGTCCCAACTTTGGACTCCGCGTCAACTTTCCAGGGAACTCGTCGGACCCCTTGGAACCCCAAATCTCGTTTTCCCCGTGTAAATGAAGTGGATTTATGATTCTGCCAGTGATGCTGGCGCGGCGTGCGACAGTTCCGTTGCGTCTGCGTGACGTCACGGGTAACGGCAAGAACATGAAAGGAATAGGGTATTTCATTTTCACCAAAGAAGGACATCATGGGGCCGACTGTGTTCGATATGAGAAATCGAGGCCGTGGAATAATGCCGTCCGTCCGTTACATTCCGTATTTCGTTTTGCGACCGCCAATCACCAAGATAAGAGGGGGAAATAATGCGAGACACCGAAAGTGCTCTGCCGGGGCATGAATCCGCGTGCTAGTGCACACCACTAGCTCCACAGCCTCCAAGACAGTCTTTGTTCGCATGTGAATCCAACATGGCGTGCGTCACCTGACCAAAGTTGATCCGCTGCCACCGCGATTTATCACACCGGACAGTTTTTGTAGCAGTCACCATCTGCCATCTTCTCCGTGAATAATGTTGGCCACCCACCCAGGCACCAGCCTCTTGACGTTTTCTAGATGCCGTTTTTTGCGTGACAAAAGATACAGACATTATCAAGATGTCGTTTTATGAGTGACAAAAACTCTAGACGTTTTAAGCGTGCGTGTGATTTTTCTGACTTTCTTTGCTATGAAACCTGGTCTTGACAGGTGGAAGCAATGCAAAACTACGTCTTTTCCGAATATTTAATGCACAAAACTCTAGTCTAGCGCTTTTGTCACGCATAAAACGGCATCTAAACAGTGTCTTCACGCCTAAAACAGCATCTAGATAACGTCTTTTTGTCACGCATAAAACGGCATCTGGATAACGTGTGGTGGCTGGGTGGGTGGCCACGGCTGTGGGTGGCCAACATTACTCACGCCATCTGGTTTCGGCTGGGATAGATCGTTCTGACTGCTGATGTCACCGGAAACGGCAAGAAGGTGAAAGGGATAACTGCGGCTGACCTCTACTACGCATCCGTAGCCCACTTTGTTCTGCTGAGAATGGCCTTTCATCTTCTTGCCGTTCCCGAGTAACGTCAGCAAGAGCAACGGAATGGACGAATCCTAACCCGTATCTGATGTCTGGCTCCATCCTTGGCCCCGGCGAAATCGCGTCACATTTGAAGCAGTTCATCATCGAAATTAAACGAGAAGAAACAATTGCTAGGCGCGAAGTTCAGAAGAGGAAAATCTTAAATTGTGAAGGTGTGCCGCTAGATTGCACAGCAGCAATACTTCAAGAATCGTAATTACCCGAAGTCGTTCACGTACTACGTGGTACGATATTGGCCGATTTCCCCCTCCTCCCACGTGACCTACAGTGGTACTCCGGTTGACCCCCCGTCCCCCCGTTTCTTTGAATGTTTGTAATTTCGCATATTTTTGTTTCATCTAAAAAGTTGATGATGCATCTGTAGACGTGTTTCCGAGAATTTTCTGTCGTAGGGTGGCTTCAGAATCGCTTTATCTACTTCAAGGCTGTTTTCTGCATCTCATTGAGTAGTCAGCCGACGGTGTCACATGGTCAAGGATGGGGCCAACGCAGGCCAGGGCGTTTCCAACCCCAAGTTGGGGTTTGAATGCACTTTAATGTTCCATAGTAGGTCAGGCGCGGATCCAGGAGCGACTTGTGTGTGTGTGTGTGGGGGAGGGGGGCAATGTACCACTTTTTGCCTACTTACAGACGAAAAGTTCGGCGGGTTGCCTACATTTCAGGCGCCCTTCGGGCGCCTCGATAACATCGTGGGGGGGGGGGGGGGGAAACCCCTTTGCCCCCCCCCCCCCCCCCCCCCCCCGTGGATCCGCGCCTGTAGTAGGTTCGCTACTATCGTTGTAGTCATACTGCGCATGCGCTGAAGGTCAAGGCAGATTATTCTTTTCTTCTTCTTGCCGTTTCCGGTGACGCGAAGAGGCGCAACGGGAAATGCCAGCAGTTTTGGTTGTGTCGCACTGCGCATGCGCATCCGCCCACAGGGCTGCTGCTGCTGCTTGACTTGGCGTCCCTGATCGTGTGGTCGGCTTTCGCGAACTGGATCCTTGTCGTTGCAATGTGTCCGCCGGCTGCGATTGGCGTAATGGCAGCCGACTTGAGACGGGACTGTCGCGAGGCGCTAAGCCAAGATATGAAGACAATATTGACGTTTGGGGAGGCCAGCGGTCTTGTTCAATGGACATCAAAAGCCAAAGGTAACTTGTTATATCCAATAGTATGGACATTTAGAGTGCAGTTTAAAGAGTCACGAAATATACATTTCATACTCCGTTTTCGTGATGAGTATCCATTGATCCGGATTGATCGACGTATCGCCCTTCGAACGGAGTCAAGAGTGGCGTGAGCTTGTGAAGTGGTGATCCTGCACCCGCCGTTGTTGTCCGACAGACGCAGAGATATGCATGGCCGAGCGCTGGCGGGATCTGCGCGTGCGCCACCAGCTGCTGCACGACATGTACCTCGCCTCCAACTCGCTGCACGGCTGGCAGCTGCTGTCATTCGCTGCCTGCACCGCCATGAAATTGACGGTGTACACGCTGCTTCTCCTGCGCGATGCGAAGCAAGCGTCGCAGACACCCGTCAAGATGGTCATGTACACGCTCAGCATGCTCTGCTCCATCTTTAGCCTGGTGGCCTACGGCCTTGTGGAGAGGTGGCCTAGGGTCGAGGTCATTGTCCTACCGGCAAAAGATGTTTATTGCTTCTTTGCGATAATCCTGTGCTGGACATGAGGGTCTGGGTGCCGGCCAACGCCAGGCGCCGGGTGGTAGAGGACAGCATGCTTTTCTCATATATTTGTCATCCAACTTATAGAATAATAATCGCAATCAGATTGTAGAATCGTGACAAATTATGTGTCATAGCAATAACAAAATTAAGAGAAATAGGTAGGCCTTAATTTAAACATACGTATCCATTTAGTTTGTTATTCTTTTACCTTCTAAACGGCACTTTTTATTTCAAGCACATTGCAAAATGATGGCAACAGCGTGACAAAAATATGACAAACTAACATTGGGAGCCATAAAAAAAATACCGTTGAGTGGAATTAGAACCCCCGCTTTCTCATCCCGCAATCTGCTTCTGCGCTACCGAATGAACTCAGAGAGGCATTCCAGACGAAAAAAGCCACCCGTTTTTCGACCCCTTCCGAATTTGATCCCACACGGTTTATGGGTTCCTTTCATGCATAGGGACTGCCGAAAAGTCCCTATAGCAATTTCCGATCATTCCTATAAGATCTATAGGGGTCGCAAACCCCCCAAAACAGCTGTTTTAGACCATTTGGGACTAGATGGGTTCTCGAAGACTGCCGACCAAAAAAAGTCCCAAATAGGTGTCGTCAGACCAAAAAAGTACGCTCTATCGAATTCCGTTCCGTTAAAGGGTCTACGGTTCATGGTTTGGGCACCAGAGCCACGCAAACTTTCACCAAATTAAACATTTTAGTTATTTTTTTTAAAAATTTTTAAAATATTTTCCAAGGGTAAACACATCGAAATAGAGCCCTATGGGCGAAAATTTTAAGGAAAATGTCGTATCTCCAACCGTTTAGCCGCTATACTTTAAAAATAACCAACAGTTTTTCTTTTCTTAGTGAATAAATAAGGAAAGATTTTAAAGTATAGCGGCTAAACGGTTGGAGATACGACATTTTCCTTAAAATTTTCGCCCATAGGGCTCTATTTCGATGTGTTTACCCTTGGAAAATATTTTAAAAAATTAAAAAAAAAAAATAACTAAAATGTTTAATTTGGTGAAAGTTTGCGTGGCTCTGGTGCCCAAACCATGAACCGTAGACCCTTTAACGGAACGGAATTCGATAGAGCGTACTTTTTTGGTCTGACGACACCTATTTGGGACTTTTTTTGGTCGGCAGTCTTCGAGAACCCATCTAGTCCCAAATGGTCTAAAACAGCTGTTTTGGGGGGTTTGCGACCCCTATAGATCTTATAGGAATGATCGGAAATTGCTATAGGGACTTTTCGGCAGTCCCTATGCATGAAAGGAACCCATAAACCGTGTGGGATCAAATTCGGAAGGGGTCGAAAAACGGGTGGCTTTTTTCGTCTGGAATGCCTCAGAGTCATAAATGAAGTTACAACTGTGGATAAGGCAGTTGAGTGACAACGAACAACAGGAGAAAGAGAGAGCGTTTGTCATATTTTTGTCCTGCTGTTGGCATCATTTTGCAATGAGTTTGGCATAATAAGTACCGTTTAGAAGGTGAAAGAATGAAACACTAAATGGATAACTATGAAAAAATTAGGGCTCATCGTTTTACCTGTTTTTCACAAGTTTGTCATTGCTATGACGTATAACTTGTCATGATTTTACAATCGGATTGCGATTATTATTCCATAAGTAGCCGCTGGCCGCAACCAACTCCCAAGCCACTGGGGCTAAAAATCCCAGTGTGGTTCGTTTTCTTCCCCATGATCATAGAAATAATCCCTTTCAATCTCACCGATTTGCGTCAAACCGTTCTCGAGATATCGAGCGGAAAAAGTTTTTTTAAACCCTTCCAAGTACAGGAGTACAGGCTTCGCTGTCCCTCAGCCAATCATTGTTTTAACCACAGTACACTTGAAGCCTTACCGAAGACCACACTTTCCTCTAAGTGACACCGTTAACTAGATACGATACGGTCGACTGCAAAAAGTGGACCGTTAGTTACGATCGTAGGTGCATTTCCCTCAATCTTACCCACAAGATTGTCGCAAAGTTGCGATTGATATTTTTATTACATTGAATGTAGGTGAAGTAAGGGATGCGCATTCGAAAGCGATATTGGAATATCGAACCTTCACAGTAAATCCAAAACCCAGAATCCGTTGTGGATATCCCCGGAATAATTAAGGCAGAAAGAGAAGTATTTTGAGACAATTCAACATCGAGTTGAGTACGAAAAGTTCGAATAATTCAAGAGCTTCATTGGGGAAATTCGAGTGAGGCAGAAAAGATAAATCAAGGAGTATACACGTAATAAAACCCGTCGTTGGCACGGACTGAACGATCTTTATTGACACTTTGCAGGTCCCTGGTACTACTTGATTTATTCATTTTTAATACTGAATCAGGGATTACGTTGCCTTACATTACGCGTTTAGCCTAAAATAATCTTGATGCTTAAAATACAAACACAACATACTGGCTCTTGTGCCGGCTATTACAGTGCACGCCTCACGCATGTGCGTACTTTTTACGCAAACGCGTAAGGACCGAAGACGCCTAGGATCGACTTCTTTAAGGCAGGGGTCTCAAACTCGCCGAAGCGCCGAGCCACTGGCCTGGTGTGCAGCCAGCAATAGGCATCAGCTAGGGCGCCTACTATGAAGCGAATAATACACTGGGAGCCTTATTAAGCGGTCCACTTTTTGCAGCGCCTGTTTATTTGTTGAAAGTAGACTTAGAGCGTTCAAATTTTGAAGAAGCATGTCCCAAGGTTCCTTCTTCTCGAAGGCCCCCCAAACCGCAACTTTGTTGATTTATTTTAAGGGGTTTAACAACCCCCTTATGGGACACTGTCGAAAATCCCCGTGAACGGGACGAGGGGGTTTTCACTTGCGTAATACCCTGTACACCTGATCAAGGTATTACGCGTAGTGTAATACCGAAAAATAACAAAATATGCTCCAAAACGGTAAAATGTAAAGTGCAATACATCTTTAATACCGTAATACCGCGTAATACACGTATTATGCAATACTCTGTACACGGAAATCTCGAGTGAAAACTTCCTCGGAACGGGATCATTAAAACCCACTTGTTAGGAAAATTACAGTCAGTGTGGCATTGTAGGTCCCCAATACTGCCAAATCTCGACGTTCAACCCTCTCCGACCATCCCTTACTTTTAGAGAGGGTCCTTTTTTTAAAATTAGGGGTGGAACAGTTTTAAAATTGATCGGCAGCGGTAGCGTTGCACTTTGGGGTTCCCGTAATGACCGCCGCCCCTTAGATCAGCCACTTAAAAGTGGTTGAATGGTTCAACCCCTTAGAATAAATCAACAAAGTTGCGGGTTAGGGCATTCTCGAAGGACCCTGGGGTTATGCCTCCTGAAAATTTGAATGCTCTACGTCTAGTTAGAACGCAATGACAGGCTCTTCAAATAGTGGACCGCTGAAGACTCCCAGTGTACATGCGTAACTGATACCCGCATTGAAGTTAAGAAAATCAAACCAAATATAGTAGGAAACATTTCGACCAGATAACACGTTCCAAAGATGATAATAATACTACTTAAATAATGACATATAGAACTCAATGGAACAGAAAGTAAAGTGTTAATCCCAAGTTTAAATTAGTTAACTTTAGACCCAAACTCATCAGGTACCAAAGTATGTCAAAAACTTTGGAAAAATCCTGCCTGAGCCAAATGTTATCAGACTCGAATCAGCAACGTTCGTCTTAAAACAGTTCAGTCACTTTCTAGATAAAAAGGGGGACTGAAACAAACTAGCATGGCTTGGACAGCAAATTTAAATTTCCGTTGCAGGTCCTTGTTACTTTTGACAGTAACTCATCAGGTTACCGAGTACTTCTTAAATTTCGAGCTAGCCAGCTCCTGTGCTGTACGCCAGCACAGACCACACTGGTGCCAACCATAGCGTGCTGGCAGTCGGTCGTTTGCAGTTGGCGCGGCGCCTTGAGCGGCGCGACGCACGACACAAAATACATGTTAGCGTGGTTTTTCTTATACATTCTCAAAAATTAATATTTGAATTAAAGCAAAATGTACGTGAAATAAGGATGCTTGGCGGAATAAGTTGAATCAATCCAACAAAGCTTTGTATCAAGAAACATAATAAAAAATCTCAACTATACTTAAATCAAGAAATGTCGTTAAACATGGATGCTTCATTCAAGCATCCATATAGCATCCATATGCTGGATTCAAGCAAACGTATTTGGCGGGGTTTCTTGATGCAGTCAATTGTCTTAGCGAAGATGCTTGTTTCAAGCATTTGTCAGACAATTTGCGGTTTAGCATTTAAAAAAATGTATTGGGATCAAGCACATAATGCTTGATTCCAGCATCCATTTTCAAATATTCGAACTTTTGGTAAATTCGACTTAAGTTCGAACTCGAATAGACAACTAATCGAAATTTAGTATTCGAATATATTCGATATTCGAGTTCGAATATACCATCCCTAGGTTGAATTTGAGCTCCCTGAACAGCGTGGCGGACCTTTCTTTATTTTAGATACGACATTACAAAAGCGACGTTGATTTTATTTTCTAGCGCAGCTTTGTTATCTCGCCGATGAACTAGCACGGATACCATCATCGCGCCCACTGGGTCCAGCAGGAACCTCTCTTGGCGAAGTAATTTTACAAACGTACTAGAATAAGTTCAGTTTTAATGTGTTAGTGGCTACATTTTGGACGGTTCTAGGATACCTTTTAACAGGGTGGCTGTGTAGGAGTTGAGCCAGTGCTAGAGTGCAACTATACGAGGTGTCCCAGCTCAGCCGTGACAAAGCAATGTTATGGAAACCCGCGGTGATAGCCTCCAAGGGGTTACTGACTGGACTTGTAATACTTGTTATACTTGTTTGTATTCCTTGTAATACTTGCTTGTAATACTTGTTTGTATTACTTGTAATACTTGTTTTATTACTTTTGAACTTGCGCCGGCCCGATCGGTAAAAATCACACGGCTGCGAATGGATTAAACCTGGACCTCGGCGTGCAGCTTGCAGCCTGCCGCAAGTGAAGTGACCAGAGCGGCCATTTGCCTTTCAAGCGGGGAAGGTTGGCTCCGGCTGGCTCTTAGAAAAGCACCGCCTCGTGTGAGGCTGTTGTTGCGGGCTTGCCTAACTTGGCCTTGTCACGCCTGAGCGGGGACATCTGGTAAAATTGACTGGATCCACGACGTGTGGAACCCATCAACAACCCTCAAAGACCCCGCTGGAAATTAAATCGATCTCCCGCACACACTACACAGCTACGGGGTTACTGTTCAAGCTGAGCACGGTAGCGTTTTCAAGTCAACAATAATGAAGTGATTCTTAGAAGTGGTAAATAAAGATTATTCCACCCATAATTTTGAGATTGTGAAACGCCCAGGTTCCAATTTTTAACTGTCTCCAACAAAATTTACTGTTCTAAATGGCGGTTTCAGTTCAGTTGGTCGACTGTCAAATCGATCTGGTTAGCAGCCAGAAATTACCCTTAGTGGATCCGGTGCAAACAGATCACTGCGACATTCACGTTAAAGCCACGTGTCACACTAATCACGTTGACAACTGAACTGGAACTCCAAAATCTCTTGTCAGGAGAGCTAGGAAACTGAGTAAAAACGTAGAAATAGGTATTATAACGTGTTTCTACAATAAAATGAATTAATTGGTATAGAAGACAATCAGTCTAAGCGTTGGCAGCCTGTAGCTCATCTTCTGTATGAGTTCGCGGAGTTTTCACTGAAGAAAGTAGGCCATTAGACAGTTCCGTTGGGACTGCTGACGTCACCGGACAGCAATACGATAAAAGGAATAACACGGGCTGACCTCTACTGCGCATGCGCAGCGGACTTGTTCTGCGGACACGTGCATGCTCGATGGTGACTACGCTACGCCCGAGCTTCTTTTCCGTTACATCTTCTCGCCGTTACCAGTGACGTCAGCAAGCGCAACAGAATGGACTATTAGAGATTCCTGGTACAGCAGAGTCCAAATTTGAGATATGTACGTAATTTGAAACGTTTTCCTCGCTGTATTTCAATTTGGAATACTGTTATAACATAATTCACAATAATTTGTTGTCAGGAACTTATTAGATAACGCATAGATATGATTGTGGCGATAAAACGATGCCGTCAGCATAAGGATTCCGACAATGGGGGCCACGTGACCTTTTCTGACATTAAATATAGGAGTTCTGTCAGGACCTACGCACATGCATCAACTCAAGAGAACTTCCATATTCCTTGTCAGACAAACCCAATTTTCGGAATCCTTGCGCTGAGGGCAATCAAAGTATCGCCGCTAGAATGTCATACAATCTGTGCGGTACCCAACTAAGTAGGCGTACGCGGCGGCTGCCAGTGAACCATGTGGAGTGTGGAGTCCTGCGGGGCAATCTACGGTTACTTAATCTATTTACTTATCCATTATCATTTGGCTCCAACTCCTATTCAGGAAGCTGTTCGCAGGGTTGGGGGGCTCCGGCTGGCTGCGGCCCCCAAACCCCCGGTTCAGTTCTCGGTCGGTCCCAGAACGTTCTGCGGCCGAAATCTAGCGAAATATAGCTCCCAAACTCTTATTGCTATAAATCCCAGAAGGGGATTTTTTATTCCTCGTGGTCATTGGAAAAACCCCTCTCAATCTCACCGCTGTGCGTCAAACCGTTCTCGAGATACCGCCTGGGCAGACGGACAAACAGACAAAACACATGTTAGGCCAGTGGGGTCCCTGGCTTCGCTATCGCACAGCCCAAAGGTGTAAAGCTGTTTTTAGGTTGTTTTTTTTTTTCAGCGTAAATCTCCAGAGTGTTCAAAATAAGTTCAAAACCATTCAGAAATGCAGCGCAAAACATAATATTTTAAGTCGAATCAGTCACTTCGATCGAAACCGACTTTGCCTTTCAGCCTGGGTTACAATGCAGCGAATTTTGATCCCGCAGAGCAGCATGTCGCTGGCGAAGAGGTCCGTCGGCTAAACAGAGCTTTCACGCAACCTAAAAGAGATGTAGTTCTTGACATTTTTTTGTTCGCGCGAAAATAACTCGCTGCGTTGTAAAACCAGGCCTCTTTCGCGTTTCGGTCGCATTGAATCAAATTATTCTGGAGAGAAGCGGCGCAGCCGAATTCCAACATTGTTTTATGTCTTAATTTCTCCGACTTGCAGTTGGATCTGTTCATTCGCGATCTGCAGCAACATGAATGGCGGTGCAATGTCCTTGGCTTGTTCAATTTAGACAATGCTGAAGCAATAAGGGTACGAGGAAGAGGAATTGTTAATCTTAATTTTGTTGTCATCCACATGGCTTTGATTGCAATGCACATTATTTACAGATCGTCGCAGAAATGTCCAAATATGTGTCTTTCCTCTACGACTTCAATGCTTTCTCATCACTGTGATCGTTGTTTAGCGCCGGTTTATGTTTATTTTTTATAAAAAAGAAAAACATATCTAAAATAAAGATTTTTCTACACATTGGTGCTACGTCATTTCGCCGAAATGTCGGGCCACGCTTTTGAAAACGTAAACTGCTTCATTGTTTCTTAATGCGATTAGCATTATGTCCTGCTTACGGCGTCACCGGTCACGAGCCACAAAGCATATCTTAAGAAATCTTCAATGCTCCGATGAAATGCTCGAAATTCGTTTACGGCAGTACGTCTTGAGTTGCAGCATGGAATACGCTCTTTTAAGGTGAAAAACCAACCAGGGAGGGCTAGTTTCGGCTCACTTTTCGCCTCAATGGAATGGGGCGTAGCGATCTTCACGCCGTCTGGAGCGAAGCGCAAGGCGAAAAACGTCGCCTTACTTTGCCTCTTGTGGCGGGCCGCATCCGGGTTGCATGGGCCTTGTGCACTTGCAGATCAGTATATCGAACACCTTGCATAGTCCATATGTGCCAATTTTGCCCGACAAAACAGGTGCAGCACTAAAGTGACCGCGTACAGCGTACTTAAAATTGTTTTTCTCCAAAACTACTGCACGGGGGACCCCAACACGTTGTTCCCCGATACGTCCGGTCGCGGTGCAAGGTGGCGCCAACTCACTTAAGTGGTATCTCGTGTAGAAGCCACATAATTGGGCAAGATCTATGCCACAGAATACTGACCTCAGGAGAGTCAACATAGGACTTAAGTCGTTCTCACTATTTCAAAATCCGCGGAGTTCGCTTTCGGTCACTCCAGCAAGAGAATGACTGCATATGCAAATTTCGACTTGAGCCTAGCTATTTCTACTACGCAAGAGTGCGAGAAGGTTGCCAAATATTATTTAGAATATGTAGCATAGGGTAACACAATGCCATTTACCCTGGTGATCTTATTTAACGCCTGTCATTTCGTTTTAAGTTGGCAGAGATATTAAATTTCGAGGAGGCATATTCCAACGGTATCTGTCGAAGATCTGAGAACAACAGTTTGGTTCCCTGTGAACCACTCCCTCCTATGGGACATTGTCGAAAACCGCAATAAACGGGACCATGAACACCCATTTGTAGTGAGAAAGCTGGCAAAAGTAGTGTGGCGTGGCAGTATGCGTTAGTGAAACTTACAAATCTCGAATTTCAGCCATCTCCGACCAACCCTTAATTTTGGAGGGAGTGAGTAGTATTTTGTGAGTGAGGGATGGAACGTTTCCAAAATTGATCAGCAGAGGTAGAGATGACATTTGGGGTTACGGAAATAAAGTCTGCGACCCAGGTCAACTCCTTTAGAATAGCGAGTCCCGGGGGATTGGGGGGGGGGGATTAGGCTCTTCTTATCTTCTTGTTCTCCCGTTCCGATCGGGGTGATAACGTGCGCAAGTTGTGCAAGGTTCCGATCAAGAAGAAGACCCCAGACAGAAGGCGATGCCTGTCGACTTAAATCCTTAAGTTTTGACGGCGGCGACCCTTGGAGGCCATTTTCACAGGTGAATTTTAAAAACGGTTCTTTTTTTTTTACCAATATAGTGGAGTGATGGCAAGGCGGTGTTTTGCAGAACTGACGGCTGAGGTCCGAGGTCCTGAAATGGGGAGGTCCGTCGGGCGGAAGTAAGTACCTGGGGCGATAAAGGCGATGCCGGACTCTTTAGAGGTTTCCAGAAGCGGAAGCTGAAGAACAAAAACCCTTCCGGACCGGAAAATCTCGAGATAAGGTATGAGAAATATCGACGCACAAGAGCTTCGTCAAATATGGGAACTAACCTCCAAATTCACTAAAAATACCATTTAAGTTTCTCATACCTGCCCTGAGTGTCCGATCTGGGAGAGTTTTTGTTCTTCAGCTTCCGTTTCCAAAGTATCATTGGAAACATCTATTCCGAGAGCGTGGGGTGGGATGACTAAGAGTAGCGCGATGGCTGAGCCGCCGGTGCGAACGTAAGCGTACGATGGGTGGCCTAGCCTTCCAGGCGCGTGTCTGCGCCCGGTGTCGCTGGGCGCAGATACGGTGTGAAGATGAGCGTTGTCTAGGAGTAGG
This sequence comes from Odontothrips loti, assembly GCA_038380765.1. Classification (NCBI taxonomy): domain Eukaryota; kingdom Metazoa; phylum Arthropoda; class Insecta; order Thysanoptera; family Thripidae; genus Odontothrips; species Odontothrips loti. The sequence goes on from CM076255.1 coordinate 1,288,213, forward strand.
CGAAGGTCTTGACGTCTGGCAGCAGCAGCGGCGTTGTCCGGGTGGTGGGAAGGCGATGCTGGGGTAGCTCGGAGTAGGTCTTGTAGTGAAGCCCGTGAGGAGCAGTGGCGGATCCAGGAGCGGCTCTAGGGGGGGGGGGGGGGGGGGGGGGGCAAAGTCACGCTTTTTGCCTATTTACAGGCGAAAAAGTAATGCCGGTTGCCTACACTTCCGGCGCCCTTGGGGCGCCTTGGGGGGGGGGGGGGCAATTGACCCTTGCCCCCCCATCCCCCCTGGATCCGCGCTTGGTGAGGAGAGGAGCGGCGTCCGGAGTTGTGCTCTCGGTCGGTGCTAGGGACAAGGCCCCTGTAGGTAGCAGGGACGGACAGCCGATGTGATGCCGCACCCTCACACGGTACAAACCATGTCTGGAATTCCTTGACGGTTCGCGTGAAGTCTTGACGTTTCGGTAATCTTCTTGACGAACGTCATGTCGCGCACTTCTAGACAAGTCAAGGAGTTCGGCCCGCCCGTGCCAAACATCTAGGCATGTCTAGAAGTCTGCTCCGTCAGTCAAGAATTTCGTCTTCGCGGTGACAGCGTGCTGGGAGCCTTTTCCGCGGTTTGGGAGGTATCTGATCGCGATGTCAAGCCCGTGTCAATTGTTTGAGATTATTTAATGGTGGAACAGCTAAACGAAATGTTTTTGGTTTAATTTTGGTCCTAATAATAGTGTAACTATAATTTTGAGGACTAAGGAATAATAGACAAATTTCCTTTACTGGCCAATGAAGGTTTCAGTGATTTACTTTCGTCTTTTTAATATAAAATATGCATCATAACAGAATGTTAAAAATACAAGCCGCTACAGAAAAGTGTGTAGTGTGAAAAGTGAACATAGTGTTAAAAAAATGTAATGTAAAAATATACGCAACCCCACCTTAAATAAAATGTACACATGTAGTACACAACTTATATTTAGATGAGGTGACTTGAAACTAGACAATTTATTGTGTAATTTAAAAAAAAAACAGGTGAAATAATACACATTCAATTGGTAACTCTCTATAACATGCATGCTGGGTCATCTGGATTCTCATAGCTGTTTTCAGTACTGAGGCTGGAAAGAGGTAAGTGTAAGATGAAAAGTATGATCATGGAGTTGCGTGTCATGTTATCACCTTTTGTTTGAACAGTCTCCTTTGCATTTTTTGCAGGCTCTACAGCAGACAAATCCGTACTTCCTGCAAATGCACCTCTGTGTGCTGCAGTCTGAGCACATCCGCACCGGTCCAGTTCCCGACAGAGTAGATAACTCTTGTGTCGATATTGATATGGCCAGGGAAAACCTGTTCAGCAGTGGAGATCGGTCACTTACCATGATACCACCAACCAAAGCTGCCCTTGTTGAATATATCAAGAGAGCTGCTTACCAAGCCGGCCATATCTGGGGCACCTGCGATAGACACCAAACCACCTTGCTTCAAAAGCTGGGGCTGGAGCTGTACAATCTGTACAATCTAATTGTGTACTTTTCCAGAGCGTCTAGCACTTCAAAGTCCACATTGTGTTGTGGACTGCTTAGTTCAACGAATGCTTTTGTGAATAAGTCACTGGTGTCATTTGCCCACGCATTCCGCGCTCTGGTTTTCGCTACGGATGACATATATAACAGCGAGTCACATCCACTAAAACCCCACACATCCACTGGAAACCCCTCAGAGCTTCTTCCTTTAGAGGACCTGTAAACAGGGAAGTCGACAAGAGATGTGAGCATCACTCAAAGAAAAGGAGATGTAAAATTTAGAGAATGTATAGGTCATCATATTACCGAGTTTTTCACTGATAAGATGTGCAGGAATGAAACGTTCTTTCGATTGAACACCAAATCTACACCTAAGTTCACTCAGACCTTTTTGTTTCAGAGACGGACAGAAGAAAATTCCAAGAACACCGGTATCTGAACAGCAGACAAGAACTTTTTTTGCACCACTGTCTACCATGTCACGGACGTGCAAGATAATTCTTCCGTCGGCTTCTTCCTGGTGAGCACAGCTTGCCCCCGGTAAAGAAGCAAATTCCTCACCAATGTTAGTCACAAATTAGAGGCCTTGGAATGATGAGACCAGCCTTTGCGCTAAAAACTCAAAAAGCTCTGACTTGTTGAGAGAACTGTGCAAATAATTAGACCAATTTTTGGGGAATATTCCTGACAATATGAAAGTGCGTAAGCGGGAAATAAATAAATACCGATGCCAAAAAATGTACATTTAATGATTTTAAATACCTTTTCGAGGGAGGTCTTGCTGGCGCAGACCATCACCCCGGCTCACCGGAGGAATACATTACCCGACCTGAAGTGCCCGAAAAAAGATTATGCGCTCAGAGCCACTTTCTAAAACCTCTCAAACCGCGGAAAAGGCTCCAAGCACGCATTTACGGAAAGTTTGAACAAAAATTGAACATCTTCTGATACCCGATCACCCGTTTAATGTCGTCGTAACAATTTTTCAAGTTCACAAATGGATTCAGTGACCTCGAAGTACTAGGAAACGACGCCCAGCACGTGTTTACGGACACTTTGAACCGAAATTGAACACCTTCTGGTACCCGCTCACCTGTTCAATGTCGTCAAAACAATTTTCTAAGTTAAGAAATGGATTCAGTGACCCCAATTTTCTACGAAACGACACCAAACACGCCTCCGTAGGGGTCAATAACAAAGTACGCAAAATACGCCGCCATTTTTTCAAAATGGAGGATTTGGGGCACAACGTGGTGCCGGAGGGGTGGGGGGACCTTGTCAATAGACTTAGCCCCCTCAAATCATGCGGAAACGACACTCACATCGTACATATAGGGACATATTGAGATATGTCGAATTTTGGCCGCCATTTTGTTAAAAAAGGTCCACAAATTGAACCCTAATGCCAAAATCAAAAAGGAAAGCGGATCAAATCTTTTTAAATACCTTGAGGCACAAGTATGCCAAGTTTCACACTTGTAACACGATTGGCGGTATTTTGCTGCATCTGGCTGTGTACCGCAAGCATTATTAAGTACGCGCCTGCCTTGAAGCCAATTACGTCACCACTTGATGCATCGCCCCCCCCCCCCCCCTCTCCCCTCTAACCCTCTCATTCGAGTGTCCGCGCGACCAGAGAGGAGGTGTACCCTGGTGCCGCAGTGTTTGTCCGCAGATCAGCAGTGCCGGTCTGATAGTGCGGACAGTGCGAAGAACTGAAACATGGATTCTCTGAAGGATAAAGTGGTCATTCTGACAGGTAAGCTTTTCTAATCCCGCTAATGTGTTTGGCCACACACTGTAAACGTTCTTTGTCACATGTCGAGAAAAGCTGTAACCAGTTGCGTCAAGCTTGAATTCCAGTGGTGCAGCAAGCTGACTTCAGGGGGGACCCGCAGAAATCTAATTTTGATTTACTTGCGCACTGAAAACGCTGATATCTCAAAAACCGTAAAAGGTACAGCGTTTTCCTTGAAATTTAAGTTCTTCAGGGCCCTATTTTGGTCAAATTGACCTTAATTTTTTTTTTCAAAATTTTTCTGCAATATTAATTTCTACTGCTGTAATGGGCAGTTATGCTCCATTCGGGTGCCCTGCACGACCCCCTCCGGTGATCGAAAAAAAATAATTCGAAAGTCGCAAAGATCTTGTATTTTGTTATAGCATCTGAATTCGAACTCGCTCATTGACATTTTTGACTTCGCTCTTTTTTGCCCCAGTCTATTGCGAGCCGTAGGCAGACCACGCAGCCATAAGGGTCAAAGGGAGATGATTGTGAGGGTGACAGTGTCACCTTGGTCAAAGAGAGATGACGGTGGTGACGACGCACAGCACATAGCAGGTTGTCCTTGATCGCGCACGAGCCGCCCGAGAGAGCCGCCGACGCCGGTGCCGACGGGGTTCGGTGTTCGGCCACCAGTCTGGCGCTGCGGTAGCGCCGCATAGCCGAGACCCGGACGGGTTAAGAAATGACAGGATCATGGTACTCTAGCTTGGACCAGGGTGCTGGGTTCACCGATGAGTATTGACGGAGACCAGGCCGGGGATCGACGGGGAACCGGTGGGGACCGTAAGAGATCCGGAGTGAATGGCCGGGACTAGCGACTTGGTCGTCACTGACTTTGCAGGGTTAAGGAACTGTCGCGGGGGGGGGGGGGGGGGGAGAAGATAAATGCGTCGGTGGGCGAGTAAAGGTGCCATCATGGCAAAGACACCGATGCTAAAAGACAAACGGAAGATGCGAGGAAAGGAACTTGGATTCGTCTACAACACGGCCGCTGATTGCACCACCTCGCCTAGAGTTTCCTAGCCCTGTCGGCTTTGTGATGGCGACACCTGATTACGCCAATGTCGTGACGGCTGAGATATTTAGTAGACGCTCTTTTGTCTAAGTCTAGTCTTGGCGAAGAACCATAAAGTGAAGTCAAACGAAGATGTCGCCATCTCTTGATATGTTGTTCCCGGGGTCCAAATTTGTCTCTATATTCCTGGTTTCACCATGAGTTTTCGAACAAACTTTGTGGTTAAGATTACGATTTGTTCATTAGGATGCATGTTGATATTTTGCCAGGTAAAATAATTTTATCGGCATTTCTCGACGTTTCATGCGATTCTGCGTCGATTGAAGTAATGAAAAACAATTTGTGGTCAAGATCACACCGGTTTGTTTTGCCACACTCGCCGCACGGACCCCTCCGTTTTGAGCCCGAGCGGAGCGAGGTGCTCTTTGCATCGACTATTAGGCTGATCTTTATTCTTCTCCTCTCAGCAAGTCTCGTTGCCGCATTCTGCATTCAGGTTCATTTCACAATCGCTAGATGGCGCCACAGAAATGGGCGGAGGTATGTTACCGTTCTGCCTACTAAAGAAATTTATAATCAGTTCAAAAATATTCAATTATGTTGTACCCACATTTACTTTACACCTTCGTTATCATAGGATGGAACTGAACTCGTGTTACTTGCTGCAAATTAAGACAATGTGTAACATCTCAATGTGGCTGCTTCATGTTTCAAAATGACACATTGGCATCGCACGTAGTGGGCGGAAAACCTAAAACAATTGTACCAATATGCCTATAAAAAGAACTCCCGTTTATTTTACAGAAGCTGACTTAACTAATCTCCTCTAGTCCAGAGTTCCCCATGTGATCTCATCAAATCCGGTTGATTTTAGAGTGGCTGCTAGTTCAGTGAGTAGGCCTGTTGTCGCCAACTCGGCTGCATATTCGCATCATTCTGCGCTTTGGTTGGCGCTTCGCACGGCGGCAGTGGCTTGTGATGGTCGGCCACGAAAAGTCTCGTAACAATTTTGGCTTGGTCGCGCGGTCAAATGGACCGCCCCACCGTGTACAGGGTCGCCGGTTCAAAAGTAAGACCTGTCCGTTTTCATTTCATTTTTTTCTTAACTTAAATTTTCAAGCTGTGATTGACTCTTATCAAAACATATCGTTCGGTAAACGAGGGCGACTCAGTGCTTGTAGCGCTACATTTTTTGGGGGAGGGGGGGGGGGAGATTTCTTTCTCGTCAATTCCTAATGGAGAACCAAGACGCCTTCGAACGATTTCACAAATAAGTATCCGAGGCCAGCCTAGTGCGGTACCAAGGTTGAAACATGCTAATACCATGTTCTGTCATCCTTCCTCGCGGGAGTTTCCCGCTGGAATGATCTGTTCCTGTTTTCCTTTTATTTTGGAGTTCAAGGTTGAGTGGGAGTGACCTTAATTGCGTTCCTGAATCAGGTGCGAGTTCGGGCATTGGTGCCGGAGCTGCTGTGTTCCTCGCAAAGCTTGGCTGCCGCCTTGTCCTCAACGGACGTAACGAGGAAAACCTCAAGAAAGTACAAAAGCAGTGCATCGACAGCGGACTGGATGCAAAGCAGGTAAAATAGTTCACATCGTACATTAGTGCAGTACAATTGTCAAGGATCAGAAAATGTAGTTGGGTCATGCTAAGTGCGCTAAGAATACGACCCAACTACCTTTTCGAACGAAACCACGTTGTTCGAGGCATTCGATGATCTGAAGACATGAAGCATGAAAATTGGAGTAAAGTAAATTGAAGTAAAGTAAATTGAAGTAAAGTAAATTGAAGTAAAGTAAATTGAAGTAAAGTAAATTGAAGTAAAGTAAATTGAGGTAAAGTAAATTGAAGTAAAGTAAATTGAAGTAAAGTAAATTAGAGTAAAGTAAATAGTACTTGGAAATGTCCAACAGCCAAAGCCGAGTTCATCTGGTGCTGATGGATCACGGCGCTCATAACTTCGCACAGTACACTGAGAATTTTTATTGGCTCTGGGCACAAGTCTGCGACAGGCCGAAAGTCCGGGAACACACCAAACGATTAGCGCCAGGCACTAAACGATTAAACGCCTGTGTCTAGAGTTTTACTTCCGTGTCAAGAATCTCGAGGCACAGCACTATAGAGTTTATACCTAAGGATTAAACGTTTTAGATGTAGGGTCCACGTGGAACGCACGAAACTATCCTTTAGTTCAGGAGCCAAAGATTTTTCTCGGTGTATGCACAGACACGGCCAAATGTAAAAATCGAAAGAGTTTCACCGGGGACTCAACGGATCACTTTCTACAATAGCATTTTGCGTTTCCCGTGTTTCAAGACCCGTATTCGTGGCAAGACGAATATTGCGACGAATGTTTTCTCATGGCTGACGCTGCGGTAGGGCTGGGCGGTATATCAATAGATTGACCTTAATATCAATATTTTATAATATTGACCTTTCATTATTGCGATTCTGAAATGGTCGATATCAATATGCGATATCGGATTGAAAATCAGTATCCACTATTTAGAGATTGAGTATTTAATATCAATATACAATATTTGGACATTGAGTATTCAATATTCAATATGAATACCTAATATTTGCGTATTGAATATTGAAAATCGACATCCAATATTTGGATATTGAATATTGACATTCAATACTTATTCGTGGGCGTGGGAGGAGTCTCTTGTGAGCAGACACGCGGGTGGAACGCGACGGGTGTTAACCGCGAAGACCGCGAACCTTTCGCTCGCACTTATGTTGTTTAAATAGATGTCTCAAATCGCAGCTATTTCGGGGGCGGGGGAGCGACACATTTTGTACTATCATTCACAGGCTTATAACGAAACTCTACTTAAAACATAGTTTAGAATCAATGCGATCACCGGACGGAGCAGAGAGGAGACGATGTTTTCAACTGCCGACCGCAAGCCGAATAGAGCCCTAAGCAGTCCGAGTCCGCCGTCATCCGTCCCCCGTTTGTTGCCAGTTTTCGTGGGTCGCTTTGCTTGCTTCGTTCGCTGCTGCTCTGCCTGTCACCGTGCAGATGCACAGCTACAGATTTCATGTGCATGCCTTAGCCGCAACCTCTCCAAAGATACTCACCTAGTAAAGTCTGTTTCATTACTGCTGTTTTTCAATTCTCGAATGTTTCAATATTTCTCAACAATTCTCAATATTTCAATATTTTAATACTCCAATAATTCAATGCAGGATATTAATAATGACTCATGTTCAATGTTCAAAAATATTGGGTATTGATATTAAAATAAAATTACCGCCCAGCCCTGCGAAGGCTGATGGAATACGTTTGATGGCTGATGCAACTGCACCATAAGTCTTCAGCACGCGGTGCTCGGTAAAGTTGTACAGAAAGGAGAGTTAGTTTGTGATATTTGGTCCTTGTTATAGGTGAAAACTGTCGTTGGGTCCGTCGAGGTGACAACAGACTGCGAACAAATTGTCAATACTGCTGTGAAGACTTTTGGCGGAGTTGATATTTTGGTATGTATCATTGTGTAAGGCGACCCTACACTGGAAAAATATGCGGCAGTTCCGTACGCCCTTTCCACCAGAGTACGGAAAATTGTAGGGTACGCAGGAGAAATACACAGAAAACCCTATGTGGCACGAAAACTTCTATGGTTGGTATCTTGCGGTTTAAAATCAACGGACGATTGATTCCGTGCTGTTTTCCTTTGTGAATGGTTTCCGTACTTTGCAAACTTCCGTTCGCAGTTCAGCTCTCTCCATTTCAATAAATGAGTCTCCCGGAAGTTTCCAACATTAAATGTCGTTTCTGATACAGGTTAACAATGCCGCCTTTGAAATTGTGGGCACCACCGACACCATGGCAGTGGAAGACTTTGACAAACAGCTCGCCGTCAACGTGCGCTCCGTCTTCCAGCTCACTAAGTTTGCACTTCCCCACCTGGAAAAGTCCAAGGGGAATGTGATCAACGTGTCCAGTGTCGCTGCAACTACTCCTGTACGTCCACGCTTCTGACACCCAGTGCATACGCGGTGCACCTATAATATTTAACGTTTTAACGGAATATGTAGCACTGACAAAACTAACGAGTATGTAACCTGTCATTGCTGGAACGGTGTCAAAATTGATGGGCAGCGGTGAGGATGGTTTCTGAGGCTCCTAAAATGACCGCTGCGACCCAGATCAAAGTGGAAAAATAGGGGGACAAATGAAAAACTTCGCTCGATTTAAACGTCCACTTCGTGATGGTCTCCCGTCGTTACCTATAGGGGTAGGAACATGCGCATGCGCAAGGCGATTTCGTCAGGTCCTAACCCTTAAGGAAGACACTCCATATTGAGAAGTCGATATCTTGGCAACCTTAACCCTTCAATTGCGATGGCGGCTACCCCTGATATCTGTTTTAAAAAAAAAGTTATTTTTTTACCAGAATTGGTTTTGGACTGCCGCAGTCGCCAAAAACATCGAGAAACGCGCGAACGTTTCTATGCGTTTTCGGAACTGAAAGGGTGATTGTTTTGATGTCACTTCTGAATAACATCTTTGCACGCCACACCCTTACTTAAGGGTTGCACTCGTTGAGATATCGGCTTCTCAGCATATGGTTCTTTTCGGTTAAAAGTTGGAACGTTATAGAACTACATGTTATTCTCCCGTCCTTACCGATAGGGGAAGGAAATCTTTCAATTCTTCCGGAAATATTGGAAAGATTGCCTTATTGCATATCTATGTTTAGTCACTACACATACTGCGGTGCGTTACGTAATAGAAATTGGATAAGTAGTTAAAGAATCTCCAATAGCTAATGGAGTGTACTTAAACTGAAGATTTTGCCGGCAGATTAAAACGAGTTTCAAAAGACGGTATGGGGTAAACCGGCGGTGAGCGCGCATGCGTGGACTGGCTGACTCCTCGCCCCACCATCGCGGTTTGGAAGTCGTTTTGATTTTCCTTCCAGACAAATCTTTAGTCGGAATACCTTTAATCTTTCACAAATACTTCTGAAATACATTTAACAAAGTTTCGGAAGAATTTTGAAAATGTTATGGAAAATCCCTTACCTATGGAAATTAGCTGGATATCTAGGTCACTTTAATTCCATAACAACTAAACGACATGGAAACCGCACTTACATGCGAAGTTTAAGCGAACGTGTTTCACATGGATTGATGTTGGGTTTTGCAGATCAAGGGCACGCTGGCATACGGCACAAGCAAGGCTGCTGTCGACCACTTAAGCCGCAACATGGCCGTGGAGCTCGGGCCCAAGGGTGTTCGTGTCAACTGCGTCAACCCGGGAGTCATCGTCACCGAGTTCCACAGGAGAGCGGGCATGCCGCAGCACGTGTACGACCAGGTAATCCTGTTCTGTCTTTTCCTATACCGCATTGAGAAGAGCCGAAACGGAAGAAAGAAGCTCTCGACGAATCCAAGCGGCAGCAGTTGGAGCAGGGCAGCAGCAGTAGAGAGAATCTCCGACCGCGGCCACGAGCCAACGCCAAAACTTAGGAACCTTGGATCGCAGCGGGGTCTATAAACCTCCGAATTTATGACGGAGACTCGTGGCTGTCGCCGTGGCAAAATACTGTGTTGTGGTTACCCTCATACTGGATCCGTTTCTGTGATTCTACGCAACTTCATACTTCCGTTTCGGCTAGGGATTTTAAGGCCGGTAATATTACCCAACAACGAAAAAAGTGGTATTTTTCGGTAATATTCAGACCTGCAAAACTCCGAAAATTAGCTGTGCTTGCTAGACAGTGTAAAGTATATTTTTAGGTCATTACCGTTACTGCAAAGGCTAAATCTACTTCTTAAACGCATCCTTGAAAATTATTTTTGCATGTTCAAGCAATGATCTGATTTCTTGCTAGAAGACAACCGTAGCCATACAAAATCCTTCATTCTGACACAAACTCATATTTCAAGTGATGAAACGTCTGAAGAAATCCAGCCAGGGCGCACCACCCAGTGTTAGCCCATTTCTGCAATAGACTATTCCGTTGCGACTGCTGACACCTCAGCAAACGGTAAGGAAATAAAAGGAATAGCAAGAGCTGGCCCGTCGCGCGCATGCGCACACACCTCGTTCCATAAAACAAATGCGCTGCGCATGCGCTGTAGAGGTCTTATTTCATCCACCTTCCGTTTTAGGTGACGTCAGCACTCGCAACGGAATAGTTCATTCCAAAAGCGTTAGGAAACGGGGAGTCAGATTTGGAGTTCGAAATAGGACTTCACTCAACCGGTTTGTAGAAAGAACGAAAAAAAGATGTTGGTAGTGTCGTCCGAAGCTTGAAGGGCAAAAATTGGCTATGACTGGACTGAGCTCTGACGGTGCAATTACTCAAAATCATTAACGAGTGTGTTGCGAGTAAAATGGCACAATGCGGCCAATCCACACGGCCCCTAAGGCCAGGTCTACATCCGTACTCTGCCGAACAGATCCCGAGTCGGCGACTTAGGCTGCACTCGTTGACTCAGAAAGCCGTACTGCACACGGCGCTGTCAAATGTGCAGACGGGACAAGTGTCCTGCATTGGGCGGCCAGAGCAGGGCTTTGCTCGGCCATGGCCCCATAACCAGTATTCTGTCTCTGCTCGGTTTGTTGGGTGGGGTCTGGGCGCGATGGTAGCGCCGGTGACTCGACAAACACTCGTTCGTTGCAGACATGTGTGGTGGTCCCCAATGGCGTAGCATTCTTTTGCCAGTCCAAGGGTTTCTCTTTTCCGGTTAGGCAATAGCGTATTCCGGAGAAGAGTCGAAACTCGGGATTTAAAAATACCGACGGTGAGATACGGTAGGATTTGAAAGTTACAGTATTTTTGGTAATAATGAAAAAGATCGATTTACTTAAAATATAGTGTGTGTTTCTACGTTTGTCCAAGTAACAGTAGTCAATCCTGGCAATGCTGGATGTTCTAGAACACTTCAGGACCATCACAACTTGCTGACATTGCATTTTTGAGCTTTGGATTGTGATCAATATTGCTACTTTATTTTATTCATCAACCACACTTCTTAACATTCACTCTAAATCACAGTAATTTGGGACGGTGGTGAAAAGGGGTGCGATGATTGTCCATTTTTTCCAAATGTTGCAGTTCCTGAAGGACGTGGCGGCTGCATACCCCCTGCGGCGGGTGGGCTATCCCGAGGACGTGGCGAAGACCATCGCTTTCTTAGCTTCGGACCTAGCTTCATTTATCACAGGCGAAACGATTTACGTCGACGGTGGCCACCATCTTGGCGCCCAGTTTGCTCCCTGGGGCCAGCAAACAAAATAAGAAGGAATGTCAACACACTTAAATGACAATAAATTCCTCTTTTCGATCTGAGCAGACCCAAAACCGTTGTGTCTCCGATCTTTAGCAGATGGTACCTCAATACACAAACATTAAAGCTAAAAATCAAAACTAAAATAGTTTCAGGTGTCAGCTAGCTTTTACTCCCGATAAGTCGAAAATGCGTTGCGAGTGCGGCGAACTAATATTATAAGGTGGGCCGGCACCGGAGGGGACCCGTGGATGTGCCGGGGGCACATCTATCACGGGATGAATGCACCTCCCACTGTGGAACCCGATAGGGGGTGCATTTATCCCGAACCAATAAGAGGGCGCGCATCTATCGTGGAAAAATTGTACCCTTCTAAAAATTGGGGTTTTGTAGAGTTTTGACAGCAGTGGTGGTTTAACTGCTCCATCACGTGGGGGGGGGGATCCTGAAAAATTTCAGGGGTTTGCCTACCTTTTAGGCGGAGCGCCGGCAGGCTGCTGCCCCCCCCCCCCCCGCCCCCATAAACTACCACTGTTTGACAGCACTAGTCGACTGAGACCTGCGAATAACGTGCGAATAATGAAGTTGGCTGCGAATGAATCTATCAGGTGCACCCCCTCTGCGAACGCAAGCTAGCCTGCCGTACCGGGGTTGCATCCATCACGGGCACGACCCGTGATAAATGCACCCCCCTATGCGAACACAAGGGAGCCTTCCCCCGCTCACTCTCACGAGGGAAGGGCGGGGTATCAGAGAGGTGGTGCGTTGCCCGATGCAGGGCCCGGTCAGGGCCGGTCTGAACCGAACTCACAAAACTCATACGCGGGTGCATCAGAACGACGGCTGTGCATTAACCGAAGGCTCGCATGGCTCCATGAACTCTCCCCCTCCTCCGCCCCTTTTCGCGATGCTCAGAGCAGAATTGTAGGTATTTGTCAGAAATGTGTACAAAATACGAAACCGTTTAAAAGGCAGTCACAGAAACTTTCGCCAACCTCGACTTACAACCGTGTTTCTGGTACATAACAGGAAACATTCATATGCGTCTTCGTTTCTCTCCCGCACAGTCAAGACTGCAGAACTATGGAGTGCAGTATGCAGTAAGTGAACTTGTATGCGGGTTTTCGCGCGAAAGTTCGAAATACTAACGGCAAGTGCACAGCTACTCTTTGCTCTTTTCGTCCTATCCTACAGTGCGCTTCTTACCCTAGTAAGCCATGCAAGCAAGCAGGGAGCGGGACAAATTGTGAAGGAGTTGTGTCCTTTATGGACTTAACCTGAGAATTAGCTTGCAAAAATAAGTAAGCATTTCCTTGAATGCGCATACGGGCAAGAGTAGCGATTTGATAATCAGACCATGTCGTGAAAGTAGATAAGTCATCAATAATGCTAATGAATTCTTCAACTGTAAGACCATTAGATCCCTCATCAAATGTAGGAAGCCATACAAGCGAGCAGGGAGCAGGCCAAATTGTGGAGGGGTTGTGTCCTTTACGGATTAAATCTTTCCTTATAATAGTCACGTTCCTTCTGGGAGCACTTTCTCGATGTAACTTTTTTAGGAACAGTAGTGACAGATTCTCTCTACGGCTATTCCTACCAAAAGACCCATGTCGGTCTTACCACTCCTATCCCTTGACTGTGAATAGTTGTTAAAATTCTTATCACTTGACCTTTGCCTATCCCTACTATTACAGCGAGAACGTGAGTTGCCACGGCTCTGCTGTCCTTGATAACCGTAATGGTTATCGTGTCTAAATTAGCGTTGCTGCCTCTGCTGGCATTGCTTCCTGGGGTAAGGACTGGGTGATCGAGGTGAGGGAGATGGTCTGGATTCAGATTTAGTCGGTCCTGCTGAGCAAACTGGTGTTGCCTGGGATGGTAAGGTTTGCAGATATGTCTCTTCTCTGTCGGCTTAAAAGATTGCTTCATTTAGATCTTTAGGATTACTGGTTGCAGCAAAGCGACGGATGCTCTCTCGTAAGCCACGGACGAACTGTATTTGAAGTTCTTCCTTTGCAAATTTCTCTTCTGACTGGCCTTTCGGCTTGATCTGTGCCAGCTGTTAATTCCAGAAGCGTATTTCCTATGACTCTAAGTCTTGTAGCAAACTCTAGAACTAATTCTGATTCTTTCTGCATACAGTCCCTAAGGCGCGATCGGACGTCCAAAATTGATTCCTCACGCCAAAAAATGACCTGCCGGGGCCGGGGTGCTAAAATTCTAGCATGGGTGCAATATTTTTCAGGAGAATAGACTCAGCTAGATTCTTTGCTCTAGTGCTAAATTGAATTTGCAAAACCTATTTAGCAGGTCCAGGTCAAGAAATTAGCACCCGCGCTAAAAATTTAGCTAACTACATGTCTTTCGTCAAAATTTGATTTTTACCCAAGAAATGAGGTGTCACCAGCGTACTCCGTTTTCCGCAGCTACCGAGTAGCCACAGTTCATTCCCAACTATAGTTCAAGCCGTTCAACAGTATCAATTGATACCGCGCTGGGAAAACTGGTGACGCCTCGACCGGAGTCAACCGGAGTCGCACCCGGATTATTATCCAGCGGAGTCCAGCACGGAAGCCACTTTTTTTTTTTTTTTTTTTTTTATTGATTTGTGCTTTGTTTTCCCTTTCCCTCCGTATAGTGCTTGTTTGGACTCAGGGTTTTTGTGTTTTGTTTATATTTCAACACTTGAGAAGTGCCATAGGGCTTAGCCCGGGAGCTCGCTCCGCTGACTAGTAGAGGTCAGAATCTGAGGCCCCAAGTGGGGAGATGTCATTTCTCTTGCGCTGGTCAGGGTCCGGGCTCAGTGGTGGTTCAAGTACCTGCGTCTGTGGCAGGAATTTCTCTCTGTTCTTTTGCAGCCATCCATAGCACCCTCCGCCGGCGCGGACATGAGCCGTCACCTCTTTGATGACGTCCAGGTCGATGTTGGAGTGTGTGGCCTGCTCCGCGTTCAGGATGAGTTCAAAGTTCATTTGCTGTTCGGCTGTGAGCTCCGGCTCGGGTGAGGTTGGGCCGGGCGCGTCGTCTGCTTTGCTCTCCGCTCTGGCAGCGGCTGGCGTGGCTGAGGACTGGCCGGCCGCCCCCTTCCCCTCCGTCTTACGTCGCTTGGTTTTCTTCCTCTCCTCAACGCACCCGCCGGCCGGCTGGCCTGCCTCGGCGCGCGGGGGATCTTCTGTCTCTTTCTCTTGACTGGCGTCGTCTGCTCGTTCTTCCCTCTTCTTCTCCTCCCTCCGGCGTTCTCTCCCTCTCTCTTCTTTCTTCTCTGCCGCTGCTTGCTCTCTCTCTCTCTCTCTCTCTCTCTCTCTCTCTCACTGAGCCACGAGCCACCGAGACAACTACATGCGGGAGGGTCAGCCTCTCATACCATGCGAGGGCCCGGACTAGCTGCGCTGCGTCTTATTGGTGCAGATCGAGTCATTACCGGTGCTCCCGAGGTTTGCAGGGACGCTAATCTGACTTGCTACTGATTCGCTAGCACCAAAGCTAAATTAATTAGCTGAACAGGACCAGCTCGTTTTGAACACAGCTAAACTCAAAATAGAACTTAAGCTAATGCGAAGGCGACCTCAGCAAAATGGCGCAGCAAAACAGTCATCAATTTTGTCTAACTAAACCCATGCCAGCAAAAAAAATTAGCACCGGTCTGACTTTCCTTTTTTTTGCGTCCTGTTTCCTGAAACTCTACTGGAGCTTTATTTTAAGTTGCGACCATGTTTTCGACCTTAACTCAAAATGAGCTTGCAAAATAAGTTAGCATTTCCTTGAATGCGAATACGGGCAAGAGTAGCGATTTGATAATCAGACCATGTCGTGAAAAGAGATGAGTCATCAATAATGCTAATGAATACTTCAACTGTAAGACCATAAGATCCCCCATCAAATGTAGGAAGCCATACAAGCGAGCAGGGAGCAGGCCAAATTGTGGAGGGGTTGTGTCCTTTATGGATGTGGCACACTGCACAATCCGGACTAGCGCGAACAAGGAGAACGGCGGCGCAGCGAAGCGAGTTACACTCAGAGGGGCCGTTCATAAATTACGTACGCGATTTTCGCCCGTTTTCAGTCCCCCCTCCCCCCTCTCGTACACTGGCGTACATTTCGTGACCCCCCCCCCCCCCCCTCCGGATGTACGTACTTTTAAGGAATTTATTTTAAAACGAGGTCCGCCGGAATGCGTGGAAATTACGATACCCTTAAAATCAGTTGAAAAAAAAAATTAGTTGAAGTAAAGTCCATTTAATAAATAACAGTTTAAATAAAAACCGTTATTATTGCTCAGATTGCCAAGATATGAATGAAGTGCAAACAAGTTTTCATTGATCACCGAATTCACCGGCGGCTTCTGTCTATGCCTGCTGGAAGCGATTTGCAAAGCGGCATGGCTGTGGGGGCTGCGGGCGGCTCAGGCTCAGGGAGCTGGATGTCCTTGAGGGCCTTGACGCCGACCCTTTCGGCCTCATCGTCCCGGCCTAGCACACAGAGGACGTCGTTTGCCTGACGTATCAAAACCCGGACAGACCGCATGCGAGCCGTCTGGAGGCTGGGGATGCAAAGCTCGCATGTGGGCGGTGAGGCGGGTGGATACGGACGCGTCCAAGCCGCAGTGTCGGAACCGAACGCTTTTCCTTACAATTTTCTTTCGCACGTACTTTCATTTGACCCCCCCCCCCCTCCCCAAATACATTTTAGTACACAACCGCTGCCCCCCCTCTAAAAACGTGTACGTGATTTATGAACGTCCCCTCAGTGATTCCTTAGTTCAATCTCGCATTCTGCCCACTCTTCTTAGCATTTTCCGTTTTCGTTTTTGGCTTGGATCAACCAAGACAGGCACCGGAACGTCCCAAGGAAGACACAGACTGACTTCCTTAAAATCCGCGTAAAAACGTACGGGGGTTGTACGGGGGGTATTGTTTATGTTAATTCTGTGTAGGCTCTGTAGCGGCGGCTATATCAATCTGCCGTAGGGTTGCGCTTGTCCACTCGGCCATCACATTTCACAAGGTCTCGCGAGCTTAAACTCGGTTACCCGCGGTCATGAGACTGCACGAAGGCCCAATGCTATCCTAGCGTCATAAGAGCGTCCGGTAGCGATATATCTGACTTTCCCCTTAGTAGCACTGATTTTGGGTTCGGGCAACTGGATGGGGTGAAGGAATGAACACTAAAGATTCATAATAAAGCAATGTCTATTCATTTTATAGTCAGTTACCACAATAACACTAATACAGTTGGTCTTAGCCTACTTACATTGTCTTGTAGTCTACGTTACAATAGTGACGGCGAATAGATGTACTATTGACAGTGGCGCTGGTTACACTCAGGGCGGAGTCACAGTCACAGTAACCGCACTAACAATAGAGACAACACTTGACACATTCAGGTAACTTCACAGTAGTGCAAGGCTCAGCTCAGCAGCCTCGACGTGCAGGCATGTAGTTGGAGGTTTGGACTCAAGGCGTTAGCACAGGGTCTAGTCTCACCAAGCTGACAACTTACTCCTCCGAGTGTTGGCTGCCGACTGATCGCCTCGAGGTCTATATACATGGCTCTGACTGGCTCCAGGTTACCTCTGTACTTGCCCTTATCTTACTATGTAAACTTAACTTAACCCGTACCCTATGCCATGCCCAACTAGTTACCTTCCGAAAACTTGACCCTATCTCTGTGTTTATCGCATGAAGGTCGCATTTGCGTCCCTACAAAACGGATAAAAGAGAACTGGGCGATCTGACGAGGGCGACCGCGCGTTCCTCAGTGCGCTTCGTGCTCTACGTTGACCTTACTGACGACCACCAAGACACAACTCCCCGAACTCATTATACACCAATCTTCCAGACTCTCTTCCACTCACTCCACATTCGACTCAAAATCTCCTATTTACCTGTCAGTAGTAGGTCTCTCAGACTAAGAGTACTACCATTCTTATGCAATCCCAGATTTACACTGTCTTCTGGCGGCATTTTTGCTAGTGTTGTACACGTGTCGTGCACACCTCACATCGTGCGTCAATGTTTGTTTACTCACACCGAAAACGTGCTCTGAAATCAATAGGGTATTCCGGAGAAAAGCTGTGCCGGAAGTGAGAAGAAGTTATGAATCCAAAAGAGCGGAAACAGAACATGGAGGTATGTAAAACTTCGCGTGTGGATGTGCTTGTTTCCGGCTGCCGCCGTTACGTGCTTGGGTCCGTGAGCATCGCCGTCGGACAAGTGCTTCTAATGTTTTCAGATGGATGTAAAGATTTGACCCATATTTAAGGAAATTTGTTCCTCGACGCGACTGTAGTTCGGTATGCCTGATCTTTGTTGACGCTTTGTATTAGAGAGCCTTTTCAATTTGTTGGTAAATAAATATGATACGCGTCTGCTAACCTATTCCGACCACCGCTCCAGCCTATTTGGATATTCTAGGATGAGACTGAATCTTTCTTTCATGACACCATGCAGAGATATGATCAGCAGTAGCCTGAAATAATCTCGCTGTCCTGTTCAACAAATATTTGGTGAAATGTGATTATTATTTTATAGTTTGCAGTGGAAACCGCCTGGTCCTGTTTCCGCTGGTCCTGTTTCCGCTCTTTTCGATTCGTACCTTCTTCTCACTTCCGGCTCACCACTTCTCCGGAATACCCTAATGTTGCTGAAAGATCCCAACGCGACTCATATCCTCAGTGTCACGATGACACCACGTAGTGCTCTCCGTAACTCAGATAATAAAACCATGTGGATTTGGACCGGACTTTGTGGCGCAGTGGGTCACCCAGCGCGCAGTTCAAGCTGGGGCAGGGTTGCAACAAAGATACCCGGCACCGCCGCCCGCTCCAATCAAACCCCCTCCACCGCCTTGCAAATTCAGTTTCAGTTCCGGTGCACGGCGCCTGCTGCCCTGAAGTGTCCACCGCGCCCGCCGCTGTTGTTCGCAGCTGTTTTTAGAGGAGGTCGCACCAAGCCTGGCGGGGCCGTGTGGGGCCTGGCAGGGGGGCTAGGCAGCCGCCGCTACCGTCCCTCTCTGGGGCACCCTGAGGGTGGAGCTGCCACTGGCCACGGACGCTATCCGGTACGCCCCCGTCGAGACACCAACTTGTGCAAGGAAGTGCACTCGAGCGCTGGCAAGGCAGGGGCAGGCGGGCCGCGCGGTGTTGGGGGTGCCAGCTGGGCCGGCAACAAGGGTACACCAGTGTGTCCGACAGAGTGCGCTGATCTCGGTACAGTCGAGTCTCGTTTACTCAAAACGCTCGCTTGCCTGTGGTCCAAAGACTCGCGCACGCTCAAAAATTCGGGCAGCTTTCTGGGCTGGACAAAAATACATCTAACGCTAACGCGCAGACCGGCCGGATGGGTTCTGAACTAAATTTACCATTGTCATAGACGAACGACATCACAGATATTTGCACTTCGAAACCCAAGCCGTTCTGTGACTTTTCGTCGGAATGAATGTGAAGTAAAGACGAGTAAAGGAAAGGGATGGGTCTGGAAAGCTGCCAAACATCTTTCGAAGAGGCACCAGCCTCAGTTCAGGCCTCGTAAAGACATCGTTATGGTGCATCCAGGGAAGTTTGACAGACCAAAATCAAAAGCTTCGGGGGACAATGTCTCGGGTCTTTTTGTACTTATTAGGGTATTCCGGAGAAGTGGTGGGCCGGAAGTGAGAAGGAGGTACGAATTAAAAAGAGCGGAAACGGAACTAGGCGGTATGAGTAATCGCGCGCGCGGATGAGCAACTTTTCGGTCAGCGCGTGTTATGATTCGTTCCGTGTTCACTAGTGCAGACTATACTGAAAAGTTATAACATAATAATCACATATCGCCAAATATTTGTTGAGCAGGACAGCGAGATTATTTCAGGCTACTGCTATTCATTTCTCTGCATGTTGTCATGAAAGAAAACATACATTATCTTCCAGAATATCCAAATAGGCTGGCGAGCATTGGAGTAGTGGTCGGCAGAGGTTAGCAGACGCGTATCATATTTGTTTACTGACAACTTGAAAAGGTTTTCTAATGCAAAGCGTTAACAGAGATAGAGCATACCGAGCGACAGTCGCGTCCAGGAACAAAGTAACTGAAATTTCAGTCATATGTGAACATCCATCTAGAAACATTTGAGACACTTGTCCGACGGCGATTCTCGCGGTCCCAAACAAGTAATGGCGGCAGCCGGAAACAAGCACATCGACGCACGCATTTTTTTATACCTCTAGGTTCCGTTTCCGCTCTTTTTGATTCATACCTTCTTCTCACTTCCGGCACAGCTTTTCTCCGGAAGACCCTTTTATCAACGCTCATTTATGGTGCTCCGGAACTAGACTCACGTACCTGCAGGCGGGGTCCGCACGGCTACGGCAGGCAGCCCAGCGCATCCCTGGCGACCTCACATTTATTGCCTTATACAATACAAGCCGAGAGCAAAGGGATCCGCTCTGCCAAATTTCCCTGTATCCACTATACATCTCTCCCTGCTATAGCATCATTGGGCCTGCAATAGATTGACCATGAGCATACTATACACATGGGGGGGGGGGGGGGGAATCATTGATGTAGACTTTGCATTGTCAACACAAACCTAGTACACACCTAATAAGCCGTACAAACGTAAGTCCAGTCTGTAAAAACAGCAAATTACTATTTCTCTGCCTGCCAAATTAACTATGGCAAGTGTACACAAGGTAGGCGTACGCCAGACCGCGTCGTGGCGTAACAGGCTTTCGCTCATTGCGAACCACTGTCCCGCCCCTCCACACCTGGCGTACACCTACCTTGGCCTGCCGGCGGCTGTCACCGGGCGAGTGGGACCCTGCGGGGCCAATCAGTCTGTACGGCGCTCGTCTCGAGGCGCGGGGGTCGCTACGCTTCTAACCTAACCGCTGGACGCACCTTACTCCCACCGTATTGGGCCTTTCTCTACCGTATTCAATCGTGCTCAAATCTAACCTACCCTCCTCTAACGCAACCCAACCAACCTTAACCGATTAGGCCTAACCTACTCTAGCATAACCTACCATAGCCTACTGGATCCTAACCTATGCCTACAGGGGCCGTTTCTTTAGAAACGGCAGGAGCCGGGCATATGTTCGTCATGTTCGTTCGGACGTGTATACGCCGAGTTACTGTTCACAGAAAAACTTCAAATTTGGAGGATACACTCCTTTTTAACGTAGAACCACGTACAGTGGCAACAATTTTCGATTTATATCGTATTTTTGATGAATGAAAATATGTCTGTTTTTGTTTTTTGAGGTTAGGGTTGGCCGCTGCGCGCACACCATTGCCATCGCGGCGCGCACAGGGATGGGCTCAGGTTAACGATTTTAATCGTAACAAATACATCTGCTATCGGGCACTTCAAGGGTGACTTGGGTGATTCCCAAAATACGGGGCACTTTAGAGTCTCCAGTCCACTGCGTCCACACCGTGAGACGAAACACCGCCAGACTGCGTCTGGACACTTACTTTCTGACCCGAAATTTGACTGCGAGCCCCTTTCCTTGTTTCTGCTCTTTTGCTGCTTTGGGACGTTTCACCTTTCCTCTTACCCATCTTTTAGTACTTCTTGTCTTCTTCCTGTGTCCGTTCTGGGGTTTAGCGGAATACCCCATCAGTGCGTCCAATTGCCCGAGAATCATTGCTCTGGTTTGATGATTTCTTTGTAAAGAACAAAGCTTTCCTCCAGTTTGAGAAAGGATAGGTAATGGGTTGGTGGGAAACAATTCGGATTTATTCCATGAGGATAGCTGGGCTACATGCGTCAGTAAGGTGAGCACAAGGGTCCGTCCGCTTAGTCCAAACCACATGGATAGCGGACATACGTCACATGACGACTTTGTGGGAATTGGTGATGGTGCGGTAGCGGCAGGTTTGAGACTTTTCGCGGAACTGACCCTCGCCAGACATGGAGCAAATTGAGATTGTAGGGTTCCCTGGGCCTTGAGTGCAGCGAGCACGTTATATAGTTTAGTGCTTTGACCGGCGCACACTTACATAGGCTTGCCCGTGTGGCTGACTCTAGGACATGTCGGAAATATGCCTATGCACCAGACTTTAGTGCCATTGAGGAGGCCCTTCTCCAAATTCCTCATTATGAAGCACAGTTCGTCGAACTTGTCGAAAGTATCAATGACTCCGTCTCGGCGCACACCTTCCTAGGCCTGCTTGGTCATAGGTCGAACTTGTCGAAAGTATCAATGACTCCGTCTCGGCGCACACCTTCCTAGGCCTGCTTGGTCAAGGCATTAGTGGATTCGGGAAGAAGGGGCGAGGAAGTTGTACACGTCCGGGAATGCTGGCATTTGGGGTTGTCATCAAAACAACGCGTGAAATTAGGTGTACACCGTTTGCGGGAATCGAACCCACCCGGCTATCTGTACTTTTGAAAAGAGCCAATAGCCGTGCCAATAACAGTTTAGTCCACCATAAATTTCACATCTTGTTCTGCGACAACTCCGGCGTCATAGTATCAGAAGACCAATCCTCTGGTTTTATAACTTCTTTGTAAAGGACAAAGCTTTTCTCCAGGTTGAGAAAGGATAGGTAATGGTGGGAGCAAGAGTGTTTGCAGCAACCGCGTGCCAGTCTTTGAATCTCTTTGACTGTTAAAACAAAAATGGAACAAGTTAAATATTTTAATTTGATCACTGGGAACAGACAAGACTTCTCTATATTCTTCGTACAGCTCAAATATACATTACGTCTGGTACAATAGAATTAAAATATTAGAGCCGATCCAATGTTGAAATGAGGGGACGCTGTGCGGACTGGCCGGGGCACACCCGAGGGGGTTTTCACTTGCGTAATACCCTGTACACCTGATCAAGGTATTACGCGTAATGTAATACCGAAAAGTAACAAAATAAGCTCTAAAATGGTAAAATATAGGTGCAATACATATTTAATACTAGTGTAATACCGGCGTAATACCGCGTAATACGCGTATTATGTAATACCCTGTACACGAAAATCCCAAGTGAAAACCCCTCGGGCACACCTACCCAGGCCTACGTGTCGTTGGCTTTGGGCCTGTAGGCACACATGTGTTCTGTAATGATACTTGCCTGCAACCGCATCTTCTCTTGTCCCCGAATCGCTCTGCTAAAGGAAATATATAACCTTCTTCTATTCTACAGTTTGCCCTTGTTGATTATAAAGAACAATTTTGTTTTTTTCTTCCTTTCACTATTCTCTGGTAGAAGTTACCAGGCCCATGCGTGGAGGTGCAGCGGTATCAGGTCAGACTAGGCAAAACTCCTAGGAACACAATACCTCCTTTTGTTTATTACATAACAACTGGTATTTTGGTGAAGGGCCGAAACGGAAGTGACCAGTTATGAAGAAGCACAAAAGAACAATTTCCTTTCTTCTTCCTCTGTTCTCTGGTAGATACTACTCGTTTTGAAGCTTACCTCTTTCCACCATAACTTGTCCCTTTTAAAAGTGACATTCTACACTTTGTATATATGATTTGTTCTATTTCTTCAACTATATTACCTCCCCCCCCCCCTTCTTTTTTGTTTCTGCTTTTTTGTTGCTTTGGGACATTTCACCTTTGTTCTTACCTATCTTTTAGTACTTCTTGTCTTTTTCCTATTTCCGCTCTGGGGTTAAGCGGAATACCCTATCAGTGAAAGTTGTTCTGCGAGAATCATTGCCCTGGTTTGATGATTTCTTTGTAAAGAACAAAGCTTTCCTACAGTTTCTGAAAGGATAGGTAATGGGTTGGTGGGAAATAATTCGGTTTTTATTCCATGAGGATACCCGGGCTTTATGCGTCACTAAGGTGAGCACAAGGGTCCGTCCGCTTAGTCCAAATAACATGGATAGCGGACATACGTCACATGACGCCTTTGTGGGAATTGCCGATCGTGCGGCAGGTTTGAGACTTTTCGCGCAACTGACCCTCGCCAGACATGGAGCAAATGGAGATTGTAGGGTTCCCTGGGCCTTGAGTGCAGCGAGCACGTCATATAGTTTGGTGCTTTGACCGGTGCATACTTACATAGGCTTGCCCGTGTGGCTGACTCTGTGGCATGTCGGAAATATGCCTATGCACCAGACTTAAGTGCCATTGAGGAGGCCTTTCTCCAAATTCTTAATATGAAGCACAGTTCGCCGAACTTTAGGTCGAACTTGTCGAAAGTATCAATGACTCCGTCTCGGCGCACACCTACCTAGGCCTGCTTGGTCAAGGCAGTAGTGGATTCGGAAAGAAGGGGCGAGGAAGTTGTACACGTCCGGGAATGCTGGCATTTGGGCATGTCATCAAAACAACGCGTGAAATTAGGTGTACACCGTTTGCGGGAATCGAACCCACCCGGCTATGTGTAATTTTGAAAAAAAAAAACCAATAGCCGTGCCAGTAACAGTTTAGTCCACCATAAATTTTACATCTTGTTCTGCGACAGCTCCGGCGTCATAGTATCAGAAGACCAATCCTCTGGTTTTATAACTTCTTTGTAAAGGACAAAGCTTTTCTCCAGGTTGAGAAAGGATAGGTAATGCAGAGAGCAAGAGTGTTTGCAGCAACCGCGTGCCAGTCTTTGAATCTCTTTGACTGTTAAAACAAAAATGGATCAAGTTAAATATTTTAATTTGATCACTGGGAACAGACAAGACTTCTCTATATTCTTCGTACAGCTCAAATATACATTTCGTCTGGTACAATAGAATTAAAATATTAGAGCCGATCCAATGTTGAAATGAGGGGACGCTGTGCGGACTGGCCGGGGCACACCTACCCAGGCCTACTTGTCGTTGGCTTTGGGCCTGTAGGCACACATGTGTTCTGTAATAATACTTGTCTGCAACCGCATCTTCTCTTGTCCCCGAATCGCTCTGCTAAAGGAAATATATAACCTTCTTCTATTCTAGAGTTTGCCCTTGTTGATTATAAAGAACAATTTTGTTATTTTCTTCCTTCCACTATTCTCTGGTAGAAGTTACCAGGCCCATGTGTGGAGGTGCAGCGGTATTAGGTCAGCCTAGGCAAAACTTCTAGAAAACACGATACTTCCTTTTATTTATTACATAACAACTGGTATTTTGGAGAAGGGCCGAAACAGCAGTGACCAGTTATAAAGAAGCACAAAAGAACAAATTTCTTTCTTCTTCCTCTGTTCTCTGGTAGATACTACTCGTTTTGAAGCTTTCTTCTTGCCACCATAATTTGTTCTAGTTCTTCAACCATATTACCCCCCCCCCCTTTTCTTTTGTTTCTGCTCCTATGTTGCTTTGGGACGTTTCACCTTTCTTCTTTCCCATCTTCGAGTACTTCTTGTCTTCTTCCTACTGCTGTTCTGGGGTTGAGCGGAATACCCTATCAGTGAAAGTTGTTCTGCGACCACGCCTGTGTCTAATTACCAGAGAATCATTGCCCTGGTTTGATGATTTCTTTGTAAAGAACAAAGCTTTCCTACAGTTTCTGAAAGGATAGGTAATGGGTTGGTGGGAAACAATTCGGATTTATTCCATGAGGATAGCCGGGCTTCCCAGAGTGGCTTAAGCTCGGTTTCGGGTCTAGGTAATGAATGGGGCGTGCAACGACCATAGGGGTTCTGCGCTGCGTCGGGAGTCACCTAAGGGGTTGGGTCAGGTAATAGAGGACCCTACCGAAGAACACCACTTCAGGGTAGATTAGGCCTAGGCCCGGTGGGGGGGGGGGGGGGGGGCGGCACGCAGGAAGACCGCACACTGAAGGCCTTCTGCCTCCCCCGAGCAGCCTCAGCAGAGCGGTGGAGGTCGAATCTGAGTATCACAAAATTTTTCCTTTGGCTACGGAGCTTAATACTTCACTTCACTACGGCTAGAAGAGCCACATTTGGCGAACCCAAATATGTTGGTAACACTGGTCCAACCTTGTGTCAGTTTTGGCCTGGCTATACGAGGCGGTTGCATCAACATAGAAGGCTGCAGGCTAGCCGGTTTTCTCAAATTTCTCCATAAATTTATTTAATTCTCTTCTCAAGTTTCTCATACATTCCATAGATAGTTTCCGGCCCAGAACTGTTCTTGTTCTTCAGCTTCCCCTCTCAGCGGTTATTTTCAACGGACACTTAATTCCAGCTGCACAGTTGAAAACTATGACCATAGCAAAGCCAATTATATTTTTTCGAACTTTTCAGATTTAATCCAAATAGTACCAACATAATGCAATGCATACATACTCATGCTCGTGAACAGGTTTCTCAGCTCCTCTACTTCCCCATCCTCTAAGAACAAATCAAAAATTTTAGATTTCTGGCGCTTGCTCGCGCATTTGCCAAAGCACGGCACCAAAACCTCAATCACGTGCCGCCTAATAGGCTCCAGTTCCATCTTGTCATGAAAATGATCGTTGCAATTCTGTTAAATTAAAATTTAGTGAACGATACCTGCTTGCACTTATTGCAGATGACGAATTCATGTTCCATACCTCGACCGTTTCGGTCAACAAGTTACCCGATTTCTTTCTATTTAAACGCAGAAGAACCCTCAGAAGGAATTTATCTCGTCCTTATTGAATTTTTTTTTTTTTCCCAACCTGGAATTCAAAGGTTATTCATTCATTCATTTGTTCATGCGGCCCGGTCGCAAAAAGGAGGTAAGACCTGAATTTTGACTGCGAGCTACAATCTTCAAAATCAGCATGCGTGTAGAATGATACATAGGGACTCTGTATGAATTCTCGCGCGGTGTGCTGCGGTTTGCATCTGACAGGTGTTTATAGGCGTCTTTAGGTATTAGGCAGTGTTGGGAATGGGCTTTATTAGTCAAAAATGCAGACTAAATCTTCGTGTTAAACGATGTCACGTAGCCTGCACCAGGTGAGAGCCCACGCGGCCTATCGACTCATTTTCTGATGATTACGAACTAGGGGCACGCTCCGATATTCTGCACGAAATATGGCGAGCGTAGCGCGATAGTAAAGAGCAAAGTCTGTCTAGGCACCTGCGAAGCGTAGGGTAGGCCAGTCCGCAATGTACCCGTGCGCGCAGTTCGATGGAGAACAAGGGCCGCAGAAACACATGGTCCGATGTCACGATGGCAGTGAAGAAGGGGCAGGGAAGAGTGAGGGGGCGGGCAGGGCAAGAGGGCCGAGGCAGTGCAACGGACACGGCCGACAAGACTGGCCCAGACGCTACTGACAGAACGCCCCAAATCGTTCCCAGCCCGAGGAGCAAGGATTGCTCCCAGACACAACAGCAGCTTGCTCTATTTGGCAGAAAGTGGTGCGATCCGGTTCTAGAGTGACAATGATTGGGAGGTATTTCGCATCCAGAAGGACGAGCAACAGTGGAACCATACTTCGACTGCTGTTATCAGACGAAAGGCAACGACCAGGGTTGTACACGTTACTGTAACGATGTAACGGCGTTACCGTAACGCGTTACAATTTTATGTAACGGTAACGCGTTACATTTTGACACGTTACTTTTGGCGAGTAACGGCGTAACGGCGTTATGGTTACTTGAAGCTGGAATATTAACCCGCGGTAACCATCCGTGGCCTCTCGCTGGCCCTGGTTCGGGTTTAACTTCTCGGACGCTGAAGTCCTCCGAGCAGGAGTCCGCTGCCGAGGAGGTAGAAAGGTGCTTAACCCACCAAGTGCGCTTCGTGGAGCAGGGGCTGAAAACCTGTTTTGCCAAGGGGGCAGATGGGAAAAGAAAATTTCTCGGCCTCCTTTTCAGTTCCTACGCTACAATACCCACCACGCCTCAGGTGGAGTTGTGGAGAGACTTTTTTGATAGGCTGGTATTCGGTTCAGTCATTTAAGGAACAGAGTAGGTGATGAAAACTTGGAAATAGAGCTTCTCCTAGCGCTTAATCACTTATTTTGGCGCTAAGTGATTTTTGAATTAAAGGAAGGGAAATTGTCTTTTTACTACCCCCACCCCACTTGAGCTCGTGTAACCTTTTTTTTATGTAACGGTAACGGCGTTACATCGTTCAGTACCGGCGTTACGATACATTTTTTCCAGGGGAGTAACGGTAACGCGTTACTCTTTTTAAAAGTGTCGGTAACGGTAACGCGTTACATTAAAAATGTAACTTGTACAACCCTGGCAACGACCCGCAACTAAACGTAAGCTCATATTTTTGCGCGCATTTCGTATGCCTATGCAGTTATGCCAACCGACGAATGCAACGGTATCGATAGCTCGCTTACAAGACGGTGCAGTGGGAGCAGCCACTGGCCGTCGGCCGATTCTATAAGCTTGCAGTCGAAATTCGGGTCGTACCCCTTTAAAAACTGTGTCCAAATAGTACTCCTTCACTGCACAGTTACCTTGTTCTCTCTGTCCGGCTCGGCAAGTCCACTCGGCGATGCAGAGGCTGAGTCGCTCTGAGAGGCTGTGGTATTCGCTGAGGTGTTCTTGGGTGATTCACAGTCGCTGTGAGAGGCAGTGGTGTTTCCTGGGGCCTTGGGGGATGGAGTGTCACTGTGAGTCTGAGTCCCTCCTGCAATGGGGGCATCCAATAATTACGTACTGGCGTTCGGGGGGGGGGTCTTTCGTAAGATTTGTCGCTTACTAGTTTTTACGCGCAACGTAGTTATCTGAGCCGTTCGGCATGCTGAGATGAACGCGCTGGTTCACTTCGCTTCGCTTCATCACCGTATTTGGCATTTTAAATAAACCGGGAGTGGGGGTTAATTTAGGAAATATTGCGTAAGACGGAGGGATATTTCGCAAATCTTAAGTGACATGGGACTTACCCCTCCAACTCCATCTGCCTCAATCTGTTTCGCAGCGCTGTGTTGTGCTCCTTTATGTCCTGCATCTAAGAAGGTTTTTAGAAATATTAGATCACGGTAAATAACGGGTACTTGCAATTAAGGAACTCCTCAGTTTTTACTCGTTCTTTACCGCATCATTTCATACATACTTACACACATTCACATATCTGGTATAACGAACGGGTAGTGCGGCCGGTAAATTTGTTAGTCCCCCATTTTGAACTCAGGATTGGCAACAGTTGTATGCATGGTAGTGGGTTTGTTCGTTCCGTAATGGTGTGAAAAGAAGAAAATGATAAAGGTTTTTTTCGAGTTATTAGGCAAAATTTTGAAAAATATACGAAGAGAGTCGTCCGGTTTAACAGCTTAGCGATTTCGACGAATGAACTGTTAACTCACAATTTCCTCTTCACAAAGACAAATTCAAAAATTCCGTTAATGTTCACTGCTAGACCTTAATTGAAGCCTTAGGTCCAGCAGTGTTCAGAGAGCGACCTGACGCAACATGAATACAATTTGAACTGGGGAGAGAACCAAGATGGCGGATGGCAGGTTAGACAACATTCAAAATATATCACAACTTATTTTAGGAAATAGTGTTTTTTATGACTTTAATGCGCTTTAACTACTCTAAAATTGTCAGAACAATTTATTATGGCCTGGGTGTTAAAAGTCGAAGAAAAGGGTAAAGTCTTTTTTTGGAAAACGTCAAAACTTAGAAATTGAGGGAGAACAACGAATCGCGAGAGGTAGGCAACCCAGCCAACTCTGGTGTCGGTACTGTGACCCACCCGGGCCCAACCTCTGCGTTCAACAGGAACAGGCAGGCGACTCCCTCCCCCGCTCCTCCCTTTTCCACTCCCCCTCTTTGCCAAGCCTCGCCTTCTTCGCACGCATCCCGCCCATCCATACAGCTTATCGTGGCACCAAGTGTGCGACTGGAACCACACCACGACACCAGCCTGCTGATTTTGAAGGAAGTCGTGTCTTGTAGTCAGTAACTTGCCGTCTTTACTTCAAAGAGCAGGTGTATTTAAGAATACATTATACCGGTACTTGGCGGCAGACCTCATTCGAGGTCTAACTTTTCTATCATTGACATAGTTACGCATAGTAAGACAAAGTGCCATCAATACACTCTCAATCTTTCCGCTATTTCAAATTCAATCCGTACTTTTCGTCGTTACATTGAATGTGATGTAAATTAGGAAGTCAGAAGTCAAACAAAGAGACTTAAGAGGCAGAAAAAAAGGCAAAAGTCAGGAAATAAATCGAGTTTTTCTTTTCAAAACTGAGAAAAGGTCCAACATCAAACAAAAAAAATTATAGTCGAAATTAATACTTAAAAAAATCAAAAAAAAAAAGAAAGTCTAAAATCAAATCAGAAGTCGAAAATTTACAAAAAGTCGAAAATTTACAAAAAGTCAAAAATTTAAAAAAGTCAAAAATCAAGAAAAAAGACGAAAATGAAGTCAAATCATGAAGTCAACAATTGACTTCTAATCGGTGTACTCCGTCCGGAGCAGCTATGAACCCCTCGCTTTAATGACTCTCAAATTGGCAAAACAATTTATTATGGCCTCTTCTGATTGTCTATCTGGTTGTTTAAAACAACAACAAAAAATTCCTGTGACGAACTGTGCTGTCTCTCTGTGTCCCCGTCGCGCCCACCTTCTTTCCCCCACCACCGGGAGTTTCCTAGCGCTGCCGGCCCGGCCGGCCCTGCTTTACAGTCAGTCGCGCCGACTCAGCTCACTGTGCTCCGCGCCGTACTGCGCCGCCTCCATGCAGTCTATCCTCGTGCAGCTGTCGCGTCGCCACCATTCGCACGGCCCCATCAGACTAGCCGGCCCGCCCTGCCCCTGCACTCATCTCAGGTACTGTGAAACTGCAATTGTTGCTTCAGCCGGGGGCCGAATTCGTTCGAGACGCGTTGCTACGGTAGTGTTAAGACTGCAATCGGAGGCTCTGTGTGGTTTTCGTTCGAATTGTTGCACAGCCTCCTGCCCAGCGGCCCGGCAGAAGCCGTAGTGGAATGGGGGGAGGCCATAGTAGGATAGACGTTTTACCTAGTAGCCGTTATTTAATGCCCTTCCGTCCGGGGTGAACAGTAGGATAGACGTTTTACCTAGTAGCCGTTATCTAATGCCCGTCCGTCCGGGGTGAACAGTAGGATAGACGTTTTACCTAGTAGCCGTTATCTAATGCCCGTCCGTCCGGGGTGAACAGTAGGATAGACGTTTTACCTAGTAGCCGTTATCTAATGCCCGTCCGTCCGGGGTGAACAAATACTTTGTGGTATAAAGAGTAGTAATGGGGCCATTTCAGCCTCGTCCCCGAGGGCCTGACAGAGCTCAGAGACTACCGCCAGCAGGCCAAGGTAGGGTTGCGCCAGGCGCGGAGGGGCGGAGCAGTGCTAATTGCAGCAAAAGATAATTACATTCACACTAAGGCTATAACATCTCATTGTGGGGCGAGGCATGGCTAGGGCGCATAGAAGGGAGTTGTGCGGCCTAAAGGCCAGATTGTAGCGCACGACTAGAATCCCGGAAGTATGCCGGAAGGCTCCCGCACTGGAACAAATGTGTCCTAAACCATCGGGATGTATTTTGACCCCGCCGATATGTTGATACTTTTAGCACCAGATGTCTGTCCCTAGTTCAGTGTACATAATGATATCTTATATCCTACGTTTCTCAGGCCGCATGGGCGTCCTGCTGCTGCTGTTTCTGGTGGTTCATCCATTGGGGTTGGTCCAGTCCAGACCGCCCTGCAAGACAGGCCCAGACCCCAGCTCTGCTCCAGGGCTGGCCGCCGGAGTTGCCCCCACAAGCGGCGGCGCTTATTGTCACCTGAAACCTAACGTACTCTGGCTTTTGCTTCTTCCTGTCATCCCCCTCTTCTGCCTCTTGGTGTAGCTTCAACAAACGAACTACCTCACTGAACGAACTCACTATTTGACAAGGTCCAGACCGCAGCTCTGCTGCGTCGTTGTCCTGGAGAATCCGCAGTCCCGGCAAGTCAGGGTGGTGGTCTCCTGACCGGCGGAGAGGTGGAGCTCCTCCTCGAGGGCTTCCAGGAGAGCGAGCAGGAGGTGGTGGCAGACCCCCCGCTTCTCCTAGTTGTGGTTCCTCATCAGTATGGGCAGGATCATCTCCACTGACCACGGCGAGGTGGTGGTGGCCCGCACGTAATCCTCCGTTGCCGTCACAAGGCGTGTGCCCGAGCAGAAGGAGGGCTAGATTGTTGACACTGGAGGTGCTGAACAAGCAGGCCACGTTCTCGTCCTGCGCCTCCAGGTCGAACGTGTTCCACTCGTTGACTGAATGCGAGTTGAACACGAAATAATGGCCACCCACCCGCCAGAAGGCGACCGTGTACGTATTGCCCGTGAATGGAAACCCAAAGTTGGGCCAGCTGTCAAAGCACTCCTGGAGGCGCCCCACCAGGAAGGCCGTGGCGGCTTCGATCTCGTCGAAGGTGAGCCGAGCAGAGAAGAGACCACCCTGAATCTAGAACACGCCGCCGGCCAGCAACACGGGCCTGCCACCCACACTTGTAGTATCTGGCAGGTCGTCTAGAAAGAGAAACTCACGTTGCGATCTGCTGACCATGTCCAGATACAGACGGTACCCGTCGCTGAGAACCGGTGAGCTTCGCTTCGTTCAGCAATTAAGTTTCTCGTTCCGGTGTATTACATCCAACCTACTTTCAAGCCATAAATGGACGGTTTTTTCGCATCCTCAGATCGCGCCGCCAATGTTTACAACACCGAAGCATAGCTGGGCGAAGGCTGTGACTGTCACCCACATCAATCACCCAGCTAGCCCTTGAACACACAACGCAGAACATTGCGGCGTTCATCCCGGTTGACCGAAGCCAGGCTGAACTTCGGCCCCTCGTCTGGCCGGTCCCAACGGGACGTCGAAGCTGCGTGTTGGGCCTACAAAATTCGCGAATCAAGTGGGCCCTCAACAACCAGACGCCCCCACAGAACAGCGTCACGAGTCGCATGACACGGAAAACGTCACGGGGCTAGATGAAACTGTCCACGACAAATACGGTTTTTCTTTGGTAGTCCCTTGGCGGGCACAAGCGGCATTGTCGCACGGCCACTCGGTGCACCGCCGGCATGAGATGACAAGGCGTGCCTCTGGGATTAAACCATCTAGGGTGTGCGGGGGCGATTAGCCTTCCGACACGATTTGAAATCGCTCCCCTGCACAAAACGAAATTTGAAACTTACAATTATTGAAGACTTATCTTCATCTAGACAACACCCACAAAAAAAAAAACTGCATCTTTGTAGCAACGTGTGGTGCTGGCTGATGGTACGGACTTCGGAAGTTCGTGCATTTTCCCTGTCGTCTTCATGTGCGTAATTTTTTCTTTCCCCTCTTTGACGCCGAGTAGGGTGTCCATAATGGTGACTTCACTGGTGACTGCTTCAAATTACGGATTAGATTGGAATCCGAGTCCTCGACCTGCAATGAGGAAAGTGCATATTTTATCTTAGCGGGCGTTCAAAAATTGTTTCGGAAGATCACTGCGCCTGCAAAAGCGTAACTGAAAAGGGCTGCGGTGGTGGGGTGGGGGCGAAGGGATGTATTTTTGGAGGGCCGGGGAGGGGGGACAGGGCAGCGAGGGAAAATAGGGAGGGAGGGGGGGTTACTGGGATCACCCGATACCTTGAAATGGGACTGGAGTTTCTCAAGATCACAGCCTGACACTTCGCCTACTTTCTCCACAGGCGCAAAAAAATTTACCAAATCCAGGACAGCCTCGCTGGGCGTCAAAATACCCTGACAAAGGTCGTGGTGGCCATGGGATTCAAGAACTTTCACAACCTGTTAAAAAAAATAAAAAAAAATCAGACTGGGCGATGAGAAAGAAAGAAACGTAACACACCGCGGAGTCCGCACTCGAAGGCGCCCCTGGTCAAGCCCCCCCCCCCCCCCCCCGTCTGAAACTGATAGTTTTCACGGCAAACCAAAAATTAACAAAAACACGCGCACGCACTCACTCGAAGGCGCCCTTGGAGCACCCCGCGGCTTGCGCCAGCGCCTCCGCGGGGGCGGCGCACAGCGCTCCCCCCCCTCCTCTCCCCCGGGGTTTGTGGTTCAAATAATTACTGTGTAGGCAGAACCAGGGGTGGCAACAGCGTCAAAGCGCCTGGTTCCATGCGGTAGCGAGCTGAAATTTGTCTCAAATAGTTCGCATTATAACAATGAGGCCAGGTGTGCTTTAGACCTTCAATTGAGATACTAGCACAGGTTATGCCTTGGAAGTTGCTAATATGCAAAGATATAGGAGTTTTCACTTGACCTTTCTGAGTTATAAGGGTCGCAAATCTTGTCTACGATTCTGCGTTTTCACAGAGATTTGCCATTTGGGACGGAGTATCGACCATTTCACGCAGTAAATATGAGTTAACTGGAAATATAAGTATCCCACCAGATGTAAAACGTACTCCTCTATCCGAGGGGACAACCACTCATTAAAAATGTGAACACAGATTTCAGGATTTCGTCGGATTACACCCCGCAGTTTTCGTTAATTTTAGAATTGTATTGCTTTTCTGGCCATTTCAGCCTGTGTGTGAACTATTTTTCGGCATTAAGTCCAAGTCCAACTTCAAATTCGCAATTTTTTATAACTTCTTAAAAATTTCCAGAATTTTGTACATATGATTACGCTAGTGATTCGCCCCTCGCCTGTATACAATGAAACCAACCCGGAGCGAATCAGTTCATTAGTTTCGAAGATAATTTGAATATATTGGAGCGCTACCGCATCGAACCAGGCCCTCCCACGTGCTTGCTACCCCCTGGCAGAACAAAATTTTCTTGTAATTTGGGGAAAACTTCGCACTCACCTTTCTTCTTCCAGCCTGAATCGTCGGGGTGTATGACGCCCTGTGAGGCTGCGGCAAGTGGAGAGATTTCTTGAGCTGCCCTTAGGTCAAAGTTGAACTTGCCCTTACTTCTCTTCACCAATCGGACGGCTTCAGAAAAAGGCTCTACGAGCTCCCTCCCTTCCGCCTCTGCGCTTCTGATCGCAGTCGTGCGCAGCTCATGGTACTGCAGGGTGAAAGTATGCCGCAATACGGTGTTCTAGACGTGGGCCAAACTGTGATCCCGCACTAGGTCTTCCAGAGCCTTAACGATATTGCCCCCTTGGTCTGTCGTCCACCATAATTTCTGGAAGTCTTCCTTTTTTACACCTACACCCTCAATTTTTTCTTCCTTGCCTTAATATTTTCTGCATTTTTTAATTTAGTGGCATGGGGAACTTCACAGTTCACAGTTTGTGGGACTCGAGCTGGAATTCTGTATTAAAATGTGCTGTCACGCTGATGTAGGCGAATTGACGCAAATCGTCTGTCCACATATCAGTCGTACCCCCCCCCCCCCCCCCGTCCTCTCTAGCTAGCGCAGCATTTAGCCGAGGGACTACTTCTTGACGGGCCTCGTCACACAGGTCCACCAGGTGTCTCTGGACCGTGGAGCTGTTACAAACTATGTCATTGACATTTACACGCCCAACAGCGGCTCCGACGTTGATGGCATACTGCAGAAGCCTTTTCATTGAGTCACCCGTCACTAAATCGATAGAGCACATTGATTCTGCACACATTTCTGCCAATTTGTCGGCCATCGAAGACTTCAAGTTGGGTGGCAAAGCGGAAGCATCCAACGTTTAATCCCCCCCATTCCCATCAACTGCACCACCCCCACACGCAGGCCCCCTCACGTGCTTCAACATTGAAGATGTGCCGGTGTTCGTCTAGAACACCATGATAGTCTTGCAGCGTGTGCACCTGACCGCCCCATGTTTCGTCAATGCGTTCACCACAAGCTCGAACGCATCCCACCATGCACTTCTTTTCCCCTTCGTACGAGGCTTGCAGATAAACACGCTGTTCTCGATTTTTTCTGCACATCACCTACATCTAGGGCGGGTGCGGGCGCGGCTGTTGACGTTGACGACGAAGACGACGCCTCTGACGGCGGGGGATTGTTTTCCTGGTATTTGGCAGACGGTTCCCGGTTAAACGCTGCCGCCTTCTCCGGGTTTCTCTCCACCTACCTCTCCTTGGCCCGCTTCCGCTGCTGCTCTTTGGTAAGGCCAGAAGTTTTGGGTCGGCCTCGCTTTTTTTTTGGGAAGCTTACCGCGGCTCCTCTTGGCCGGAGGTGCTTCGTCGAGGGGTTGACTGACGGGGCTCGTGCCCGGTCGATGGCTCCGGTAACTCTCCCAGATCCGGAACCGGGTTACGGCGAAGAAATGGAGGCCACCGTCGTCGCTCGGGGCGTGGACCAGGAGGAGGGCGAACAAGGCGTCCAAGTCGGCGCACGACAGCAGACGTGAAACGCCGTCAGCGTCGTCCCGACCCATCCGGTCCACGCCCTGCGGCTCGAAGACGAGAAAGTCTCCTCCACCGCCCGGCCACATTGCAACAGTGCCCCTGTGGGTGGTGAACACCTAGGCACTGTGCGCCGGCGACTGGGTCAACGCCTCCGACATTTCAAAAAGGCGGCAGCAGCAATGGGAGTGTCGTTGCAGCGGGGGTAGACGTGGGCTACGATCCTGGTAGTGTCGACCAGCCTTTCATCAAGTTGTTGCAGCTCTTGAATTTTTTGGTCTTTGACATCTATTTCCTTTTGAAGTTTGTCCACTTTGGCGGTTAAAGCACTCAAGGCACTTGAAATTGATTAAGTCGCGTCGATGACTGCCCTGCTGATCAACGATTCCAGTTCATCTTTGCCCATGTCACCAACTTTCGTGTTATTGTTATTCTGTGTTCTGCTGCGGGACGCCATGTTGACACTGGTTGGTACCAACGTCACACCACTCAAGTCACTGATATTTCGGTTGGCACACGTGGGGCCGGGGCCACCTAACCTCGCTGACCACACGCTTGTCACAAACAAGGAACAGCTCGGAACGAGAATCAGCAGCCTTTTCCCTTCAATGCCACACCTGCCTCAGATATCAGTTCACACGTCAGATCCCACACATCAGGTCCACGCAGCTGGATACACCTTCAGGGACATAAGAAATCGACACACAATCGCGACTCCTCCATGGAGAGAAATAAGATGGAGGCGGCACAGAGTGAGCAGACGGCTAGAGCCGGCGGCGCTTAGTGCCAACTGAAATCACCATTGAAGCTGGACCCCTTACCTTCAGAAATTGACGGGAAACTTGCCTAATCAAGTTATTGCAACATTTTCACCTCTCATTCCACCTTAATTTGACCATCATGTAACCACCATCTTATGTAGTTTTTCAAGCAGTGCATAGCCAGCTCTCCTGAGTCCAGCAGATCTGACATGAATGAGAGTACATAAATGTAAATTCAAAAAGCTGATTAACACTGATAACACTGACAACTTTATGTCAATGAATACCAGCTGCAGTTTCTACTTACCGCTGACAGAGGATTCGTATACGTTAGTTGCTGTCACCACTCTGACTGCAGATTTTATCCCATATTTCTGTGCCAACACTTCTATCTGTCTTCTAGGCATAGGTCTCAAATACCATCTCAAAATCATTTCAAGCTTCACAGCTTGAAGTTTTACCAGTTCTCCCTCCTCAAGCCACATGAAATTGTGGCGGGCGCCGTTTTCGCCCCGACGACCGCCTCTGGTTGCAAGGCGGCGTCGGGGCTGGTGGTGTGGGCGGGCTCCGGGCATCTGAAATCACGTGAGACAAAGGTAAGGGTCTCCAATCGCTCTTTTTAGCAGATGATACCTCAAAACACTGAATGACTCAAAAATAGAAACAGTAACAATAAAGCTAAATTAAATTTTGAGGTGTCAGCTACCTTTTACTCCCGATAAGAAAGCCGAAAGGACGTAGCGAGTGCAGCAAACTAATAATATAAGGTGGGGCGGCACTGGGGTGGGCCCGTGTGGATCGCATTGTGGTCCAGAAGCAGCCGGCTCGGCTCCGCTTGGCCAAGGGCCTCTGCTCGGCTCTGGTCGGCCCCGAAAACCGAAACCGGTCAACAAATTTACCTCAGGAAGACATTCTTTTGTTTTAAATATCTTCGGCTCTACCCCATGATGAACACTAACTAAAAATGCAACAAAAGATAAGTTCTGCGTTCAAAGCAACACAAATAAGACTAGATTTTAATTACTTTCTAACCACTTCCCCCCTCCCCTCCCCGAGGGGTAATACGTCCGACGCTGCACTGGACGAAGTGAAACTGACCTTCAGGTGGCAGGTCCGCTGCCCAGTAGAGCCTGTGTCGGTTGGCTGGTGCGGCGGGCGGGGCGGGGCGGGCGGGGCGGGCCGCCGCGGTCGCCCGCATATGCGGCGTCGGTTAATGTCGGCTGAAAAACACAATTTGCTAAGGTTATACATTTGGACAATCCTGTCGAGCAACGCTGAATCAAATTACTTCACCCCGCCCACGTGCGATTTGTCAACACTTTCTGTATCGTTCTTCACGGAACACGGTGGAACTCACCAGGTGGTGGGGCTGGCCGGTGTGGTGTTTCCGGTGCGGGCGGTGGCGGGCCCGTGGCCACCGGGGGCCTTGGTGGGTGGTGGGCCTGGTCTTGTGGGGCGGGCGGTGCCGGTGGTGGTGCCGGTGGTGGTGCCGGTGGTGGTGCCTCTGAAATCACATCAAACACAGGTTTAAGACGCGGCCGCTGCTGCCCTGCTGACCGCTACCCAGCCAGCTTTGCCAGCCTGACGAGTCAGGTCGCGGCGCTGGTCCTGGCGCTGGCTGGAACCCCCCCCCCTCCTCCCCGCGAAGCATCTCCGCCCTGCAGGACTTCCCTCCCCCTCTCCCCTCAGAGGAGTGATGCGGCAGATGGTGCCCTGGAACCAGACGGAATCCGAACTCGCGGCCACCGCGGCCGAGGAGCGACGTAGGCGGTAGGGACGAGGCCGGCCCGCATCAGAGAGATGAGGGGGCGCCCTCCGCGGTCACTGGCTAACCCCCCCCCCCCCCCCCCCCCCGCTGGCTACGCTTCTGGCTGGTATTCTAACCCGATTGCTGGCCAGGCGTCAGGCTCCGGCAGTACTGCTAACGGTGTGGCGAAGGCCATTCTGGTGCCTGCCGACAGCTGCCTGTCAGTTAACGCCCAGAAATAATCTAGCTGGTCTACCAATCGCAGAAGAAACCAAACTCAAGATTTGTTGTCTTTAAATTCGGTAGCGATTAAGCTTGTTTGCTGGTATTTGAACCCGGGGCAACGGCACGGGCCGGCTCAACGCTAAAGCGGCTGAGTCCGGGGTGACTGGGCGGCTGGGCTTTGGAGGCTCCTTGGGCGTGCGGCGTGGCCCGGCCCGGCCGGCACCGCAGGACACTAGGACTTGGGGGCTGCGCTTCGAGACGGACGTCACCTGACTACGCAGAGCTTCGCTACGCTACCGCGCTTGGCTGAGACCGCGTGGCTAGTGAGCTTACGCCTTTGTATGAGCAATCAATATTCCAATTGTTTATCACACCCTTGCATCTTAAATTCTCCCTGAACCACGCACGCCAGTACATAAATCGCCGCAAATCAGGGTTTACATCACTATTTCCAGACTTTACATTTCAACTCTCAGAGGAAAAAGCTTCATGGCAATGACTCATCATTCAACCATTATTTTATTTTTACTGTGAGCTTCGGTAAGGGTCCACCAAGCCTCAAAGTAGGCTGTTGAGTCCACTGTCCGCCACCCGGAGCACCGTGCCGTAGTGGAGCGAGGGGTGGACTGTGGGCTGGGCTGTGGCCAACGCCATCGCGGAGACATAGCGCACCAACAGGAACTCACCGTTCACAAGCCGATGAAGGTGTTCAATGGCGGCCAGGGCATCCCGAGCAGCTTGCAGCACGGCAGGGTTGGTGGCCCCTGCCGCTGCTACTGCTGCTGCTGCCGTTGCTGCTGCCGCTGGTGGGGGCGGCGGCGGCGGTGGTGGTGGTGGTGGTGGTGGTGGCAATCTTGCCGCACTCCACCCGGTGGACTGGTGGAGTTGGCCGTGGTTCAATCATCCCCCTGCACAGAAACACGTAGAAACGGTTTCGATTAGAACAGTCATAGATTAGGCGTCCTGTGTCTTCAGTCACATCGGCGCACGACGGCGTTGGCGTGAGGACGTTTGCCAGACCCTGCCCTGCCCTAACCTAACGTTTTCGGCGGGACGAGAACACTAACGTTCGGTTCTACCGCCGCAACCGGCCAACGGCTCCAACGGCACGGGTGCCGGGGTGGGCCAGCCCGCACGACACAAGTGCATGCACATGGACTGGTTGCCTACCCAGCAGGCGCTACCTATGCCCCTATTAGCCGATCCGACAACACCGTGGACGTCAGGCCGTACACTAAATGGGGCCGCCCAGAAATCAGTAAATCGTGGTAATATTTGATGACCCCCCAGCCGGACAGAGACCAAGGCCTCCCTCCCCCCCGGCGAGTGCACTACCACGACGAACGTCACACGAGTGTCCGCGTCCAGGCAAGACGCGCATGGTCTGTGTGGGTCATGGCAGGGAATCGAACCCGGGACACGCAGCCCGCGAGGGGGCGGGAGGAGGGGAGGGGGTGCGGGAGAGAGAAGCTCATTGCAAAGTTCGGGCCGCAGCGGTCCGAAGTAGAAGCCGATCTCTTGGACTAAATAATGAGCAACAAAGTCGGCTGCTACAACAATATGAATGAAAACGAACAGGACGCACGGATGGCGCACACGGCTGGACAGGATCCACTACACTACAGGCACACTCACGTTGTTGTTGCGCACGTCCGATGGTGGTGGACCCAGTGCCAACGTGACCTCTGGACTTGGCCGCAGCCCAGGCACGGCACCGGGCCACCGGATGTCGGGCCGACAGGGCGCCACGGTGCCCACGATGTGCCGCGCCTTGCCGACACAGCGGCCATCTCATACAGGTCTGCAACAAAAGAATCGCGCTGGTCACTTACTGCATTAAAGGCATGGAAATCTGGTCAATCCCATGTGTGTTCGGAGCTTGGCTAGCCGTAACAGTAGCGGCGAGATATCATGAAAACATGATTTTGTGAGATCTAAATCTTGAAATCAAAGCAGGCGCGGATACAAGGGGGGGCAAAAGGGGTTTTGCCTCCCCCCCCCCCCACCCAGACGCTACCAAGGCGCCCGAAGGGCGCCTGAAATTTAAGCAACCCGCCGAACTTTTCGCCTGTAAGTAGGCAAAAAGTGGGACATTGCCCCCCCCCCCCCAAAAAAAAAAAAAGTGGCTCCTGGATCCGCGCCTGAATCGAAGTCTTTCTTTGATCAGACGTAATATGGCCACACTACTATGCCACTGGTATTGCTATGGAAATCAGAATCGTTGGGATTTCGAAATGGAGGCGTTACAAAGTTCGCCCGTCGGCTTGTGTAAACTGTCTCCAGCTACTGTCACTTGAAACAAATCTCCCTAACACCAAGTCATTATGTTACACCTATACTTACAGCGTTGTTGGCCCCCCTCCTCCAGCGCCACTAAGGCCGGTGGCCCGGAGAGGGCGCCGCAGCCGATGACGTCCTGGAGCTGGACCCACCGCGTCCTCGAGCCACTCCAACCCCTAGGGGGTGGCAGGGGGTGGAGGTGGCGAAGACGGCGGTGGTGGTGGTGGTGGTGGTGGCGGCGAAAAGGACGGTGTTGGTGGTGGTGGTGGTGGCGGCGACGAAGAAGACGGTGGTGGTGGTGGTGATGGTGGTGTCAGCGGAGACGAGGATGGTGGTGGAGGCACATCCTCGTAAACGGCGTAGACCACCTCCGTTTGGGCCGGGCGGTGGTACGGCCGTACTTCGCTGTCGTCGCAGAGCCACATGGTGTTGCCGTCGGTGGCCGGGATCACGGCCCGGTAATGGCCGCTGGCCGGGTTCGCTCCACGGTGCAGGACCGCCCCGACCAGCCTCATGGTGGAAGTGGGGCTGGCGGCGACGGTCCTGTCCAGATGCACGGCGGTGCGGTTCCGCCGGTAGCCGGGTGGGTTGTCACCACGGCGGACGACGTCGAATCTGGAAAGGAGGCAGTCAGGCAGACCCACCGTCAGTATCAGCAGTGGCGCCGGGAGTGGGGGGGGGGGGGGGGGGAGAGACCAGTGCGTAGAAGGCAGTTGTGCGGCCTGAACACAACCCACGGCTAGAACGAGTGATATTCACATGACGTTGTCATCCTTTAAAGGGGCGTTCAATAATTACGCAAAGGCGTTTAGGAGAGGGGGGTAGGCTAGGGTAGGTTAAGTTAGAGTTGAGCACGATTAAGTACGGTAGAGAAGTTCACAATACTGTGGGAGTAGGTACGTCCAGCGGTTAGGTTAAAAGCGTAGCGTCCCACGCGCCTCAAGACCGGCGCCCGCAGGGCGCCGTACTGACTAATTAGCCCCGCAGGGTCCCACACGCCCGGTGACAGCCGCCGGCAGGCCAAGGTAGGTGTACGCCGGGCGTGGAGGGGCGGAACAGTGGTTCGCGGTGAGCGAAGCCTGTTACGCCACGACGCGGTCTGGCGTACGCCTACCTTGTGTAGAAGAGCATGACCAAATAGGTGATGGAAACATTTCCATCCTGTGGAAAATAGATAGTAAGCCGAGAATAGACTGCTTTATACTCTTGATAACTAGGGCATCCAGATTCCTCCCCTTTCTACTCCCAAAATGACTTCGGAATGTTCTCGAATTTTGGTATAGACCTACTAGACTATCCACTATTCCAAAGAATGTTGCAGATCTATAATCAGCAAGAAATCGGGGAAATCTGGGCTTTATTGAATCTAGATGTGTTATAAAGGGTAACTCATTATCTCTTGAATATATTGTAGCAGCTTTGATGATCTCGTTTTGAATGTCTGGTGCTTTCATGTGCATATACTTCTTTATTTCCTCCTTCAAAAGATTAGTGATGTTTATTCCACCTACAACATTCAGTGACATCGGGTTCTCTAGAAGCTTATATAAATCTCGCCTCTCATAATTCTTGATTTCAGGGTTACCAACAGATCGACAAACTCTTTCAATCATTTTATTGGATGTGTTTGAAAAAATGACCTTCCAAAATACTAAAGGCTCAGTGACTGGATCCGGGAAGTGGCGGATTAAAAAGCGCGTCAGAGAAACACCACAAACTCCACCCATGATTGGATCTAGATATTGATATAGGTTAATGACAAAAGGATCTTTTGAGCTGTCACACTTCAATTCAGGCATAGACCCTCTAATGGCTGGATTGTAAGTGGATACAAGCCTTCTGCAGAAATTGCTCACCCAATGGTAATGTATCATAGAGGGAATAGGAGTAGTAGAAAAATGAGAAACCATTAGTGCATTTGTTACCGCACTAGCTCCGATACTACTTATTCCAGAAATTTGATCGTTGTTGACACAAGTAACTCTGGACCATCTTTTGGTTACACTAGGATAAATTACACCTCTGAAAACTGATGTTTTCCCATAAAATTGGCACTCCGTAGATTGCAAACTCTCGGTTTTACTTATAATCAAACCTAATTTCTTAGTCCCAATCCCTATCCCCTTCATTATGTTGTCATTGATACGTCGAATGGATTCTAAGTTGTTTTTAAGTTCCTCAGCATTTTTTGCAGGTTGTACTTTTAATCGTGTACAGATGACCTGGTTGTCTCCTTGAGCCAAAACATTTATATCTGTATTTCTTAAAAGGGCCTCTCTCAATATAACTAGCAGGTTTACAATACTCCAACCCTTTTGTCTTATTCCTTCAAATCTCCCGCGTTGCCCGTTCCAAGTCACCAAGTATTTATTTGGGTCTACATTCACTAATGTATTACCGACAACCCTCATCTTGTACGGTCTTTCTTTGTAGTATACTAATGATTTCTCAAAAAATTCATGAGACCTTGATATCAACCTGTCAAATCCAAGAAACTTATCCATTACTGTGAACACAGGTGCAGTTGCCGCATGGCTTTGGTGATTGTTCCATTTTTCGTAGTCTATGTGGTTTGCATGGTTTACTAGGTCATACATTGTTTCACCTTGTCCATAAGCTATCTTCAACAATTTTTTGGTTAAATTATTAAGGTCATCAGCCATGGTCAGTCTATCAAACAGAGGAATATAATATCTCTTAATTAGGTATTCTGTAACAACAAAATATTGTCTCAAATTCCAGCTCATTAAGGAAAAGAACCGCCCAATTCTTTTTACTTCCCGCTCTTTACATTTTAACCCTATTATTAAGTCATTGAGACTTAAGCCAAAATCATGAATTTTCTGCAGGAATGTCGGCCTTGTAATGTGTTGGCTTTATATAGAGTCAATGCCCGGTTGTGTTCACTGATGTCAGATTGCTCTGATCGCAAAAATAATCGGACTCGTTGCTGATCCGATGCCATGGGATAAATGAATACGTCGTTGAACTCCATGATTTGGTTCCTCATTACGACATAGACCTCTGTGGTGAAGGAACTACCACTCTCGGGCAACAGAATTTTGACGTCCTTGAAAAAATATGCAAATGATAAAACAGATTATTTCTCATTAATGAGATAGTTAAAATAAGTCGTAAAGATTATGCAACCATTTTTCTCCAGTAACTTCGAAAAATTCTTCCGTAATAATAAGATAATTTTCATTAGACTCTCTTCGGATCTGACCTCCATGTCAAAGACCATCAGGTCCAGTTGTAGGGTGAAGCGGTCCTTCAGTGTCTTGAACCACTCCCATGTTGACTCTTTTGTCAAATCGTTGGGACTCATAGCATTTGACAAATAATTGATACATCTCGATTGTGTTTCCATCCCCAAATGTTCTATAGAAGAAGGGGGTCCAGGGGAAGATCACTTTAAAAACACATCTTTATACTCAGTCAATGTGTTGTAAATAACTCTACCTCCGG
The DNA here is from genome assembly GCA_038380765.1 of Odontothrips loti. NCBI lineage: Eukaryota > Metazoa > Arthropoda > Insecta > Thysanoptera > Thripidae > Odontothrips > Odontothrips loti. The sequence goes on from CM076255.1 coordinate 1,332,324, forward strand.
GGAATTGTCGCAAGAGCTTAGCAGTCATTCCCCCTGATCCATCACCTCCACATAACCCATCCTTCATACTGATCTTCTCAGCCTTTAGAATCTCCCCTAATTTCATGTGAGCTCCAGTTGCAAGTTGAGGAATTCTTAGACCCGAAATCAAACGGCAAATCTTTCTTACAGAGGGTGTAATGTCTGTCTCTTGTGGGATTGATGTGAACCTAATTTGGAGAGATATCGGGTTGTCTCTCTCTCTATTTTCGAATGTGTCCTTCAAACAAAAGAAGAACAAAATGTAAAGTTGCCAACCGCAAGCAAATTTGGAAGAACTGAAATTTTTTACAGACAAATCTTGTCTGGTCTTTTTTGGATCGTCCCAGATGCAATGCAAGACTTATTTGGACAGCGCCCACATAAAAAAAAAAAAAATTAACCGGCATCATGGTTGCATGTCAGTACTGCATCGACACATCTGCAAGAAAGTGCCCAAAAACTCGTAAGACTTCAAAACTGTAAAACGGTGGCAATCGCGAGCCTGGGGGGGGGGGGGGGGGGGGGGGGGGACTAATGTTTAACCAATAGCGTATATCGTGGGACGAACTGAGCCGAAAGCAGGAATTGGTCAGAAAGCGGAGGGACGCACATAACAACACTGCTCCGTGAAATGTTGACCGCCAACCGCCCTAATCGTATAATTCCCCCGTACTTCCTTTATACCTCCATGTTGTTTTCTTTTTTAATTTATTTGCGCAGGAATTTTCCCAAAACTAGAGGTGGGCTTACTGCCAGGAATATACTCCCGGGTAGGGTAATTCTCTCTGCGTACTTACGTATGATGCAGGCCCTAGGCCTATTTCTCGCCTACGTCAGAATTCAGATCCTCTAGTGGCCTAGAACGATTTGCAACCGAAAAATTCCGATTCGGGAAAACTTACTAAGGCCAAGCTCAAACAGGACACATATGTGGAGAATCAACCTCGGGACAGTTTGCACACACAAATATTCTAGCACCGAAAATCCGAGACGAACCCTATTCCCCCCCCCCTAAATGTTACATACCTTCTGTATCTGGCCCCACAGCGATGCCTGTAAGGGCCTTTCCATCGGTGGCAGTTGAAGCCATTTTTCTACGTCTTCTTGAATCGCATCCAGCTCTGGCTCAGTCCACTTTCTTCCTTTTCCTCTCCTCCTGCTGCTCTCCTCCGGCTCCGGCTCCGGCTCTGGCTCTGGCTCCGGCTCTGGCTCCCGAGCCTCTTGCTCTTTTCGGAGCAACAACAATCTGTTGACCTCCTGGTAAGCCCACTCACACTTCTCCTCATTCCCGTCCCACTCATCCAGCACTGTATCGATCTCTTCATCTATCTTCATTACATAATCCATCGTCCACTCTCCACTTTCAACTGTGCTGGAGAGACTGGACTTCATTTCATCCTCAGAGGGGGGAAGTCATCAAGCAGTGTTTCCAATGGCATACAAGGCTGTGACCTTGTTCTGCTGTTACAGAAGTGCCAAATTCAACATACTCCTTTAACAGCAGAATTTTTTTTTAATTCTTTTTAATCTTATTATCAACCCCTTTGAGCAGGTAGACTTGTATGTAAGATTGTTATAAGTACGTTGATAAAGTGATATAAGAACGTTGATAAATCTTACTTTCAAACACTCGTCCACATTTTGGCTGAATCACTTGGTTGGAAATTTTTGAAGAGTATGATATAAAGCTACCACACTCATTGCACAGCATTGCTTCCCAGCATTTTTAAACACTCCATGGTATTGATAAGCTGTTCCTTAAAGAACCTTCATCATCCAATTTCTGCACGTCACAACCACAATCAAAACTTTCGCGCTCAACTCCGAACCGATGAAACCGACGTCGGTGTCCTCAATTGTTTTGTTTACCCACCCGTCGTCATGGTGGTGGATGAAATATTCGGGACGTAAGGGAAGTACAGTCGACTCACGACGGCTACGTTTGAAAGTCTGCACGCTTTGCCGCATTGTTGGCCGGCCCCCCCAAGCTTGATATACCAACTTTTCAAACGCAGCAGTTTTCGTTTTTCGTTGCGTCTGTACTACGCAACAGGCAGTGCTCTGATTGGTTATAATTTTACCGTCCCCACCAACTTTGCCTCTGCTCGGCTTGGCCTTTGCTTGACTCGATCTTTTCGCCCATAAGAGCCTGCAGCTCGACTCCTACTATCAAATTTGTCAATTGAAAATGCTTGAGTTTCAGCTTTCGAGTTTTCGTATGGACACCAGAATCTGAATCAGCGGGTCCCCTTCCTTCTCCTTGCAAACTCTCATCGAAATCGTACAATTTCGTTCAGAGAAGTCCATAAGGGGCCATGTCCAAAAAAAAAAAAAATCCGAATCCTAAAGATTGCAATCGGCTACTTCGTGCCTAAAAAAATACCGGTATACCGCCCAGCCCTAGCAGAGGCTGCGGCAGAGAAGTAAGGTGGGTGGTGGTGGTGGCCGTCCCCCGTCCACACCTGCCGCAATCTACCGGGCCGACCACAGGTTTTGTGGTCAAGGCCTGGTCCAGACCGCCCTGCATGGTGGAACTGCAAGGCAGGCCCAGACCCCAGCTCTGCTCCGTCGTGGCACGCTCCTCCCCGCAGCGGAGACAGCGCAGGGTGGTCACTTCGGTGCCGATGGGGAGCTCCAGCTTCTGCCGCAGGGCTCCCAGGAGTGCAAAGAAGACGTGGTGGCTGTCCTCCTGCACCCTCGGGACGTAGGTGGGCACCAGCGCCGGCAGCAGCTGGAGTGTGGCGGTGGGCGTGGTGGTGGTGGTGTAGCGGTGGTAGTCCGCCCGCACCGCGCAGGCCACACAGCCCGCCCTGGCGCACTGCCCGGGTTGGTGGCCCCGGACAGCCGCCATCAGGGCACTCACTCAGCCTTCTCTATGTAATGGCATCAAATTCGGAGTACTCATGCATTGTACATGTATAAAACATGAAGAGATATATTTAATACAATGTAAATCCTCGCGCAAAATACATAATTTCTTGTGGAGATTTAATTCTGTGAGTCCTCCCGGACCGTTCTATGCGTTTACACGCCTACTTGGACCGGGCTCCGCTAGATCGGGTCAAAGAAGCGTTCCTGTCTAGGACCGCCTGCGCGCGTTTATGCGGCCGCGTGGACCGGGCTTGCCTCAGCACAAGGCCAGATTGTAGCGCACGGCTAAAACAAGTCAAATTCATAACGGGTCAACTCTTTTTCGACAGTGCATATGCATACGGGCCCCGTCTTACCGATTTGGATATACAGGATTAAAACAAGGCCTCAATATTACTTAATTTTTTCGATATTTCGAATGGAATAAAGAAAGTACTTACTAAAAAAATTGTTATCAAAATGATTTGATAAAGGGCAAGATACCCGTTCTTTTCCATGTCTTGAATGACGGGTGAAAAGTTAAGGTGGGGGGGGGACTAAATTAGGGATTTAAAAATACCGGTAAGATTCAATCTTACGGCAAGATACGGAAAGATTCGTAAGTTACGGGTATTTTTGGTAATAATGATAAAGATTGATTTACAGCGGGTATTTGTTAAAATAGTGTCTGTTTCTACGTTTTTCCACGTAACAGTAGTCAATCCTGGCAATTCTTGATGTGCTAGAACACTTCAGACGCGTTTCATCACTTGACATATAGGTTTGTGTCAGAATTAAGGATCGTGTATGGCTACGGTTGTCTTCGGGCGATAAGTCAGATAATTGCTTGAACATGCAAAAATAATAATGAAGGATGCGTTTTAGAGTAGATTCAGCCTTTGCAGTGACGGCAAGGACCAAAAAATACACTTTTCACTACTTTCAACAGGAAGCACAGCTAATTTTCAGAGTTTTGCAAGTCTGAATATTACCGAAAAATACCGCTTTTTTCGAGGTCGGGTAATATTACCGTAAGTAACGGTAACTTACCGAATCTTACCGGTATTCTTACCGGCCTTTAAATCCCTAGACTAAATCAAGTGGACCGGGAGTAAATACCCGTTCCTTCTTACCATGTATATGGATGGTATGGTATGTGCAGGTAAAGAACGGGTGAACATTAAGCCATTTAACCCCAAATTTAAATTCACACTCTTCTTCGTCGTCACCTTCTTTACCCCAAACTTTACCCCTAACCCACCCCACCCACGTCTCCTCCCTTTGCAGATTATATTACAAACTGAATAAAACAAATGTACAACAGACCCATTCAATTTGGGTAATGGGCACACAGTTTCTCCACTTTTTGCATCTTCATCATCTCCTCCCACCTCCAACTCCTCGAGTAATTTCACTTTTTCCGCAGCCTCCTCATTAATCTTCTTTAAATCTTCTAGCGTGTCTTTGATGATTTGTTTCTTTTCTCCTCTCTGCTCACATAGCCCAAATTGAACAGTTGTTAACGAATCTCTAACTTTAAACTAGTCTGATAGCGTAGTTGAAGGTTGGCCCTTCACAACGACGTGTTGTCGTCTGCGTGCGACAAATACTTTCAGCGCCATTTTTGTTGGCGAATTGGCCAAATTGGCATTTTTGAACACCCGTAACTCGGTACAAAATTGAACAGTCGGCGTAGGATTTTACGGGGCCCTTACGTATCACTCACTCTATGCGTACACCGATTTCCAAGATTCTAGCTCTCGGTCAAAATTCGGGTCGTACCGCCTTAAATGTACTTCGCTTTTCAGATCACCACTGCAATTGAAGTTGACTGGCAATCGGCACCAGTAAATGGTAGACAGAAATTCCCTTAGATTGTGTTATTTTTCAAGTTGAGTTTAGCATAATATCTCCCCATTTACAGAGAGTGTGTCTGGACCCTCACATGCCAAAGAGAACGGCAACCAAAAGCCGGTAGCTGTTCCGTGGAGAATGGAGAGGAAGTTGGTTCAACTTCCTCCCAATGCTCTGGCTGATCAGGTGCCAACTCCAGTCACTGGTAAGTTCCTCCTCAAGACAGGAGAATTTATTAATTATGGACCTTTGAAATGGTTAAATATTTTCGTTATTGTGTATCCCCCCCCCCCTTTTGTTTCAAAAGCCACTTTGCCAGCCCCTGAGGATGAAACGGTGATTGTCTTGGAAAATAGTACTGAGGATACTATTATTTTGTTGCTGCCAGGTAAACTACGTTTTTGTTAGCAAGAAATACAGATCAGTGTTGCACTGAAAAATCTTAGTACAGCACATTTACATTTATCGATCAATACCGATCAATACTTACCGATAACAACACAGATGCCCAGCAGCAAGCAAGCATCGTAGAAACTGGCCAGTTTCACCATAGTGATGGTACGTACACATTTTGCAAAAAGATTTTGAAGGTGACTGGTTCTGTTGCTTTCTCATAGTCTTTGCTCATCTCAGAAAATTTTCTTTTTCTTTTTAAGTTCCTGAGTACTGGACAGAGAAGCAGAGGGAGGAGTCTATAATCCAGGAACTCCAGGAGACCCCAATCGACATGGTTGCCTGTAAAGAAGTACGAATCTTAATGTCATATTAAAACTGGTTAAATTATTCACAGACCATGTATCAATAAGATCTATTGTAATTCCACTGCAGGATTTTGAGGAGCTTGTGCAAGAAGCCACTGGTATCCTCTCTGTCCTCGACACAGAGGAGTGTCTCAATTATTTGAAAGACATCGTTTCAGGACAGAGGAGAAGTCAGTGGCACAGTGGCTTTTTAGAGGTGGATGGTGGTCTCCTGAACAGAGCTGGCTTGGGTCCCTTTGCCCTTCAAACAGAGTTTGTGAATTAAAATCATTTACAGTCATAGATTAATTAAAAAAAAAAAATTGTTACCAGTTTATTTCTATCTTTCTGCAGCAAGATAAATTTTTTACACTTATGGATAAGCTTACGGATAAGGGAGCGGTTAGCCTCCCGACACGATTTGAAATCGCGCCCCTGCACAAAAGAAAATTTAAAACTTCAAATTATTAAAGACGTATTTGGACAGCGCCCACAAAAAAAAAAAAAGAAAAAAAATTAACCGGCATTATGGTTGCATGTCAGTACTGCATCGACATATCTGCAAGAAAGTGCTCAAAAACCAAACCAAAAACTGTAGATTATGACTCATTAGCTCGGATTGCCCTCCCGAAAAGACATTCAACAAGTCCTATTCTCTAGAAACTAGAGTCATATTCTATAAAATATGACTCGTTTTCACGTTGGCAGGCAGAGGTGAAAAGGATTATTTTAAAAACGATCGTACTGCATTGACGTACAATCGCACTGGATTGTTGAACGATCGTTCCGGAAATTGAAGAATTCCACAAGGGAAGTCTTGTACCAGGTCCACTGGTTTGATTGAGAGATTCTCGGCCCTCCGAAGGAGGGCCCCCTAAAATTCTCGGCCCTCCGAAGGAGGGCCCCAAAAATGCAATCAGGTGGCTCGGCGCTTCCTCCCCCTTCGCTCCGCCTCCCTGAGAGCTCCCACGGCGTAGCCGTGGTGAGGACAGACGACCTTCCCGCAAAGGAAGGCGTCCCCCGGGTCGACCGGGTCCCTCACCCCGGCTGCCGGGGCGTTATGGAGGGAGTCAAAAAATTTCCTTTCCGAGGGGGTCATAGCGGCCCGCCTCGCAGCCCTGTCTCTATCGAGGGCAGCATGAAGTTGCTCCACTTCTTCTTGAGTGGCTTCTCTCTTTGGTTCTCCGAAATACCACACCTGTGCCATGGTGAACGTTGGGATGCCGTGGTCGGTTTCGGCCAGCCAGGTCTATATTTCACTCCTGCTAGCACCCCCCGCGCAAGACGCATCAGAAAAGTTGGTGCTATCTCTCTCAAATTTTTGTCTCTCTCCCTATTTTCGAACGTGCCCTTCAAACAAAAGAATAACTATGTGAAAAATTGCGAAGCGCAAGCAAATTTGGAAGAACTGAAATTTTTTACAGACAAATCTTGTCTGGTCTTTTTTGGATCGTCCCAGATACAACACTATAGGTTTCAGACAAGATCGTGTGAATTTCCGGCATTATCGTACATAGTAGCCATGATGTGGACAGACCAACTTTCCACAACAGAAAGCGTCTCCCAGGTCCACTGGGTCCCTTACCCCGGCAGGCGGGGCATTGTGCAGGGAGTCCAAAAATTTCACCTCGCTAGGTGACATCGTCGCCCTCCTCAGGGCCCTATCTCTCTCCAACGCCTCGTGCAATTTCTGCACTTCCTCCACTTCCGACACGATTTGAAATCGCTCCCCTGCACAAAACAAAATTTGAAACTTTAAATTATTAAAGACTTATCTTTATCAAGACAACACCTACAAAAAAAAAAAAAAAATACGATTCCACAAAGTGAAATCCTAGGAGGCCCGAAGTAGAGTCAGACGATATTGCAGAGAGTTTGTAGATTTTGTAAATTTTGTAGTTTTTCTGATGGTTAGAAGTGTCTTTTGAATGCTATGTGACTTATATGATCTGGAAGGAGAGGAGAGTAGGAGTGAGAAGTGTGAAGAAGAAATATTAATGATTCGTTGAGAAAATATTGGATGATTATTGGAATGCTATCAAAAAGAAAAAGAACTGTATTTTTTGGCGAAGTTAAATAACTGCCAAGCGAAAAAGTTTGTCGGAAGAGAGTTTAGAATTTTGTGGGAAGATTGGCAGTTGCAGTGTTCTAGGTTCTTTCCAGCAAGCAGCTGGCATTCTCATCACTGGCTACTCTAGCAAGCCCTAGTCTCGCTCAGGGTCTCAACTGCATTCTCAATATGTACGTCAACAATGCAACGCGTCGCCCCGCGGTTTGCTACAACAGTCATCGTGTGATCGAGAGCGGTCTCTGGCGGTCGACGATAGCACGCTCTGTCTGCTGGGCACGGAACTACCGACCGAACCTCAATCCTTTGAACTTAAAAATGTTTCTCAGCTCACATCGAATGACAGGAGTACTGACTACTTTTCAACGTCTGGGGCAGGCATGAGAACGTTGATAAATCTTACTTTCATTAAGTGATACAGTTATGGAATACAACTCGAAGATGTCTTTTCAGGTACATTTATTGTTATTATTAAAAAGTGAAATTGATTGATGAAAATTAAAAAGGTTAAAAGGTTAGAGGTTAAAAGTTAAAAAGAACTCCACAAAGTGTTAGGCGCCTTACTTCTTTTATATCAATTGTTATGTTATGTTACGTCAATTGTATTGTTGTGTTGAGTCCTTGTACCATAGTTCCATATTCATTTAACGCATAATGTTTCGTTTTCTCAGCATCTTTATATTCTAAATTAAATAGCATAGCGCGAGGCTTTGCGTGAGTATACCAACTTCATTCGTGAATACAATTCCTGCTCCGCGGCACACAATGACCAATATATGCATTTAATGATCCCCTGTCTGCAAGATCTTAGCTGTGCTACACCGAATTCCGACAGCGTGTCACTGGTCCCTTGCTCCGCAATCTCCATCCTCACTGGCCTCAAGGCGGTGGCAACAAGGCCGGCTCCCATACGCGGTCCGAAATGCGACGTGAGGCCGCGCGCAACGCCGCGTCGTCACTGGCATCGACAACCAGCCCGGCATTACGCACTGCATCCACAGCCCCCAGCAGTCCAGCTTCAGCGGCCTCACAGCCGGCAGAGAGGCCCCTTCGGCCCATCTGCGCCGCCAAATCCGAATCCATGGCTTCAAAAAATAACTTTTCAAAGCCACTGCTGGCCGGTGCTGAGGCCCGCCGTTTCAGCTGACCATAAAGAAGGGCCGCACTTGCCGACAACGGCAAATGCAATGTGCGCCTCTGCTGCATTGATGTTCGCAGCTCCACCAGCTGAGCGTTGACACTTTTTCTCAGCGCGCACACCTTGAGCGTTTCCTGGAAATATCGGTCGGCGGATGGTCGCAAACCGACCGCGGCTGCGTCCAGACCGCTGTCCAGCACTGCAGCTTGACGCGGCGCATCAGCAGCCGCTGGCTCAGCGAGGGAGCTAAGGTTCAACTCCAGGAGAGCGTCATCGTCTAAATCAGCAAACATGTCTACCTGACCGACAGCACCGTGGTCGTCAACAGTGCCGACAGGAGGCGACAGGGGCGGTTCCAGCGGCTTATGTGGAGGGAGATTGGGTAAAGACGGAGAAGAAGCGACAAGGCGCGGACCCGGAGACTGATGCGGGTCGAGATGAGCAGAACAAGGAGAGGAACCAGTAGGCCAACAAGACAGAGCCGCCGGATGGTCGTCGGTCGAAGCCGAAGGCGAAACAGACGCGGCGGTCGTCAACAGATGAGATGGATGAGATGGAGATGAGATGATATTGAGGTTCTGATTTGAAGTTTCCATAAGTGTTATTATTAAGTTTCTTGCTCCGTTATATTACATCCAACCTACTTTGAAGCCATAAAGGGGCGGTTTTTTCGCATCCTCAGATCGCGCCGCCAATGTTTACACCACCGAAGCATAGCTGGGCGAAGGCTGTGACTGTCACCCACATCAATCACCCAGGTAGCCCTTGAACACACAACGCAGAACATTGCGGCGTTCATCCCGGTTGACAGAAGCCAGGCTGAACTTCGGCCCCTCGTCTGGCCGGTCCCAACGGGACGTCGAAGCTGCGTGTTGGGCCTACCAAATTCGCGAATCAAGTGGGCCCTCAACAACCAGACGCCCCCACAGACCAGCGTCACGAGTCGCATGACACGGAAAACGTCACGGGGCTAGATGGAACTGCCCACGAAATATACGGTTTTTCTTTGGTAGTCCCTTGGCGGGCACAAGCGGCTTTGTCGCACGGCAACTCGGTGCACCGCCGGCATGAGATGACAAGACATGCCTCTGACACGATTTGAAATCGCCCTCCTGCACAAAACAAAATTTGAAACTTAAAATAATTAAACACTTATCTTTATCTAGACAACACCCCCAAAAAAAAACCTGCATCTTTGTTGCAACGTGTGGTGCTGGCTGGTGGTACTGATTTCGGAAGTTCGTGCATTTTCCCTGTCGTCTTCATGTACGTAATTTTTTCTTTCCCCTCTTTGACGCCGAGTAGGGTGTCCATAATGATGACTTCACTGGTGACTGCCTGCTTCAAATTACGGATTAGATTGGAATCCGAGTCCTCGACCTGCAATGAGTAAAGCGCATATTTTATCTTAACGGGTGTTCAACAATTTTTTCGAAAGATCACTGCGCCTGCGAAAGCGTAAGTGAAAAGGGCTGCGGTGAAGGGGTGGGGGCGAAGGGATGTACTTTTGGAGGGCCGGGGGCCGGAGGGCCGGGGAGGGGGGGACAGGGCAGCGAGGGGAAATAGGGAGGGAGGGGGGGGGGGGGTTACTGGGATCACCCGATACTCACATTGAAATGGGACTGGAGTTTCTCAAGATCACAGCCTGACACTTCGCCTACTTTCTCCAGAGGTGCAAGAAAATTTACCAACTCCAGGACAGCCTCGCTGGGCGTCAAAATACCCTCACAAAGGTCGTGGTGGCCATGGGATTCAAGAACTTTCACAACCTGTAAAAAAAAAAAAAAAAAAATCAGACTAGGCGATGAGAAAGAAAGAAACGTAACACACCGCGGAGTCCGCACTCGAAGGCGCCCCTGGTCAAGCCCCCCCCCCCCCCCCCCTGTCTGTCTGAAACTGATAGTTTTCACGGCAAACCAAAAATTAACAAAAACACGCGCACGCACTCACTCGAAGGCGCCCTTGGAGTACCCCGCGGCTTGCGCCAGCGCCTCCGCGGGGGCGGCGCACAGCGCTCCCCCCCCCCTTCCCTTCTTCGGGGTTTGTGGTTCAAATAATTACTGTGTAGGCAGAAGCAGGGGTGGCAACAGCGTCAAAGCGCCTGGTTCCATGCGGTAGCGAGCTGAAATTTGTCTCAAATAGTTCGCATTATAACAATGAGGCCAGGTGTGCTTTAGACCTTCAATTGAGATATTAGCAAAGGTTATGCCTTGGAAGTTGCTATTATGCAAAGATATAGGAGTTTTCACTTGACCTTTCTGAGTTATAAGGGTCGCAAATCTTGTCTACGATTCTGCGTTTTCACAGAGATTTGCCATTTGGGACGGAGTATCGACCATTTCACGCAGTAAATATGAGTTAACTGGAAATATAAGTATCCCACCAGATGTAAAACGTACTCCTCTATCCGAGGGGACAACCACTCATTAAAAATGTGAACACAGATTTCAGGATTTCGTCGGATTACACCCCGCAGTTTTCGTTAATTTTAGAATGTTATTCCTTGTCTGGCCATTTCATCCTGTGTATGTACTATTTTTCGGCATGAAGTCCAAGTCGAACTTCAAATTCGCAATTTTTATCACTTTCTTAAAAATTTCTAGAATTTTGTACACATGATTACGCTAGTGATTCGCCCCTCGCCTCTATCCAATGAAACCAACCCGGAGCGAATCGCAGTTCATTAGTTTCGAAGATAATTTGAATATATTGGAGCGCTACCGCATGGAACCAGGCCGTCCCACGTGCTTGCTACCCCCTGGCAGAACAAAATTTTCTTGTAATTTGGGGAAAACTTCGCACTCACCTTTCTTCTGCCAGCCTGGATCGTCGGGGTGTATGACGCCCTGTGAGGCTGCGGCAAGTGGAGAGATTTCTTGGGCTGCCCCAGGTTAAAGTTGAACTTGCCCTTACTTCTATTCACCAACCGGACGGCTTCAGAAAAAGGCTCTACGAGCTCCCTCCCTTCCGCCTCTGCGCTTTTGATCGCAGTCGTGCGCAGCTCATGGTACTGCAGGGTGAAAGTATGCCGCAATACGGTGTTCTGGACGTGGGCCAAACTGTCATCCCGCACTAGGTCTTCCAGAGCCTTAACAATATTGCCCCCTTGGTCTGTCGTCCACCATAATTTCTGGAAGTCTTCCTTTTTAGCCCGTCCCGACACGTTTCTTTAGAAACGGCAGGAGCCGGGCTTATAGTCTGATGCCGCATGTTCGTTCGGGCGGACGTATGTTCGCCGACTTATCGTTCACAGAAAAACTTCAAATTTTAAGGATCAACTACTTTTTTAACGTAGAATGACGTGCGGTGGCAACAATTTTCGATTTGTATCGCATTTTTGATGAATAAAAATTTGTCTGTTTTTGTTTTTTGAGGTTAGGGTTGGCCGCCGCGCGCACACTATTACCATCGCGGCGCGCACAGGGACGGGCTCAGGTTAACGATTTTAATCGTAACAAATACATCTGCTATCGGGTACTTCTAGGGAGACTTGAGGCGGGGGCCGAAGGCCTCCGGAAACGCCGCCGGCAGGCCAAGATGGCGAAGTCCCCCTGTCAATCCGAGGTGCCGGTGGAGCGCAGCGGAACTGGCACCGAGGATGACGGAAGGGACGGGCCACCTTGTTTACACCTACACCCTTCATTTTTTCTTCCAGAACGGCCCTAATATTTTCTGGATTTTTTTATTTAGTGGCATGGGAAGTTTTACAGTTAACAGTTTGTGGGACTCGAGCTGGAATTCTGTATTAAAATGTGCTGTCACGCTGATGTAGGCGAATTGACGCAAATCGTCTGTCCACATATCTGTCGTACCCCCCCCCCCCCCCCCGTCCTCTCTAGCTAGCGCAGCATTCAGCCGAGGGACTACTTCTTGACGGGCCTCGTCACACAGGTCCACCAGGTGTCTCTGGACCGTGGAGCTGTTACAAACTAATTTACATTTACACGCCCAACAGCAGCTCCGACGTTGATGGCATACTGCAGAAGCCTTTTCATTGCGTCACCCGTCACTAAATCGATAGAGCACATTGATTCTGCACACATTTCTGCCAATTTGTCGGCCATCGACGACTTCAAGTTGGGTGGCAAAGCGGAAGCATCCAACGTTTGATCCCCCCCCCCCCCATTCCCATCAACTGCACCACCCCCACACGCAGGCCCCCTCACGTGCTTCAACATTGAAAATGTGCCGGTGTTCGTCTAGAACACCATGATAGTCTTGCAGCGTGTGCACCTGACCGCCCCCCACTCCATGTTTCGTCGATGCGTTCACCACAAGCTCGAACGCATCCCAGCATGCACTTCTTTTCCCCTTCGTACGAGGCTTGCCTATGCAGATAAACACGCTGTTCTCGATTTTTTTCTGCACATCACCTGCATCTAGGGCGGGTGCGGGCGCGGCTGTTGACGTTGACGACGAAGACGACGCCTCTGACGGCGGGGGATTGTTTTCCTGGTATTTGGCAGACGGTTCCCGGTTAAACGCTGCCGCCTTCTCCGGGTTTCTCTCCACCTACCTCTCCTTGGCCCGCTTCCGCTGCTGCTCTTTGGTAAGGCCAGAAGTTTTGGGTCGGCCTCGCTTTTTTTGGGAAGCTTACCGCGGCTCCTCTTGGCCGGAGGTGCTTCGTCGAGGGGTTGACTGACGGGGCTCGTGCCCGGTCGATAGCTCCGGTAACTCTCCCAGATCCGGAACCAGGTTACGGCGAAGAAATGGAGGCCACCGTCGTCGCTCGGGGCGTGGACCAGGAGGAGGGCGAACAAGGCGTCCAAGTCGGCGCACGAGAGCAGACGTGAAACGCCGTCAGCGTCGTCCCGACCCATCCGGTCCCCGCCCTGCGGCTCGAAGACGAGAAAGTCTCCTCCACCGCCCGGCCACATTGCAACAGTGCCCCTGTGGGTGGTGAACACCTAGGTACTGTGCGCCGGCGACTGGGTCAACGCCTCCGACATTTCAAAAAGGCGGCAGCAGCAATGCGAGTGTCGTTGCAGCGGGGGTAGACGTGGGCTACGATCCTGGTATTGTCGACCAGCCTTTCATCAAGTTGTTGCAGCTCTTGAATTTTTTGGTCTTTGACATCTATTTCCTTTTGAAGTTTGTCCACTTTGGCGGTTAAAGCACTCAAGGCACTTGAAATTGATTAAGTCGCGTCGATGACTGCCCTGCTGATCAACGATTCCAGTTCATCTTTGCCCATGTCACCAACTTTCGTGTTATTGTTATTCTGTGTTCTGCTGCGGGACGCCATGTTGACACTGGTTGGTACCAACGTCACACCACTGAAGTCACTGATATTTCGGTTGGCACACGTGGGGCCGGGGCCAACTAACCTCGCTGACCACACACTTGTCACAAACAAGGAACAGCTAGGAACGAGAATCAGCAGCCTTTTCCCTTCAATGCCACACCTGCCTCAGATATCAGTTGACACGTCAGATCCCACACATCAGGTCCACGCAGCTGGATACACCTTCAGGGACATAAGAAATCGACACACAATCGCGACTCCTCCATGGAGAGAAATAAGATGGAGGCGGCACAGAGTGAGCAGACGGCTAGAGCCGGCGGCGCTTAGTGCCAACTGAAATCACCATTGAAGCCGGACCCCTTACCTTCAGAAATTGACGGGAAACTTGCCTAATCAAGTTATTGCAACATTTTCACCTCTCATTCCACCTTAATTTGATCATCATGTAACCACCATCTTATGTAGTTTTTCAAGCAGTGCATAGCCAGCACTCCTGAGTCCAGCAGATCTGACATGAATGAGAGTACATAAATGTAAATTCAAAAAGCTGATTAACACTGATAACACTGACAACTTTATGTCAATGAATACCAGCTGCAGTTTCTACTTACTGCTGACAGAGGATTCGTTTACGTTAGTTGCTGTCACCACTCTGACTGCAGATTTTATCCCATATTTCTGTGCCAACACTTCTATCTGTCTTCTAGGCATAGGTCTCAAATACCATCTCAAAATCATTTCAAGCTTCACAGCTTGAAGTTTTACCAGTTCTCCCTCCTCAAGCCACATGAAATTGTGGCGGGCGCCGTTTTCGCCCCGACGACCGCCTCTGGTTGCAAGGCGGCGTCGGGGCTGGTGGTGTGGGCGGGCTCCGGGCATCTGAAATCACGTGAGACAAAGGTAAGGGTCTCCAATCGCTCTTTTTAGCAGATGATACCTCAAAACACTGAATGACTCAAAAATAGAAACAGTAACAATAAAGCTAAATTAAATTTTGAGGTGTCAGCTACCTTTTACTCCCGATAAGAAAGCCGAAAGGACGTAGCGAGTGCAGCAAACTAATAATATAAGGTGGGGCGGCACTGGGGTGGGCCCCGTGTGGATCGCATTGTGGTCCAGAAGCAGCCGGCTCGGCTCCGCTTGGCCAAGGGCCTCTGCTCGGCTCTGGTCGGCCCCGAAAACCGAAACCGGTCAACAAATTTACCTCAGGAAGACATTCTTTTGTTTTAAATATCTTCGGCTCTACCCCATGATGAACACTAACTAAAAATGCAACAAAAGATAAGTTCTGCGTTCAAAGCAACACAAATAAGACTAGATTTTAATTACTTTCTAACCACTTCCCCCTCCCTCCCCGAGGGGTGATACGTCCGACGCTGCACTGGACGAAGTGAAACTGACCTTCAGGTGGCAGGTCCGCTGCCCAGTAGAGCCTGTGTCGGTTGGCTGGTGCGGCGGGCGGGGCGGGGCGGGCGGGGCGGGCCGCCGCGGTCGCCCGCATATGCGGCGTCGGTTAATGTCGGCTGAAAAACACAATTTGCCAAGGTTATACATTTGGACAATCCTGTCGAGCAACGCTGAATCAAATTACTTCACCCCGCCCACGTGCGATTTGTCAACACTTTCTGTATCGTTCTTCACGGAACACGGTGGAACTCACCAGGTGGTGGGGCTGGCCGGTGTGGTGTTTCCGGTGCGGGCGGTGGCGGGCCCGTGGCCACCGGGGGCCTTGGTGGGTGGTGGGCCTGGTCTTGTGGGGCGGGCGGTGCCTGTGGTGGTGCCGGTGGTGGTGCCTCTGAAATCACATTAAACGCAGGTTTAAGACGCGGCCGCTGCTGCCCTGCTGACCGCTACCCAGCCAGCTTTGCCAGCCTGACGAGTCAGGTCGCGGCGCTGGTCCTGGCGCTGGCTGGAACCCCCCCCCCCTCCCCCCTCCTCCCCGCGAAGCATCTCCGCCCTGCAGGACTTCCCTCCCCCCTCTCCCCTCAGAGGAGTGATGCGGCAGATGGTGCCCTGGAACCAGACGGAATCCGAACTCGCGGCCACCGCGGCCGAGGAGCGACGTAGGCGGTAGGGACGAGGCCGGCCCGCATCAGAGAGATGAGGGGGCGCCCTCCGCGGTCACTGGCTAACCCCCCCCCCCCCCCCCCGCTGGCTACGCTTCTGGCTGGTATTCTAACCCGATTGCTGGCCAGGCGTCAGGCTCCGGCAGTACTGCTAACGGTGTGGCGAAGGCCATTCTGGTGCCTGCCGACAGCTGCCTGTCAGTTAACGCCCAGAAATAATCTAGCTGGTCTACCAATCGCAGAAGAAACCAAACTCAAGATTTGTTGTCTTTAAATTCGGTAGCGATTAAGCTTGTTTGCTGGTATTTGAACCCGGGGCAACGGCACGGGCCGGCTCAACGCTAAAGCGGCTGAGTCCGGGGTGACTGGGCGGCTGGGCTTTGGAGGCTCCTTGGGCGTGCGGCGTGGCCCGGCCCGGCCGGCACCGCAGGACACTAGGACTTAAGGGCTGCGCTTCGAGACGGACGTCACCTGACTACGCAGAGCTTCGCTACGCTACCGCGCTTGGCTGAGACCGCGTGGCTAGTGAGCTTACGCCTTTGTATGAGCAATCAATATTCCAATTGTTTATCACACCCTTGCATCTTAAATTCTCCCTGAACCACGCACGCCAGTACATAAATCGCCGCAAATCAGGGTTTACATCACTATTTCCAGACTTTACATTTCAACTCTCAGAGGAAAAAGCTTCATGGCAATGACTCATCATTCAGCCATTATTTTATTTTTACTGTGAGCTTCGGTAAGGGTCCGCCAAGCCTCAAAGTAGGCTGTTGAGTCCACTGTCCGCCACCCGGAGCACCGTGCCGTAGTGGAGCGAGGGGTGGACTGTGGGCTGGGCTGTGGCCAACGCCATCGCGGAGACATAGCGCACCAACAGGAACTCACCGTTCACAAGCCGATGAAGGTGTTCAATGGCGGCCAGGGCATCCCGAGCAGCTTGCAGCACGGCAGGGTTGGTGGCCCCTGCCGCTGCTACTGCTGCTGCTGCCGTTGCTGCTGCCGCTGGTGGGGGCGGCGGCGGCGGTGGTGGTGGTGGTGGTGGTGGTGGCAATCTTGCCGCACTCCACCCGGTGGACTGGTGGAGTTGGCCGTGGTTCAATCATCCCCCTGCACAGAAACACGTAGAAACGGTTTCGATTAGAACAGTCATAGATTAGGCGTCCTGTGTCTTCAGTCACATCGGCGCACGACGGCGTTGGCGTGAGGACGTTTGCCAGACCCTGCCCTGCCCTAACCTAACGTTTTCGGCGGGACGAGAACACTAACGTTCGGTTCTACCGCCGCAACCGGCCAACGGCTCCAACGGCACGGGTGCCGGGGTGGGCCAGCCCGCACGACACAAGTGCATGCACATGGACTGGTTGCCTACCCAGCAGGCGCTACCTATGCCCCTATTAGCCGATCCGACAACACCGTGGACGTCAGGCCGTACACTAAATGGGGCCGCCCAGAAATCAGTAAATCGTGGTAATATTTGATGACCCCCCAGCCGGACAGAGACCAAGGCCTCCCTCCCCCCGGCGAGTGCACTACCACGACGAACGTCACACGAGTGTCCGCGTCCAGGCAAGACGCGCATGGTCTGTGTGGGTCATGGCAGGGAATCGAACCCGGGACACGCAGCCCGCGAGGGGGCGGGAGGAGGGGAGGGGGTGCGGGAGAGAGAAGCTCATTGCAAAGTTCGGGCCGCAGCGGTCCGAAGTAGAAGCCGATCTCTTGGACTAAATAATGAGCAACAAAGTCGGCTGCTACAACAATATGAATTAAAACGAACAGGACGCACGGATGGCGCACACGGCTGGACAGGATCCACTACACTACAGGCACACTCACGTTGTTGCTGGGCACGTCCGGTGGTGGTGGACCCAGTGCCAACGTGACCTCTGGACTTGGCCGCAGCCCAGGCACGGCACCGGGCCACCGGATGTCGGGCCGACAGGGCGCCACGGTGCCCACGATGTGCCGCGCCTCGCCGACACAGCGGCCATCTCATACAGGTCTGCAACAAAAGAATCGCGCTGGTCACTTACTGCATTAAAGGCATGGAAATCTGGTCAATCCCATGTGTGTTCGGAGCTTGGCTAGCCGTAACAGTAGCGGCGAGATATCATGAAAACATGATTTTGTGAGATCTAAATCTTGAAATCAAAGCAGGCGCGGATACAAGGGGGGGCAAAAGGGGTTTTGCCTCCCCCCCCCCCCCCCCCCCACCAAGACGCTACCAAGGCGCCCGAAGGGCGCCTGAAATTTAGGCAACCCGCCGAACTTTTCGCCTGTAAGTAGGCAAAAAGTGGGACATTGCCCCCCCCCCCCCCCAAAAAAAAAAAAAAAAAAGTGGCTCCTGGATCTGCGCCTGAATCGAAGTCTTTCTTTGATCAGACGTAATATGGCCACACTACTATGCCACTGGTATTGCTATGGAAATCAGAATCGTTGGGATTTCGAAATGGAGGCGTTACAAAGTTCGCCCGTCGGCTTGTGTAAACTGTCTCCAGCTACTGTCACTTGAAACAAATCTCCCTAACACCAAGTCATTATGTTACACCTATACTTACAGCGTTGTTGGCCCCCCTCCTCCAGCGCCACTAAGGCCGGTGGCCCGGAGAGGGGCGCCGCAGCCGATGACGTCCTGGAGCTGGACCCACCGCGTCCTCGAGCCACTCCAACCCCTAGGGGGTGGCAGGGGGTGGAGGTGGCGAAGACGGCGGTGGTGGTGGTGGTGGCGGCGAAAAGGACGGTGTTGGTGGTGGTGGTGGTGGCGGCGACGAAGAAGACGGTGGTGATGGTGGTGTCAGCGGAGACGAGGATGGTGGTGGAGGCACATCCTCGTAAACGGCGTAGACCACCTCCGTTTGGGCCGGGCGGTGGTACGGCCGTACTTCGCTGTCGTCGCAGAGCCACATGGTGTTGCCGTCGGTGGCCGGGATCACGGCCCGGTAATGGCCGCTGGCCGGGTTCGCTCCACGGTGCAGGACCGCCCCGACCAGCCTCATGGTGGAAGTGGGGCTGGCGGCGACGGTCCTGTCCAGATGCACGGCGGTGCGGTTCCGCCGGTAGCCGGGTGGGTTGTCACCACGGCGGACGACGTCGAATCTGGAAAGGAGGCAGTCAGGCAGACCCACCGTCAGTATCAGCAGTGGCGCCGGGAGTGGGGGGGGGGGGGGGGAGAGACCAGTGCGTAGAAGGCAGTTGTGCGGCCTGAACACAACCCACGGCTAGAACGAGTGATATTCACATGACGTTGTCATCCTTTAAAGGAGCGTTCAATAATTACGCAAAGGCGTTTAGGAGAGGGGGGTTACCTGAATCTCTACATGACCTTACGTGGTGGGAGGAGGGGAAGGGGGGGGGGGGGGAATCTTACGTAAGATTTTTCGCCTACTGGTTTTAACGCGCAGCGTAGTAATCTGAGCGGTTCGGCATGCTTATATGAACGCGCTGGTTCATTTCACTTGATACCGTCTTTGGGCTTAGCCCTTCTCTCGCTCGCAATCTCTCCCGATTATTTCATTTGAGAATATCGCATGCATCCTAATCAATTTTCGACGAAAATGAGGGGATAGGGCAGGGGTCTCAAACTCGCCGAAGCCCCGAGCCACTGGCTGAGTACGCAGCCAGCCTCTGGATCACAGCGCAACTAGGCTGACTTGGACTGGCAGACTGGCACCTGGAGTGGGGAGGGAGCTGCGCAACTGCGCCAATGAGCGAGAGCCTGGCGTGCGAATTGGGAAGAAAAGTGGACAGCCCGAGTCGCGTATCCAGCTCTAGCAGGCCTGCGGACGACAGACGCCTGGAATAGGATATTCGGTACTTAAAACAAACAAACCGGGGGGGGGGGGGGGGGGGGGCGGCGCTGGATCTTACGGACCCTTACGTGAGGGGGGGGGGGGGGGGGGTCTAAAATTTCCCCCAAAAACCCTTACTCAATTAAAGAACGTTCCCTAAACAGGCTCCCCCAGTATTATACACGGCAAGTACGTAAGGGATTTAAAAGTACCGGTAAGATTAAGTCCGACGGTAAGTTATCGAAAGATTGGTACGTCACGTGTATTTTTGGTAATGATGAGAAAGATTGATTTAGGATTTCTAATATTTTAGTATTTTGATCTCTTACAAATTGATAAGATTTATCAATGTTCATTGTGAATATTCATATAAATGAATGACCTGTAGGAAAATGTGATTCTAGTAAATAGAAATTAAACTTCCTAAAGCAGAATGCTCTTGTAAAATCATCATTTTGCCGAATTAAAAAACAAAAGAAACGTTCCCTTCCATGAAATGTTGAGAATTCTCTCATTTTGAACAAAATTTGTTGAAATGGACGTCCACAAAAGAGGGGACGGAGGGGGTCTCCTTGAAAACAGACAGAGGCGGACAGGAGAGGGGGGGGGGGGGGGGGGCTACGAAAGGCCCAGACTCGTGGCCGTAAGGGAGTCTGCGTGTCTGTCTGTCCGCGCGATTTCTCGAGAACGGTTCATCGTAGAGGGCTCAAATTTGGACCACAACATCCTTGCATCATACCGGAGTCAACCTCACCTCGGCGGCATCCTACCTCAGGTGCTGCTGCAGGTGCCGGTTGACAAACCGAGTCCTTCTTGTGCAAGAACTGGAACAGGAGGGCTAACTTCTAAATCGTGCCGATTTTCAAACTTGAACCTGGCGACCGACCCCTTCTAAAATCACCCAAAGACCCAAGTCAAGATGGCGAAATCGACCCCAGGTGCTGCTCCAGGTGCTAGTGGTCAAAACAAGGCCTTCTTGGGCAGGAGCAGGAACAAATAGAAAAACTGCTAAACAGGCTGTATTTTGAGCTTAAAGATCGGAACCGACGCCGCTCAATATACTCTCAGAACTTCAATTACAATGCCGAAAAGGACCCCAGGTGCTGCTGCAGGTGCGGGTTAGCAAAACTGGGCCCTCTTGTGCAGGAACTGGAACGGGAGGGTTAACTTCTAAATCGAGCCGTGTTCCTTACTTGAACATGGCGACCAACCCCTTCTAAAATCACCCCACGACCCTAGTCAAGATGGCGAAATGGACCCCAGGTGCTGCTGCAGGTGCTAGTGGTCAAAACAAGGCCTTCTTGGGCAGGAGCAGGAACAAATAGAAAAACTGCTACAAAAGTAACTTTTTAAACTGAAAGAGCGGAACCGACCCTGCTTAAAATTAACCACTTTAATTAAAATGCCGCAAAGGACTTTAGGTGCTGCTGCAGGAACCGGTTGGCAAAACTGGAGCTTCCTGTGCCGGGACTGGAACGGGAGGCAAATTTCTAAATCCGTATTTCAAACATGAACACGGCGATCGACCCCTTCAAAATCCCTCTGAGCTTTGTCTAGTAGAACCAAATCGATGAAGTGCATTGCCGGTCCTTTGGAACCCCTCATAAGCCACACTCCAATCTTCCCCTGTCAAACCCAAAAATGTTGAGAATATAGATCCAGCTAATGTGGAAGTGGGACGTATAAACCAGTTGATGAGTATTCTTAGGCGAGAGACTCTTTCCATTAGAGGGTCAACAGCCTCCTTCTCATAGGGCTGGTAGATGTTAGTTCCTTCTCTTGTCCCAGATCCTAGATAGGGAGGTAATGGCCACTCTGTGTTTTGTAGCTAGTCAATCCGTGCGGTATTGCAACAGTTACATAGGCATTATGGACAGTATCTTCCACACAATCAACACAGGAGCCTCAGGCGCGTAGCTAGGGTTTCAGAACAGGGGGGTTCTCGGCATTCCTCAACGGGGGGGGGGGGGGGGGGATATTTTTTATATTCATTGTTTTAAAAATTTACTTGATCACAAATAATCACATTTCAATACATTATTAATACTATATAATACTATGTAACATATCAATACTTATTTTATACGCATGCTCTCTCTACGTAGTTTTGCAGCATTCACAGTAGCGAGTATTTCTTCCTCAGTGCATGCACCCTCATAAATATAGAGATGAGCCAGACCATTTAATCTATCCTCCCCCATGGAAACTCTAAGGTACGACTTGAGTGCTTTTAGAGAGTTGAAGCTTCTCTCCGGGGTGCACGAAGTGACTGGCAATGTAGCAAGAATTTGTAACAACCTACTTACATTGGGGTAAGGCTCCTCTCCCCTTTCCCTCCTTTTCTTCCTCCCTTCCCTTTCCTCCCCTTTAATTTCCCATTTTTTTCACCTTTTTGGGGGCTCATAGGGGAGGGGGTTTAACCCCCCCCCCCCCCCCCCCCCCCCCCCCCCCCCCCCCCGTGGCTACGCGCCTGAGGAGCCTAGACAGACTTTAGGATTCCGCAACATTTCCATCGGATGTGGTATAGTTGTGCCAACTAAATTATTTCCCCAAGAAGAAGCTCTTAAGATATCAGCTTGTGTAGAAGAGCATGACCAAATAGGTGATGGAAACATTTCCATCCTGTGGAAAATAGATAGTAAGCCGAGAATAGACTGCTTTATACTCTTGATAGGGCATCCAGATTCCTCCCCTTTCTACTCCCAAAATGACTTCGGAATGTTCTCGAATTTTGGTATAGACCTACTAGACTATCCACTATTCCAAAGAATGTTGCAGATCTATAATCAGCAAGAAATCGGGGAAATCTGGGCTTTATTGAATCTAGATGTGTTATAAAGGGTAACTCATTATCTCTTGAATATATTGTAGCAGCTTTGATGATCTCGTTTTGAATGTCTGGTGCTTTCATGTGCATATACTTCTTTATTTCCTCCTTCAAAAGATTAGTGATGTTTATTCCACCTACAACATTCAGTGACATCGGGTTCTCTAGAAGCTTATATAAATCTCGCCTCTCATAATTCTTGATTTCAGGGTTACCAACAGATCGACAAACTCTTTCAATCATTTTATTGGATGTGTTTGAAAAAATGACCTTCCAAAATACTAAAGACTCAGTGACTGGATCCGGGAAGTGGCGGATTAAAAAGCGCGTCAGAGAAACACCACAAACTCCACCCATGATTGGATCTAGATATTGATATAGGTTAATGACAATAGGATCTTTTGAGCTGTCACACTTCAATTCAGGCATAGACCCTCTAATGGCTGGATTGTAAGTGGATATAAGCCTTCTGCAGGAATTGCTCACCCAACGGTAATGTATCATAGAGGGAATAGAAGTAGTAGAAAAATGAGAAACCATTAGTGCATTTGTTACCGCACTAGCTCCGATACTACTTAATCCAGGAATTTGATCGTTGTTGATACAAGTAACTCTGGACCATCTTTTGGTTATACTAGGATAAATTGCACCTCTGAAAACTAATGTTTTCCCATAAAAAAGGCACTCCGTAATTGCAAACTCTCGGTTTTATTTATAATCAAACCTAATTTCTTAGTCCAAATCCCTATCCCCTTCATTATGTTGTCATTGATACGTCGAATGGATTCTAAGTTGTTTTTAAGTTCCTCAGCATTTTTTGCAGGTTGTACTTTAAATCGTGTACAGATGACCTGGTTGTCTCCTTGAGCCAAAACATTTATATCTGTATTTCTTAAAAGGGCCTCTCTCAATATAACTAGCAGGTTTACAATACTCCAACCCTTTTGTCTTATTCCTTCAAATCCCCCGCGTTGCCCGTTCCAAGTCACCAAGTATTTATTTGGGTCTACATTCACTAATGTATTACCGACAACCCTCATCTTGTCCGGTCTTTCTTTGTAGTATACTAATGATTTCTCAAAAAATTCATGAGACCTTGATATCAACCTGTCAAATCCAAGAAACTTATCCATTACTGTGAACACAGGTGCAGTTGCCGCATGGCTTTGGTGATTGTTCCATTTTTCGTAGTCTATGTGGTTTGCATGGTTTACTAGGTCATACATTGTTTCACCTTGTCCATAAGCTATCTTCAACAATTTTTTGGTTAAATTATTAAGGTCATCAGCCATGGTCAGTCCATCAAACAGAGGAATATAATATCTCTGAATTAGGTATTCTGTAACAACAAAATATTGTCTCAAATTCCAGCTCATTAAGGAAAAGAACCGCCCAATTCTTTTTACTTCCCGCTCTTTACATTTTAACCCTATTATTAAGTCATTGAGACTTAAGCCAAAATCATGAATTTTCTGCAGGAATGTCGGCCTTGTAATGTGTTGGCTGTATATAGAGTCAATGCCCGGTTGTGTTCACTGATGTCAGATTGCTCTGATCGCAAAAATAATCGGACTCGTTGCTGATCCGATGCCATGGGATAAATGAATACGTCGTTGAACTCTATGATTTGGTTCCTCATTACGACATAGACCTCTGTGGTGAAGGAACTACCACTCTCGGGCAACAGAATTTTGACGTCCTTGAAAAAATATGCAAATGATAAAACAGATTATTTCTCATTAATGAGATAGTTAAAATAAGTCGTAAAGATTATGCAACCATTTTTCTCCAGTAATTTCGAAAAATTCTTCCGTAATAATAAGATAATTTTCATTAGACTCTCTTGGATCTGACCTCCATGTCAAAGACCATCAGGTCCAGTTGTAGGGTAAAGCGGTCCTTCAGTGTCTTGAACCACTCCCATGTTGACTCTTTTGTCAAATCGTTGGGACTTATAGCATTTGACAAATAATTGATACATCTCGTTTGTGTTTCCATCCCCAAATGTTCTATAGAAGAAGGGGGTCCAGGGGAAGATCACTTTAAAAACACATCTTTATACTCAGTCAATGTGTTGTAGATAACTCTACCTCCGGGGAATTGTCGCAAGAGCTTAGCAGTCATTGCCCCTGATCCATCACCTCCACATAACCCATCCTTCATACTGATCTTCTCAGCCTTTAGAATCTCCCCTAATTTTATGTGAGCTCCAGTTGCAAGTTGAGGAATTCTTAGACCCGAAATCAAACGGCAAATCTTTCTTACAGAGGGTGTAATGTCTGTCTCTTGTGGGATTGATGTGAACCTAATTTGGAGAGATATCGGGTTGTCTCTCTCTCTATTTTCGAATGTGTCCTTCAAACAAAAGAAGAACAAAATGTAAAGTTGCCAACCGCAAGCAAATTTGGAAGAACTGAAATTTTTTACAGACAAATCTTGTCTGGTCTTTTTTGGATCGTCCCAGATGCAATGCAAGACTTATTTTGACAGCGCCCACAAAAAAATAAATAAAATTAACCGGCATCATGGTTGCATGTCAGTACTGCATCGACATATCTGCAAGAAAGTGCCCAAAAACTCGCAAGACTTCAAAACTGTAAAACGGTGGCAATCGCGAGCCTGGGGGGGGGGGGGGGGGGGACTAATGTTTAACCAATAGCGTATATCGTGGGACGAACTGAGCCGAAAGCAGGAATTGGTCAGAAAGCGGAGGGACGCACATAACAACACTGCTCCGTGAAATGTTGACCGCCAACCGCCCTAATCGTATAATTCCCCCGTACTTCCTTTATACCTCCATGTTGTTTTCTTTTTTAATTTATTTGCGCAGGAATTTTCCC
The DNA here is from genome assembly GCA_038380765.1 of Odontothrips loti. Lineage (NCBI taxonomy): Eukaryota > Metazoa > Arthropoda > Insecta > Thysanoptera > Thripidae > Odontothrips > Odontothrips loti. The sequence continues at coordinate 1,357,761 of CM076255.1, forward strand.
AAAACTAGAGGTGGGCTTACTGCCAGGAATATACTCCCGGGTAGGGTAATTCCCTCTGCGTACTTACGAAATGTTTCTGGTACACGTCCTGAATGCGCTCCTCGATGACAGCTCCAGCGTTGTCTTGCTCTCGATGTGCCATGCCACTACCGACTCGGCCTCCCGTGCACTCAGGGAGCGCAGAAATTCTTCGGCGAATACAATCTTCTTCCGCTGTTTCACAGTCACTTCGCCTTCAATGACCGCGTCCAGCGACAGGTAGGTTATTAGCCTCAAAAACAGAGATAGCTCCATTATCTCGTGCGGACAGAGGACCTCCATGGTCAGCATCTTGGCGAGCAACTGGTAGTAGACGGGGACGGGCTTCTCCATGACTGGCCGCTCCTTTGAGAGACGACTTATATACAGTTCTAATTCAACTTGGGAATTCAATTTGGAAAAACTGAAATTTTTAATGTAGAATATGACTTTGCCGCACGGTTTGCACGATCGTTCCAGGGGAATTATTGAGAGATTCTTGGCCCACGTATATCTATCATTCTTGCCACCACACCGCGCGCAAGACGCATCAGAAAATTAGGTGCTCTCTTTCTGAATTTTTTGTCTCTCTCTCTATATTCGAATGTGTCCTTCAAACATGTGGACAGACCAACTTTCCACAACAGAAAGCGTCTCCCAGGTCCACTGGAATTATTGAGAGATTCTTGGCCCTCCAAAGGAGGGCCCCAAAAATGCACTTAGGAGGCTTTGCGCTTTCGCCCTTTGCGCTCGGCCTCCCTAAGCGCGGCTACATAGTAGCCATGATGTGGACGGACCAACTTTCCACAACAGAAAGCGTCTCCCAGGTCCACTGGGTCCCTTACCCCGGCAGGCGGGGCATTGTGCAGGGAGTCCAAAAATTTCACCTCGCTAGGTGACATCGTCGCCCTCCTCAGGGCCCTATCTCTCTCCAACGCCTCGTGCAATTTCTTCACCTCCTCCACTTCCGACACGATTTGAAATCGCTTCCCTGCACAAAACAAAATTTGAAACTTTAAATTATTAAAGACTTATCTTTATCAAGACAACACCCACAAAAAAAAAAAAAAAAAAAATACGATTCCACAAAGTGAAATCCTAGGAGGCCCGAAGTAGAGTCAGACGATATTGCAGAAAGTTTGTAGATTTTTTAAATTTTGTAGTTTTTCTGATGGTTAGAAGTGTCTTTCGAATGCTATGTGACTGATTTGATCTCGAAGGAGAGGAGAGTAGAAGGAGTGAGAAGTGTGAAGAAGAAATATGAATGATTCGTTGAGAAAATATTGGATGAATATTGGAATGCTATCAAAAAGAAAAAGAACTGTATTTTTTGGCGAAGTTAAATAATTGCCAAGCGAAAAAGTTTGTCGGAAGAGAGTTTAGAATTTTGTGGGAAGATTGGTAGTTGCAGTGTTCTAGGTTCTTTCCAGCAAGCAGCTGGCATTCTCATCACTGGCTACTCTAGCAAGCCCTAGTCTCGCTCAGGGTCTCAACTGCATTCTCAATCTGTACGCCAACAATGCAACGCGTCGCTCCGCGGTTTGCTACAACAGTCATCGTGTGATCGAGAGCGGTCTCTGGCGGTCGACGATAGCACGCTCTGTCTGCTGGGCACGGAACTACCGACCGAACCTCAATCCTTTAAACTTAAAAATGTTTATTCTCAGCTCACATCGAATGATAGGAGTGCTGACTACTTTTCAACGTCTGGGGCAGGCATGAAAACGTTGATAAATCTTACTTTCATTAAGTGATACAGTTATGGAATACAACTCGAAGATGTCTTTTCAGGTACATTTATTGTTATTATTAAAAAGTGAAATTGATTGATAAAATTAAAAAGGTTAAAAGGTTAGAGGTTAAAAGTTAAAAAGAACTCCACAAAGTGTTAGGCGCCGTACTTCTTTTATATCAATTGTTATGTACGAATGTGTTGAGTCCTTGTACCATAGTTCCATATTCATTTAACGCATAATGTTTCGTTTTCTCACCATCTTTATATTCTAAACTAAATAGCATAGCGCGAGGCTTTGCGTGAGTATACCAACTTCATTCGTGAATACAATTCCTGCTCCGCGGCACACAATGACCAATATATGCATTTAATGATCCCCTGTCTGCAAGAGCTTAGCTGGGCTACACCGAATTCCGACAGAGCGTATCACTGGTCCCTTGCTCCACAATCTCCATCCTCACTGGCCTCAAGGCGGTGGCAACAAGGCCGGCTCCCGTACGCGGTCCGAAATGCGACGTGAGGCCGCGCGCAACGCCGCGTCGTCACTGGCATCGACAACCAGCCCGGCATTACGCACTGCATCCACAGCCCCCAGCAGTCCAGCTTCAGCGGCCTCACAGCCGGCAGAGAGGCCCCTTCGGCCCATCTGCGCCGCCAAATCCGAATCCATGGCTTCAAAAAATAACTTTTCAAAGCCACTGCTGGCCGGTGCTGAGGCGCGCCGTTTCAGCTGACCATAAAGAAGGGCCGCACTTGCCGACAACGGCAAATGCAATGTGCGCCTCTGCTGCATTGATGTTCGCAGCTCCACCAGCTGAGCGTTGACACTTTTTCTCAGCGCGCACACCTTGAGCGTTTCCTGGAAATATCGGTCGGCGGATGGTCGCAAACCGACCGCGGCTGCGTCCAGACCGCTGTCCAGCACTGCAGCTTGACGCGGCGCATCAGCAGCCGCTGGCTCAGCGAGGGAGCTAAGGTTCAACTCCAGGAGAGCGTCATCGTCTAAATCAGCAAACATGTCTACCTGACCGACAGCACCGTGGTCGTCAACAGGGCTGACAGGAGGCGACAGGGGCGGTTCCAGCGGCTTATGTGGAGGGAGATTGGGTAAAGACGGAGAAGAAGCGACAAGGCGCGGACCCGGAGACTGATGCGGGTCGAGATGAGCAGAACAAGGAGAGGAACCAGTAGGCCAACAAGACAGAGCCGCCGGATGGTCGTCGGTCGAAGCCGAAGGCGAAACAGACGCGGCGGTCGTCAACAGATGAGATGGATGAGATGGAGATGAGATGATATTGAGGTTCTTATTTGAAGTTTCCATAAGTGTTATTATTAAGTTTCTTGCTCCGTTATATTACATCCAACCTACTTTGAAGCCATAAAGGGGCGGTTTTTTCGCATCCTCAGATCGCGCCGCCAATGTTTACAACACCGAAGCATAGCTGGGCGAAGGCTGTGACTGTCACCCACATCAATCACCCAGGTAGCCCTTGAACACACAACGCAGAACATTGCGGCGTTCATCCCGGTTGACAGAAGCCAGGCTGAACTTCGGCCTCTCGTCTGGCCGGTCCCAACGGGACGTCGAAGCTGCGTGTTGGGCCTACCAAATTCGCGAATCAAGTAGGCCCTCAACAACCAGACGCCCCCACAGAACAGCGTCACGAGTTGCGTGACACGGAAAACGTCACGGGGCTAGATGGAACTGCCCACGAAATATACGGTTTTTCTTTGGTAGTCCCTTGGCGGGCACAAGCGGCATTGTCGCACGGCAACTCGGTGCACCGCCGGCATGAGATGACAAGACATGCCTCTGACACGATTTGAAATCGCCCTCCTGCACAAAACAAAATTTGAAACTTAAAATAATTAAACACTTATCTTTATCTAGACAACACCCACAAAAAAAAAAACTGCATCTTTGTTGCAACGTGTGGTGCTGGCTGGTGGTACTGACTTCGGAAGTTCGTGCATTTTCCCTGTCGTCTTCATGTGCGTAATTTTTTCTTTCCCCTCTTTGACGCCGAGTAGGGTGTCCATAATGATGACTTCACTGGTGACTGCCTGCTTCAAATTACGGATGAGATTGGAATCCGAGTCCTCGACCTGCAATGAGTAAAGCGCATATTTTATCTTAACGGGCGTTCAACAATTTTTTCGAAAGATCACTGCGCCTGCGAAAGCGTAAGTGAAAAGGGCTGCGGTGAAGGGGTGGGGGCAAAGGGATGTACTTTTGGAGGGCCGGGGAGGGGGGGGAGGGGGGACAGGACAGCGAGGGAAAATAGGGAGGGAGGGGGGGGGGGTGTTACTGGGATCACCCGATACTCACCTTGAAATGGGACTGGAGTTTCTCAAGATCACAGCCTGACACTTCGCCTACTTTCTCCAGAGGCGCAAGAAAATTTACCAAATCCAGGACAGCCTCGCTGGGCGTCAAAATACCCTGACAAAGGTCGTGGTGGCCATGGGATTCAAGAACTTTCACAACCTGTAAAAAAAAAAAAAAAAAAAAAAAAATCAGACTAGGCGATGAGAAAGAAAGAAACGTAACACACCGCGGAGTCCGCACTCGAAGGCGCCCCTGGTCAAGGCCCCCCCCCCCCCCCTGTCTGTCTGAAACTGATAGTTTTCACGGCAAACAAAAAATTAACAAAAACACGCGCACGCACTCACTCGAAGGCGCCCTTGGAGCACCCCGCGGCTCGCGCCAGCGCCTTCACCGGGGCGGCGCGCGGTGCTCCCCCCCCCCCCTCCCTCCCCCGGGGTTTGTGGTTCAAATAATTACTGTGTAGGCAGAACCAGGGGTGGCAACAGCGTCAAAGCGCCTGGTTCCATGCGGTAGCGAGCTGAAATTTGTCTCAAATAGTTCGCATTATAACAATGAGGCCAGGTGTGCTTTAGACCTTCAATTGAGATATTAGCAAAGGTTATGCCTTGGAAGTTGCTAATATGCAAAGATATAGGAGTTTTCACTTGACCTTTCTGAGTTATAAGGGTCGCAAATCTTGTCTACGATTCTGCGTTTTCACAGAGATTTGCCATTTGGGACGGAGTATCGACCATTTCACGCAGTAAATATGAGTTAACTGGAAATATGAGTATCCCACCAGATGTAAAACGTACTCCTCTATCCGAGGGGACAACCACTCATTAAAAATGTGAACAGAGATTTGAGGATTTCGTCGGATTACACCCCGCAGTTTTCGTTAATTTTAGAATTTTATTCCTTTTCTGGCCATTTCAGCCTGTGTATGTACTATTTTTCGGCATAAAGTCCAAGTCCAACTTCAAATTCGCAATTTTTATCACTTTCTTCTTAAAAATTTCTAGAATTTTGTACACATGATTACGCTAGTGATTCGCCCCTCGCCTCTATCCAATGAAACCAACCCGGAGCGAATCGCAGTTCATTAGTTTCGAAGATAATTTGAATATATTGGAGCGCTACCGCATCGAACCAGGCCCTCCCACGTGTGGCAGAACAAAATTTTCTTGTAATTTGGGGAAAAATTCGCACTCACCTTTCTTCTTCCAGCCTGGATCGTCGGGGTGTATGACGCCCTGTGAGGCTGCGGCAAGTGGAGAGATTTCTTGGGCTGCCCCAGGTCAAAGTTGAACTTGCCCTTTCTTCTCTTCACCAACCGGACGGCTTCAGAAAAAGGCTCTACGAGCCCCCTTACTTCCGCCTCTGCGCCTCTGATCGCAGTCGTGCGCAGCTCATGGTACTGCAGGGTGAAAGTATGCCGCAATACGGTGTTCTGGACGTGGGCCAAACAGTCATCCCGCATTAGGTCTTCCAGAGCCTTAACGATATTGCCCCCTTGGTCTGTCGTCCACCATAATTTCTGGAAGTCTTCCTTTTTTACACCTACACCCTTCATTTTTTCTTCCAGAACGGCCCTAATATTTTCTGGATTTTTTTATTTAGTGGCATGGGAAACTTTACAGTTAACAGTTTGTGGGACTCGAGCTGGAATTCTGTATTAAAATGTGCTGTCACGCTGATGTAGGCGAATTGACGCAAATCGTCTGTCCACATATCTGTCGTACCCCCCCCCCCTCCCGTCCTCTCTAGCTAGCGCAGCATTTAGCTGAGGGACTACTTCTTGACGGGCCTCGTCACACAGGTCCACCAGGTGTCTCTGGACCGTGGAGCTGTTACAAACTAATTTACATTTACACGCCCAACAGCAGCTCCGACGTTGATGGCATACTGCAGAAGCCTTTTCATTGCGTCACCCGTCACTAAATCGATAGAGCACATTGATTCTGCACACATTTCTGCCAATTTGTCGGCCATCGACGACTTCAAGTTGGGTGGCAAAGCGGAAGCATCCAACGTTTGATCCCCCCCCCCCCCATTCCCATCAACTGCACCACCCCCACACGCAGGCCCCCTCACGTGCTTCAACATTGAAGATGTGCCGGTGTTCGTCTAGAACACCATGATTGTCTTGCAGCGTGTGCACCTGACCGCCCCCACTTCATGTTTCGTCGATGCGTTCACCACAAGCTCGAACGCATCCCAGCATGCACTTCTTTTCCCCTTCGTACGAGGCTTGTCGATGCAGATAATTACGCTTTTCTCGATTTTTTTCTGCACATCACCTACATCTAGGGCGGGTGCGGGCGCGGCTGTTGACGTTGACGACGAAGACGACGCCTCTGACGGCGGGGGATTGTTTTCCTGGTATTTGGCAGACGGTTCCCGGTTAAACGCTGCCGCCTTCTCCGGGTTTCTCTCCACCTACCTCTCCTTGGCCCGCTTCCGCTGCTGCTCTTTGGTAAGGCCAGAAGTTTTGGGTCGGCCTCGCTTTTTTTTTGGGAAGCTTACCGCGGCTCCTCTTGGCCGGAGGTGCTTCGTCGAGGGGTTGACTGACGGGGCTCGTGCCCGGTCGATAGCTCCGGTAACTCTCCCAGATCCGGAACCAGGTTACGGCGAAGAAATGGAGGCCACCGTCGTCGCTCGGGGCGTGGACCAGGAGGAGGGCGAACAAGGCGTCCAAGTCGGCGCACGAGAGCAGACGTGAAACGCCGTCAGCGTCGTCCCGACCCATCCGGTCCCCGCCCTGCGGCTCGAAGACGAGAAAGTCTCCTCCACCGCCCGGCCACATTGCAACAGTGCCCCTGTGGGTGGTGAACACCTAGGTACTGTGCGCCGGCGACTGGGTCAACGCCTCCGACATTTCAAAAAGGCGGCAGCAGCAATGCGAGTGTCGTTGCAGCGGGGGTAGACGTGGGCTACGATCCTGGTATTGTCGACCAGCCTTTCATCAAGTTGTTGCAGCTCTTGAATTTTTTGGTCTTTGACATCTATTTCCTTTTGAAGTTTGTCCACTTTGGCGGTTAAAGCACTCAAGGCACTTGAAATTGATTAAGTCGCGTCGATGACTGCCCTGCTGATCAACGATTCCAGTTCATCTTTGCCCATGTCACCAACTTTCGTGTTATTGTTATTCTGTGTTCTGCTGCGGGACGCCATGTTGACACTGGTTGGTACCAACGTCACACCACTGAAGTCACTGATATTTCGGTTGGCACACGTGGGGCCGGGGCCAACTAACCTCGCTGACCACACACTTGTCACAAACAAGGAACAGCTAGGAACGAGAATCAGCAGCCTTTTCCCTTCAATGCCACACCTGCCTCAGATATCAGTTCACACGTCAGATCCCACACATCAGGTCCACGCAGCTGGATACACCTTCAGGGACATAAGAAATCGACACACAATCGCGACTCCTCCATGGAGAGAAATAAGATGGAGGCGGCACAGAGTGAGCAGACGGCTAGAGCCGGCGGCGCTTAGTGCCAACTGAAATCACCATTGAAGCCGGACCCCTTACCTTCAGAAATTGACGGGAAACTTGCCTAATCAAGTTATTGCAACATTTTCACCTCTCATTCCACCTTAATTTGATCATCATGTAACCACCATCTTATGTAGTTTTTCAAGCAGTGCATAGCCAGCACTCCTGAGTCCAGCAGATCTGACATGAATGAGAGTACATAAATGTAAATTCAAAAAGCTGATTAACACTGATAACACTGACAACTTTATGTCAATGAATACCAGCTGCAGTTTCTACTTACTGCTGACAGAGGATTCGTTTACGTTAGTTGCTGTCACCACTCTGACTGCAGATTTTATCCCATATTTCTGTGCCAACACTTCTATCTGTCTTCTAGGCATAGGTCTCAAATACCATCTCAAAATCATTTCAAGCTTCACAGCTTGAAGTTTTACCAGTTCTCCCTCCTCAAGCCACATGAAATTGTGGCGGGCGCCGTTTTCGCCCCGACGACCGCCTCTGGTTGCAAGGCGGCGTCGGGGCTGGTGGTGTGGGCGGGCTCCGGGCATCTGAAATCACGTGAGACAAAGGTAAGGGTCTCCAATCGCTCTTTTTAGCAGATGATACCTCAAAACACTGAATGACTCAAAAATAGAAACAGTAACAATAAAGCTAAATTAAATTTTGAGGTGTCAGCTACCTTTTACTCCCGATAAGAAAGCCGAAAGGACGTAGCGAGTGCAGCAAACTAATAATATAAGGTGGGGCGGCACTGGGGTGGGCCCCGTGTGGATCGCATTGTGGTCCAGAAGCAGCCGGCTCGGCTCCGCTTGGCCAAGGGCCTCTGCTCGGCTCTGGTCGGCCCCGAAAACCGAAACCGGTCAACAAATTTACCTCAGGAAGACATTCTTTTGTTTTAAATATCTTCGGCTCTACCCCATGATGAACACTAACTAAAAATGCAACAAAAGATAAGTTCTGCGTTCAAAGCAACACAAATAAGACTAGATTTTAATTACTTTCTAACCACTTCCCCCCTCCCCTCCCCGAGGGGTGATACGTCCGACGCTGCACTGGACGAAGTGAAACTGACCTTCAGGTGGCAGGTCCGCTGCCCAGTAGAGCCTGTGTCGGTTGGCTGGTGCGGCGGGCGGGGCGGGGCGGGCGGGGCGGGCCGCCGCGGTCGCCCGCATATGCGGCGTCGGTTAATGTCGGCTGAAAAACACAATTTGCCAAGGTTATACATTTGGACAATCCTGTCGAGCAACGCTGAATCAAATTACTTCACCCCGCCCACGTGCGATTTGTCAACACTTTCTGTATCGTTCTTCACGGAACACGGTGGAACTCACCAGGTGGTGGGGCTGGCCGGTGTGGTGTTTCCGGTGCGGGCGGTGGCGGGCCCGTGGCCACCGGGGGCCTTGGTGGGTGGTGGGCCTGGTCTTGTGGGGCGCGGGCGGTGCCGGTGGTGGTGCCGGTGGTGGTGCCTCTGAAATCACATCAAACACAGGTTTAAGACGCGGCCGCTGCTGCCCTGCTGACCGCTACCCAGCCAGCTTTGCCAGCCTGACGAGTCAGGTCGCGGCGCTGGTCCTGGCGCTGGCTGGAACCCCCCCCCCTCCTCCCCGCGAAGCATCTCCGCCCTGCAGGACTTCCCTCCCCCTCTCCCCTCAGAGGAGTGATGCGGCAGATGGTGCCCTGGAACCAGACGGAATCCGAACTCGCGGCCACCGCGGCCGAGGAGCGACGTAGGCGGTAGGGACGAGGCCGGCCCGCATCAGAGAGATGAGGGGGCGCCCTCCGCGGTCACTGGCTAACCCCCCCCCCCCCCCCCCCCCGCTGGCTACGCTTCTGGCTGGTATTCTAACCCGATTGCTGGCCAGGCGTCAGGCTCCGGCAGTACTGCTAACGGTGTGGCGAAGGCCATTCTGGTGCCTGCCGACAGCTGCCTGTCAGTTAACGCCCAGAAATAATCTAGCTGGTCTACCAATCGCAGAAGAAACCAAACTCAAGATTTGTTGTCTTTAAATTCGGTAGCGATTAAGCTTGTTTGCTGGTATTTGAACCCGGGGCAACGGCACGGGCCGGCTCAACGCTAAAGCGGCTGAGTCCGGGGTGACTGGGCGGCTGGGCTTTGGAGGCTCCTTGGGCGTGCGGCGTGGCCCGGCCCGGCCGGCACCGCAGGACACTAGGACTTAAGGGCTGCGCTTCGAGACGGACGTCACCTGACTACGCAGAGCTTCGCTACGCTACCGCGCTTGGCTGAGACCGCGTGGCTAGTGAGCTTACGCCTTTGTATGAGCAATCAATATTCCAATTGTTTATCACACCCTTGCATCTTAAATTCTCCCTGAACCACGCACGCCAGTACATAAATCGCCGCAAATCAGGGTTTACATCACTATTTCCAGACTTTACATTTCAACTCTCAGAGGAAAAAGCTTCATGGCAATGACTCATCATTCAGCCATTATTTTATTTTTACTGTGAGCTTCGGTAAGGGTCCGCCAAGCCTCAAAGTAGGCTGTTGAGTCCACTGTCCGCCACCCGGAGCACCGTGCCGTAGTGGAGCGAGGGGTGGACTGTGGGCTGGGCTGTGGCCAACGCCATCGCGGAGACATAGCGCACCAACAGGAACTCACCGTTCACAAGCCGATGAAGGTGTTCAATGGCGGCCAGGGCATCCCGAGCAGCTTGCAGCACGGCAGGGTTGGTGGCCCCTGCCGCTGCTACTGCTGCTGCTGCCGTTGCTGCTGCCGCTGGTGGGGGCGGCGGCGGCGGTGGTGGTGGTGGTGGTGGTGGTGGCAATCTTGCCGCACTCCACCCGGTGGACTGGTGGAGTTGGCCGTGGTTCAATCATCCCCCTGCACAGAAACACGTAGAAACGGTTTCGATTAGAACAGTCATAGATTAGGCGTCCTGTGTCTTCAGTCACATCGGCGCACGACGGCGTTGGCGTGAGGACGTTTGCCAGACCCTGCCCTGCCCTAACCTAACGTTTTCGGCGGGACGAGAACACTAACGTTCGGTTCTACCGCCGCAACCGGCCAACGGCTCCAACGGCACGGGTGCCGGGGTGGGCCAGCCCGCACGACACAAGTGCATGCACATGGACTGGTTGCCTACCCAGCAGGCGCTACCTATGCCCCTATTAGCCGATCCGACAACACCGTGGACGTCAGGCCGTACACTAAATGGGGCCGCCCAGAAATCAGTAAATCGTGGTAATATTTGATGACCCCCAGCCGGACAGAGACCAAGGCCTCCCTCCCCCCGGCGAGTGCACTACCACGACGAACGTCACACGAGTGTCCGCGTCCAGGCAAGACGCGCATGGTCTGTGTGGGTCATGGCAGGGAATCGAACCCGGGACACGCAGCCCGCGAGGGGGCGGGAGGAGGGGAGGGGGTGCGGGAGAGAGAAGCTCATTGCAAAGTTCGGGCCGCAGCGGTCCGAAGTAGAAGCCGATCTCTTGGACTAAATAATGAGCAACAAAGTCGGCTGCTACAACAATATGAATTAAAACGAACAGGACGCACGGATGGCGCACACGGCTGGACAGGATCCACTACACTACAGGCACACTCACGTTGTTGCTGGGCACGTCCGGTGGTGCTGGACCCAGTGCCAACGTGACCTCTGGACTTGGCCGCAGCCCAGGCACGGCACCGGGCCACCGGATGTCGGGCCGACAGGGCGCCACGGTGCCCACGATGTGCCGCGCCTTGCCGACACAGCGGCCATCTCATACAGGTCTGCAACAAAAGAATCGCGCTGGTCACTTACTGCATTAAAGGCATGGAAATCTGGTCAATCCCATGTGTGTTCGGAGCTTGGCTAGCCGTAACAGTAGCGGCGAGATATCATGAAAACATGATTTTGTGAGATCTAAATCTTGAAATCAAAGCAGGCGCGGATACAAGGGGGGCAAAAGGGGTTTGCCTCCCCCCCCCCCCACCAAGACGCTACCAAGGCGCCCGAAGGGCGCCTGAAATTTAGGCAACCCGCCGAACTTTTCGCCTGTAAGTAGGCAAAAAGTGGGACATTGCCCCCCCCCCCCCCAAAAAAAAAAAAAATACGATTCCACAAAGTGAAATCCTAGGAGGCCCGAAGTAGAGTCAGACGATATTGCCGAGATTTTGTAGATTTTGTAAATTTTGTAGTTTTTTCTGATGGTTTGAAATGTCTTTCGAATGCGTATGTGACAAACAGGATCTAGAAGGAGAGGAGAGTAGAAGGAGTGAGAAGTGTGAAGAAGAAATATGAATGAATGATTCGTTGAGAAAATATTAGATAAATATTGGAATGCTATCAAAAAGAAAAAGAACTGTATTTTTTGGGTAAGTTATACAATCTTTAAGCGAAAAAGTTTGTCGGAAGGGAGTTTAGAATTTCGTGGGAAGATTGGCAGTTGTAGTGTTCTAGGCTCTTTCCAGCGAGCAGCTGGCATTCTCACCACTGGCTACTCTGGCTAGTCCTAGTCTCGCTCAGGGTCTCAACTGCATTCTCAATCTGTACGCCAACAATGCAACGCGGCGCCCCGCGGTTGCTACAACAGTCATCGTGTGATCGAGAGCGGTCTCTGGCGGTTGACGGTAGCGCGCTCTGTCGGCTGGGCACGGAACTACTGACCTAACCGCAACCCGATGAACTTAAAAATATTTATTCTCAGCTCACATTGAATGACAGGAGTACTGACTACTTTTCAACGTCTGGGGCAAAGCATGCCAAAGCATGAGAACGTTGATAAATCTTACTTTCAAACACTCATCCACATCTTGGCTGGTCCACTGGGTTGGAAATTTTTGAAGAGTATGACATTAAGCTACCACACTCATTGCACAGCATTGCTTCCCAGCATTTTTAAACACTCCATCGTATTGATAAGCTGTTCCTTGAAGAACCTTCATCATCCAATTTCTGCACGTCACAACCACAATCAAAACTTTCGCGCACAACTCAAAACCGATGAAACCGACGTCGGTGTCCTCAATTGTTTTGTTTACCCACCCGTCGTCATGGTGTTGGATGAAAAATTCGGGACGGGAGGGAAGTACAGTCGACTCACGACGGCTGCGTTTGAAAGTCTGTACATTTTGCCGCATTGTTGGCCGGCCACCCCAAGCTTGATATATCAACTTTTCAAACGCAGCAGTTTTCGTTTTTCGTTGCGGCTGTACTACGCAACAGGCAGTGCTCTGATTGGTTGTAATTTTCATCTTTCCACCAACTTTGCCTCGGCTCGGCCAGGCCCTTGCTTGACTCGATCTTTTCGCCCATAAGAGCCTGCAGCTCGACTCGAATTATCAAATTTTTCAATTCAAAATTCTCAAATTTCAGCCTTTGAGTTTTCGTATGAGCATCAGAATCTGAATCAGCGTGTCTCCTTCCTGCTCCTTGCAAACTCTTATCGAAATCGTACAATTTCGTTCGGAGAAGTCCATAAGGGGCCATGTCAAAAAAAAAAAAAAAAAAAAATCGGAATCCTAAAGATTGCAATAGGCTACTTCGTGCCTAAAAAAAAAGTGGCTCCTGGATCTGCGCCTGAATCGAAGTCTTTCTTTGATCAGACGTAATATGGCCACACTACTATGCCACTGGTATTGCTATGGAAATCAGAATCGTTGGGATTTCGAAATGGAGGCGTTACAAAGTTCGCCCGTCGGCTTGTGTAAACTGTCTCCAGCTACTGTCACTTGAAACAAATCTCCCTAACACCAAGTCATTATGTTACACCTATACTTACAGCGTTGTTGGCCCCCTCCTCCAGCGCCACTAAGGCCGGTGGCCCGGAGAGGGGGCGCCGCAGCCGATGACGTCCTGGAGCTGGACCCACCGCGTCCTCGAGCCACTCCAACCCCTAGGGGGTGGCAGGGGGTGGAGGTGGCGAAGACGGCGGTGGTGGTGGTGGTGGCGGCGAAAAGGACGGTGTTGGTGGTGGTGGTGGTGGCGGCGACGAAGAAGACGGTGGTGATGGTGGTGTCAGCGGAGACGAGGATGGTGGTGGAGGCACATCCTCGTAAACGGCGTAGACCACCTCCGTTTGGGCCGGGCGGTGGTACGGCCGTACTTCGCTGTCGTCGCAGAGCCACATGGTGTTGCCGTCGGTGGCCGGGATCACGGCCCGGTAATGGCCGCTGGCCGGGTTCGCTCCACGGTGCAGGACCGCCCCGACCAGCCTCATGGTGGAAGTGGGGCTGGCGGCGACGGTCCTGTCCAGATGCACGGCGGTGCGGTTCCGCCGGTAGCCGGGTGGGTTGTCACCACGGCGGACGACGTCGAATCTGGAAAGGAGGCAGTCAGGCAGACCCACCGTCAGTATCAGCAGTGGCGCCGGGAGGGGGGGGGGGGGGGGAGAGACCAGTGCGTAGAAGGCAGTTGTGCGGCCTGAACACAACCCACGGCTAGAACGAGTGATATTCACATGACGTTGTCATCCTTTAAAGGAGCGTTCAATAATTACGCAAAGGCGTTTAGGAGAGGGGGGTTACCTGAATCTCTACATGACCTTACGTGGTGGGAGGAGGGGAAGGGGGGGGGGGGAATCTTACGTAAGATTTTTCGCCTACTGGTTTTAACGCGCAGCGTAGTAATCTGAGCGGTTCGGCATGCTTATATGAACGCGCTGGTTCATTTCACTTGATACCGTCTTTGGGCTTAGCCCTTCTCTCGCTCGCAATCTCTCCCGATTATTTCATTTGAGAATATCGCATGCATCCTAATCAATTTTCGACGAAAATGAGGGGATAGGGCAGGGGTCTCAAACTCGCCGAAGCCCCGAGCCACTGGCTGAGTACGCAGCCAGCCTCTGGATCACAGCGCAACTAGGCTGACTTGGACTGGCAGACTGGCACCTGGAGTGGGGAGGGAGCTGCGCAACTGCGCCAATGAGCGAGAGCCTGGCGTGCGAATTGGGAAGAAAAGTGGACAGCCCGAGTCGCGTATCCAGCTCTAGCAGGCCTGCGGACGACAGACGCCTGGAATAGGATATTCGGTACTTAAAACAAACAAACCGGGGGGGGGGGGGGGGGGGGGGGGCGCTGGATCTTACGGACCCTTACGTGAGGGGGGGGGGGGGGGTCTAAAATTTCCCCCAAAAACCCTTACTCAATTAAAGAACGTTCCCTAAACAGGCTCCCCCCAGTATTATACACGGCAAGTACGTAAGGGATTTAAAAGTACCGGTAAGATTAAGTCCGACGGTAAGTTATCGAAAGATTGGTACGTCACGTGTATTTTTGGTAATGATGAGAAAGATTGATTTAGGATTTCTAATATTTTAGTATTTTGATCTCTTACAAATTGATAAGATTTATCAATGTTCATTGTGAATATTCATATAAATGAATGACCTGTAGGAAAATGTGATTCTAGTAAATAGAAATTAAACTTCCTAAAGCAGAATGCTCTTGTAAAATCATCATTTTGCCGAATTAAAAAACAAAAGAAACGTTCCCTTCCATGAAATGTTGAGAATTCTCTCATTTTGAACAAAATTTGTTGAAATGGACGTCCACAAAAGAGGGGACGGAGGGGGTCTCCTTGAAAACAGACAGAGGCGGACAGGAGAGGGGGGGGGGGGGATGGGGGGCTACGAAAGGCCCAGACTCGTGGCCGTAAGGGAGTCTGCGTGTCTGTCTGTCCGCGCGATTTCTCGAGAACGGTTCATCGTAGAGGGCTCAAATTTGGACCACAACATCCTTGCATCATACCGGAGTCAACCTCACCTCGGCGGCATCCTACCTCAGGTGCTGCTGCAGGTGCCGGTTGACAAACCGAGTCCTTCTTGTGCAAGAACTGGAACAGGAGGGCTAACTTCTAAATCGTGCCGATTTTCAAACTTGAACCTGGCGACCGACCCCTTCTAAAATCACCCAAAGACCCAAGTCAAGATGGCGAAATCGACCCCAGGTGCTGCTCCAGGTGCTAGTGGTCAAAACAAGGCCTTCTTGGGCAGGAGCAGGAACAAATAGAAAAACTGCTAAACAGGCTGTATTTTGAGCTTAAAGATCGGAACCGACGCCGCTCAATATACTCTCAGAACTTCAATTACAATGCCGAAAAGGACCCCAGGTGCTGCTGCAGGTGCGGGTTAGCAAAACTGGGCCCTCTTGTGCAGGAACTGGAACGGGAGGGTTAACTTCTAAATCGAGCCGTGTTCCTTACTTGAACATGGCGACCAACCCCTTCTAAAATCACCCCACGACCCTAGTCAAGATGGCGAAATGGACCCCAGGTGCTGCTGCAGGTGCTAGTGGTCAAAACAAGGCCTTCTTGGGCAGGAGCAGGAACAAATAGAAAAACTGCTACAAAAGTAACTTTTTAAACTGAAAGAGCGGAACCGACCCTGCTTAAAATTAACCACTTTAATTAAAATGCCGCAAAGGACTTTAGGTGCTGCTGCAGGAACCGGTTGGCAAAACTGGAGCTTCCTGTGCCGGGACTGGAACGGGAGGCAAATTTCTAAATCCGTATTTCAAACATGAACACGGCGATCGACCCCTTCAAAATCCCTCTGAGCTTTGTCTAGTAGAACCAAATCGATGAAGTGCATTGCCGGTCCTTTGGAACCCCTCATAAGCCACACTCCAATCTTCCCCTGTCAAACCCAAAAATGTTGAGAATATAGATCCAGCTAATGTGGAAGTGGGACGTATAAACCAGTTGATGAGTATTCTTAGGCGAGAGACTCTTTCCATTAGAGGGTCAACAGCCTCCTTCTCATAGGGCTGGTAGATGTTAGTTCCTTCTCTTGTCCCAGATCCTAGATAGGGAGGTAATGGCCACTCTGTGTTTTGTAGCTAGTCAATCCGTGCGGTATTGCAACAGTTACATAGGCATTATGGACAGTATCTTCCACACAATCAACACAGGAGCCTCAGGCGCGTAGCTAGGGTTTCAGAACAGGGGGGGTTCTCGGCATTCCTCAACGGGGGGGGGGGGGGGGATATTTTTTCTATTCATTGTTTTAAAAATTTACTTGATCACAAATAATCACATTTCAATACATTATTAATACTATATAATACTATGTAACATATCAATACTTATTTTATACGCATGCTCTCTCTACGTAGTTTTGCAGCATTCACAGTAGCGAGTATTTCTTCCTCAGTGCATGCACCCTCATAAATATAGAGATGAGCCAGACCATTTAATCTATCCTCCCCCATGGAAACTCTAAGGTACGACTTGAGTGCTTTTAGAGAGTTGAAGCTTCTCTCCGGGGTGCACGAAGTGACTGGCAATGTAGCAAGAATTTGTAACAACCTACTTACATTGGGGTAAGGCTCCTCTCCCCTTTCCCTCCTTTTCTTCCTCCCTTCCCTTTCCTCCCCTTTAATTTCCCATTTTTTTCACCTTTTTGGGGGCTCATAGGGGAGGGGGGGTTTAACCCCCCCCCCCCCCCCCCCCCCCCCGTGGCTACGCGCCTGAGGAGCCTAGACAGACTTTAGGATTCCGCAACATTTCCATCGGATGTGGTATAGTTGTGCCAACTAAATTATTTCCCCAAGAAGAAGCTCTTAAGATATCAGCTTGTGTAGAAGAGCATGACCAAATAGGTGATGGAAACATTTCCATCCTGTGGAAAATAGATAGTAAGCCGAGAATAGACTGCTTTATACTCTTGATAACTAGGGCATCCAGATTCCTCCCCTTTCTACTCCCAAAATGACTTCGGAATGTTCTCGAATTTTGGTATAGACCTACTAGACTATCCACTATTCCAAAGAATGTTGCAGATCTATAATCAGCAAGAAATCGGGGAAATCTGGGCTTTATTGAATCTAGATGTGTTATAAAGGGTAACTCATTATCTCTTGAATATATTGTAGCAGCTTTGATGATCTCGTTTTGAATGTCTGGTGCTTTCATGTGCATATACTTCTTTATTTCCTCCTTCAAAAGATTAGTGATGTTTATTCCACCTACAACATTCAGTGACATCGGGTTCTCTAGAAGCTTATATAAATCTCGCCTCTCATAATTCTTGATTTCAGGGTTACCAACAGATCGACAAACTCTTTCAATCATTTTATTGGATGTGTTTGAAAAAATGACCTTCCAAAATACTAAAGACTCAGTGACTGGATCCGGGAAGTGGCGGATTAAAAAGCGCGTCAGAGAAACACCACAAACTCCACCCATGATTGGATCTAGATATTGATATAGGTTAATGACAATAGGATCTTTTGAGCTGTCACACTTCAATTCAGGCATAGACCCTCTAATGGCTGGATTGTAAGTGGATATAAGCCTTCTGCAGGAATTGCTCACCCAACGGTAATGTATCATAGAGGGAATAGAAGTAGTAGAAAAATGAGAAACCATTAGTGCATTTGTTACCGCACTAGCTCCGATACTACTTAATCCAGGAATTTGATCGTTGTTGATACAAGTAACTCTGGACCATCTTTTGGTTATACTAGGATAAATTGCACCTCTGAAAACTAATGTTTTCCCATAAAAAAGGCACTCCGTAATTGCAAACTCTCGGTTTTATTTATAATCAAACCTAATTTCTTAGTCCAAATCCCTATCCCCTTCATTATGTTGTCATTGATACGTCGAATGGATTCTAAGTTGTTTTTAAGTTCCTCAGCATTTTTTGCAGGTTGTACTTTAAATCGTGTACAGATGACCTGGTTGTCTCCTTGAGCCAAAACATTTATATCTGTATTTCTTAAAAGGGCCTCTCTCAATATAACTAGCAGGTTTACAATACTCCAACCCTTTTGTCTTATTCCTTCAAATCCCCCGCGTTGCCCGTTCCAAGTCACCAAGTATTTATTTGGGTCTACATTCACTAATGTATTACCGACAACCCTCATCTTGTCCGGTCTTTCTTTGTAGTATACTAATGATTTCTCAAAAAATTCATGAGACCTTGATATCAACCTGTCAAATCCAAGAAACTTATCCATTACTGTGAACACAGGTGCAGTTGCCGCATGGCTTTGGTGATTGTTCCATTTTTCGTAGTCTATGTGGTTTGCATGGTTTACTAGGTCATACATTGTTTCACCTTGTCCATAAGCTATCTTCAACAATTTTTTGGTTAAATTATTAAGGTCATCAGCCATGGTCAGTCCATCAAACAGAGGAATATAATATCTCTGAATTAGGTATTCTGTAACAACAAAATATTGTCTCAAATTCCAGCTCATTAAGGAAAAGAACCGCCCAATTCTTTTTACTTCCCGCTCTTTACATTTTAACCCTATTATTAAGTCATTGAGACTTAAGCCAAAATCATGAATTTTCTGCAGGAATGTCGGCCTTGTAATGTGTTGGCTGTATATAGAGTCAATGCCCGGTTGTGTTCACTGATGTCAGATTGCTCTGATCGCAAAAATAATCGGACTCGTTGCTGATCCGATGCCATGGGATAAATGAATACGTCGTTGAACTCTATGATTTGGTTCCTCATTACGACATAGACCTCTGTGGTGAAGGAACTACCACTCTCGGGCAACAGAATTTTGACGTCCTTGAAAAAATATGCAAATGATAAAACAGATTATTTCTCATTAATGAGATAGTTAAAATAAGTCGTAAAGATTATGCAACCATTTTTCTCCAGTAATTTCGAAAAATTCTTCCGTAATAATAAGATAATTTTCATTAGACTCTCTTCGGATCTGACCTCCATGTCAAAGACCATCAGGTCCAGTTGTAGGGTAAAGCGGTCCTTCAGTGTCTTGAACCACTCCCATGTTGACTCTTTTGTCAAATCGTTGGGACTTATAGCATTTGACAAATAATTGATACATCTCGTTTGTGTTTCCATCCCCAAATGTTCTATAGAAGAAGGGGGTCCAGGGGAAGATCACTTTAAAAACACATCTTTATACTCAGTCAATGTGTTGTAGATAACTCTACCTCCGGGGAATTGTCGCAAGAGCTTAGCAGTCATTGCCCCTGATCCATCACCTCCACATAACCCATCCTTCATACTGATCTTCTCAGCCTTTAGAATCTCCCCTAATTTTATGTGAGCTCCAGTTGCAAGTTGAGGAATTCTTAGACCCGAAATCAAACGGCAAATCTTTCTTACAGAGGGTGTAATGTCTGTCTCTTGTGGGATTGATGTGAACCTAATTTGGAGAGATATCGGGTTGTCTCTCTCTCTATTTTCGAATGTGTCCTTCAAACAAAAGAAGAACAAAATGTAAAGTTGCCAACCGCAAGCAAATTTGGAAGAACTGAAATTTTTTACAGACAAATCTTGTCTGGTCTTTTTTGGATCGTCCCAGATGCAATGCAAGACTTATTTTGACAGCGCCCACAAAAAAATAAATAAAATTAACCGGCATCATGGTTGCATGTCAGTACTGCATCGACATATCTGCAAGAAAGTGCCCAAAAACTCGCAAGACTTCAAAACTGTAAAACGGTGGCAATCGCGAGCCTGGGGGGGGGGGGGGGGGGGGGGGGGACTAATGTTTAACCAATAGCGTATATCGTGGGACGAACTGAGCCGAAAGCAGGAATTGGTCAGAAAGCGGAGGGACGCACATAACAACACTGCTCCGTGAAATGTTGACCGCCAACCGCCCTAATCGTATAATTCCCCCGTACTTCCTTTATACCTCCATGTTGTTTTCTTTTTTAATTTATTTGCGCAGGAATTTTCCCAAAACTAGAGGTGGGCTTACTGCCAGGAATATACTCCCGGGTAGGGTAATTCCCTCTGCGTACTTACGAAATGTTTCTGGTACACGTCCTGAATGCGCTCCTCGATGACAGCTCCAGCGTTGTCTTGCTCTCGATGTGCCATGCCACTACCGACTCGGCCTCCCGTGCACTCAGGGAGCGCAGAAATTCTTCGGCGAATACAATCTTCTTCCGCTGTTTCACAGTCACTTCGCCTTCAATGACCGCGTCCAGCGACAGGTAGGTTATTAGCCTCAAAAACAGAGATAGCTCCATTATCTCGTGCGGACAGAGGACCTCCATGGTCAGCATCTTGGCGAGCAACTGGTAGTAGACGGGGACGGGCTTCTCCATGACTGGCCGCTCCTTTGAGAGACGACTTATATACAGTTCTAATTCAACTTGGGAATTCAATTTGGAAAAACTGAAATTTTTAATGTAGAATATGACTTTGCCGCACGGTTTGCACGATCGTTCCAGGGGAATTATTGAGAGATTCTTGGCCCACGTATATCTATCATTCTTGCCACCACACCGCGCGCAAGACGCATCAGAAAATTAGGTGCTCTCTTTCTGAATTTTTTGTCTCTCTCTCTATATTCGAATGTGTCCTTCAAACATGTGGACAGACCAACTTTCCACAACAGAAAGCGTCTCCCAGGTCCACTGGAATTATTGAGAGATTCTTGGCCCTCCAAAGGAGGGCCCCAAAAATGCACTTAGGAGGCTTTGCGCTTTCGCCCTTTGCGCTCGGCCTCCCTAAGCGCGGCTACATAGTAGCCATGATGTGGACGGACCAACTTTCCACAACAGAAAGCGTCTCCCAGGTCCACTGGGTCCCTTACCCCGGCAGGCGGGGCATTGTGCAGGGAGTCCAAAAATTTCACCTCGCTAGGTGACATCGTCGCCCTCCTCAGGGCCCTATCTCTCTCCAACGCCTCGTGCAATTTCTTCACCTCCTCCACTTCCGACACGATTTGAAATCGCTTCCCTGCACAAAACAAAATTTGAAACTTTAAATTATTAAAGACTTATCTTTATCAAGACAACACCCACAAAAAAAAAAAAAAAAAATACGATTCCACAAAGTGAAATCCTAGGAGGCCCGAAGTAGAGTCAGACGATATTGCAGAAAGTTTGTAGATTTTTTAAATTTTGTAGTTTTTCTGATGGTTAGAAGTGTCTTTCGAATGCTATGTGACTGATTTGATCTCGAAGGAGAGGAGAGTAGAAGGAGTGAGAAGTGTGAAGAAGAAATATGAATGATTCGTTGAGAAAATATTGGATGAATATTGGAATGCTATCAAAAAGAAAAAGAACTGTATTTTTTGGCGAAGTTAAATAATTGCCAAGCGAAAAAGTTTGTCGGAAGAGAGTTTAGAATTTTGTGGGAAGATTGGTAGTTGCAGTGTTCTAGGTTCTTTCCAGCAAGCAGCTGGCATTCTCATCACTGGCTACTCTAGCAAGCCCTAGTCTCGCTCAGGGTCTCAACTGCATTCTCAATCTGTACGCCAACAATGCAACGCGTCGCCCCGCGGTTGCTACAACAGTCATCGTGTGATCGAGAGCGGTCTCTGGCGGTCGACGATAGCACGCTCTGTCTGCTGGGCACGGAACTACCGACCGAACCTCAATCCTTTAAACTTAAAAATGTTTATTCTCAGCTCACATCGAATGATAGGAGTGCTGACTACTTTTCAACGTCTGGGGCAGGCATGAAAACGTTGATAAATCTTACTTTCATTAAGTGATACAGTTATGGAATACAACTCGAAGATGTCTTTTCAGGTACATTTATTGTTATTATTAAAAAGTGAAATTGATTGATAAAATTAAAAAGGTTAAAAGGTTAGAGGTTAAAAGTTAAAAAGAACTCCACAAAGTGTTAGGCGCCGTACTTCTTTTATATCAATTGTTATGTACGAATGTGTTGAGTCCTTGTACCATAGTTCCATATTCATTTAACGCATAATGTTTCGTTTTCTCACCATCTTTATATTCTAAACTAAATAGCATAGCGCGAGGCTTTGCGTGAGTATACCAACTTCATTCGTGAATACAATTCCTGCTCCGCGGCACACAATGACCAATATATGCATTTAATGATCCCCTGTCTGCAAGAGCTTAGCTGGGCTACACCGAATTCCGACAGAGCGTATCACTGGTCCCTTGCTCCACAATCTCCATCCTCACTGGCCTCAAGGCGGTGGCAACAAGGCCGGCTCCCGTACGCGGTCCGAAATGCGACGTGAGGCCGCGCGCAACGCCGCGTCGTCACTGGCATCGACAACCAGCCCGGCATTACGCACTGCATCCACAGCCCCCAGCAGTCCAGCTTCAGCGGCCTCACAGCCGGCAGAGAGGCCCCTTCGGCCCATCTGCGCCGCCAAATCCGAATCCATGGCTTCAAAAATAACTTTTCAAAGCCACTGCTGGCCGGTGCTGAGGCGCGCCGTTTCAGCTGACCATAAAGAAGGGCCGCACTTGCCGACAACGGCAAATGCAATGTGCGCCTCTGCTGCATTGATGTTCGCAGCTCCACCAGCTGAGCGTTGACACTTTTTCTCAGCGCGCACACCTTGAGCGTTTCCTGGAAATATCGGTCGGCGGATGGTCGCAAACCGACCGCGGCTGCGTCCAGACCGCTGTCCAGCACTGCAGCTTGACGCGGCGCATCAGCGGCCGCTGGCTCAGCGAGGGAGCTAAGGTTCAACTCCAGGAGAGCGTCATCGTCTAAATCAGCAAACATGTCTACCTGACCGACAGCACCGTGGTCGTCAACAGGGCTGACAGGAGGCGA
Source organism: Odontothrips loti (assembly GCA_038380765.1). Lineage (NCBI taxonomy): Eukaryota > Metazoa > Arthropoda > Insecta > Thysanoptera > Thripidae > Odontothrips > Odontothrips loti. The sequence goes on from CM076255.1 coordinate 1,380,763, forward strand.
CAGGGGCGGTTCCAGCGGCTTATGTGGAGGGAGATTGGGTAAAGACGGAGAAGAAGCGACAAGGCGCGGACCCGGAGACTGATGCGGGTCGAGATGAGCAGAACAAGGAGAGGAACCAGTAGGCCAACAAGACAGAGCCGCCGGATGGTCGTCGGTCGAAGCCGAAGGCGAAACAGACGCGGCGGTCGTCAACAGATGAGATGGATGAGATGGAGATGAGATGATATTGAGGTTCTTATTTGAAGTTTCCATAAGTGTTATTATTAAGTTTCTTGCTCCGTTATATTACATCCAACCTACTTTGAAGCCATAAAGGGGCGGTTTTTTCGCATCCTCAGATCGCGCCGCCAATGTTTACAACACCGAAGCATAGCTGGGCGAAGGCTGTGACTGTCACCCACATCAATCACCCAGGTAGCCCTTGAACACACAACGCAGAACATTGCGGCGTTCATCCCGGTTGACAGAAGCCAGGCTGAACTTCGGCCTCTCGTCTGGCCGGTCCCAACGGGACGTCGAAGCTGCGTGTTGGGCCTACCAAATTCGCGAATCAAGTAGGCCCTCAACAACCAGACGCCCCCACAGAACAGCGTCACGAGTTGCGTGACACGGAAAACGTCACGGGGCTAGATGGAACTGCCCACGAAATATACGGTTTTTCTTTGGTAGTCCCTTGGCGGGCACAAGCGGCATTGTCGCACGGCAACTCGGTGCACCGCCGGCATGAGATGACAAGACATGCCTCTGACACGATTTGAAATCGCCCTCCTGCACAAAACAAAATTTGAAACTTAAAATAATTAAACACTTATCTTTATCTAGACAACACCCACAAAAAAAAAAAACTGCATCTTTGTTGCAACGTGTGGTGCTGGCTGGTGGTACTGACTTCGGAAGTTCGTGCATTTTCCCTGTCGTCTTCATGTGCGTAATTTTTCTTTCCCCTCTTTGACGCCGAGTAGGGTGTCCATAATGATGACTTCACTGGTGACTGCCTGCTTCAAATTACGGATGAGATTGGAATCCGAGTCCTCGACCTGCAATGAGTAAAGCGCATATTTTATCTTAACGGGCGTTCAACAATTTTTTCGAAAGATCACTGCGCCTGCGAAAGCGTAAGTGAAAAGGGCTGCGGTGAAGGGGTGGGGGCAAAGGGATGTACTTTTGGAGGGCCGGGGAGGGGGGGCAGGACAGCGAGGGAAAATAGGGAGGGAGGGGGGGGGGGGTGTTACTGGGATCACCCGATACTCACCTTGAAATGGGACTGGAGTTTCTCAAGATCACAGCCTGACACTTCGCCTACTTTCTCCAGAGGCGCAAGAAAATTTACCAAATCCAGGACAGCCTCGCTGGGCGTCAAAATACCCTGACAAAGGTCGTGGTGGCCATGGGATTCAAGAACTTTCACAACCTGTAAAAAAAAAAAAAAAAAAAAAAAAATCAGACTAGGCGATGAGAAAGAAAGAAACGTAACACACCGCGGAGTCCGCACTCGAAGGCGCCCCTGGTCAAGGCCCCCCCCCCCTGTCTGTCTGAAACTGATAGTTTTCACGGCAAACAAAAAATTAACAAAAACACGCGCACGCACTCACTCGAAGGCGCCCTTGGAGCACCCCGCGGCTCGCGCCAGTGCCTTCACGGGGGCGGCGCGCGGTGCTCCCCCCCCCCCCACCTTTCCCTCCCCCGGGGTTTGTGGTTCAAATAATTACTGTGTAGGCAGAACCAGGGGTGGCAACAGCGTCAAAGCGCCTGGTTCCATGCGGTAGCGAGCTGAAATTTGTCTCAAATAGTTCGCATTATAACAATGAGGCCAGGTGTGCTTTAGACCTTCAATTGAGATATTAGCAAAGGTTATGCCTTGGAAGTTGCTAATATGCAAAGATATAGGAGTTTTCACTTGACCTTGCTGAGTTATAAGGGTCGCAAAACTTATCTACGATTCTGCGTTTTCACAGAGATTTGCCACTTAGGACGGAGTATCGACCATTTCACGCAGTAAATATGAGTTAACTGGAAATATGAGTATCCCACCAGATGTAAAACGTACTCCTCTATCCGAGGGGACAACCACTCATTAAAAATGTGAACAGAGATTTGAGGATTTCGTCGGATTACACCCCGCAGTTTTCGTTAATTTTAGAATTTTATTCCTTTTCTGGCCATTTCAGCCTGTGTATGTACTATTTTTCGGCATAAAGTCCAAGTCCAACTTCAAATTCGCAATTTTTATCACTTTCTTCTTAAAAATTTCTAGAATTTTGTACACATGATTACGCTAGTGATTCGCCCCTCGCCTCTATCCAATGAAACCAACCCGGAGCGAATCGCAGTTCATTAGTTTCGAAGATAATTTGAATATATTGGAGCGCTACCGCATCGAACCAGGCCCTCCCACGTGTGGCAGAACAAAATTTTCTTGTAATTTGGGGAAAAATTCGCACTCACCTTTCTTCTTCCAGCCTGAATCGTCGGGGTGTATGACGCCCTGTGAGGCTGCGGCAAGTGGAGAGATTTCTTGGGCTGCCCCAGGTTAAAGTTGAACTTGCCCTTTCTTCTCTTCACCAACCGGACGGCTTCAGAAAAAGGCTCTACGAGCCCCCTTACTTCCGCCTCTGCGCCTCTGATCGCAGTCGTGCGCAGCTCATGGTACTGCAGGGTGAAAGTATGCCGCAATACGGTGTTCTGGACGTGGGCCAAACAGTCATCCCGCATTAGGTCTTCCAGAGCCTTAACGATATTGCCCCCTTGGTCTGTCGTCCACCATAATTTCTGGAAGTCTTCCTTTTTTACACCTACACCCTTCATTTTTTCTTCCAGAACGGCCCTAATATTTTCTGGATTTTTTTATTTAGTGGCATGGGAAACTTTACAGTTAACAGTTTGTGGGACTCGAGCTGGAATTCTGTATTAAAATGTGCTGTCACGCTGATGTAGGCGAATTGACGCAAATCGTCTGTCCACATATCTGTCGTACCCCCCCCCCCCCGTCCTCTCTAGCTAGCGCAGCATTCAGCCGAGGGACTACTTCTTGACGGGCCTCGTCACACAGGTCCACCAGGTGTCTCTGGACCGTGGAGCTGTTACAAACTAATTTACATTTACACGCCCAACAGCAGCTCCGACGTTGATGGCATACTGCAGAAGCCTTTTCATTGCGTCACCCGTCACTAAATCGATAGAGCACATTGATTCTGCACACATTTCTGCCAATTTGTCGGCCATCGACGACTTCAAGTTGGGTGGCAAAGCGGAAGCATCCAACGTTTGATCCCCCCCCTCCCCCATTCCCATCAACTGCACCACCCCCACACGCAGGCCCCCTCACGTGCTTCAACATTGAAGATGTGCCGGTGTTCGTCTAGAACACCATGATAGTCTTGCAGCGTGTGCACCTGACCGCCCCCACTTCATGTTTCGTCGATGCGTTCACCACAAGCTCGAACGCATCCCAGCGAGCACTTCTTTTCCCCTTCGTACGAGGCTTGTCGATGCAGATAAACACGCTGTTCTCGATTTTTTTCTGCACATCACCTACATCTAGGGCGGGTGCGGGCGCGTCTGTTGACATTGACGACGAAGCCGACGCCTCTGACGGCGGGGGATTGTTTTCCTGGTATTTTGCAGACGGCTCCCGGTTAAACGCTGCCGCCTTCTCCGGGTTTCTCTCCACCTACCTCTCCCTGGCCCACTTCCGCTGCTGCTCTTTGGTAAGGCCAGAAGTTTTGGGTCGGCCTCGCTTTTTTTGGGAAGCCTACCGTGGCTCCTCTTGGCCGGAGGTGCTTCGTCGAGGGGTTGACTGACGGGGCTCGTGCCCGGTCGACGGCTCCGGTAACTCTCCCAGATCCGGAACCGGGTCCGGGCGAAGAAATGGAGGCCACCGTCGTCGCTCGGGGCGTGGACCAGGAGGAGGGCGAACAAGGCGTCCAAGTCGGCGCACGAGAGCAGACGTGAAACGCCGTCAGCGTCCTCCCGACCCATCCGGTCCCCGCCCTGCGGCTCGAAGACGAGAAAGTCTCCTCCACCGCCCGGCCACATTGCAACAGTGCCCCTGTGGGTGGTGAACACCTAGGTACTGTGCGCCGGCGACTGGGTCAACGCCTCCGACATTTCAAAAAGGCGGCAGCAGCAATGGGAGTGTCGTTGCAGCGGGGGTAGACGTGGGCTACGATCCTGGTAGTGTCGACCGGCCTTTCATCAAGTTGTTGTTGCAGCTCTTGAATTTTTTGGTCTTTGACATCTATTTCCTTTTGAAGTTTGTCCACTTTGGCGGTTAAAGCACTCAAGGCACTTGAAATTGATTAAGTCGCGTCGATGACTGCCCTGCTGATCAACGATTCCAGTTCATCTTTGCCCATGTCACCAACTTTCGTGTTTTTGTTATTCTGTGTTCTGCTGCGGGACGCCATGTTGACACTGGTTGGTACCAACGTCACACCACTCAAGTCACTGATATTTCGGTTGGCACACGTGGGGCCGGGGCCACCTAACCTCGCTGACCACACGCTTGTCACAAACAAGGAACAGCTTGGAACGAGAATCAGCAGCCTTTTCCCTTCAATGCCACACCTGCCTCAGATATCAGTTCACACGTCAGATCCCACACATCAGGTCCACGCAGCTGGATACACCTTCAGGGACACAAGAAACCGACACACAATCGCGAGCGTTACTCCTCCATGGAGAGAAATAAGATGGAGGCGGCACAGAATGAGCAGACGGCTAGAGCCGGCGGCGCTTAGTGCCAACTGAAATCACCATTGAAGCCGGACCCCTTACCTTCAGAGGTCAACGGGAAACTTGCCTAATCAAGTTATTGCAACATTTCCACCTCTTATTCCACCTTAATTTGACCATCATGTAACCACCATCTTATGTAGTTTTTCAAGCAGTGCATAGCCAGCTCTCCTGAGTCCAGCAGATCTAAGTTGTTAGAATGGACGTCTTAAAAAGAGGGGGCGGAGGGGGTCTTCTTGAAAACAGACAGAGGCGGACAGGAGAGGGGGGGCGTTGGGGGGCTACGAAAAGCCCAGACTCGTGGCCGTATACTTTTTGGATGGCCCATCTGGCCACGGCGGTCTTCCAGCGAGAAATCAGATAATTTCAAAAAGTGCTATTACTTGCAAAACTACTGTTTAAGGACGCGTTTTAAAGTAGATTTAAGCCTTTGCAGTGATAGTAAGGATACTTGGAACTCCAAACACAGCTATTTTTCGAAATTTGCAAGTCTGAATATTTACCGAAGGATACAACGTTTTTCGAGGTCGGGTAGTATTACCACAAGTAACGGTAACTGACCGACTCTGACCGGTAACACTTCAAATCCCTACATGTACGTGACATAGTTTCAGTTGGGTTAAGTGCGGGTTCTTACCGATGGAGGTGGAGGAGCAGAGGCTAGGGTTTGGCGGTATCAGGTTTTCGAAACCGGTATAAGGTATTGAAAAAAACCGTTTGGCAAAAAGGTATACGGTATTCCGGTATGTACCGATTTACCGGTTTTCCGGTGTTTACCGATTTTCCGGTATTTACCGTTGTACCGGTATTCCGGTATTTACCGTTTTTAACCTTAAAAATAGTGTACAGGGTTCCATAACCTAACAACACGTAACGCCACAATGTTGCAAAACTTTTATTTTTAGTCTAGCAATTACGTTGCTGTTAATTTAATTTATATTAATTCCGGAGCTATTAACGTTAATAACATTAACATTTGCTTCCTGATACGTTATTACGCTCCTCGTTATAGATATTCCCGTTAAAAGAAAAGCGTGTCCTTTGCCTAAGCCTCTAGGACCGGCCAGGCGAGTGTCAAAACCCATGGCTAGGCGTTATTATGCCGTTATTTTATAACGTCATTGTCACAACATTGCCCCTGCGTTAATAAGAAATAACGTCAAAAGAGACGATATTTGTTAAAGTTATGTGTTTTGTTCATAACATTTAACGTAACGACAATCCCTAATGTTACGTTAAGTTATGGAACTCTGCTGGTATAACGACCATTACCTTAAAATTAAAATGTGGAAAACCGTTTTTTCTGTCAGCTATGGGCTGCAAGGAAACCCAAAGTTGACGCTAAGAGGGGAAAACCACCTCTTGCTCGTCAAAAAAAACACATAATTATTGATGTAGACCTGATAACCGCTACTTATTTGACTGATTTTATTCGCAATAGTCATAGGGAATAGGTAAAAATACAAACTATTGTGAGGCTGGGCGGTATACTGGTTTTACCGCTATTGTCAGTTTTATCGGTGGGCCGGTATACCGGTTTAACCGGTTTGGCCGGTATACCGGTTTGGCAGGTATACCGTTTTTTTCCAAAACTCAATAACGTCCATCAGGTATAAAAAAATACGATTCCACAAAGTGAAATCCTAGGAGGCCCGGAGTGGAGTCAGACGATATTGCCGAGATTTTGTAGATTTTGTAAATTTTGTAGTTTTTCTGATGGTTTGAAGTGTCTTTTGAATACGTGTGTGACAAAAAGGATCGGGAAGGAGAGGAGAGTAGGAGTGAGAAGTGTGAAGAAGAAATATGAATTCCTTGAGAAAATATTGGATAAATGTTGGAATGCTATCAAAAAGGAAAAAACTGTATTTTTTGGGTAAGTTAAACAATTGTTAAGCGAAAAAAATTGTCGGAAGAGAGTTAAGAATTTCGTGGGAAGATTGGCAGTTGTAGTGTTCTAGGCTCTTTCCAGCGAGCAGCTGGCATTCTCACCACTGGCTACTCTGGCTAGCCCTAGTCTCGCTCAGGGTCTCAACTGCATTCTCAATCTGTACACCAACAATGCAACGCGGTGCCCCGCGGTTGCTACAACAGTCATCATGTGATCGAGAGCGGTCTCTGGCGGTCGACGATAGCGCGCTCTGTCGGCTGGGCACGGAACTATCGACCGAACCTCAATCCTATGAACTTAAAAATATTTATTCTCAGCTCACATTGAATGACAGGAGAACTAACTACTTTTCAACGTCAGGGGCAGGCACGAGAACGTTGATAAATCTTACTTTCTAAGACTCCTCCACATCTTGGCTGGTTCACTTGGTTGGAAATTTTTGAAGAGTATGACATAAAGCTACCACACTCATTGCACAGCATTGCTTCCCAGCATTTTTAAACACTCCATGGTATTTATTAGCTGTTCCTTGAAGAACCGTCACACCCACAATCAAAATTAGCGCGCACAACTCAAAACAGATGAAACCGACCTCGTTGTCCTCAATTGTTTTGTTTGCCATCACCCGTCGTCATGGTGTTGGATGAAACATTCAGGAGGAAAGTATAGTCGGAAGTCAGTAGTATAGGTGCGAAAAAAATAAATTCTTTAGTTAAACAAATTTTAAAAATGTGGTTGAATGCAGTGAGCGCCCGGTGTTGGTAGAAAAGAAGCCCGATTCTACGATTTCTTCTTGGCTCATCCTAGAAAAATAACAATTGTGAGTTTAGACAGGAAATCTTCATAAGCGTTTCAGCTTGAACACCACAAATGCACCATTCTGACGGGTAGCCGGTAACGGTCTGAACTTGTCAAGAAAAGGGCACTGTACCACGACACAGAGCACCTATACTACTGAAGTCGACTCACGGCACGTTTGAAAGTCCGTACCTTTCGCCGCATTGGTGGCCGGCCACCCCAAGCTTGATGTATCAACTTTTCAAACGCAGCAGTTGCGTCTTTCGTTACGACTCTACTACTTGGGAGGTCCAAATCCGAAAATGTTCAAAAGTTTTGGGGCCGACTCGCAAAAAGTTTCATTTTGGCATTAAAAAAACGTGTGCAAAACCGGAAATCTGTCGGAAAATATTTAGGGGTCGCGCAGGGGTCACGGGCCAAGTGCCCTTATGAAGAGAGAAAATCAATGTTTTTGAAAATTCCCAAGTAAAGATGAAAGGTCAACCTGGCCTAAGTAGGTTCCCAGAGGACTCAAATTTCAAAGAAAACACTGGATCTTTTACGGTTATCGAGATATCGGCGTCTTAAGTGCGTAAATCGAGCAAAAACACGAAAAGCGAGGGTTTGCTTGATGTTTGCGGCAGGGTTGCAAGGGGGTGCTGGCGGTGAACTTCCCACACCTGCCACACTCTGCCTGGCGTTCCAAGTCCTCCTCGGACATGGCCAGTTCCAGACCGCGCTGCATGGTTGGTGGGCAAGGCAGGCCCAGATCCTAGCTCTGCTCCATCCTGGTGCGCTGGTCCCCGCAGATGTCGCAGCGGAGGGTGGTGGCCTCTAGCCCCAGCTCCTGCTGCAGGGCTCCTAGGAGTGCGAGGAAGACCTGGTGGCTGTCCTCCTGCACCCCCGGGACGTAGCCGGGCACCAGGTCCGGCAGCAGCTGGAGGGTGGCGGTGGGCGTGGTGGTGGTGGTGGAGCGGTGGTGGTCCGCAGGGACCGCACACGCGAAACAGCCCGCCCTGGCGCACTGCCCGGGTTGGTGGCCCCGGACAGCCGCCATCAGGGCACTGCATCGGAACAAAATCTGGAACAAGTCATGGAGAAATAAGATGGAGGCGGCACAGAGTGGACGGACGGCTAACCGCTAACCTTACTAAAATTTTCACGATCGGTCATACCCAGCCCCACCTACCCCCACCCACCCCCCACCCACTAAAGGCCGCATTGCAAGCCCCGTGGCCCCGGCCATCTGCACACCAAATCGCATCCCGCTAGCACCAACCCCTGCCGAGCAACCCCTAAAAACCAAACTCAATTTTTGAAAATTTGCTTTTTTTGGCACTTATCGGTATGCGAGGGGTCCAAAAATTTCGTCAGAGATGGACGAGGGGTGGATCATCAATCTTCCGTCAAGAAATCCGGCCCTTAAAATTTGCAGCCCTTAGCATGGGGGTAACGACCTTCATTCTTTTTCTGTACATGACAAATTGTTTATACCACCTTTGGTGGTGAACATTGGTGTATTCCAGCATTGCTGGAGGTCAACCTCCTCGAGGCCAATTCACGAAGTGACTGACACAGCACGCATCTGGCAGATGCTAAGAGATTCAACACATATAACAGGCAGCATTAAAAACATTGGCAAGTGCTCCTTCACTAGGTTTAGTAAACCGTCCCACCCTCCAACAAGCCAGCTGTTAAGATGTGGAGTTAATGTTAGACTTTGGTTCTGCCATTCCAGCCCGGCCTGTTAGAGGTGGTTGAACAAATTAAGCGCCTCGTGTTGCTGAAAAAGACGCCTAATCCGGATCTTTCTTCTTGGCTCATCCTAGAAAAATAACAATTGTGAGTTTAGACAGGAAATCTTCATAAGCGTTTCAGCTTAAACACCACAAATGCACCTACAGCAAGTCTCTTCTTTTTCAGCCCTAATTTTGCAAGCCTCTCTAGTCTTTTGCTCAGTTTTTGGGGGCACTTCTGTCTGAAACACAAGGTAACAGTGAGTCTACTGGCACCATACGTCATATACCACCGACGATTGTATTCGTAGGAATTACTACCGATAAGGTGTTGGATGTCTATTCGTACGAATAGCGTTTAGGGTACTTATACGTAGTAATTACTACGAATAAGGACCCTAAATCCTATTTGTAGTAATTCAAAAAGAACCTCAAATGAACCATGTCTCAGAAGAAAACGTTTAAAGAATAAACATAAAAAATGAAAGGAGAAAAACCTACCTATCTGAAGCCTCATTCTAATTACAACCATTCCTCTTCTTCCGTAGTTCTATTGCTCTCCTTTTTCTGTACATCACAAATTGTTTATACCACCTCTGGTGGTGAACATTGGTGTATTCCAGCATTGCTGGAGGTCAACCTTCTCCAGGCCAATTCACAAAGTGACTGACACAGCACGCATCTGGCAGATGCTAAGAGATTCAACACATATAGCAGGCAGCACTAAAAACATTGGCAAGTGCTCCTTCACTAGGTTTAGTAAACCGTCCCACCCTCCAACAAGCCAGCTGTTAAGATGTAGAGTTAATGTTAGATTTTGGTTCTGCTATTCCAGCCCGGCCTGTTGGAGGTGGTTGAACAAATTGAACGCCTCGTGTTGCTGAAAAAGGCGCCTTATCCGGATCTTTCTTCTAGGCTCATCCTAGAAAAATAACAATTGTGAGTTTAGACAGGAAATCTTCATAAGCGTTTCAGCTTGAACACCACAAATGCACCTACAGCAAGTCTCTTCTTTTTCAGCCCTAATTTTGCAAGCCTCTCTAGTCTTTTGCTCAGTTTTTGGGGCACTTCTGTCTAAAACACAAGGTAACAGTGAGTCTCGGCGGCTCCAGCTTGCCTACGTCAGCACTTCAAATTGTGGCTTCAAGACCCCTTGACATTCTCCCATCGAGCTTGAGTCTCGCACCTACCACGCATTCTTCACAGGATCCTCCTCGCTGAACCAGCGATAAGCTCTTCGCGCAGCGTTTGCAACACTCTCGCCCTCCTTCATGAAGCCCACGACGGTCCGTGCCACATCCACGAAAGGCCCAGAGGCGCGGCGCAATGCGGCCTCATTAAGTTCTTGAATGGAGTACACCGACAGCGCCCTGCCAAGCGCTGATAACAGGTCGGCCTTCTGTCTGTCCTCCGCAAGGCGTGGGCGCCCGCGGGGAAGCGTTGGCGGTGGTGATTGCCTGAAAGCTTTTCCGATCTCTGATAACTATTCTGATTTCTGCTTCCAGAGAAAATGCTATCAGGATATCCTGACAGCTTTCATTTAATGTTAAGCTGTTCATCTCGAGAACAGTGCGCGCTAGCTTAAATCTGACTACAGATTTGGATGAGACTCGATTTTGACCTTTTAGTGGCGATTTTCGCACGACCCTTCGCCGCATTGTTGGCCGGCCACCCCAAGCTTGATGTATCAACTTTTCAAACGCAGCAGTTTCGTCTTTCGTTGCGACTCTACTACTTGGGAGGTCCAAATCCGAAAATGTTCAAAAGTTTTGGGGCCGACTCGCAAAAAGTTTCATTTTGGCATTAAAAAAATGTGTGCAAAACCGGAAATCTGTCGGAAAATATTTAGGGGTAGCGCAGGGGTCACGAAGCGCCCTTATGAAGAGAGAAAATCAATGTTTTTGAAAATTCCCAAGTAAAGATGTAAGGTCAACCTGGCCTAAGTAGGTTTCCAGAGGACTCAAATTTCAAAGAAAACACTGGATCTTTTACGGTTTTCGAGATATCGGCGTCTTAAGTGCGTAAATCGAGCAAAAACACGAAAAGCGAGGGTTTGCTTGATGTTTGCGGCAGGGTTGCAAGGGGTGCTGGCGGTGAATTTCCCACACCTGCCACACTCTGCCTGGCGTTCCAAGTCCTCCTCGGACATGGCCAGTTCCAGACCGCGCTGCATGGTGGGTGGGCAAGGCAGGCCCAGATCCTAGCTCTGCTCCATCCTGGTGCGCTGGTCCCCGCAGATGTCGCAGCGGAGGGTGGTGGCCTAGAGTGTTACATTTTGCACGAAGTATGAAAATGTCAACATGTACCATTCTTATCCGATGCTACGACCAAATACAAGAATTTTGATACCTCGGTGAGCTCGATCGGACCACGGGAAAAGGTCGCACAACGGCCTTGAAGTTACGACATTCGAAAATTCGGTTATACGCATACAGTGCCCTAGACGATCGTATCTACGCGCCAAAGTATTCGTTTCTCAGAAAATTTCATAGAATGAAGTTTGCTGGGCATGGTGTGTTTAGTCTTAGGAAGTTTTCGAAATTCAAAATTTTCAAAAAATTGCAAACCGTGTTGCCTACCTACAAGGGGTACAATGTTTATTTCTTTAAAATTACAGGTACGTATACACGGATTTTTTGTATTTTCCGTTTCTTTTACCGTTCTTAGTCTTAAAATAATTTAAAAAATTCTAAATATGTTATTTTAACATACAATACACAACAATAATCACTGCAATACACTACAATACTACACTACAGCTTATTTTTTTTTCGGTCTTCTGCAACTGTAATCATCAAAACCTGCCTTTCAGATTCATTGGTGGTCAGTTTGTTCCCCTTGAGATACTGTGTGATAAGTTTTACTGAGCGTTCCGCGCAATCATTTACCACCTTGAAATTCTGTACAACAAATCGCCCATACTTGAAAAACTCGTCATTTTCCCACTCGATAGGATCCTTGTCGAGAAAAGATGGTGAGATACCCGTCACCTCGAAGAAGTTCATGGATTCCTTCCTTACGAAATCCCTCAAACGTAGACCACGGAGAGAATCGTCCAGACCGACTTCAGCACGCATACAGACGTCTCCATCTACATCTGCTGGGTCGCCGGAGTCCTGCACCTCCTGGAGAGCACAGGCAAGAGCTCTCTTCTCCTTAATGTCCAGCTTGTCGTCGAAGAGGGAAAAGCAGAGCAGCTTGGGAGACAGATACCAGAGGTGAGTAGAGAACTTATCCAGAGCCGCATTCCAGTGTGATCCTATGTGCCGGTTTGTATACAGTTTTTGCAGGAAAGCCAGGTCGGCACGGGGAGCAAAGGTGGCGATCGGCGCAATGTACCACTGTTGGACGTAGGCCCGGCAGACAAATACATTCAGCTTGAATAATTTGGCGTCATCCGCACTTGACAATTTCAGCTGATGGCCTAACATCCACGTTTTGAGACTGTATATTGCCGGCATCATCCACCTGGTCTTGCTTAGTGCACCTGGCTTCTTGAAAGCGTACACTTGAGCTGTTCCTCTTCGCGGGTGGCGTGGTTCCTGGAACAGCTCAAGTGTACGCTTTCAAGAAGCCAGGTGCACTAAGCAAGACCAGGTGGATGATGCCGGCAATATACAGTCTCAAAACGTGGATGTTAGGCCATCAGCTGAAATTGTCAAGTGCGGATGACGCCAAATTATTCAAGCTGAATGTATTTGTCTGCCGGGCCTACGTCCAACAGTGGTACATTGCGCCGATCGCCACCTTTGCTCCCCGTGCCGACCTGGCTTTCCTGCAAAAACTGTATACAAACCGGCACATAGGATCACACTGGAATGCGGCTCTGGATAAGTTCTCTACTCACCTCTGGTATCTGTCTCCCAAGCTGCTCTGCTTTTCCCTCTTCGACGACAAGCTGGACATTAAGGAGAAGAGAGCTCTTGCCTGTGCTCTCCAGGAGGTGCAGGACTCCGGCGACCCAGCAGATGTAGATGGAGACGTCTGTATGCGTGCTGAAGTCGGTCTGGACGATTCTCTCCGTGGTCTACGTTTGAGGGATTTCGTAAGGAAGGAATCCATGAACTTCTTCGAGGTGACGGGTATCTCACCATCTTTTCTCGACAAGGATCCTATCGAGTGGGAAAATGACGAGTTTTTCAAGTATGGGCGATTTGTTGTACAGAATTTCAAGGTGGTAAATGATTGCGCGGAACGCTCAGTAAAACTTATCACACAGTATCTCAAGGGGAACAAACTGACCACCAATGAATCTGAAAGGCAGGTTTTGATGATTACAGTTGCAGAAGACCGAAAAAAAAATAAGCTGTAGTGTAGTATTGTAGTGTATTGCAGTGATTATTGTTGTGTATTGTATGTTAAAATAACATATTTAGAATTTTTTAAATTATTTTAAGACTAAGAACGGTAAAAGAAACGGAAAATACAAAAAATCCGTGTATACGTACCTGTAATTTTAAAGAAATAAACATTGTACCCCTTGTAGGTAGGCAACACGGTTTGCAATTTTTTGAAAATTTTGAATTTCGAAAACTTCCTAAGACTAAACACACCATGCCCAGCAAACTTCATTCTATGAAATTTTCTGAGAAACGAATACTTTGGCGCGTAGATACGATCGTCTAGGGCACTGTATGCGTATAACCGAATTTTCGAATGTCGTAACTTCAAGGCCGTTGTGCGACCTTTTCCCGTGGTCCGATCGAGCTCACCGAGGTATCAAAATTCTTGTATTTGGTCGTAGCATCGGATAAGAATGGTACATGTTGACATTTTCATACTTCGTGCAAAATGTAACACTCTAGTGGTGGCCTCTAGCCCCAGCTCCTGCTGCAGGGCTCCTAGGAGTGCGAGGAAGACCTGGTGGCTGTCCTCCTGCACCCCCGGGACGTAGCCGGGCACCAGGTCCAGCAGCAGCTGGAGGGTGGCGGTGGGCGTGGTGGTGGTCCGCAGGGACCGCACACGCGAAACAGCCCGCCCTGGCGCACTGCCCGGGTTGGTGGCCCCGGACAGCCGCCATCAGGGCACTGCATCGGAACAAAATCTGGAACAAGTCATGGAGAAATAAGATGGAGGCGGCACAGAGTGGACGGACGGCTAACCGCTAACCTTACTAAAATTTTCACGATCGGTCATACCCAGCCCCACCTACCCCCACCCACCCCCCACCCACTAAAGGCCGCATTGCAAGCCCCGTGGCCCCGGCCATCTGCACACCAAATCGCATCCCGCTAGCACCAACCCCTGCCGAGCAACCCCTAAAAAACAAAACTCAATTTTTGAAAATTTGCCTTTTTTGGGCACTTATCGGTATGCGAGGGGTCCAAAAATTTCGTCAGGGATGGACGAGGGGTGGATCATCAATCTTCCGTCAAGAAATCCGGCCCTTAAAATTTGCAGCCCTTAGCATGGGGGTAACGACCTTCATTCTTTTTCTGTACATGACAAATTGTTTATACCACCTTTGGTGGTGAACATTGGTGTATTCCAGCATTGCTGGAGGTCAACCTCCTCGAGGCCAATTCACAAAGTGACTGACACAGCACGCATCTGGCAGATGCTAAGAGATTCAACACATATAACAGGCAGCATTAAAAACATTGGCAAGTGCTCCTTCACTAGGTTTAGTAAACCGTCCCACCCTCCAACAAGCCAGCTGTTAAGATGTGGAGTTAATGTTAGACTTTGGTTCTGCCATTCCAGCCCGGCCTGTTGGAGGTGGTTGAACAAATTAAGCGCCTCGTGTTGCTGAAAAAGACGCCTTATCCGGATCTTTCTTCTTGGCTCATCCTAGAAAAATAACAATTGTGAGTTTAGACAGGAAATCTTCATAAGCGTTTCAGCTTGAACACCACAAATGCACCTACAGCAAGTCTCTTCTTTTTCAGCCCTAATTTTGCAAGCCTCTCTAGTCTTTTGCTCAGTTTTTTGGGGCACTTCTGTCTGAAACACAAGGTAACAGTGAGTCTACTGGCACCATACGTCATATACCACCGACGATTGTATTCGTAGGAATTACTACCGATAAGGTGTTGGATGTCTATTCGTACGAATAGCGTTTAGGGTACTTATACGTAGTAATTACTACGAATAAGGACCCTAAATCCTATTTGTAGTAATTCAAAAAGAACCTCAAATGAACCATGTCTCAGAAGAAAACGTTTAAAGAATAAACATAAAAAATGAAAGGAGAAAAACCTACCTATCTGAAGCCTCATTCTAATTACAACCATTCCTCTTCTTCCGTAGTTCTATTGCTCTCCTTTTTCTGTACATCACAAATTGTTCATACCACCTCTGGTGGTGAACATTGGTGTATTCCAGCATTGCTGGAGGTCAACCTTCTCCAGGCCAATTCACAAAGTGACTGACACAGCACGCATCTGGCAGATGCTAAGAGATTCAACACATATAGCAGGCAGCATTAAAAACATTGGCAAGTGCTCCTTCACTAGGTTTAGTAAACCGTCCCACCCTCCAACAAGCCAGCTGTTAAGATGTAGAGTTAATGTTAGATTTTGGTTCTGCTATTCCAGCCCGGCCTGTTGGAGGTGGTTGAACAAATTGAACGCCTCGTGTTGCTGAAAAAGGCGCCTTATCCGGATCTTTCTTCTTGGCTCATCCTAGAAAAATAACAATTGTGAGTTTAGACAGGAAATCTTCATAAGCGTTTCAGCTTGAACACCACAAATGCACCTACAGCAAGTCTCTTCTTTTTCAGCCCTAATTTTGCAAGCCTCTCTAGTCTTTTGCTCAGTTTTTGGGGCACTTCTGTCTAAAACACAAGGTAACAGTGAGTCTCGGCGGCTCCAGCTTGCCTACGTCAGCACTTCAAATTGTGGCTTCAAGACCCCTTGACATTCTCCCATCGAGCTTGAGTCTCGCACCTACCACGCATTCTTCACAGGATCCTCCTCGCTGAACCAGCGATAAGCTGTTCGCGGAGCGTTTGCAACACTCTCGCCCTCCTTCATGAAGCCCACGACGGTCCGTGCCACATCTACGAAAGGCCCAGAGGCGCGGCGCAATGGGGCCTCATTAAGTTCTTCATTGGAGTACACCGACAGCGCCCTGCCAAGCGCTGATAACAGGTCGGCCTTCTGTCTGTCCTCCGCAAGGCGTGGGCGCCCGCGGGGAAGCGTTGGCGGTGGTGATTGCCTGAAAGCTTTTCCGATCTCTGATAACTACTCTGATTTCTGCTTTCAGAGAAAATGCTATCAGGATATCCTGACAGCTTTCATTTAATGTTAAGCTGTTCATCTCGAGAACAGTGCGCGCTAGCTTAAATCTGACTACAGATTTGGATGAGACTCGATTTTGACCTTTTAGTGGCGATTTTCGCACGACTCGTAAGGTAAAATGTCATGCATTTAATGCTCTCAAAAAGTTCCTAGCCATCAGAGGTGCGCGAAAATTAATCTGAAATCAGGTTTACACCACTTTGGCTGACCAACTTTGTTCGAGCACTGACTACACTGCTCATCAAAATTGTATGATCAGAAGCCTGATCATCGGCGGCTCCAGCTTGCCTACGTCAGCACTTCAAATTGTGGCTTCAAGACCCCTTGACATTCTCCCATCGAGCTTGAGTCTCGCACCTACCACGCATTCTTCACAGGATCCTCCTCGCTGAACCAGCGATAAGCTGTTCGCGCAGCGTTTGCAACACTCTCGCCCTCCTTCATGAAGCCCACGACGGTCCGTGCCACATCCACGAAAGGCCCAGAGGCGCGGCGCAATGGGGCCTCATTAAGTTCTTCATTGGAGTACACCGACAGCGCCCTGCCAAGCGCTGATAACAGGTCGGCCTTCTGTCTGTCCTCCGCAAGGCGTGGGCGCCCGCGGGGAAGCGTTGGCGGTGGTGATTGCCTGAAAGCTTTTCCGATCTCTGATAACTATTCTGATTTCTGCTTCCAGAGAAAATGCTATCAGGATATCCTGACAGCTTTCATTTAATGTTAAGCTGTTCATCTCGAGAACAGTGCGCGCTAGCTTAAATCTGACTACAGATTTGGATGAGACTCGATTTTGACCTTTTAGTGGCGATTTTCGCACGACCCTTCGCCGCATTGTTGGCCGGCCACCCCAAGCTTGATGTAGCAACTTTTCAAACGCAGCAGTTTCGTCTTTCGTTGCGACTCTACTACTTGGGAGGTCCAAATC
The DNA here is from genome assembly GCA_038380765.1 of Odontothrips loti. Lineage (NCBI taxonomy): Eukaryota > Metazoa > Arthropoda > Insecta > Thysanoptera > Thripidae > Odontothrips > Odontothrips loti. Next base: position 1,398,061 of record CM076255.1, read on the forward strand.
CGAAAATGTTCAAAAGTTTTGGGGCCGACTCGCAAAAAGTTTCATTTTGGCATTAAAAAAATGTGTGCAAAACCGGAAATCTGTCGGAAAATATTTAGAGGTCGCGCAGGGGTCACGAAGCGCCCTTATGAAGAGAGAAAATCAATGTTTTTGAAAATTCCCAAGTAACGATGTAAGGTCAACCTGGCCTAAGTAGGTTCCCAGAGGACTCAAATTTCAAAGAAAACACTGGATCTTTTACGGTTTTCGAGATATCGGCGTCTTAAGTGCGTAAATCGAGCAAAAACACGAAAAGCGAGGGTTTGCTTGATGTTTGCGGCAGGGTTGCAAGGGGGGTGCTGGCGGTGAACTTCCCACACCTGCCACACTCTGCCTGGCGTTCCAAGTCCTCCTCGGACATGGCCAGTTCCAGACCGCGCTGCATGGTGGGTGGGCAAGGCAGGCCCAGATCCTAGCTCTGCTCCATCCTGGTGCGCTGGTCCCCGCAGATGTCGCAGCGGAGGGTGGTGGCCTCTAGCCCCAGCTCCTGCTGCAGGGCTCCTAGGAGTGCGAGGAAGACCTGGTGGCTGTCCTCCTGCACCCCCGGGACGTAGCCGGGCACCAGGTCCGGCAGCAGCTGGAGGGTGGCGGTGGGCGTGGTGGTGGTGGTGGAGCGGTGGTGGTCCGCAGGGACCGCACACGCGAAACAGCCCGCCCTGGCGCACTGCCCGGGTTGGTGGCCCCGGACAGCCGCCATCAGGGCACTGCATCGGAACAAAATCTGGAACAAGTCATGGAGAAATAAGATGGAGGCGGCACAGAGTGGACGGACGGCTAACCGCTAACCTTACTAAAATTTTCACGATCGGTCATACCCAGCCCCACCTACCCCCACCCACCCCCACCCACTAAAGGCCGCATTGCAAGCCCCGTGGCCCCGGCCATCTGCACACCAAATCGCATCCCGCTAGCACCAACCCCTGCCGAGCAACCCCTAAAAACCAAACTCAATTTTTGAAAATTTGCTTTTTTGGGAACTTATCGGTATGCGAGGGGTCCAAAAATTTCGTCAGAGATGGACGAGGGGTGGATCATCAATCTTCCGTCAAGAAATCCGGCCCTTAAAATTTGCAGCCCTTAGCATGGGGGTAACGACCTTCATTCTTTTTCTGTACATGACAAATTGTTTATACCACCTTTGGTGGTGAACATTGGTGTATTCCAGCATTGCTGGAGGTCAACCTCCTCGAGGCCAATTCACGAAGTGACTCTGACACAGCACGCATCTGGCAGATGCTAAGAGATTCAACACATATAACAGGCAGCATTAAAAACATTGGCAAGTGCTCCTTCACTGGGTTGAGTACACCGTCCCACCCTCCAACAAGCCAGCTGTTAAGATGTGGAGTTAATGTTAGATTTTGGTTCTGCCATTCCAGCCCGGCCTGTTGGAGGTGGTTGAACAAATTAAGCGCCTCGTGTTGCTGAAAAAGACGCCTTATCCGGATCTTTCTTCTTGGCTCATCCTAGAAAAATAACAATTGTGAGTTTAGACAGGAAATCTTCATAAGCGTTTCAGCTTGAACACCACAAATGCACCTACAGCAAGTCTCTTCTTTTTCAGCCCTAATTTTGCAAGCCTCTCTAGTCTTTTGCTCAGTTTTTTGGGGCACTTCTGTCTGAAACACAAGGTAACAGTGAGTCTAATGGCACCATACGTCATATACCACCGACGATTGTATTCGTAGGAATTACTACCGATAAGGTGTTGGATGTCTATTCGTACGAATAGCGTTTAGGGTACTTATACGTAGTAATTACTACGAATAAGGACCCTAAATCCTATTTGTAGTAATTCAAAAAGAACCTCAAATGAACCGTGTCTCAGAAGAAAACGTTTGAAGAATAAACAAAAAATGAAAGGAGTAAAACCTACCTATCTGAAGCCTCATTCTAATTACAACCATTCCTCTTCTTCCGTAGTTCTATTGCTCTCCTTTTTCTGTACATCACAAATTGTTTATACCACCTCTGGTGGTGAACATTGGTGTATTCCAGCATTGCTGGAGGTCAACCTCCTCCAGGCCAATTCACGAAGTGACTCTGACACAGCACGCATCTGGCAGATGCTAAGAGATTCAACACATATAACAGGCAGCATTAAAAACATTGGCAAGTGCTCCTTCACTGGGTTGAGTACACCGTCCCACCCTCCAACAAGCCAGCTGTTAAGATGTGGAGTTAATGTTAGATTTTGGTTCTGCCATTCCAGCCCGGCCTGTTGGAGGTGGTTGAACAAATTGAACGCCTCGTGTTGCTGAAAAAGGCGCCTTATCCGGATCTTTCTTCTTGGCTCATCCTAGAAAAATAACAATTGTGAGTTTAGACAGGAAATCTTCATAAGCGTTTCAGCTGGCACTTCTGTCTAAAACACAAGGTAACAGTGAGTCTCGGCGGCTCCAGCTTGCCTACGTCAGCACTTCAAATTGTGGCTTCAAGACCCCTTGACATTCTCCCATCGAGCTTGAGTCTCGCACCTACCACGCATTCTTCACAGGATCCTCCTCGCTGAACCAGCGATAAGCTCTTCGCGCAGCGTTTGCAACACTCTCGCCCTCCTTCATGAAGCCCACGACGGTCCGTGCCACATCCACGAAAGGCCCAGAGGCGCGGCGCAATGCGGCCTCATTAAGTTCTTCATTGGAGTACACCGACAGCGCCCTGCCAAGCGCTGATAACAGGTCGGCCTTCTGTCTGTCCTTCGCAAGGCGTGGGCGCCCGCGGGGAAGCGTTGGCGGTGGTGATTGCCTGAAAGCTTTTCCGATCTCTGATAACTACTCTGATTTCTGCTTTCAGAGAAAATGCTATCAGGATATCCTGACAGCTTTCATTTAATGTTAAGCTGTTCATCTCGAGAACAGTGCGCGCTAGCTTAAATCTGACTACAGATTTGGATGAGACTCGATTTTGACCTTTTAGTGGCGATTTTCGCACGACTCGAAAGGTAAAATGTCATGCATTTAATGCTCTCAAAAAGTTCCTAGCCTTCAGAGGTGCGCGAAAATTAATCTGAAATCAGGTTTACACCACTTTGGCTGCCCAACTTTGTTTGAGCACTGACTACACTGCTCATCAAAATTGTATGATCAGAAGCCTGATCATCGGCAGCTCCAGCTTGCCTACGTCAGCACTTCAAATTGTGGCTTCAAGACCCCTTGACATTCTCCCATCGAGCTTGAGTCTCGCACCTACCACGCATTCTGCACAGGATCCTCCTCGCTGAACCAGCGATAAGCTGTTCGCGCAGCGTTTGCAACACTCTCGCCCCCCTTCATGAAGCCCACGACGGTCCGTGCCACATCTACGAAAGGCCCAGAGGCGCGGCGCAATGGGGCCTCATTAAGTTCTTCATTGGAGTACACCGACAGCGCCCTGCCAAGCGCTGATAACAGGTCGGCCTTCTGTCTGTCCTTCGCAAGGCGTGGGCGCCCGCGGGGAAGCGTTGGCGGTGGTGATTGCCTGAAAGCTTTTCCGATCTCTGATAACTACTCCGATTTCTGCTTTCAGAGAAAATGCTATCAGGATATCCTGACAGCTTTCATTTAATGTTAAGCTGTTCATCTCGAGAACAGTGCGCGCTAGCTTAAATCTGACTACAGATTTGGATGAGACTCGATTTTGACCTTTTAGTGGCGATTTTCGCACGACTCGTAAGGTAAAATGTCATGCATTTAATGCTCTCAAAAAGTTCCTAGCCTTCAGAGGTGCGCGAAAATTAATCTGAAATCAGGTTTACACCACTTTGGCTGCCCAACTTTGTTTGAGCACTGACTACACTGCTCATCAAAATTGTATGATCAGAAGCCTGATCATCGGCAGCTCCAGCTTGCCTACGTCAGCACTTCAAATTGTGGCTTCAAGACCCCTTGACATTCTCCCATCGAGCTTGAGTCTCGCACCTACCACGCATTCTGCACAGGATCCTCCTCGCTGAACCAGCGATAAGCTGTTCGCGCAGCGTTTGCAACACTCTCGCCCTCCTTCATGAAGCCCACGACGGTCCGTGCCACATCTACGAAAGGCCCAGAGGCGCGGCGCAATGGGGCCTCATTAAGTTCTTCATTGGAGTACACCGACAGCGCCCTGCCAAGCGCTGATAACAGGTCGGCCTTCTGTCTGTCCTTCGCAAGGCGTGGGCGCCCGCGGGGAAGCGTTGGCGGTGGTGATTGCCTGAAAGCTTTTCCGATCTCTGATAACTACTCCGATTTCTGCTTTCAGAGAAAATGCTATCAGGATATCCTGACAGCTTTCATTTAATGTTAAGCTGTTCATCTCGAGAACAGTGCGCGCTAGCTTAAATCTGACTACAGATTTGGATGAGACTCGATTTTGACCTTTTAGTGGCGATTTTCGCACGACTCGTAAGGTAAAATGTCATGCATTTAATGTTCTCAAAAAGTTCCTAGCCATCAGAGGTGCGCGAAAATTAATCTGAAATCAGGTTTACACCACTTTGGCTGCCCAACTTTGTTTGAGCACTGACTACACTGCTCATCAAAATTGTATAATCAGAAGCCTGATCATCGGCAATGGCACCATACGTCATATACCACCGACGATTGTATTCGTAGGAATTACTACCGATAAGGTGTTGGATGTCTATTTGTAGGAATTACTACGAATAGCATTTAGGGTACTTATACGTAGTAATTACTACGAATAAGGACCCTAAATCCTATTTGTAGTAATTCAAAAAGAACCTCAAATGAACCATGTCTCAGAAGAAAACGTTTAAAGAATAAACATAAAAAATGAAAGGAGAAAAACCTACCTATCTGAAGCCTCATTCTAATTACAACCATTCCTCTTCTTCCGTAGTTCTATTGCTCTCCTTTTTCTGTACATCACAAATTGTTTATACCACCTCTGGTGGTGAACATTGGTGTATTCCAGCATTGCTGGAGGTCAACCTCCTCCAGGCCAATTCACAAAGTGACTCTGACACAGCACGCATCTGGCAGATGCTAAGAGATTCAACACATATAACAGGCAGCATTAAAAACATTGGCAAGTGCTCCTTCACTGGGTTGAGTACACCGTCCCACCCTCCAACAAGCCAGCTGTTAAGATGTGGAGTTAATGTTAGATTTTGGTTCTGCCATTCCAGCCCGGCCTGTTGGAGGTGGTTGAACAAATTAAGCGCCTCGTGTTGCTGAAAAAGACGCCTTATCCGGATCTTTCTTCTTGGCTCATCCTAGAAAAATAACAATTGTGAGTTTAGACAGGAAATCTTCATAAGCGTTTCAGCTTGAACACCACAAATGCACCTACAGCAAGTCTCTTCTTTTTCAGCCCTAATTTTGCAAGCCTCTCTAGTCTTTTGCTCAGTTTTTTGGGGCACTTCTGTCTGAAACACAAGGTAACAGTGAGTCTAATGGCACCATAAGTCATATACCACATGTGAGAAACTACAATATTATACTGAAATGTTTCTGGTCTTCTTTCGAATTCCAGGATCTCCTGCTCCACCAACTTGATGGCTTCCTTGTTCCCCAGAAGGACTTCCCCCATGAGGCTCCCCACCTTTTTACAAAAAGTCCTCTCACACATTGTTGTAGCTCCTGGGGGGGCTGGGGGAGATCTACGTTGGCTGGCCTCTGCCCTCTGCCAGCTCTGGCAACCTGTTCCATCATGGCTTGCAGCCTAAATGTCACTTGGCAAAAGCCAGTTGCTACCTGAGGTAACAGTGTTTGCATGTCTGCACTTGTTAAGAACAGTCCCACCAAATACATCCACTCCCGCTGAACAGCAATGTTTATTTACTACGAATAGACACATCCAAAGAACAATGGCTCAGCAATTGTCTGAATTGAAAGCTTAAAGAGCCAAAATTGCGTCTGAGAGTCAAGCCTCTGTCAGTGCACTAAATGATGAAATCCATACTGTAATCAGCAAACTTAGTCAAAAATATGTTACTGGATACTGAATGGCTTTAATTTTATTGGCTGAGCGATAACGAAGCCCTTACCCCACTGGCCTAAAAATGTTTTGTCTGTCTGTCTGTTTGTGTGTCTGTGTGCGTGTCTGCCCGCGCGATTTCTCGAGAACGGTTGATCGTAGAGGGCTCAAATTTGGACCACAATCTCCTTGCATCATACCGGAGTCAACCTCACCTCGGGGGCATCCTACCTCAGGTGCTGCTGCAGGTGCCGGTTGACAAACCAGGGCCTTCTTGTGCAAGAACTGGAACAGGGGGGCTAACTTCTAAATCGTGCCGATTTTCAAACATGAACATGGCGACCGACCCCTTCTAAAATCACCCAAAGACCCAAGTCAAGATGGCGAAATCGACCCCAGGTGCTGCTGCAGGTGCTAGTGGTCAAAACAAGGCCTTCTTGGGCAGGAGCAGGAACAAATAGAAAAACTGCTAAACAAGCTGTATTTTGAGCTTAAAGTTTGGAACCGACCCCGCTTAAAATACACTCAGAACTTCAAATACAATACCGAAAAGGACCCTAGGTGCTGCTGCAGGTGCCAGTTGGCAAAACTGGGGCTGCTTGTGCAGGAACTGGAACGGGAGGGCAAACTTCTCAATTAAACCGTATACCAAACTTGAACATGGCGACCGACTACTTCTAAAATCACCCCATGACCCTAGTCAAGATGGCGAAATCGACCCCAGGTGCTGCTGCAGGTGCTTGTGGTCAAAACAAGGCCTTCTTGGGCAGGAGCAGGAACAAATAGAAGAGCTGCTAAATAAGCTGTATCTTGAGCTCAAAGATCGGAACCGACCCCGTTTAAAATACACTTAGGACTTCAATTACAATGCCGTAAAGGAACGCATGTGCTGCTGCAGGTGCGGGTTGGCAAAACTGGGCCTTCTTGTGCAGGAACTGGAACGGGAGGGCAAACTTCTAAATCGAGCCGTGTTCCTAACTTGAACATGCCGACCGACCCCTTCTAAAATCACCCCATGACCCTAGTCAAGATGGCGAAATGGACCCCAGGTGCTGCTGCTGCAGGTGGTAGTGGTCAAAACAAGGCCTTCTTGGGCAGGAACTGGAGCGGGAGGCAAACTTTTAAATCCGTATTTCAAACTTGAACACGGCGAGCGACCCCTTAAAAAATCACCCCAAGACCCCAGGCCAAATGCCGAAATCAACCCCAGGTGCTGCTTCTGGTACTGGAACGAATAGGAAAACTGCTTAGGAGGTAGTAATTTAAACTTAACGATGGGAACCGACCCCGCTAGACATATACTGAAGACCTCAATTACAATGCCGAAGAAGACCCCATAGGTGCTGCTGCAGGTGCCAGTGGTCAGAGCACGGCTTCCTAGGACGAAAACTGGTTAGGCTCGGGTAGGTTAGGTTAAAGCAGCATTGAATGGTGATGAGAAGTCTTCAATGAGTAGGTTTATCTAGGTTAGGTTAGAGTGGGTTAGGTTAGAGTAGGGTAGGTAAGGTTTGAGCACAATTAAATACGGCAGAGAATCCCTAAATACGGTGGGAGTAGGTACGTCTAGCGGTCAGTGGCGCCGAGAAGATCTGAAGACGGTGATGCAAGCAGTCGTACCTCCCTCTTTTAACCTCGAACCTCCCCCCCCCCCAACCCCCGATTTTTCTGCGAAGCGAACAAAAATATTTTTCCCACTCAACACCTGATTTAAAGAGGAACATGCATAAAATATTATCGGTTGTGCGTAATTTGCGCGAATATGTAGTATCGTGTACTGTTTCATGTCAACTGCGATGTTCAGTGAATCAGTGACAAAAAAAAAACGCGTTGAAAAAGTGAGTATTAAGGTATGTTTTATCTTCAACGTGTGTTTATTTATTCACGCACTTTGTATGTTTATTTTCCACTGGGCATACATCACAGTAAACTAATAATCAATTTTATAAAAAAAAAAACAAAAAAAAACAACGTATTTTGATTTCAGACTTTCAGGCAGGACTCGATTCACTTCAAAAGATTTAAATCGAGAGCAGAAAATGCCTGGCTGGCGCACGGCGCTCATCGAGTTTGCGGTGCGGTCGGCCTCTTGGCTGAGCAATCGGTAGCTAACCTGAGCGCATTCGCGAACGTGAACGTGATGTTGTACTATAGTTCTATGCCCTTAGAATTCACCTCCCTACCCTACCCTTTCAACCACACCGCCCCCTCCTCCATACCACGATTCCAATTCAGATGTCTCCCTTCCCATTCCTCCTTATCTTCTTTCCGTCTCCCCTTTTTCGCTTTCTTTCTTCTCTCCCTCCCCTCCCGTTTTCTTCCTCCCCACAAACTTCCTCCTACCTATTCTATCTAATCTACACACCCCTACCATTTCTGAATTTGTTGCCTTTCTTTCCCTTTCCTTCTCTTCTCTCTCCTTCCTTCCGTTCTTTTCTTTCTCTTCTTTCCTTTCTCCCTCCCTCTCGCCCTCGTACCTCCCTCCCTTTTTCGCTAGACGGTGGTGCACGTGCATCACCGTCGACCCCTTCTTGGCGCCACTGCTAGCGGTTAGGTTAGAAGCGCAGCGAACCCCGCGCCCTAAGACCGGCAGGGCGCCGTACAGACTGATTAGGCCCGCAGGGTCCCACTCGCCCGGTGACTGGCGCCGGCAGGCCAAGGTAGGTGTACGCCAGGCGTGGAGGGGCGGAAGAGTGGTTCGCGGTGAGCGAAGCGTCTTACGCCCCGACGCGGTCTGGCGTACGCCTACCTTGTTTTTCTAACATGAGTCTATCACAGAAAAGCTTTAAGGTACTTTCATTGGCTGAGCGATAGCGAAGCCCTTACCCCACTGGCCCAAAAATGTTTTGTCTGTTTGTCTGTCTGTCTGTCTGTGTGCGTGTCTGTCCGCGCGATTTCTCGAGAACGGTTCATCGTAGAGGGCTCAAATTTGGACCACAATCTCCTTGCATCATACCGGAGTCAACCTCACCTCGGGGGCATCCTACCTCAGGTGCTGCTGCAGGTGCCGGTTGACAAACCAGGGCCTTCTTGTGCAAGAACTGGAACAGGAGGGCTAACTTCTAAATCGTGCCGATTTTCAAACATGAACATGGCGACCGACCCCTTCTAAAATCACCCAAAGACCCAAGTCAAGATGGCGAAATCGACCCCAGGTGCTGCTGCAGGTGCTAGTGGTCAAAACAAGGCCTTCTTGGGCAGGAGCAGGAACAAATAGAAAAACTGCTAAACAAGCTGTATTTTGAGCTTAAAGATCGGAACCGACCCCGCTTAAAATACACTCAGAACTTCAATTACAATGCCGAAAAGGACCCCAGGTTAGGGAGGCGCTTATTTTTCAAATTTTCGAATTCCTTTTACCCCCTGGTGTCAAAATGACCGAAATGGTGAGTACTGCGAGTATTTTCAGTCCCATTGCGGTCCGACCACCCAAAGCCGTGCCCCAAGGGCCTAAGTGCAGCAGATTCAAAGTTGGAATTTTTGCGTAAAACAAAACTCGTCCCATACGGAAAGGAGCATTGTAGAGCCCCTATGGGGTCATAATTTTAACTATTTTAAGCTATCTCGACTCCTTCATGGTGAAATCGGGCACTAAAGGGGCCGGCGGGGTCCATACGAAACTTAATGAGCGCCCGAATGTTAGGCGACCTGTCAAGCGCTATTCTTTCGATTCGGTGTGACCAAACTCATTTCAGAGGAAAGGAAAATTAGTAGAGCCTTCAGAGGTATGTTAATTTATTACATATTTTAACAATACACTGTCAAAATTTAAAAAAAAAATTACACAGTTTCAGTTTATAAAATTATATTAAAACTTGTCGTACTTCTTCACTAGCGTACCCTTGTTTTTATCAGGAAAATCCTTTCTGTGCTCGGGGTCGTCCGAATCAGTGCCGCCACCCTCAGCATCCGATTCACCAAAAATTGACTCCCCTGCACCTACGCCTTCGTTTTCTGGAAGATAATTGATGAATAAGTGCACCGTTCACCACAGAGTAAAATAGTACACTAACGTATTACGTTGCGCAGCGTGCGTCCGAACCGTCTCGTTACACCTCTCTCGCACTCATTGAGCCAGTGAGTGAGTGGAGAGAGAGATATGGCGAGACGTTTCGGATACAGTCAGCGTAACGTTATGTGTAGTCGGCCGTACCTAAGAAATTACCCGTACGCTCTCCACTAGCTTCATATTTACGGCGCCTCTCCTCCAGTTGCAGCATTTTTTATATTTTTTTCTTCTTTTTCCATCAACCGCCGATCCTTGGCAAGCTGGACTGTGTCAATGTGCCCGATGAAAGCCAGACGAGGGCCTCGTTGGTCTTCCAGAAATAAAATTTCTTCTGTGTACATTAACTTGTCCTCTGCTTTGACACTGCTGTCCCTCGCCTTACCCAGTAACAAGTTTGCACTTTTTAAGCTTTAGCTTATCTAAACTGGCCTCAAACTGGTCCCTTCTCTTCTCACTTCTCTTCTCACTTTTAAGGGAGGAAGGGCGGTCCGTCTGATGGCGCTGCACATTGCGCCATTCTTTGTATTGCGCCTCCATTTTCTCTATCACTTTGTCTTCCCTTACAACGGGGATTTTGGTCTAATTCCACAGTTGCATCACTGCCACAACGCAATCTCTGGCAGACTCACGGACAGAGTGATTGCTGTTCATTTTGTGGAAAAAGAGCGCCAATACCTGTCGCAGAGTGGGCAGCTTGGACGGTGGTAAGGTGTCGCACTCGTTCCCAACCAAATCAATCACCGCGGAACTCCTCAATTTAGAGAAGGCCATCTTCAACTAGTTAAACGCACTGCAAAATAACTTTTCGCGACCACAACATTCACCGGACGGCCGGATGTAAACAAACACAGGCTGACTAGCCGCGACGAGAAGAGACGGAGTGGGGGGAATGAGCTGTGCGTGAAGAGCGGCCGGCGGCAGAGCTGGCAGGCGGCAGCAGACGACGCTCGCCTCCCCCGCCACCCGCCGTGCCCCGTGCGGCCGTGCGGCCCTATTTCACCATGAAGGAGTCGAGATAGCTTAAAATGGTTAAAATTTTGGGGCCAGAGGGATTCTACAATGCTCCTTTCCGTAGGGAAGGAGTTTTGTTTTACGCAAAAATTCCAACTTTGAATCTGCTGCACTTAGGCCCTTGGGGCACGGCTTTGGGTGGTCGGACCGCAATGGGACTGAAAATACTCGCAGTACTCACCATTTCGGTCATTTTGACACCAGGGGAGAAAAGGAATTCGAAAATTTGAAAAATAAGCGCCTCCCTAACCCCAGGTGCTGCTGCAGGTGCTGGTTGGCAAAACAGGGCCTTCTTGAGCAGTAACTGGAAGATGTGGGCAAACTTTTAAATCGTGCAGAATTTTAAACTTCAACATGGCCACCGCCTCCATCTAAAGTCACCCCAAGACTCCATTTAACATGCCGAAATTAACCCCAGGTGATGCTGCAGGTGCTAGGGGTCAAAACAGGGCCTTCTTGGGCAGGAACTTGAACGGGGGCCAAATTCTAAATCGTGCAGAATATCAAACTTTAACATGGCGACCGACCCCCTCTTAAATCACCGTAAGACCCCATTCAAAATGCCAAATTTGACCTTTAGGTACTGCTGCAGGTGCTGGGGGCCACAACAGGGCATCCTTGAGGAGGAGCAGGAACAAAAGGAAAAACTGCTAAAAAAAGCAGTATTTTGAACTTAAAGATGGGAACCAACGCTTAAAATACACTCAGGACCTCAATCACAATCCTGAAGAAGACCCCAGGTGCTGCTGATGGTGCCAATTGTCAAAGCAGGGCCTCCTTGGACCGGAACCGGTTAGGCTGGGGTAGGTTAGGTTTGAGCAGCATTGAGTACGGTAGAGAGGTCCACAGTGAGTAGCTGAAGTTGGAGTAGGTTAGGTCAGAGTAGGGTAGGTTAGTTTAGAGTAGGGTAGGCTAGGTCAGAGTAGGAAAGGGTAGGTTAGGAAGTCCACAATGAGTAGGGGAAGTTGGAGTAGGTTAGGTCAGAGTAGGGTAGGTTAGTTTAGAGTAGGGTAGGCTAGGTTAGAGTAGGGAAGGGTAGGTAAGGTTGGAGTAGGGTAGGGTAGGTTAAGTTAGAGTTGAGCACGATTAAGTACGGCAGAGAAGTTCACAATACTGTGGGAGTAGGTACGTCCAGCAGTTCGGTTAGAAGCGTAGCGTCCCTCGCGCCTCAAGACCGGCGCCCGCAGGGCGCCGTACTGACTGATTAGCCCCGCAGGGTCCCACACGCCCGGTGACAGCCGCCGGCAGGCCAAGGTAGGTGTACGCCAGGCGTGGAGGGGCGGAACAGTGGTTCGCGTTGAGCGAAGCCTGTTACGCCACGACGCGGTCTGGCGTACGCCTACCTTGTTTATAACTGTCTTGAAAGTATAATAGTCTTTCTTCACTTCAACTTTTGATTCAATTTCTACCATCTGTAATTTGTGGTCTGATAGCCCTGCTTCAAAATTTTTGTGTGACCACGATGGATAGTCGGTCATAACAAGGTCAATCGAACTCCTTTTATTGTTACTGCATCTAGTTGGTTCGGATACATTCTGGAAGGGGGTCGCCATCATTGAGCCCCGCGCCGAATGATCCCCACCTTTTGAGGTCTGCTGGTCGGAGTCGTTGGGGGACGAAAGAGACCCGAGCTGGGATGACTTGACGTTTTTACTCTGCATGTACAAGTCACAAGCCTCACAGGCTAGACAGAACAGCTGACCAAAGTAGTGCCAATAACTGTGTACAGATGACTGACAGAGTGACAGCAGGGGGGATGGGGGGTGAGGGGTGTAAACATAGCAGACAAGAATGACTGGATATAGCACTTACGTACCCATCTTGGCAAGTGATTGAATTTTGAGACTGTTCTCCATACAAGATATTTATGAAGGGTGTGTATGTGCCCCACATTTTTTCATTGATACATTCTTTTTGTTAAACGTGTAATCAATTAACCTGCAGTTTAATTCATTTTTTTTATTGTATTAATTTGTAGTCTTTGACTTCAAGTAGAGTGGCTACTTAAAGCATTAAATTATTTTGGACATAACTCTACAAGCTTTATCTTAGATATCTCCCTTTTCACAGCGCTGCCTGTCACCCATAAATCTGATGGAATTAGTCCCTCTCTTTTCAACCAAAGACCCTAACAGTTTGGAACTTGTAATCATCTTGCACGAGCCTAAGATTTTGTGATCTACGCACTACCTGCCATGCAGCCTCTAATATTTTTCCAGCCAACTCAACAGCATATTTTGAGTGAACTTAAACTGCAATAATAGGTGTGTTGTAAAAGTAACTGTTTGAGTTCATTTTATTTATCTTATTGTAATTGAATACTACTGCTCAGGTATGAAGGGGAAGGGAAAAGAGGTGCATGGATGGAAAAGGTCTGAAAATTAGTGAGTCACGTTTCAGTGAACCGTGTATCAATATACTGAGAGAACAATTTCGGTAATTCCAATGCTAAAAAACCTTCAAGTGAAATCCCCGTTCAAAAAATTCAATCCCCACCATTTAATCATGGGGCTGGCACTGAGGACTGGCTTCAAAATGTGAATATGCGGTATAGGGGTCCAAGTCCACCTCACAGCACAACAAAAAACGGTGTCACAAACCGTGCACACCATTTTATTACACCCTGATGTTTTCTGAAATGTAAAGGAACCACTTTGTTAGTGCACTGTTGTGACTGGCTGACGACGAAAAATAAAACTGCTTGGTGCTTACATTTATTGGGGCTGAACAGCCAGGGCACGATCTATAATTTTTCCACAAATTTAGCTGCCGCTCATACTCAGGGAAGTAATAGTGGATGGTTATCAGTGTGGACATTTGTTGTTTCTGCCTCGTATGTTGCGTTCGCGTAAGCAAACCCTACAGAATACTTGCACCCTGTAAAAAGTAATAAAAACAATGTTTACTATCTTGTGTTGTCTATTGCCAGAAGGGTACAAGGAAACCTCAGGCCAAGAGTCGTTAATGGGTCTTGCCTGGCGTTACTTTACTGTTGGAGGTTCTTATGTTAACTCCGACTAGCCTACCGACAAAACCCACAACGGCTGAGTGTAGCACAGACGGGGGGATCAAGGCTACGTTTAACTGATAGGACTCGATTTTGGGTTAAGGAAACCACCAAGCACTCACTTCCAATGTTGCTCGTCCGAGGCCGGAGACACGTCTGCCTGCGTGTGGCTAGGCTCGTCGCGGCGAGGGCTCGGCCGCTCGCCGCTAGTGCTAGCTTAGCATATATCGCCAGTTCGTCTTTTCGAGCCCGCGCTGGTTTGAATGCCAGCGCCACCCTGACATCCTCCCCCTCCGGGAGAAGAACGTCCCGTTCTTACGCTCAAACTAAGGGCCGAAAAATCGAAATGACGATTTGAATTTACACTAAGGGCAGATAACAATTTAGATGACTCTACGATAAATCATTTAATATTCACGCAAAATTTTGATTTTTCTCTGTACTTGTTGGCTTCCGTTTATTGATAAGAAAACTTTCTCTTTTCTTTTCAAAACGTCCTTATGATCTAGATTCTTACAACTATTTTCCTACTCTAAATTTCCCTCGGAACCCTGCACTAATTTTACATTTTTAAATTACGCAACAAAGAACTCGAAAATCAATCTCAATCCGAAACCAATACTGTCCAAAATTATCATTGAGTTCTTCTTTCTTCTTTCTTGAAGTGCAGTGCTCGCCTCCTCGGGGTCAGGAGAGGAAATGTCCGCATTTCCAGCGCACACCACTGTGCAGGTCCGCCGTGGTTCCGCCGCCCCGCACTTTTCTCGGGCCGCCACCTCCACACGAGCGGTCGCCTCGAGGTTCAGACATGACCTGTCGTTAGCGCCCCGGTCAACCATTGCGGTTGTCAGTGCATGATTTGCCCGGTTCGTGCTTCCGTGACGGATCCCTGGTCGTACGGGTGAAATCACCGGAGAACGACGAAGTTGCGCGTGGAGCAAATGCCAGTCTCCTTGCGGACTCGGCAATGCTCACGCGGGACTCAAACCAAGGAGTCCAGGTCACCGAGTTCAGGCTCAGCTGATGAAGATGCTGACGCCGATTGCTCGCGGCGACGGCCTGGTGACTGGCAATGGCACGGCGCGCGGTGTTGTGAGCGCTCCGGCCTGGCCGTCGGGCTGCTGCGCAGGGTGACAAGCAGCACGCAGTGCGAGTCCAGCGTGACCCGAAGATGATTTAGTCAGTGACTTCAGTGGGTGACTGGGTGACTGCAAGGTCCTGCAGGAGTCATGGCGAAGAGAACGAAGACAGATCCGAGGCGGGCTATTTGACAGCTGCCGGCTCGGGTCAGTGCGCGCGCTGGGGCTCAGTTGACGGAGGCCCAGCGGGAGAGTGGTCAGATGCTGACCATGCAGATGTTGACTCGCGATGGCCACGCGTGACGGCCAGCTGCTAGTCGTGCGAGTTGATGAGCACGACGGTAGGTGGCAGCACCTCACGGGGAACGCGCCTCGAGCGCTGCATCCCGCAAAGCGTACGCGCACGGCGGGTTAGGCCGTGCCTCGAGACGTCGAACGAAACGCGCGCGGTTTTCCTTGGTGGTCGGGAGGAAAGGAAAGGAAAAGGGAAATGTCGCCGTACTACCCAAACTAACTACGAACTACCTGCCTACGCCCAAAAGCACTTAAAGTTACTTACACCAAAAACTTACTCTAATTTATTCGAAACTTACACTAGCTTAAAGATAGCAAAATTACACTAACTTACACTAGCTTAAAGATAGCAAAATTACACTAACTTACACTAGCTTAAAGATAGCAAAATTACACTAACTTACACTAGTGATTACTTTCTAGCCGATTTATCCGACACCTAGATGGAAATTTACGGTACAGACAAAGCAGAAGCTTCTCCAGATTGCAAGTTGGATCGTACAGCCATGAGCATGAGTCCTAAACCATTTTTACCCGGTTTGCGCAAATGATAATCACAGACACATGAACCATACAAAGTATCACATTCTTCATTTTCATAGACAATAAATTTATTTCCTGTCTTTTCTAGTTTGTCCGCCAAAACGGGATTGGAAGCAAATTTAGTAGCAACACAAAGTTTCATATGACTCTCTCTTATATCCGTCCAATCTTTCCTAATTTTAATTTTCTCTGCTCGCTTCCTGGCAATTTTCCAATTCTCTGCCCGTCTAATCCAGTCAAAGTCCTCTGAATAAGCTGCTTTTTCTGCCTGATACGCATGTTCAACAGATGAAAACCAGTGACCACGAACAAGAATTTGACTCGAAAAGTAGTTTGAGAGAAAAGCATACTCGCCTCGAAAATCTGTAATTAATTTACAATCAGTTGAGGGAGTGAAATGATACATCGAAATTTGAATACCTGAATTATGAAACACTTTATGTAGAATCTGCAGTACTAGGGTTAGTTCCAAGGAGTCAAGACCACAAGCAATTTTGGGAATAGACAAAAATTTCTCAGCATTTGCCTGCATTTCCTCTTTTAAAACGTTCAAGGACTTTTCCAAACTTGCATAGGTTGGTTTCTCAAAATGTAATTCTTTTGTAACCAGGTTGTAGAAAGTTCTACCTTGAGATTTTACACGGATTGCATTGCCTACCGTACACTGTTCTGTACAAATGAGGTATTTAATCCTGAAATAGTCTTGGCAATGCCAGCACTCATTTTTCTGTTTGCTGAAATACAGTGAGCGATTACATTGTCTAAAGGGGCATTTAATACATTGCCATTAACATGATTAATAATTTGGTCATTTTGAGAATGAATAACTTGAAGTTGCAAGTCAGTTGGTCTATCACAATAGGGCCTGATATTTATTACATGGAACTCTTTCACAACTTCACTGACTTTCCCATTTTCATCTGTATCTTTGATAAGAACAAAATAAAATCGATCAGATTTTTTTCCAATTATCTTGTAGGGTCCAAGCCAATTAATTCTTTTCTTTGGCCAAGATATGTCATCAGACTCATTTTTCACTCGAACCATTTGTCCAATAGTGTAGTGTACTTCTTGACTGTCTTTGTCATAGGCCTGCTTATGCTGAACTTGTGCTTTCTGTATCCTTGATTTTAAATCTGTGAGCAACTTGGAATGTCTTTGGAGCTTGCTCTCCAGACTCTCATCACTATTTGGCAAAAGTTGCAAAATACCAGGAGTTGTAGGGTTGTACCCATGAACAGCAAAAATGGGCTGCACTTAATAGTGTCATGGTAATTTACATTATACAGAAAAGTAGCAAATTCCAAATATGAGTCCCAGTCATCTTCAAACTGTAAAAGAAATTGAGATAGCATTTCTTTCAGTGACTTCACAGTCCTCTCACACTGACCATTGCAATGGGGAACTCGCCTAAAAGCCTTATGGAAAATGTCCCATTTATTAAGCATTTCTTGAAATGAAAATGAGGTGAAATAGGAAGCGCTATCCGTTGTATATGAATCACATAATCCAAAAGTCAGCGTATAGGACTCTAAACATTCTATGGCAGTTTTTGTATCAGCAGTTTTGACAGCTCTAGTCCATGCAAATTTTGTGTAATAATCAACAATTATACAAAAGTGTTCATTTTTCCTTTTGCTGGCCTTTAATTTTCCCACGAAATCACATGAAATTTGTGAAAACATCTTGTCTGGCGGCGTTGGTGCCAATAAGCCTGGTTTCTGGCGAGGATTACTTTCTGTCATCTGACAGTAATTGCAGCTCTTCACATAATCTGCTGCATCTCTCTGTAAGGTTCGCCACCAAAATGAAACTAAAATATTTTGGACCAAATGCTTCGTTTTTCTGTGTCCTCTACTGTCATGATATTCTGCCAAAACGTATTTTCTGCACGAACGAGGAACCACAAGAAGAGATTTAGAATCGTAATCCCAAAAAAGTAAACCATCTTTTAGTTGATAATTACTGTCTTTTGCTGACAAGTTTCCTGCCTGCACTTGTTCAACGATTGCTGCTAATTCAGGGTCAGAATTCTGTAAGTCTTTTACTATTGCTGATTTGTTCAAAACGAAACTCATAAGTTCTGAGTCGTTCCTGTTCTTGTTTTTGTCATCTAACAGTTGTGCCTCTTTTTCAGCTGCCTGGTCTTTAGCCAACTGTCCTCGGGTAGTAACTGCATTCAAGAGGTTATTTTGTCCTTGAAGCCTATCCGGGAATACCTGTTCGACCATTTCGTCAACAGTATAGTCTGCTTCGTCTACTGGACATCTTGATAAACTGTCAGCATCAACGTTAGTTTTGCCTGGACGATAACGGATTGTGAAGCGAAATTGAGATAAATACAAAATGTGCTTTGCAAGTACACCCTCTGGCTTGGGTGTCTTTAACAGTGACTGTAAGGATTGGTGGTCTGTCAACACTTCTGTCTGGACATTGCGATTCTGAACATAGCATCGAAAATTTACAAATGCAAACACCAGAGCAGAACATTCAAGGTAATAAATTGGTAATTTAGTTTCTGAAGCTTTCAGTTTCCTACTGACAAATCCAACTGGATGAAACCTTCTTGTCTCTCTGTCTTGCTGATAGTAAGCCACACCTAATCCTTTGTAGGATGCGTCAACCGTGAAACGATTGTTCGCTTTAGGATCAAAAAGTCTCAAAGAAGGAGGATTAGAAAGTGAAGATTTTAGTAAATGAAAAGCATTCTTTTGCTCGTCTTCCCATTGAAATTCAGCATCATTTTTCAAAAGTTTCAGTAAGGGATAAGCTTTTTGAGAAAAGTTTTGGATGAATTTCCTGTTGTATCCAAATATTCCGAGCGTACTTCTCAGCTCATCTTTATTTTTGGGAGGAACCATTTCTGTTATGGCGTTAATTCTCTTTTTAGGGATGGACACCTCTTTTCCATCAACATCAAATCCCAAAAACGTTACTTTTCTTTGAAAAAATGTACTCTTTTTGATGTTCAACTGAATTTTGTGCTCTCTAAGTAACACAAAATATTCTCTCAGGGTTTCCAAATGTTTATCAAAGGATTCCGTTCCTATGTGAGTATCATCAAAATAATTTACAATTTTCCCTTCTTTTTTCATTTTTATTAGGAGATGATCCATGGCTAAAGCATACAATGCTGGCGCAATACTCAAACCCTGTGGTAAGGATTTCCAACGAAACCTGGAACCTGACGGCGAATCAAATGCAGTAACATCCCTGCAATCCGGATGTATTGCCAATTGAGTATATCCTGAGCAGTTATCAGTAACAGAATGCCAAAATTTGCCTTGAAAACTGTCAATTAAGTCTTGTTGGTCTGGAATTGGGTATTTTATATCAGTCAGCACTTTGTTCAATTTTCTATAATCTTGTACAAGCCGATAGGATGGATTTGCTGGCGTGTGTGACTGCTTAGGAACCACTAAAATAGGTGTGCAGTACACAGAAGTACAGTACTCAATTAAGTCTGAATCCAAAAGTTTCTTAATGTACTCTTCAGCAAATTTCTTCTCATCTACACTCATTCTGTAATTTCTCTGGTTAACCACTTTGTTTTGATGATAGCCAAATCGAATTGGAGGGTAATTGCAACTTCTTAGTTCTGACACATCAGAAACAAAGACATCTTCAAATTCTGAAAGTAATTTTTGAGCTTTTGCTTGTTGTTCCGGAGAAAGAAAAGGGTTAATATTAAATTTCAGATCCTTCTTGGATTTTTCAGATTGCAAATTGTTGACATTTGATTTAGGATAAAACACATCCTCATGGTCTTCATCAACAGCTAGATTTAAACTAGGCGTTAGAGGCACTGGTTGCGTTCCTGTATTTGTCACCTGAACAAATTTTCTTCCATTTGGAGTAAAAGGAAATCGGACACCATAAGTTTATAATGTCTGAACAAACGGGGATTTCCAATAAAAACTGTATCCTTCTCAATTTTTCCTGGATTGATTTGTACTTTTACCCACTTAATTTTCTTGGCTGGGACAGTAATTGTCGATGCAGACCGAACAAATAATGCACCATCATGCAGGTTTTCAACTTCCATATTTTGAAAAACATTATTTTCTGCAGTCAAAGCATTAATTGGTACTTTGTAAAACATGCCAAACTGTACAGATTTCTTCCTCACACGGTCTTTGAAAGTGACTGTCATTCTCTCATAGTCAATTTGGGCTCGTGATTTTAGCAAAAAAGGATTGCCCAAAATCACACTGGAAGAAAGGCCTTTTACAACATAAAATTTTGTTGAAAATTGAAGACCAGCTATTTCAAACACTCCTTTCCACGTTCCAAACATTTTTAATGGATTGCCATTCGCTGCTTGCAGTTGCTTTCCAGTTTTTGCAACAACTGCTGTTGGAAAAATTCTACGTAAAGTATTGTTATGAATGCAATTCACAGCAGCTCCAGTGTCCAATAAAACATTTTCCTCGAAACTACCAAATTTAGCAGTAACTTGGGTCATTAATTGTACTCTGTCATCATCATCATCTTCTTCTGTGCCAAATCTAGGCGAAGACAGTGCCGAAAGTTTTGACTGAATTTCAGAATAATCTGGGGAACTGCCATCGAGAATACGAATCTTTTTCTGAGGTACATTAAATTTCCTTGATGCATGTTCTTTGCCTGAATTTTGAGGTTTGCTTTTGCCTTGAGAACTGGATTTGACTATTTTCTTTGCCTTTAAGCTGGAGTTAGCCTGTGGTGACAGCTCGCGCCTATTCGCAGTCGAGCCACCGCCTTGGCTGCGCCGGTTCGCGTTCCGACACACTTGCTGTGCGCGCGAAACCGAACACGCCTCCGGCTGGTGGTCACCCTGCCTGGCGGCAACGCGCGAAAATCCAAACGCGCTCTGAGAGCTGTGCTCCACTGTGGTCATGCACTGGCTGGGGAATCTTGGAATTTTTGGGCAACTCATACACTCGCTACGTGACGGATTATTGCTATCCTCTAGATAATCACAGGTGGTCATGTCGTTGTCACATAACTGTACCACAATCTTTTTCCCTGGTTTTCCCATTCCAATTCGAGTTTTACCAGCATTCTGAATAATCTCCAATGGACAGTCAAATAATTCTGACACAGCTATTGCATCACAAAAATCACCAATTTTGGTTTTGCTAACAGCATATTTACTGTATGCAGTCCTTGTAGAAAATGTCTGGCCTCCAGAATTTACAGCAATTTTGCAAAATCTTTCCCAATTCTTGATCACAAACTTTCTGATCAGTGCTTTCACGTCTTCAAAATTACCTTGCCTGCCAAAAATTGCATAGCTGATGCACCGAAAAAACGCATTGACATCGTGAACCATTGGGATGACTTCGTAACACGGTCTCTTATCTGTCTCGCGGTCTCGCGATTTACTCCTATGTCGGTCATCCGTATCACTGTCACTACTACCAGATCGATTCACTCCGTGACTGCTACTCTCACTACAACTACTACTGTCACTACTGCTCTCACTGCTGCTAGATGAACTCTTACGTCCTCTACCTCTCGCACCGGACCTTCGGTCGCGGCCGTAAGAAGATTCACAAAACCGAACACGACGCGTTGGCCTTGAGTTCATCATGTCGGCACAAACATTTTTTAACACTTCCAAATTTTTTGCAACTTCTCTTAACTGTTCCTGTTTAGTCGTAAATGCCAAATACTCTCTCCTCATGCATTGCACTACATCATTCCAACGAAAAAAATAATCACTACATTGACTGTCTGCTATTCTGAACCATTCCTCAGCTTCAGTCCCTCTCACTGAATGCTGCATATGCACTAGTCTTTCTTCCTTTGGACATTCCAGAAACTCTGCACATCTAGTGAACTCACTTACAAACGTTTCAAAATTTTTACAGTCTTTGTACAAGGGAAACGTAACAGCAACTGCTGGGGCCATGCGCACAACGAGTGGTTCATCCTTAGGCTGCCAAAGCCTCACCTCCATTTTGGAAAATGAATTTAATACACGTGACTGTGTAGGCCTCTACTGCAACACAATCTGCTGACGCTTGACCATCACTGCGGCGCGCAACTCAGCGCTTTCACGGCAGTGGACGGCATCGGACTAGCCACACGGCACTCAGCAGAGAAAAAAAATCACAAAATAATTCCTAACCTTAACGCTAAATGAACCTATTATACTCTACAAGCTAACAAAACACGAAAAAAAATGAAAATCAAGAAGAAAAACATGAAACAAAGCGAGAAACAAAAATACTCAAAAAATCAAAATTCACTCACACAAAACACTCAGACACAAACACACAGCGCTCTTAAATCACTTCACAACTGTAACACTTTCGTACCTGCGATATTTCGCGCGATTTGGTGCTCCTAAAGGTACAAACTGAAAATTGACTTAAGAACTTTTTTTTTTTTTCCGGCTACGGACTACATGTGCTGTACATGCAAAGAACTAAGTTTCAGAGTGATTAGCTCCCACTTAATCCTAAACATACTATTGGCGACGCCTTAAAAGGAAGTGGGGAGACGGTCGGGAAGGGTACTTCTTTAACGAGCCGTTCGACTCAGTTAAAGCCGTCGCAACCTCCACCAAGTCGTTAATGGGTCTTGCCTGGCGTTACTTTACTGTTGGAGGTTCTTATGTTAACTCCGACTAGCCTACCGACAAAACCCACAACGGCTGAGTGTAGCACAGACGGGGGGATCAAGGCTACGTTTAACTGATAGGACTCGATTTTGGGTTAAGGAAACCACCAAGCACTCACTTCCAATGTTGCTCGTCCGAGGCCGGAGACACGTCTGCCTGCGTGTGGCTAGGCTCGTCGCGGCGAGGGCTCGGCCGCTCGCCGCTAGTGCTAGCTCAGCATATATCGCCAGTTCGTCTTTTCGAGCCCGCGCTGGTTTGAATGCCAGCGCCACCCTGACACCAAGGCTTAAACGCCCGCGCGTCAGGCAGGTCCGGATCACAGGTGTGTGAGGTGGGCGCTGGTCCGCGTGTACGTGCATTGGAAGACTGTCAGCATCAACTCACCTCCATTGTAGGTCTGCTGCATCCCGTAGCCGTCGTTGGCGCGCCAGTCTTCACAGCAAGGACACCAGCACTCATAGCAGACCGTGCAGTGAGTCAGCTTCATAATATCCAGGTAATTCTGGTTGCCGTTCTTTGCACCGCAGACTGGGCAAACCTTATCATGAGTGTCACCGACCAGGCGGTGCATTTCCCTCAGGTGAGCAGCGTGTTCCACCTTGTGGCGAAGGGAGCGGGGCTGAACGAGCTGGACAACTCGCTCGTAATCCAAGGTGCCGCGGCAGGCCGCCACAGGACACCGGAACACCCTGACGGGGTCCGCCTTGACTGTGCCCTGGACACATCGCAGGCACACATAGTGGCCAGGACCTGCCACTGAGCATCTCTTCAGCAACACCGCCCTTGATGGTGACACTATCTGCAAACAAAAGCGCCATCAGAAATCTGCATGATAAAGTAAGTCATAGAAGACAATTCGCTGGCGACAAAGGCGTAACCTTGCAATGTATTCAGGCATAAAATACATTTTTTTCAACCTTTGCTGTTTTTCTGTAAACTTTCACCTTAATTTAGGAAGTAATTGCACCATTAAACTCAGTGCAATTAGAGGATCCAAGAAACGGGGCTGATAATACTTTTCCAAACAATGTTCGGGCAAGTTCAGTTTCCGCGGAAAAGAATGACTAAACAGTTTCAGCTTACAACTTAATTGTTTCAGATGGAAAAGTGATCCTGTTTTCAGAACCTATAGTGAGATGAATCTGATGCTTTATTTCAATGTATTGTTGCCCATAAAAACAAGAAAATATGAGAAACTTGAATTTTTCTCATAGTTTGTATTTTACGCATCTGGGGGGAATGAGGTATGGTTACGCCTTAGTTTTACCATTGTAAGCAAGGGCTCTTAGTTATTACCTCCTCCCCGTAGCACACTGCGGCAGCGACGCACTGCACCTCCACACGCCCGGGCAGCTCACCGGCCTGCTTACACATGTTGCTGTGCTGTCTCAGCTTCTGCATAATGCAGTAATTTTTCGGCACCTGAATGCCGAACTTGTAAAACAGGCCTCTTCCACCCTTCTGACGTGGTGGATAGGGAGCCTGTAGGATCCAGTTTACAGGACCACCAGGGGTCTTCCACGTCAGATCCAGCCCTGTCTGGAAAGCGCTGGGCCCTAAGGCACTGGTCATGTCTGGCCCTGTCTTCAGGAGTGCCTCAACTTTGTCCACAAGGGTGGCTGCCGGATCCCGAGTGAACGCTCTGAAGAGACTCAGAGCAAGTCCATGTTGCTGAAACAGAAGAAATCGTTGGACTATTGCGATTGTCGAAAACGGTGAGCCGCATTGAAGGCCTATTACGAAAAACTGACAGAAACAGCGTCGTCCACTAATTAGTCCGGATTTGCTTGTGTCTTACACCTCGAACGGCGAACGAGAACGCTGAGCGCCTGCCGTTGGTGGGGTAGGCCAGCCCGCACGTCGCGCGTGCACGCAGGTTGCCTACGTAGGCGCCCTCTGTTCTCTTACTGGCGTGTCAACAGTCCCTACTTTACCAAGGCGGACCAATGTCGAGCTACTCCAAATTTCGGTCTCGTAACCATGTTTTTACTCACAGGCTTCCGCCCCATGTCCGAGCCCATGATGGGCTAAAACCAGGACTAGACCGCCCCGCTGTACAG
Source organism: Odontothrips loti (assembly GCA_038380765.1). NCBI lineage: Eukaryota > Metazoa > Arthropoda > Insecta > Thysanoptera > Thripidae > Odontothrips > Odontothrips loti. Next base: position 1,422,608 of record CM076255.1, read on the forward strand.
ATGCCTGACCGTTCTCACACCCGACCGCACCATGGCCACCCCCCTTTCTCCCCCTCTCCAGACTTCGCCGCCGGCTCCCTTCCGTGGCCGCCACGGGTTCCCCCAGCGCCTCTCGGACACCTTCTTCGGCCGCCTCGAAAACGGCCCCGCCCTTGCCCCTCGCTGCTGCTCTACTGCGTCCCCGACCCCGGTCGACGCACGCGCCAAGCATGCAGTACTGCGAGAGCGCACCCCGCGCGCAGCTGTCCAGCAGGGGGGGGGGGGGGGCCCGCTGATGACCCAGATGTCCCCCCTCTCCCGTCCCCTGATACCGCCCCTCGCGGGCTTCTTCTGCCCACAGGTTGAGTCACCACCTGCGGCCGACGACGGCGAGGCCACCGGCGCTGCGACAACAACAATGGCCGCCGCTAAACCGACCGCCAGTGCGCCGACCTGCCCCAACCAGTGGCCACTCAGCACAATGGTGTTGTGCTGAGGCTGACGAACCTCCGGTGCCCGGTGCCCCCCTGCCCCCGCCAGCTGCCCTTTATCTGGGCCTATGGACATCAACCACAGTGCCAGTTAAAGTGGACAGCTCAAGTGAAGCAACCTGCCAACGACCTTCTTCAAGTGAATTTAAGTCAACTCAGTGAACTATTGAACCAGTGAAAAACTCCACGAGGGAGGCCGTGAGGGAGAGGCGACCGTGGGCCCGCCCAAGGAGCACCCACGAACCGTCGTCGTCCACCACAGCCCCCTGTACTACATCGCCTTGAGGCGGCCGCCGGCCAGCCTCCCGGACTGCCCGGACAACATGGGCTGCCTACCTGCCGGGCGGTCCCCACCAACCACCATCGCAGCCCCCCTTTTTGCTCTCAAGAGGTTTTTGGGGCTGCACTTGTACATAAGCTCTCCTTATACTACCCAACATAATTTCATTAGTCGTAAGTGTTGAAATGTTGATATTTATCCTGTTTTGCTCCTGGTTTTTACTTTCAAGAAACCAAACCAAGGCCGCCACGGAGGCCGCCATTCAGTTCGCCGCCAGTGTCGCGACCGAGGCCGCCGTCGGAGGGCACTGCCGAGGCTTCCGTCCCCGCTAGACCGGAAGACTCTAGCGAGCTTCCGAAAGTATAGTGGAAGTGAGGGGAATACCCTATTTCCCAATGTAATTCTTCCAAAGTGTAAAGCAAACTCTGCTTGACATGAGGGGCGCCCCCATGGCCTGATGTTTGTTTTGTGTGTGTGTGTGTGTGTGTGTATGTGTGTGATACATGCCCTCTGACTTTCAAAAGCGGTGTGACCTCTAAACCTTATTTTCTATGGGCCCGTAGCATTATAAAATTTTGTATTTCGCTCTGTATATATATGTATATATTTCCAGGAGAAGTTTACGATGCTGTCGAGATTGCACAGAGCGAAATACTATGACTTTGACCCCATCCCCGTCTCCACCTGTCTATTGAACTAGTGTCATTTTTGTTTTTTTAATTACATTAATAAGTATATTCTCTGCCTAGTTTATTAGGTTTATATTATAATTTGCCTTCGTTACATATTAAAACACACTAAATGCTTATGGACTTTTTTGTGCATAACTACGCATAATTTAGTCCATATCTTATGGAAGTTTTTACGCGTACATAGTTACGCATAAACCTGTGCATAAGATTACGCATAGTGTTAATTTACATAACTTATGGACATGATAGTCCATAACTAATGCATTTTCTAATATGTTTGAAATGCTTCGAAGAAACCTCAGGTGTCCATGACTTACGCGCATAATTCTACATGAATTACGCACACAATTTGTTTTCGCATAATTCTACATAAATACCGCACATATATAGTCAATGAGAACGTTCTTCAGGGCAGAATCGAATAGGGGAAAGCCGCACTGTCAAAATTTGGCTCAAATACAGTGCAGTTTTAACAGGCTACCAAAGAGCTAGAATACTCTGTGCATTGAGCACAGAGGAAAGAAAGAAACAAACTGTCTGGCATGTATGTAAATCTTTATTGTACTCACTTGAACACCACTAACAGAAATGCATGCTAAAATTAATGAATCACAAAAGCACATATGGCCAAGATCGGCAGTCGACTCTTCTGTCTTACACGCTGACCCAGGCCAACCGATGTACCAAATAGGAGGAAGATGGAGAGGAGCAGCTTTCCATAGACACTTGGTGAAAGGAAACAATCTACAAAAGCATTTAAAAAAAAAAGGTTAGTATTTTAAAAACAGAAAAACAGGGAAAGGAAACACAGCTTCACACAACTGCAGATATACTTACTTGAGAAGTCAGTCATGAACAGCTTGAGATGTCAAAGCTAATTGTTGTTTGAGTGCATATGTAGAGTTGAGGCCAGAACTGTGACCAGAACACAATGTGGAGTCAACATTCAAACTTGCCTTGTGCCAGTTCTCCATCCTGACAAGATACTTAAATTAAAGGGCCATTGTTACACAATTAAATAATAGAATGCTTCCTTTGCTATGAATATGGTACTTACATATGGATCTCTGCGTATCCTTGAATTTGTGCAAAGCCATGGCTTTGGGTGAGGTAGGCAGTACTGTTGAGCACTTGATTGTTGCAGAATCCACATGCCCAGATTGAGTCAGTGCCATGCAAACAACTGAAAAGATAAGTGGTTCCATAGCGAGATGAGTATGGGAGTAGCTGGTAGGAATACACACAATGAAGCAACAGTGTTAAAGTAATAATTTTTACTCACCAATAATTTTATTTCCCAAATGATATGTAGCATCAACAAAACAAATCTTCACAATGCAGATTGGCTTCACAATTTCAGTACAATGAGCACACATACTAAAAAAAGAGATATAATTCACCATTAAAATTTATCATACCAACATCACACAAAGCATGTGATTATTATTATTATTAAAGAAGACCTACCTGGTTGAGTTAATCCAAGATAATAATCAAAGACAATTTTGTTTTAACTGGAGCCAAAAGAAAATAGACACAATGCTTGTTGAGACGTTGAGACACATAGAAAGTCTATCAGTGTGGTCCATCTGTTTGGGGCAGATATGAAAACCTGGAAAAGAACAAAGTAATTGAAATGACAAAAAGCATTATTTTTGAAAGAGTTTAAAATATCTGGAGACTGCCTGATTAACTAAGATTGTTGTACAACTGAATGTAATGCACTCTGTAGGAAATAGTCCTTTTCCACATATTCTAATGTTGCCCTCCAGCCATTTCTTCTAAGGAAAACGCGCACATGCAGAATTAAAGCAGATTAGACCCACCAATGCAAAGTCAAAATTAATTAACATTTTCGAAATAATCCCTTTGATGGCAATTGGAAATAATTAATGGCTTAGATATCAAAGGAAATCACACAAAATGGCAACAGTACCATGATAATTTAACCTCGACATGTCTATCTGCAATCAACATTTCAAGATGTTCTTCCACAGCTGACTTTTAGTCCAATCTTTAAACGTCAACTTTCTTTCTTGTCCGTAACACAACAATCTTACCCGCCAGAATATCATGGAATGGTCTCCAGTCACAATTTTATACAACAGAGGCAAAGAGGCAACACAAACAAAATGGATTGGGGGAGTCCGCAGCGGGTTCGTCTCGTCTCTCAGTTCCCACTCCCCGGCCAAACATCGTTTGTCTTGGAGCACGGCCTACCCGATTGCTAGAGGCTAGAGCAAGTCGGGAACAGTGAGCAATGCAAAGCGCCCAAACTTCGTTTCATTTTGGGTTTCCTTTTGCAATCACAGCATCTTACAGCTTTTAAAGCCTCGCAAATCGCCGAATTTCAATAGAAATGAATTACACGCGTCAGAATAAGTGGTGAATAAAGGTTTCATGATTTACGTACGGGACCCTCATTGCTGCCTGCTCGGTCTGTACTCGATGCTGCTCGGCCTGTCCTGACAACGAGATCCAAGTCGAACACACGGACGCACTTGTGGTTAGGATACTCTCTTAACTGCCATGGGTTAATTTTCCACGAACCCATCGTGTGAAATGCGTCAACACGGTAATCACTGCTCGGAAGGTACACCCGCGACGACGCAATTTTCTTCGTGCAGGTACCCAACCTACTCATGCATTGCTATTCTTAGTACACAGGAGAAGTGTATAATTTTCATTATAACTCTTGTTTTCTTCTGTGTCAGACCTGTGTTTGTTTTGTTTCAGCCTTGAACTTCTGCTTAGGACTGCACTGTTTTGCTGCTGGAGCTGAAGTATCAGAATTTGACAGCCAAAGTAAGATTAAATGTTACCCGGTAAGGATTTTATCTGTCCAACTCCTATACTGAAGCTATTTATTGTATATTTGTAGGTTCCCAGATGACTTCTTTACTCATGAGAAAGATTAAAAATCCTGTACATTTATTTTTCCATGTTCTTGTGCAGGTACTTAACCTACTCCATATTATTATTCGTAGAAATATCTGTTTGTTAATACAAGTTTTCTTTTGTCAGATTTCTGTTTTTGTTCGTTTCAGCCTCCGTGGGCTTGGACCAAACTATTTCCCACACGACGTGAAATTGATGTGTAAGAATTCGACAGCCCAGGTGAGATTTAATTTTACTTTAATTTTACTCTCGGGTTCCATCTGTCTAACTCCCAAACTTAAGATTTTTGTTGTACCTATTTGTAGGTTTCCAGATGACTTGTGCACCAGGAAGCTCACCCTCCATTTCCTCCTATCTTGCTGCAGGTTGACTTCATATGTGATCTGGTCGGGTTTTTTAACACTAGCCAACTGAAATTAATTTAAAATAAATTCAAGATTAATTAGTGTTATTTTTTTGTTGATTGCAGCCCTAAGATGGATTTCAAGAAAACAGGACTCTTATCTTGTGGTGTGTGAGAGAGATGGTTCTATGTTCGAAGGTACTGATGGTCTCGGAACTCACTTTAGGTATCGCCATGACCCTCTTCCTTCTTATCCATGTGGACAGCTTGAATGTGGGAAATTCTTTTTAAATAAGACGTCTATGATGAGACACATTACTTCTGCTCATCTAGTCTTGTTCCACCATCAAGATGAAACTGGCCCAAGTGGATCCCGAGTGAGAACATCTAATTTGCAATCATCATCTCTTGCATCTGGCGCAAGTCATCACCCCCCATCCACAAGCCAGCACCCCCGCTTTGATGATGATGAAGATACTTTCAGCATCTGCCTTGAAGACGTTAGAGATGAAGATGCAATACCTGTTTCGCAGCCAAATGAACAGTCTTTGCAAGAGCAATTAGACAACGCTGCTGCCCAACTCCTGATTGAGTTACGCTCGAAGGCGAGCTTAACTGGAAAGGCGATTGAGAGGTTTGAATCTGGCTGCAACCAAATGATCCAGAAGTTATGTGGGAGTGTGAAAGGGCTCCTATCCTCCCGTTTGCTTGAAAAAGGCTTGACCCAAGAGCAAGCTGCAGAAGTGTTGAAGGACATAGATGATTTAAAAGATCCTTTCGAGAACTTAAAATCCATTGAACAACAACTCAGTTATTTTGAAGAGAAATATGGCCTTGTGAGACCTCAAGAAAAGTATTTAGATGATCGCATTGACAAGAGACTTGATCCAAAAACCAACTCTTATGTCCAAACACAAGTGAGTGAATCATTTCAGTATGTGCCCATTGAAAAAACTCTGAAAGCGATCCTTTCCAATAAGAAGAATAGAAACAAAATTTTTGAAGACCTTGCAAGTAAAGATCGAGTTTTAAGGTCTTATGTTGATGGATCTAGATACAAAGATCATCCGTTTTTGAAGAGGCATAACAATGTATTGCACATTCTTCTCTTTTATGATGAGTTGGAAATTGCTAATTCATTGGGTTCGAAAACAATAATTCATAAACTTGCCTGCTTCTTCTTCCAAATTTTAAACTTGCCTCCAGAATCATCATCAGAACTTTCTTCAATACATTTGTTGGCGCTGGCGTATGCAGATGACATGAAGAAGCCAGGTGCCTTCAAAAAAGTTCTTGCTGCATTCTGTAAAGATCTGAAAAAGCTGTCTTCAGAGGAAGGAGTTGAAATAAATCTTGATGGAGAGCCTTTCATTCTTAGGGCTGTCTTGGTAGCTCTCACTGCCGACACACCAGCAGCCCATGACCTTTTAGGTTTTTTGGGCGTAGGAGCAACATATTTCTGTAGGAAGTGCATGGTCAGCCGCAGAGAAGTAAGAGCTGATGGGAATGCAACTGGTGCTCCAAGGACCCCTGAACTTCACAAGAGCCACATAGAGGAGGTGGAAAGAAGGAAAAAATTTTCCTCACAGTGTGGAGTTAAATCCAGTTGCCCTCTGGATAGAGTTCCTTACTTTCACTGTGTTGAAAACAGTGTGTTTGATGCATTTCATGATATTCTAGAAGGCATTGTGCCGCTTGTCTTGAAATTAGTTCTGCGTCACTACATCACAAAGTCAAAGCTTTTCACTTGGCAAGATCTTAATATCAGAATAGCTTCTTTTGACTTTGGGTTTCCAGACTCCAAGAATAGGCCCAGTCCAAACTTCAACCTCGATATGCTGACTACTGCTACAGGTAAATTAAAGCAGTCGGGATCACAGATGTGGTGTTTAATGAGAGCTTTACCATTCATCATAGGAGATTTGGTTGAAGAAGGGGAGCCTCGCATGCAACTGCTGTTTTTACTTCAAAACATTATGCAGGTCATTTTCTCCTTTGAAATTCACCTAGAAGATATTGATCGTCTTGAAACTTTAATATATGATCATAATGCATCTTTCAAGACTCTCTTTATTGATCCCATGGAACATACAGATGATTTAGTAGAGGAGCTGTTGGAAGAAGAAGTGGCAGAAGAGGATGAGGAAGAGCAACAGCAACAGCAGGAAGAAGAAAACAGTGACAATGCACGTCATAATCAAAAGAAGCCATTCAAAGTTTATATCACTAACAAGCTGCATCATCTCACCCACTACCCAGAAATGATGCGTGAATATGGACCGATGGTTAGATTTTGGTGTGCAAAATTTGAGGGTCGAATGAAGATCTTTCGCCAGCATTCTGCTGTTTGTTGCAACTTCAAAAACCCACCTAAAACAATGGCTCAGATGTTTCAGCTCAGCAATCTCAAGTCCATTCTAAATGAAAGTGCAGATCGGGCAATTGAGTATCACAAAGGAAAGACAATCATGTTGAGAGATAGTACTCACTGTGCCCTGCTCCTTGCAGAAAAATTGACTGGAGCTGAAGAACTAATCTATAGTAACAGTGCAACGTTGAATGGTGAGGAATATCGGCCAGGACTCTTTGTTTGTCTTCCTGAGTCAACTTCAACTCGGATTTCATTTGCTCTGATTTCAGAAGTTATCATTGTTGACCAAAAGTCAGTGTACTTAATTGTCAAACCTTGGGGAAATGGTGGTGTTAGTATGAAGTTTAATGCATGTCATGTTTTTCCTCTTCAGAACCCTGAATTCAGGGGGATCAATGTTCAGTCACTTGCAAACTTCCGGTGTATTGCACCTTGGACTGCTGGTAATGCATCAGATATTTTCCTCTCGATACGAACCACTGTGTTGTAATTTAAATTTTATGTCAATGATGTGCAACAAACAGCTAGGTTCCTTTTACTTTTCTATTGTTAAATCTGGAGAGGATAGTGTTAGCTGGTAAGTGCAATGGCACTGTTTTACTTTTGCATTGAAATATCCAAAATATTTTGTGGATGCTAGGCATTTGCTGTGTGGTATCATGAAGTTAATTTTAACTCATTTTGAACTGATACATTTGAATGTTAAAATCTGTCTTTTAAATGCATTTACCCTGCTTTTGCTTTGTCAAGTTTAACTTTTTCTCAATGTGGACTGAAATGATGGATTTTATGTACTGTATGTGTCCTGACAGAGCTCAATAAATTTGTGTTTGTAAATCAATTCTCCAGTTAAATTTAGCTTTTACCTCTTGATATACAATTGAGATCCTTCAGATGGTAAGTCTAACCACCCATGGTACATTTATTGCAATCTTCTCCACCATGTTTAAATTCAATCTCTTTTCCTTATAAAACTTGAAGATATGCATCACAGTATATTTCATAGAATTTCAGAAAAACATAACTGAAAGTATCTAAAGCACCCAGTAGGTAAATTTTATTCAACAAATAAGTAGATGGCCACATCTTAATGAAGGGGGAAAACAAATCTTACTGAGTTCACCAGATAATTAAAGCAACTGGTTGCAATGACCTGTGACAACAGATACTTGAAAAACAATACAACAACAAAAACAACAATTAAACTATGCAGAATCAGAGGTATTCAGTTTCTTCCATAACTCAAATTCAGAAGAACTCATTCTATCTGGTTTACCACAGTTTTCCCGAATTTTATAAAAACAAGTTTGAAGAAAGTGAAACACATTTCTCCATCCAAATGGATAGCGTACATGGAAAACAAAGTACGACTTAAACAGCCAGTCGAATGACTTCAGAAAAGAAGCAGTTGGCACTTGAACAGGGTGTGCGTCCAAGATCAGGAACGTCCTTAGGACATGATTCGTGACAGGACTCTGAACTAGCAACAAGTAGGGTTGCACTGGCCCATTTGCTTTCTCCAGTTTCTCCATGATAAACGCATCAATGTCCTGGTTACCCTGTTAACCATGAGGGACATGCAAATTATTTCATTCATAGAGACCAGTTTTGAAAAGAGATTTTAAATTACATACTCTTAGACCATACCTTTACAACCTCTACAACATCTTTCTCCATTGCGCAAGTGTGCAAAATATCACCATCAGACCTCATAGGGATGTCATGAGGCAAATTATGGGAAAGGAGAACGAGTGCTTTCAGGACATCTGGCAAAAGAGAGAGAAGACAAAATGATTGATAGTATTACGCAGCAGCTTGAAGCCATTATTGAAACAAATCATAACTTGCCATCTTTGAATTTCAGAGAGAATTCTCTGGATTGACGCAAAGTTAATATTTTTGGTAATAACTTGCTAAATGGTCGACACATGTCTTCTGCCCTCGGATGCAACTGTTTGAACTCTTCTCTTAACTAAATGAACAAGCAACAGAAAATGAAACAAACAATAAACCAACACTAAAAGAAACATTCCAGAACTACAGCTAAAAGATACATACAACTTCTCCTTCATAATGCTTCAGATGAGGAAACTTTGCCAGCATCGATCTAATTGATACTCCTTTCCCTCTGTCTTCGGTACGGATATGAAAAGAAGCAGCCATTCCATCAAAAATTTGCATTCTTTCCTGTCTTCCAGGCATAAGCTCTGCCAGTCGTTCAATCTGTGTAATTGTAGAACATTATGACAAAGATACAAAGCGATGAGTCAACCAACTAGACTTTTGATAGACATACTACAACTGGAGCAATCTCAAGACAATGGCTAATAAACTAAATGTCCACTTACAGCATCATCATCCATCTGTGCATCTTCAGAGTTGTCACTATCTGCTTTGCATTTTGTTTTTCTTACTCGATTTTTCTTTTGAAAGGATCTTGAAGCATTTGCAATCCAACCCCTGCTAGCTGGGTGATAGATGTGGTACTAGAAAGACAAATTCAAATTAACAAACTTAATAAATAACACTCTTATTATTAAGTAAAAGGAAAACAAATATAATATACTACCCATGTTGGACTATTTTCATCATCACTGTCATTGTTCTTGTACTTTGGAAATGCATCAACAAAGGACTTTGCCAAGCCTTCTTTCATCAGGGTGGTTACATGTTTAGCATGGCTGGAGAAAGAGGAAAAAGAGATTAAAAATGGGGCATGGCATAACACTGAGATACTGCAATGAAAAACACATGCAAAGCCTATTGAATATGAATTAACCAACTGCTGTATCGGTTGGAACCATCATCAGTCAATTGTCATTTGTAATGGTAACACTGCCAATATTGTTCTCCTTGCTAAATGGACTAAACTAAAGTTCACATCTGTCAGTCTCAGAAGCTGTCTCTTTTCTTACCCACAGCTAAGAATTCGGAAGTAAGTTCAAGACACAACACCAACATACACACCTGACATGTTCAGTATGCAGCCACTGAGTAAGGATTCTGATGACTCTTTTGCGCTCCTCTTTTGCTAAAATTTTCTGAGCTTCCAGCTTTTGCAGTATGACTCTACCTTTATCATCATTTTCATTAGACAGCAGTCGACCTCTGAGAATTCTCAGGACATCAAACTTCATGTTTACAACATACATTTCAGGAAAAAAAAAATAGGGGAAAAAAAGGACATTGGTTAGCTTGATGTTAAGAAGTTTCAAGAAGTAAAAGAGCAGTTTACAAGTAACAAACCTGAGGCAATGGAAGTCCACCCCTAGATGAGCTAACAGCAATAGAAGAATTCCTGATGCGTAATGGACTGGCTGGCTGCGATCCCTGACCTAAGCTCATACAATCTCTTGACAAGTTAGGCTGTGTTGATTGATGGGGGCTGGAATCTATTGTGATGTCATCCCAATTTTCAGAGCCTTCTGTCCCCACAACACTCTAAAAAAAGTAATGTTTTACAAAGTAGAAAAACACAACTTAAGGAGTCAATAATATTGTGAAGCAATATGAATAAGCAAATTCAAATTCATGCAATACCGAGTCCAAAATGTTCTCTGACTGAGCGTTAACACCACTGCATGACGGTTCATTTACTGGTCTTCTCGACCTCAAAATCCTCGTCGAAGGTGCTGGAAAGTCAGCTCGCTGTTATATGGGGAAAAGATACAAAAGAAATACATAAAATATAGTTTAAGGGATAACAGTATGAAATATTGGTTGAGGTAATTGAGGTAACCTTTTGGCTTGGTTGTTTCTTTTGCTGAGGTGGTTTCGGTGGCGCTGGCACAAAGGGTGGTCTCACATTTTCAGCCACACCAAAACCTAATGACAAAACTTTTATTTCTAGCTTTACAGTACCAAGAAAGAGACAGCCAGGCTGAATGAAACATACCTGAAGCCAACGCTGCTTGGTACCTCTCCAGGTTACTGTGTTTGCACATAATATCATACGACCCCATCTCAGCTAGCTCCGATTCTGAAAAGTACTGCTTCAGAACAGCTTTGGCAGCGGCAACGTTTTCACCTTCATCTTCCTCTGACTTATCTGAAGCTTCTTGACTGTTAGCATTCTGTAAAATAGAAGTAGGTTGTAAAATTCAGTTAGTGCAAATGTATTACAAATGGCGCATATGACAGTACTTACATCTTTCGACATGACATTATCAACATCGCTGGTCTCTTTGGGCACAGAATTATTTTCATCTTTGAAGATGTCAATATTTTGGAGGGATTGAATAGCCACTATTTCTGCTCCTTTAAATGAGAGAGCAACTAAGAGAGTGGCGCTTGCCTCCATGAAGTTGGATCCATCAAAGCCTTCACCTGTAAGTGCAGGAAAGAAAGAAATAAACTTCTGACATAATTCCACTATATGCCCCTTGCTTTTCAAAATAATAATATTTTAAAAAAGGGTACTAAAGCCATAAATTTTATTGCCATACAAATTCTTAATATGTTACACAAAAAGGCTCTTCTTGAACAATCCTTATTTTGTTGTGATAGCTCAACAAAGGTTAGGGGGGTTAGGGGCTGGGGGCACACCTACGCACACCCGTTGCTTACTTCATGACCTATGTCCGGAGTTTGATGGGCTTTTGATTAAATATCTCATTGGGATATAACCGATGTTTCCATAAACTTAGCCCCATTCACATGAATACATCCCACTTTGAAAACATAGCTTCTGCTGTCTGAACCTCTGTTCCCTGGTCTCTCCTCCGCTCACTCCACTCGCTCGGGTGGGCATAGGGGAGGGTAGGGAGGTAGGGCGCAAGGCCTGGGGCGCCTGGGACCGAAATGACAACAACAAACTAGCAGAACAAAGTGGACCGTACTGATGTGATTTGGGCAGACAGAATACACTGATGACTTGGAGAAAACCAACAGTTGTATCTCAATGCTAATTTCATTCAAGGGCCTAACATCAATCGTCAATCATCTGACATAGATCAGGAGGTAAGTACAATGCAAAAAAAAAACAAACAGCAGGTTCCTTAACTTAGTTGGCCTCCTTCTCTAAGAATTTGTCAACCACAATAGGAGGGTATAGTTCAAATGTATGTCAGAGGACATGTGGAAGTGTAAATATTATCAACTCTATGAAAGTCATCAAATTATATTGTTGCCATAATCTGGCTTCTAATACACTTAGCGCATTTTTTTTTTTTTTTTTTTTTTTTTAAATTTTAAGTTTGATCCGATCCATTTTTAAAATGCTGAGCTAGACTTTGTGTCAGGCATTCTAAGGAGATGATCGGGGAGTGGTTAAGTAGTTACAACTAATTATGTCATTTTTGCAGACTGCCCATTTTGAAAACTAGTATTTTCATAGAAAACTGACCAAAAGTAGTAGTGCGATGCACTAGTATTTTCTGTTGAGTTCACCTAGCGGAAATTTTTCTTTGATAAATCCTTTGTTTTTGGAGGCCCTCAAATGGGCCCAAGTGAGATTTCGCTCCTCCCAGCCAAATCTGAAACTGTCCGATGACAGATGCCAAAATGGCCGACCGGCGAACACCCTTTACCTGGGATCAGAGGGGCGAACGAGAAAAACAGGTCTTAGAGTTAGAGTCTCAGAGCACGGGATGACCTTCCGATCCAACTTCAGCCCGCATCTGGCTCCCGCTACCACCGCTCTACCGGCAGGTCGCCAGGTGAATGTCCCGTGCGCAAGTTCCGATTTCAAGTCGCTCCTGGTTCGCCCCTAAGACCCTTCAACGGATGACAAACAAGTTCTCCAGACACGAAGAGGAAAGGGGGAAGTGAATTATTGAAAAAAGTATTCCAGAGACATAGCGCTGTGGTTGTAGCATGTTACTATACAGTCAGAAACGAAAATTTAAAACTAAGCGAGCAATTCGTTTGGCCCTCGTACCGGCCAGCGCATAGCAGCACGCAAAGTCGAACTAACGTCGTGTGAGAAGTTAGCTTTTACAAGCTTTTACACTTCCACAGTAGAAATACTCACTTTTAAGCCGATCTGCGATGTGGGGGCGGAGGCCTTTCTTTTTCAGCAAGTTTGACAAGCCATCACAATCCAAATTTTCCATGGCGTTTTGCGTTGCACGAAACCACTTACTGACTTGGTGACACGATTCAAACTGCCGTTCGTACTCGTACATCGGGTGTTGCGCGCGTTGCGGGGTGCGCTCACAAATCAATCAAAACCGCGAGGCCGTTTGGGCAGGACCCTTTCGAAAGAGCCAATCAGTCAAGCCAACCCTAAAACGTTGATTTCCTTGGAGAAGTGTTGAATCTTCAACCCGAAATGCAAAGAATTTACTAACTATAACCATTGGAAACTGGAAACTGACAGGGAGCGGAGGAGGGAAGGGAGGGGGGGGGGTCGCATTTTCGTAAGAACGTTTCACAGATTTTCCGTCTGCAACACAGAGGGAGCGTCGATCGCCATCGATTTTTGAAAAGCAGGCTTACGAATATTCGGCCTAAACACAAGCTTATTGTTCAAGGGATCATAATATTACGAGTTTTCGGTCCGATGGCAAACTGATTTCATTTTGTCAACGGATTTTGTTGGAGGTGGGGGGTAGGAGGGGCAGTGCAGAGCAGCCGGCTACGCGCATGCGCATGCGCAGTGCCGTGTTTTAGTAGTACCGTGCCCATACTACAGAGCGCGCTAGCGTCGAATCGGCCATTTCCCTTTTCCGACGCCGCCGATCACAACATGATGCTAGCGGCTGCTGGCGTACTGGAAACGAAATCCGCGGATGTAATTTAATCAGTATGCCATCGGACCGAAAACTCGTAATATTCTGATTCCTTGAACAATAAGGTTGAGTTTAGGCCGTCGTATATTTGTGAGCCTGCGAGACATTTTCACATTAAATAACGCTTTTTTAAGGAGACACAGAGAAGGGGGGGGGGGGGGGCGCAATGGGTTTCCTAGCTCGCCGGCGCTGAGGCATGCGGGCTGTGACAGTCTCCGTACAATATTACGTACCTTACGGATAGGATTGTCCATAACCTACGGATAAAGTTGTCCGTGATTAATGCACAAAATTGTGCGTAAGATATGGATTACATATTGTACATAGTTCATGCAATTTTCAGGAGGTCTTTGCGATGATCATCGGATTGTGCATAACTATGTACAAATTTGTACATAATTCACGCACAGCTCTAAAGTACGTAACTAATGCACAGAAAAAAAAACGTCCATAAGCATTTAGTGTGCTACAGAAGCTTCCGCACACTTTGTGTGCATAATTCCGTGCAGAAGTGTTCGTAACTCCGTACAAAAATGTGCATAAGGTTGTGCGTAAGCACTCCGTATGCTTAAATTTGTACATGTACATAAGGATTTAGTGTGTTCCTTCGACGATTGCGAGAGCGTCACTGTCACAGGTGGAATGAAGTCGACATGATCAACATGTACCGCCCCATCTGTAGCCTTGTATTTAACAGGGTACCCCTGCGGTACAGGGACCGGAGGGACCCGTATGATGATTTTCAGGGAGTCTCCATCAGCAGTCACCTCTTTTGAGGAGAACTCATTCGCGATTTCTTCCGGGTTGAACATGGCTAACTGGCAACGCTAACTGAATGGGAACAACGAGGAAAAAACGCAACCGACTCCAAGTAACACTGGGCACAGACTGATGTGAGTTTTGACGAAGTACTGAGTGAAAAGCGCACATCGCCGCAGGCGGCGCTAGCATCACCACTTGCCAACCAATAGCGCGTCTACTTCGAGTGTAAGGAGGGAGGGGGAGGCGGGGAAATAGTTGAACCCAGTTGTATGAACGCGCGGGTGCGGATCTAAGGGTCCGGGGGGGGGGAATTCTATTTGACGGCAGAGACGGTCAGGGGGGAGTGGAAGTGCCTAACTGCACTTTATTACTTAAATTTGCGAATCATACTGCGTTAATTGCGCATTGCGCAGCTAATTGTGCTTGTACACGTCAAATGTGTGTCGGCTGCAGTCACCGGACAGCACCAGCAGACGACACGCCGCCGCCGCCGAGCGCCGTCCAGCGTGCGAATGCTCCAGCGCAGGCAGCCCGCAACACAGCAGCGCGCGCTCGGTTGCCTACCGGTCAGGCGCGAAAGCTCATTACGAAATCGCAAGCGTTGTTTAACGTTTGCGCCCACTAGTCCATTGGTCAAAAATGATTCCCTTCACATGCCCTATCCACCCTATCTTTTTGTCCCAAGCGAGAAGAAAAGCCCTGTATTTAATGAGTGCTTATGTGGGAGTGGGAGGGGAGTGTTTTGCTCGGCAGTTCAGGTGGTCATCGAAATAGCCGGTCAATAAGATGCACGTGGACTTTATTACCTTTTTAACTACAGGAATATTGTCTGGCACTTCTGTCTGCTACTAGCTACCGCTCACGACTGCCGGCCGCACCGTCGCTCCAGCCCCGGGCCTCCGATGCGCCCGGCCGTGAGCCGCCTGTGACATATGATCCGCGGTCAGTCTCTCTGTCTAGGGGGCCGTGGCGACCGCGGGCGCCTGCATCTTCACCCGCGCGCCGCGGGCTTTTCGAATATGTGCGGGGATCCCGCTTCCGCACAACATCCGCCCCGCCTAAAAAATTTGTCGACCCCGACAAATTAAGTACACCCAACAGTAAATAGGGGAACAATATAATAAAAAAAATTACGACGTTTTCTACAATGCTAATTAAGGTAATTTTGAATTTCGACTCGCTGCTCGCGGATCATTGTCACAGACGCCTGTCGTGGCGTTTCTTAACCTATCCTATACTATCCCTACTCTACTTCTTCCTGTCGGGTCCGCGCTTCCTCGCAGCCCCCGCACCCACGTGACCTCCAGTTGTGGACCCCGCCGCCGCCCTGGGGTCGTCTCTTCATCCCAGGTGCTCAGATGTATGCTGGGCCAGTACTGCCGGGCGTGTATACACGGTCCCGGGTAGCAGAGTCGGGCTTCTCCGGTGTGCACTGCGCTGCCGGGATGAGTGTTGCCACGACTCGCACGCCCCTGCGTGCCTGGGCTTCCCTGGATGGCGCCAGTCGCCGCAGACAAAGCTTCCCCCACGGGCGCGCCTCACGCCTTCCCGTGTGTGGCCTCCTCCCGGAGGACTCGGCCAGGGGGTGACTATCGGGCTACGCCCTCGAGTCACGCCTCCTCCGCGAAGGACTCGGCAAGCCTTGCCTCGGTGTGTGCCGGTGGGCCGCGTTGCGGGCCTCATCGGTGCGGCGACTGCGCTCTGGCCGCCGCTAGTTGTCCCTCGGCTGGGTCGTGAGCAGCGTTCATGACCGTCCGGCTCCTCTCAAAGAGACTCGCATAGGGCAATCAGATCCTTCAGATGATTGTGTCTCCTCATTACATGACTCGACAACAACGCTATGTAAACTGCAGGTGCGACGGCCAGTGTTGATTGATATGGATTTGGGGCACCTCGGGGTGAGGACGAGCGTCCTCCTCGGCCTTCCTCGGTCCGTCTGGAACGCGGGCCGTTGTGGTCACGGGGGCGGGCGCCGCTCGGCGTGCTGCAGCCCCGACTCAACTATTCTACCTTACTGCAACTACTATCTACAAATTCCAATAAAAAAACGCAATTTTCGAGCCACAAGGACGCTATTACTACACCCAAATACAGATTACCTTTTCAAATAAATCCAACTGAAACTTTTTTTTTTTTTTTTTTTGCTAAGGAGAAGAGAGATTAAAAAAAAATAAACCTTCCAAACACTTCATATACAATGCACACAGTGTAACATCATCAAATCAAACCCCTCTATAACGCCATCCCGATGATAATAACTGACTCATGTAAATGTTTGGGTAGAACGGTGCCAGATACGATGTTTTTCATGAGAACTGACCCCCTTTTAAATAACCTCAAAGCCTTAGGAAAACTGGCAAAAATCACCCCAGGTGCTGCTGCAGGTGCCGGTGGGCAAAACAGGGCCTCCTTGGACAGGAACTGGAACGGGAGGGCCAACTGCTAGAGGTTGAGGTTGCAGTATTTCGAATTTAGATATAGGAACCGACCCCACCTAAAATGACCCCAGCAACCAAGTATAAATGCTGAAATCGCCTCCAGGTGCTGCTGCAGGTGCTGCTGCAGGTGCCGGTGGGCAAAACAGGGCCTTCTTGGACAGGAACTAGAGTTGGAGGGCCAATTGCTAGAGGTTGCAGTATTTCGAACTTGGACATAGCAACCGACCCCACCTAAAATAACTCCAGCAACCTAGTACAAATGCTGGAAACGACTCCAGGTGCTGCTGCAGGTGCCGGTGAGCAAATCAGGGCCTTCTTGGACTGGAACTGGAACAGGCCAAACTCCTAGACGGTTCGAGATACGAACTGTTTCCCGACAATGGACACCCTCTCAAATGACTTCAAAGCTTTAGGAAAACTCCCAAAAACGACCTCAGGTGTTGCTGCAGGTGCCGGTGAACAAAAGAGGGCCTTCTTGATCAGGAACTAGAACAGGAGGCCAAACTCCTAGACAGTGCGATATACGAACTTTTTCCCGGGAATGGACCCTCTATCAAATGAATTCAAAGCCCTAGGAAAACTGCCAAAAACGACCTCAGGTGCTGCTGCAGATTCCGGTCAGCAAAACAGGGCCTTCTTGGACAGGAACTGGAACAAGAAGGAAAACTGCGTGAGGGTGCGGTATTTCAAACTTGAACATCGGAACCAAACCCACCTAAAATGACCCTAGAAACCTAGTAAAAATGCTGGGAACGACCCCAGGTGCTGCTGCAGGTGCCGGTGTGCAAAACAGGGCCTCCTTGGACAAGAACTGGATCGGAAGGGCCAACTGCTAGCGGTTACATTAATGCAAACTTGGATATAGGAACCAACCCCAACTAAAATGACCCTAGGAACCTAGTAAAATTGCTGGAAACGATCCCAGGTACTGCTGCAGGTGCCAGTGGACAAAACAGGGCCTTCTTGAACAGGAACTGGAACGGGTGGGCCAACTGGCTAGAGGGTACACTATTTTAAACTTGGACATAGGAACCAACTCCAACTAAGATGACCCTAGGAACCCAGTAAAAATGCTGGAAACGAACCCAGGTGCTGCTGCAGGTGCCGGTGGGTCAATCAGGGTTTTAAGTAGGAAGTGGAACGGGAGGGCAAACTGCGAAAAGGTGCAAAATTTCAAACTCGAGCGTGAAAACCGACACGTCTTAAACAATCCGAGGAACCTGGTCGACCTCTGGTGCTGTTGCAGGTGACAGTGGTCACAACAGTTTTTTTTTTTTTTTCGTTCCTTGTCCTACCACTGGACTGCTTGAAATTATGAACACTACCAAATGTAGGACCGAAGGGAGAAACAGCAGGGCGGAGCCCTGCACGGGGTCTGGGGCGGAGCCCCCAGCGAGCAAAGCGAGTTATATGTATAAGAGTATAACCCGCATAAACATAACCCCACAACTATTATACCTTACATTCTGAAATCTTACTAAGCTAAGAGACTTATTTATTAAACGGCAGTTTCGGAATTTTTAAATTTACAGCAGAATTTGACACCGCAGGACCACGCAAGTCTCCAAAAGTTTGTTTTTATCGTAATGCAATAGCATAGAGCACAAATGCTGGACAGGAAAACGCCCCCGACAAAGAACGTTTGAAACCAGTTAGAACTGATAATTTTTATCGGCTCCCACTGTGGGGGCGTTGGTAAGGGCCTTACTGTATGTACGTCTAATTCTATATCGTCAAAAGTTTGTTGCGAACTGTTGTTTTTTGTGAAGTTCTGCACGAATGCCAGGTCTGTCATTTTTACGTCGTCATTGGTCCACTTGGAGTTTATCTGTAGTCCCTCAAGGATGTCTGATTTCACATAGCAGTTGTCCATGGCGTAAACTAAGATAACTGTACGTTCGCTATGAACCTCCTGCAACGCACAGTGGCATGGGAGGGTGATCTTAATACTCCCCGCTATTATTGGCTGTATCCTTTTAACAACTTGAGTGGAACATACAATTTCTAGTGGTAAGGCCGGGTTAAGAATAGCATATTCATTAGTTGTAATCGGTTGCACCGTGGTGGCGTTCGTGAATTCACACTGCAGTTGGCATGCCTGGGATAGGGCGCGGACGTCTTTTTCGTGCAGAAGTCCGAGCACGCAGCTACTGAGATCACTAGGACTGTTAAAGCGGGGCAAGAGGTAAACGTTATTTTCGGTGAGTGGATCCGTGAGACTTCTCACGGTGTGACCATCTGAAGCAAAGAATTTTTGGCCCTCGATAATTTTACATGTCAGCCCGTCAAGTAGAAATTTAATCGGGCTAATTGAAAATACCTGAAAGCGTGAATTAATTTGGACAATAGGAATGGTAATATTTAGGCGCAACTGCAATGTGCTTTTGCGAACGCACCTAACATTATTTGTGGCATAGTACATTTCGAGCTTATCCAAAGGTATTGCTAATTGCAGACCCGTCTCGCCGAGAATTTTTTGTTTTTCAGTTAAGAAGGATCGCAACTGGGCTTCAGGTACAGCCAATTTGGACAACCGGTTTCGTTTACAGGAGCTATAGATTTCTTTAAGGATAAATAAATGGCTAGTTAACAGGGCAACTTTTGACTCCCATACCAAATTAACGACAACTGCCGCGAAAATTCGCTGGGCCTCAGATGTTAAGTTATTAACTTCGCGGGCCAACTCGGCGTGCACTCTAGCAAACTGTTGGAATTTAGTATCTACCTGACGGCCGAGGTGGTCCATCTGGTACGCATTATGATTCACAGTTTCAATTAGCGAGGCGGTATTATTTTGTAATACTCGAACCTGGCTTCCCATCTCATTTACCTTATTAATAACAATCTCAATATCGCTTTCTGTGGCCTGACCCCATAGGTATTTATTAATTGTTCCTATAAATGGCAAAAATCCTCTTTCTTTAAAAGTACTAACCTCCCTCTTCACCCTTTCTGGAGCCTGTATAGAATGAAAAACGGTCGCCAGTTCTGCCACAAGGCTGTCTGCGCGCTCGTCAAGATGTTGCAGTGTTTGGCATATTTTGTCCAGAAACGATGTCGAGTTGGGCGTACAGAGGTGCGGAATTTTATTCTCTCTAGATATAGCCATTTGTGGTAAGTTGGTGCCAAATTGGGTCATGATCGTTCCAGAAGCAATTATTTTATCATAATGGACGAGGTGCAGTCCCCTCGTTTGAAGAACTTCCATGCGGTCCAGCCCATAGTTTACAACATTTGCTTGTATAGTTATTACATAAATCAAAAGCAGCAAGGGCTGCCGCAACCTTGGCGGCGACGTCCAGGACATTTTGAAGCACCTAAGTTCGTGGGAGAAAAGTAGTATTATTAGCGGCGTCGTGAGCGAGTATTACTTAGTAGCCAGGTAAATGAATATGAATTATAACGTCCACATCGTGCAAAACTTCCGTCATGGCGGCCATGACAGCATCAAAGGGCAGTTTATCGCGGCCTGTCCCGAGGGCTGGTGCCGCTACATGTTTGCAGTTATGTTTAAGGATAAATTCCCTCAGGCCAAACAGTGCCTGTTTAAAGTCAGTTAATGTTGGTTTTTGGAAAAAATACTTTTTTGTTATTAAATTTAGGATATATCTAGTTTGTCTTGGGATGGCAACCAGGCCTGGGCAACATCGCTCTGTGGCCTGGAACTCCTCCCTAACGTCAAACAAGGAATTTAAAGTTTTAGCTACTCCTGCTCCCATACGTCCACAATGGCTAACGCAATGTAGAATGGGCACGGGAGCGGGCGCCGATTCCACCGGCGAATCCTCGAAAACGATGTGCATGATCGGGACGTAGTCTCTGCTGAAACAGAGTGGAGGAGCAAGGGGGAGGGCCTAAGTGAATACTCTAAATTTTGTGTGGTGGTACTCACCGGTGTGCCGACTCGGCCGCGGAGACCCCTGTCCACCCTGGTTTGCCATTATCATTCACACACATTTTAACACTCACAAACCTCCTCGTACACACACACCAACACACGCACCCACTCACGCACTCACATGTTCAACTTGCATACCCATGCGCAGTTAGTCTCACACCCAATTGAGCGCCGTACCCGTGTATCCATTCGCACTGTAGCGCACGTTGGGTGGCCTACCCTTCTATTGAGCCTATCTTCTTATTTCGTACATTTTATCCTGTACCATTGGTCGAATCTCAGATCACACTGGAAATAAAGTATTATATTCTCAATTCAGTACCCATTATCCCTAAAATTTCCGAAATTACAGCGTGCACGCTTTCCCGTGGTTGTCCCACCATCAACATAATACTGCAACAAAATTGCTCCCCATCCTTACCGTACTTGACTAGTGAGATTTCCCGGTAAAATCTCGGCTTAACTTAATTAGATCTACAGCAACATCGTTACAATATATGTAGGTGGCACAACCTTCTTTTATTTTAGAAAAAAAAAACTTTCCCTTTTTCATCCCCATTTACTTCCCTGTTCTACGATTCGACTTAACTCTCACTCTCTAGATCGTTTATTAACTTTGATAAATAATGTCCTCCGGAGGTAATTTAAGTTATCTCAACAAATTAATAATATTTATTCCATATTTTTTTCGTTGCACACAGTGTGCAGAATGCCTTTGTGCGATTAGCATTAGTGGCTATGTGCACTCCACCGCATTCTTCTGCGCGTTCTAACTCTGCGGCGCAGTCCCTTCCTAGCGAAGGGACAGAAGACGGAAACTCAGAACCCTGTGTTGTTACCTTTGTCACAGGCAAAAGAAAAACATCTGCCTCACCTTGATTAATAATCAAAATATCTCCGTCCACTTGGCGAAGCTTTTGGGGCCTCGGCTTAGCAGGTTTCATATGCGTCACATGAGTAAGGCGTTTCCATACCTTGCCCATTGGCCTTTTAAAATTGACAATGTAAAGGGTATCTGTAACTTTCTTATGTACTGTGCCTAGCCTATATCGTTTCTGCAATTTAGTCGGGTTGGCCAGAGACGCCTTACGCTCAAACCAAACAAAGACTGGCGCCCCTTTCTGGAATTTTATTGCAATGCGGTTTTTATCATATTTCTCTTTATAGTCCAATACCGCGTCCTTTCTAGCCCTTAGTGCCTCTTTATGGATTTGCCTTAGCAGCTCAAGCCTCCTTTCAACACGTCTTTCTGCTGGATGGACTGTTGTTTTTAACATAAACGGCGTATTCAGTAATCGTCCATAGACGATTTCATGCGCTGATATGCCGAAAGCTATCTGTGGGGTATTATTCAAAAAGAATTCTATTTTAGGTATGAATTTATGCCAGATCCTTTTATTAGCCATATTATTATTAACCGCAAACTTAACTGCCGATACTAGTCTCTTAACTTGGCTTTCCACTCGCCCAGCTGAAAAGTGGGCGTGGGAAGCTGCTACTATAAGTTCTATATTTAAATCGCTAAGGAACGTATGTAGTTCTCTTGCTCTACTTAATCCTGAAGCGTCCAACATAAGTTTTCTTGGAACGCCAAACCTAAAGAAAAATGAACTTAGTCCTTTAATAAGCTCTTTAACAGAGGCTTTCTTACATGGATAAAGGCTTGTATAATTACTATGTACATCACAGATTACAAGGCACTGTTTATAGTCGATCTTATTACCCGTAAAAATATGGCAAAAATCTGCCTGTATGACCTGAAAAACATCTGCAGATGGTATGGACTTCAGATGCCCATACTTCTTATTGTGCGCCTTAAATTCTGCACACAGAATACACGATTGTACCCAATCTCTAATGTCTTTTCTCATTCCTTCCCAGAAATAGAACCTAGTCACTGCCAAAGTCATAACCTTTTCTCCACTGTGCAACGCCAGGTCATGAAACTGCTGGAGAATGGTAGACACGACAACCCTTGGGACAATAGTTCTGGGTGGTGTCGTATTTGTCACCAAGATTCCATTAACCACACGGAATTTCAGAGCCGATCCTATCCGCTCTGCATGGGGCATTGGTCGCCCTTCCGCATCAAATTGCTGAATGATTTTCAGCAGTGTCAAATCCTGGCGTTGAAGGTCTCTTAATTTCTTTAATGGTGGTATTTCACTATTTCCAGTAAGGTGCCTTGATGGAGCGAAAAAATCTCTCAGCCACTCCCTCCTGCTCATTAGCAGAGTTCCTAAGAGATTTTCTGCCATGACCGATTCACACCCTTCGCATATGCATACACCCGTGATGTTATCATGATGAGTATTTACATAACACAGCAATTTATTTCCTGTTCCCAACAAGAGTTCTGAGAGAGGCGAAGTTTGTGAAAATTTTTGCTCAAGACATTGCATGAGAACGGGGCAAATATCGTCCTTCCGTTTCTGTTCTATACCGAGGCACTGTCTGTCTGCTATGCTTTGAGCTGGGTTAGAACTCTCCGATATATACTTTTTGGCCACGTCCGAGTAAGCCATGCTGGCTTCTAGGGCGTGCTGTACCGAGCTAAATGACAGTCCAGCCCAATAAATAGGGGACGGCGCAAAGTTTGATAAGAAATAATATTTCCCTTCGAATCTACAAATGATACTTTCATCGTTCATAGCTAACTTGCTTCTATCGGACCACCAGCGTACATTGTAACCTTCTGTGTGCGCCGATCCCCGCAGCTCCGGCCTGTCCACTCCTTCATACTCGACAGGGGGAAGGATCGGCGATCTCCCGCCCCGCGAGGTGAGCGGCGCGTTGCCGTCTTCCCGCTCCCATTCAAATCCGTCCGGGAACCGCTCCTCCTTTGCGTCTTGGATCGCGCCTCCCGTCCCCCACTCCTCGGCTTCCGCGAGACACGGCTCGTCCGACGGCGGGAGGTGAAAAACGCGTTTCAACTGTCTCTCTTGCTCGTTCCTTGCCCCTGCCTCCAACGGGCCGGGCCCGTCACGCGAACGAAGGCGGCCGTGCCAGAGTGTGGTGGGGGGCTCCACCGTACTCCGGCCCTGGCAGCCTTCCGCGGCAGTCAGCGCGCGGGGTGGGGGCCCCGCCTCCACTTCCCCCGCACCGCCACGCAGCGGGGGGCAGAGGCGAGGGGCTCCCCGACACTCCTCCTCCCCGCGCCGCGGTGCTGCTGCACGCGCTTCTGGGCCGTCCGCGCGCTCATCCTCACCAAGACCCCCGCCAGGGCTCTCGCGAGGGTCTCCGGCAGCCCTCGGTCGGCGGGCTTCGTGCGCGGTATCGTTGGAAAGGGGACGTTGTTGTCTATCCATCGGTAATACTGTCAACTTGGCCCCTAGCGGCCTTATCCCGCTATCCGGCCTGGACATTGCACCTACACACGACCGTGCCCCAGCCATGCGGCTGGCCAGGTCCCTCTGCTTCTCTGGTACCGCGGCTTGCGCCCTCTGTTGGACCTCTTGTCGTCTCGCTGCCCTCGTGACAACCGGCATAACTAATCCTATGTGGGAAAGTGACTTTGCCAAATCAGTAGGCAGACTAACCTGTTCTTCTGTTTGATTTATCTCCAGTCTACTAAGGGCATCCGGGACCTTATTTTTGTCGGTCGGGATAACTTCAAATTCAAATGAGTATTGACTGAGGTAGGCAATAAAGCGGTCAAGGGGTGCTTTTGGCGATTCCATACTTAATAGGAAGCGGAGGGAACTACAGTCGGTAACTATTGTTATTTTATCCAAAAGGAATAAGTACTTTTCCCAGTACTTGACGGCAGAATAAAAGCCGAATGCCTCAATGTGGAATGCTGACCAAACCGTCTGGGATTGCGTCAACGCTTGGGAGAAAAACCCAACTGGCAGATATTTACCGTCCCGTTTTTGAGTCAAGAGGGCTGCAATATTTAGTTTTGAACCGTCTATGTGGAGCTTACAGGGTAATTTAGGGTCAAATAGGGACAGCGTCGCTGTCTTTAGTAAATGCTGGTACATTTCCTCTATAAACTCTTCGTCAATCTTTGTCCATTGAAACGGGATTTTCTCGCAGGCCATCTCGTTATAATGTCTTGTTCTTACAGCAAATTTAGGCAAAAACCTTCTAAAATATGAGAAAAATGCCAACGCGCTTTTCAGCTGTTTTGCGTTTTTAGGGTATTTTAATTGTAACAATGGCCTGAATCTTTCTGGGTCCGGTCTCAAGGACCGGCCTGCTTCCACAATGAGACCTAAGACTGACACAATTTTCTTAAATAAAATTACTTTATCTGGTCTAAAACAGAGGTTATTAATTCTCATCCTTTCTAAAACTTCCCTGAAAATTTTCAAAGTTCCCTTGAAGGAAGAACCTCCACATATTAGGTCATCCATATAGGCCAAAGCATCGACCCCTTGTAATACCATAGACATACATTGTTGTGCCACAGCCGGACTCGTTTTGAGTCCCATTGGCAGGCGACTCCACCGTAAAAATTTATTTCCCACTTGAAAACCGAGGTACTGTTTGGACTCCTCTGAGACTTTAATGGTATAGAAGTACGATACGATGTCGCAAACGCATAAAAGGTTCTTTTTAGCGCAATACTGTAGTGCGTCATCGATCGTTGTATGTTTAAATTTCCATGCCTTCAGGGTTGCATTTAGGGCGCGCGCATCCCAAAGCATGCGCCCCATCGGGTTTTCTACTGTACTTCCCCGTTTTAAAATAATAAACACAGGTAACGTAACTTTAGCGACCCCGTGTTCAATGACCCCTTCCTTCAGTAATATCTCTACTTGTTTCTCTGCGAGCGCTCTTTGCATCTTACTCCACGGCCAATTTCTTTTAAAAATAGTGGAGTCCACCGTCCTCTCTAAGTGCGCTGTAAAGTTTGGGACCGTTACGCCTGGTTTTAGGGAGTATGAAAATACATCTTGATATTCTAGTAGCAGGTCCCTGACTTCCTGTTTCTCCTTCTCCGTGATATCGGCGTCATCGACACTTGGCAGTTTAGGTTTTACCTTACCGTCTAGTACAGAGAGGCAGTGCTCCTCTGGGGCCGGGACCTCGTCCAGCGACAAGTTTCCCTCACTAACGGCCTTTATTACCTGCGGGATCGTGGT
Source organism: Odontothrips loti (assembly GCA_038380765.1). Taxonomy (NCBI): domain Eukaryota; kingdom Metazoa; phylum Arthropoda; class Insecta; order Thysanoptera; family Thripidae; genus Odontothrips; species Odontothrips loti. The sequence goes on from CM076255.1 coordinate 1,448,581, forward strand.
CGCGATCAGCCTTTCCGCCGGTAAGGACTGATCCTGCGGGAAAACCTTTCCGAGCCGGCTCCCGGCCGGCAACACGACCGCTTCGGGGGTGCCGTTGAAAATCGGCACCTCCCAGTCAGTAGTGAGGAGGCACTCCATGCTCGCGATCTCGTCCGATCCGAGCACACAGCTCGGGGACAGGACCGCCGGTAAGGTCCCCTCCGGCAGCGGCACTGCCGCCACCGGCGTGAACCCGGCCGGCCGCAGCGTGCACTCCCTCGCTGCCACCAGTGTCCACGCTGAGGTAAACGCGGCCTCCTGCTCTATTTTACCTAACCTATTTGCTTCGATCGCCATTGCGGTCGAGTGCTTAGTTGCTAATCCCATTTTTAAGCTACCTATCCTAGGGATGTCTATTTTTACACCGTCGATCACCATCCGAGCCGTCTCGGTGGCCCAATCGACTGCCCCATCCACCTTTTTTAAAAGGTCATTACCTATGATTAGGTCAATCGGCAAATCATTGCTCGCGACAATGATGTCATGTTTTACCGAAAATGTCCTAGCCACTGTAATATCTGCACTATAAATACCGTAAACGGGTAGTACTGTCTGGTTGGCTGATTTCAAAATTACATTTGCCTTCCTGACCGCTGTTCGGTCCGTACAATATTTAGCTTTAATGATCGTACGCATACTACCCGTGTCAACGGCACACTGCAGGTGTAGACCATCGACTGCGACTGGAATAATGAATAATTCCCCTTCATTTTCGCTCAGCTGCAGTATCTCCTGCTCAAGCATTTTAGGCGTATTTGCCCTGTGTTTTGTTACACATTTATTCCTAAAAATAAACTTAAAAGTATCTGATTTGGCAGCATAGACCGCACTTGTTCTTCTCAAAAAATCTCTACCTAATATTAACTTATTTTCTACGTCTGCAACTACTAGAGGAATGGGGATTGAAATAGCAGTTGACAGTACTATATCCTGTTTGCATATTCCCGCTGCAGGGATTATCTGGCCATTCAGTTTTCTCACATATGCGCTCATAGTCCGTGCCGTCCCCTGGAGCCCCAGTGCCGTACACGCCTCCGTGCTCATGATCGACCGCCGCGCACTCCGATCGAGTAACCCGATCATTTCCGTCCCAGCAATTTTGATTTTAATTGGAAAGCAGTTTTCCGCATTCGCAAGAGTGATCGGGTCCTGCCAGTCGTCGGTAATTAGATCTTGCAGCTCATCCGCATCGTAGTCACAAGAACAGAAAAGCACATCGTCCGGCCGATCACAGGCCGGCGCGTCTCCAATATCTCCCTGTCGCGACCCGACCGGCGGGGATTTTTCCGCTATTCTGGCACTATCCGTCGCGGAACCCGACGCCACCGCGCCGCGGACTCGCGAAGCCCCGGCCCGTTCCACGGTTTGCCACTGGTAGGGTGAGGGCGTAGGGACCCGAGGAGGTCGTGACCCCACACAGACCACACGTGGACGCGGTCGGTCGGGGGCACTTACGGCCTCCGTCCATACGCCGTACACCGGGGTTGGATCCGTTCTCGGCAACAGGGCGTCAAAGTGTCCTGCTTGCAGGGGTCCTTCAAACAGCATATAGATAACGGATCTATTGCGACCGCTGGGGTGTCCAAAATTTTCCACTCTATCAGGTAATTGGACCACTATTTCTACATTCAATTCTCTAGCTGCAGCCTGGATCTGCACATCTGTCGCCATTTCCCCATTTTTTACATGAAAATTAAAATAAACAAGTTTTGTTACATTACCAATGAAGGGGGAAAAGTAATTCCAGTGATCATTGACGTGTCGGGCGATCAGCAGGCGGAGGACATGCGCCACGTTTGGCGATCCAAACAACGAAATGCTCAACGCTTCATAGAAGCAATTTCCCACTCCGCTCGTTTTTACTCTCCGAAACGCCGCCAGGTCCAATCGTCCGCCCGCCGCTCCGCTAGCTCGCCGGCTCACTGGTGTTACTGTCCTAAAAAAGCATTCCTTTGCGGGCACGCTGCAATGAGATGATCAGTGGCCCCACAATTATAGCAGGCTCGTACCAGGCCCGGCTGGTTTGCCGATCCTCGGCCTCCCCTGTAAGGGGCCGTCCATATACTACGTGCCCGGTTGGGGGGGGGGGGGGAGGGGGTCCCGCCCGCACTACGGCCGGGCACGGGGGGGGGGGGGGGTTGACCGTCGGGCACGTAGTATGTTCCGTGGAAACGACGCAGCCGAACGGACGGACGCGGCGAGCAGCCAGGACGCGGCGAACGGACGAAAGCGCGCGGCAGGCACCAACAGTCGAGTCTGGCTCGGCTCGAGTCAGTGTTGCGTTCGACGCGCTTGGAGAGAACTTTTAGATACACACTTACCTCAATTCACTGTGTATTTGCTTTTTAGACTTTCTTTAATGAATGTAATTCATTACTCACCTGTAATAAACCTGGAATAACACACTTCCGGACGTCAATTATTGAAAAACACCTCCCTCTGGGACATTTCAGCACGTTTTGACGACTTTGGAAAAATACTACGTGCCGGCGGGGGGGGGGGGGGGGCGAGGTCGCACTACGGTAGGGCACGGGGGGAGGGGGGGTCCAAAAGTGGCCTAAAATAGGGCACGTAGTATATGGACGGCCCCTAACCTCCCCGGTAACCTGAGAAACCTCCCCTGGTGCCGCCCCGTCCATTACCCTCGTTGTAGCCTGCATTCCCCTGATTATAGCCTCCTCTGTACTGGGAATTCCCTGCTCCATGATAATACCCTCGTCCCTGGAAGGGCGTGTATGGCGCGCCATAGGGCGCCTGGCCCACGGCCGGTCCGTAGCCATACACCTCTGTGTAGTTAGGCTGCCTAAAACCCTGGTTCTGAGGTAGCCCCGCGCTCACGTTTCCGCGGGCTCGTCCTCTCCTACCTCCCCTTCCAGTTTGTTGTTGGAATACCGCCCACAATTTTTCTACTTTCTGTTCTACCGGGAGGGGCTCCTGATCATTTCCACCTGCCTGCTTACTCAAACTTTCCAACTTTTCCAAAATCTTCTCTTCCACCGATTTTTCTTTTGCTCCCATGGAAAGTGACTCTACCATCGCCAGTACCTTGTTTTCCTTCTCTTTATTCTCCTTCTCGACCAACTTTTCAAGCAGTAACTTGCCCCAATCCGGTACACTGTTCTTAGGCTCTATTTCCATTGCCTTAGGGGCTTCTACACCTACGATTTTGCTATCAACCAACGCACTTTCAAGTTTTTGAATGAACTCACTTACACTGTTACAGTTCGCCCCAATCAAAAATTTAGTCTCTGCCCTGGGGAGGATCCCGAGCAGCAGGCGGCAGACCTCCTTATCAGGTATTGCCGGTACTGCCTGCTGCGCTACGCCTTGGACGCGCAGCGCAAACACCCGAATCGTTTCGTTACTCTTTCTTGTCATTTCCAAAATTTTTTCTTTGATTGCGGAAGGGGACCTATCCCCCTCCAGCCTGTCAATTAGAGTTTTAGTGTATTCCTCCCACGTTGCCCCCTTTTGGATAAGGGCTTCATGAACGGCTACTGCGTGTTCCGGGAGGAACGCGCCAATGTACATTGGTATGTCATTGGGCTCGACGCCGTGTTTTTGGTACACAGACTTCACATGTTTGAACCACTCTGTCACGTCTGTGTCGTTAAACCGACGCAATGTGGGCTGGAGGGATGGCGGCAACGGCGGCGCCATCTCTTCGTCTCTTTCCTTTTTAAGGCGTAATTTACGGGCCCTGTCTTTCTGCGCCGCGTGCTCGAAAACTAGAGCTATATACCTGATCAAGTCCTCTTTTGTCCAAGTCGGGGAATTTCTTTTTAGAGTCTTTACTGTGTCTCTAAATTTGGGCACGGAAAATTCAAACGCTTGAGGAATAGCCTCTTCAATTTCTTCCTCGCATGCAAAAATACGAATCGCCGGGAGATTAACGGCGCTTTTTAAATGATGAGTAACGAAATACAGCGGAACGTCTAAATTTTTCGTATCCACTCCTTTAGGATGAACCTGGTTCGGGAGTTCGTCCAGCCGTTCCAAAATTTGCTCAGCCAAACTTAACCCGTCTTTTCTCTGAAAATACTTATTATTGGCTATGACGAAATAAGGCTCTATATCTGTTGGCGTCGCCAACGATTTGACAATAAATTCCTCAACGGAAAAGGGCATCGTACCTTGCACCGAACATCTTTACCCCCGGGCTTCCACACATTCGTACTCTCACTCACTCACTCTCACTGGCAATTACTCACTTGGGTGGCGTGGGGGTGGTGGGGGGGGGGCATCTCCGCGGGCTCGGCGTCGACACACACAGGCGCGGCACATTAACACTCGCGGCAAAAATCGGAAAAAAAATTCGGCACTCCCGGAGGGACTCTTGTCCCCGCCCGTTAATTCGGGCTGCTCGATTTCCCGGGCCGATGCACCATTGTTTTGCTCGGCAGTTCAGGTGGTCATCGAAATAGCCGGTCAATAAGATGCACGTGGACTTTATTACCTTTTTAACTACAGGAATATTGTCTGGCACTTCTGTCTGCTACTAGCTACCGCTCACGACTGCCGGCCGCACCGTCGCTCCAGCCCCGGGCCTCCGATGCGCCCGGCCGTGAGCCGCCTGTGACATATGATCCGCGGTCAGTCTCTCTGTCTAGGGGGCCGTGGCGACCGCGGGCGCCTGCATCTTCACCCGCGCGCCGCGGGCTTTTCGAATATGTGCGGGGATCCCGCTTCCGCACAACAGGAGGGAGACGGAGTTGTATTTCATATGTGCTAGAGGCGTAGTCAAAACAGCAGGTCCTTCAAAACAGCAGGTCCCTCAAAACAGCAGGTCGGGATGGTTGTGGGGCTGCCTGCTGTTCGTGGGCACCGCACATGGGCGCCCACGTGCTTGAAACGCCCGGAAGTGAAGGGGAACGTAAAACAGCAGGTCGAGAAAACAGCAGGTCGTTTGAATCGCGCGCGTCCGCAGCGTTGCCGCTGTGAGCTGGCTGTGCCGGACGCCAGCGGTCTCTGTCGGAGAAGCGCGGAGTCTCGTCAGCGGTAGTGAATGATGGGGTAGCCGCCAGGCTTCGCCACCTATACCTTCGGGTGCCTTGCTCTGTCTATGAGAAATCTGGCAGGCAACGGGAGCAGTGCCATGCAGAGACTCCATGCAATTGGAGCTACTCCTGGCCTTCCTCCTATAGCCTCTGATTTCATAATAACACTTTTATGGTCTTGAAACATATGGTTGCATAGGTAAGACTGGCAAAAGAACAACTTGAGATTACAATTATTATACTGCTACACTACTACCCAATTGCTTCCATTGGAGCACAGTCATCTCTTCAGTGAGAACTAGAACTGCAAGATTTAACATAAAATCAGTAGAAGCTTTGGATTTTTAAAATATGTGAACTATTTTTATAATGATTATAATAACAATAATAAGAAGAAGACATCTTGGTAAATGCCTTCCAGAGCACCATGGGTGAGTCTAACTAGGTTGTTTCGCTGCACAGATCTCATCCATTCTTTTAATTTCTTGTACTGTATTTTATCATCGTCCACATCCATACTCCAGGTTGCTCCGGATTCAAACATAGAGGTACTCCTGAAAAATTTCCAGTTATGGCACTCCTAGAAGCATCCTGTACACAAGTAATACAGACCTGTACCTGTGAGCTAGTTTTTGTCTTTCAGCACGGAAGTTCCAACACTGAGGTATGGATTTTTGTGACAAATTAATATTCATATTTTGCTTAAATCATAATTTCAGTGTCAAAATTCATTTTTCAATTGTTTTGCTTTTGGTAGATTACCTCTGAACACTAATAGCACCATTGAATTCAGTGCAATGAGAGGATTCGAGAGATGGGGGTCATAAGACTTTTTCAAACAATATTTTTAGAATTCCTTTTTTTACGGAAAAGGACAAAGAAACAGTTTTAGCTTCCTGCACACATTGCACATAATACTCAACCTTGCAGATTTCTACAAGGAGACGCCTTTAATGAGTTGCCTACACTCAAGTGTGTGACCTCTGCTACAGGCCATGCACGTAGCTGGCTGGAGTTTTGGGAGTGGGTCAGGTCATGCGTTTCGCCAACTTACAGGCAGTGTCACACTCCGCCTTTGTTCATAGTTAGGTTTTACAAATCTTGGTGGAGAATTTTATCACTTGAGGTTCTTGCTGATAACCACTTTAGGGGCAAAGAAACTACTTGATTATAAACTAAATTCAAAAATTGAATGCATATAATATTTATTTCAAATTATAGCAGCAGTGCAAGCAAGGTTGACAATACTTAATGATAATTTTATTTACAAACGTAGACAAGTCTAAATTCTCAAAGTACATGTTGATAATAGAGATGAGTTCTTCACTCAAAATTGCAACGTGCATGTAAACTTAATTAAAATTACAAAGTACTTTAACAATAGGAAATGCTATAATGGTCTAGTATTAAACCAATTAATTTGACATAAATACATCTCTAGCAAATGACAGTTACGAGAAAATATGCTGTGCCATGATAATAATACGAAGTGTCCTATTCAATTATTCATTAATTGTTAAGGAATGCTGTGATAAATCCTCAATACTAACTACCAAAAATGACCAGAACAAAAAGCTATGAGATAAAACATCTAAAGATATCACAACACTTGGACAGAAACACAATGAGATCATAGACTACTCTCAGCAATCTCAGGTACTAACATAAAACAAAAATGTTATAACATACAAAATATTGGGTAATAGGATATGTTTTATATTCAAATTAAAGACAAGTCACATTAAGAGGAATTAAGGCAACTAATTGCTTAATATGAACACCATTATTTACACATTTGGGTAACAAAGAAAGCTACGTAAAACTCGGATGTAGTGCACCAGTCATGTGGGGTAAGAAGCTGGATTGTTACCTTTCATATTTCAAACTAAATTTATGAAAATATTTACAATTGGAAAGTAGGCAGCAAAAAAATTTAGTATGAGGTTTGTTAAATTGAGAATATTTAATCTGTTTGGCATGGATTTACTGAACGCTACAGTATGTATGCAACAAGACAGTTGCAGCTCGGACATCTCTTTGGCCACACTTTTCCCTGAGCATCTTGCAAATATTCAGTAAAATGTTTTACTGAACATGTGCTGCAGAGAGATGTGTGCCTGCATGGAAGACATGTCCGAACTGCAACGTTTTCACTGCACACACTGCAGCAGCGGTTCAAGTCCGGGGTGGGTTCGTCCGTGACTTGGGGCAGGGCTCGGACCAAGCTGGCAAGCATCTTCACCTGCTCTTTTGCCTCTTTTTGTGGTAGGGCAATATTCATTGCTGCAACCCTCCAGCAGTCCCTTAGAGGCGTCGCCACTCTAAGCTCCAGAGCATTAGAGACTTCGAACTCAGCAGCACTCAGTTGGTCCTGATCGTCTGCATTAGTAAAAAAAATAACACGTAAGACAGTTTTAAAAATCTTCAAGGAAATAATTAAAATGCACTTACGTATTGGGACGCTATAGAGCCCGTCGGCCTCATGGCCGGCGAAAGCTAGATGTTGAGGAGCTGCAACAATAAAGAGGTGGTTAGACCGCTGATCATTTGTATCGTGACACAATGCAATAGGATGTACAGAAGTTGCCGTGTCGTACCTTCCTCTTCCGCTGCTCGCGTAGTGCTTCGTAGCGCCCTGCCGCTGCGGGCAGCGGGACCCCCAGCAGCGCCCCTGGCAGCACCCCTGGCAGCACCCCTGGCAGCACCCCTGGCAGCACCCCTGGCAGCGTCTCTGGCAGCACCCCTGGCAGCGTCTCTGGCAGCACCCCTAGCAGCGCCCTCCGCGGCACCCCCAACAGCGCCCCTAGCAGCACCCCCGACAGCGCCCCCCGCAGCGCCACGTACAGCTGTGGCAGCCGCACCTGCACCACGAGCAGCACCGCGACGACCACTTGCTGCACCCGCTGCAGCACCACGAGCTGTACCTCCCCGTACAGCTGTGCCAGCTGCGCCTGCACCACAAGCAGCACCGCGACGGCCACTTGCTGTACCCGCTGCAGCACCACGAGCTGTACCTCGCCGTGCTCCGCCCTGGGGCTGGTTGTCGTCTTCTGGGGGGTCCTCCGTGTTCGGGCTGAGGTATGGCACCACTGCGGCAGCATCCTCGTTGTCCGTACCGTCATCCTGGAACTCTTCGTCCTCGACCACCCTCTTGTACGTTTCCATACAGTGGTACGAGGCGGCCCATGGAGATATCGCAAAAAGTGTTATCTCGACAGTGTAACTCCACTGCGCCGGATTCGCGGGCGCCACCGCCTCGCGGCCCGGGAGCCCGGGCTCATCCCCGCGGGCAAGGGCCCGATAGTGGGGGGAATAAGGCACAAAATATGGCCTAAATGTGCAAAACATGATCGGAACGATTTTTTTGCGGGAATCGGTACTTTAGACCGTGCTCTTTCAGATTCGAGTTGGAGCCAAACTCGGAAAACACGGGAACAACCCAAAAAGCGGGTTGCATATCTGCCAGGAGCAGTGCCGCTTTTCTTCAGAAAACTCGTTATAAACCGAGAGCTAGTTGAGATACCGTCGCGGTTGAAACGGAAGGCTGTTCAGAATGCACAGGAGAGTTATCGGTACCAGTTGCATCCCATTCCTGTACAAATTGCGACCTCCAGAGCCAAGAAACTCATTGAACGCCGATGTTCAAAATCAGAAAACAGCGAATAACTCGAAAATTTCCAAGTCGAAAGTACTGATTTTTTGACACTAACAGATGCGCCATTTCATTAGCTTTCAGATAAGCGTTTAAAATTCGGTGGTCGTCGCTTTGGATTTCGAGTGGCACCGCTTTGAACGTCGCCGGGCGGTCCATTCCGGCGACTGCCGCCGTCTTGCCGCCGTCCCCCGCTCTATCTATCTCTCTTGCACTCACGGCGCTCCCGTAAGGGACGGAAAGGCCTGTAACTCGGCTAAATATCGAGCTAGAATCGTGATTTTTTGCTTCTACGCCTTCCTTAGACAGAGCTGATCAAGGTATGTTAGGGAAGCACCTGTTAAGCTGACTGGAAAATAGAAATATTGGACACCTTAATTTTAAAGGTGTTAAAATTTTGGTTCAATTTTAATGAAATTTTTAACATTTTGTGGCACGACATTGCAGTAATCAGTGGCAATCGGTCATGAGCACAGAGTGTTCAAAGTTTAATTTTAAACCGTACTTTGAACAACCATATGTTTTAAAAGGTTCAAAATGTTTAAAATTTGACAGATTTTCACGTGGCTTCCCAGCCAACGTTGTTCATCTATGCCCAAGGAAGACGTAGAAGCAAATATCACGATTCTAGCTCGATATTTAGCCGAGTTACGGACCTTTCCGTCCCTTACGGGAGCGCCGTGAGTGCAAGAGAGATAGATAGAGCGGGGGACGGCGACAGTCGCCGGAATGGGCCGCCCGGCGACGTTCAAAGTGGTGCCACTCGAAATCCAAAGCGACGACCCCCGAATTTTAAACGCTTATCTGAAAGCTAATGAAATGGCGCATCTGTTAGTGTCAAAAAATCAGTACTTTCGACTTGGAAATTTTCGAGTTATTCGCTGTTTTCTGAATTTGAACATCGGCGTTCAATGAGTTTCTTGGCTCTGGAGGTCGCAATTTGTACAGGAGTGGGATGCAACTGGTACCGATAACTCTCCTGTATATTCTTAACAGCCTGCTGTTTCATCCTCGACGATACCTCAACTAGTTACCGATTTACAACGGATTTTCTGAGGAAAAGCGGCACTGCCCCTTGCAGATATGCAACCCGCTTTTTGGGGATGTTCCCGTGTTTTCCGAGTTTGGCTCCAACTCGAATCTGAAAGAGGATGGTCTAAAGTACCGATTTCCGCAAAAAAATCGTTCCGATTATGTTTCGCACATTTTTGTGCCTTATTCCCGCCCCACTACGAACCAGGACCCCGATTGGGACAACGCATCGGAGAGTGAGAACGGCGCTGGTCCCACTGGTTCCCCTACCACCTCCTGCGACGGCTGCGTCCGATCCATCCCGATCTGTCTCTCTCGCACTGCCGCTCCCGCTGTGCGTGCGGCAGGGGCGCGCTGCGCCCTGCTCCTCGCACGCGGCCACCGCTTTACCTCCCGATGCCGTTTCTCCGCTGAGTGCCCGAGAAAAAATCGATTTATCAAGGAAAGTAATTGTCCGAATAGGGTATTTCGTAGAAGCTCAAACCGGAAGTGGAGAAGACGCGTAAGAACAAGAAAAGCGGAAACAGTATGAGGGTAACCGCAGCGTCAGCCACGAGCCAACTCAATTTCTGGAGGCTTAGCTCTCGCTGGTGATATGTCGCACGACCACTTGGTACGGTCACGTAGCGCTTTCCTCCTCCGCGCAATGGGGGCGGTCGAGATAACACTTTTTGCGATATCTCAATAGGCCTTTGACTCGATTTTGTGCGTAGATTCTGAAAATATTTTTTGTAGATTTTTCAGAGGGTGTCCTGTGGGTCCGACCATGTCCTCATTTTTAACATAGGAATCCCCATAAGAGATAAGGTCAAAATCGAAAAATGGCCGTGACGGCGCGGATCCAGGGGGTGGGGGCGAAAGGTAGGCAATTCGCGTTACAATCCGCCTGAAAGTAGGCAGAAAGCGGTACATCGCCCCCCCCCCCCCCCCCCCTAGAGCCGCCCCTGGATCCGCGCCTGGGCCGTCGTTCCTTCAAATTTAGTTGCACAGAGCTGCAGAATAGTATGTTTTCATCGCACTCTGGCCCGCTGTCAAATACACTTCACAGAATTTGAATGACATCTTTTTTCAAAATTTTGTGGTTTTCAAGGAAAATGTGAGAAAATATTTAAAAATTATCTCCTAAACCAGAGGTGTTATTTAAATTCTGTAAAGTGTTTTTGACAGCGGGCCAGAGTGCGATGAAAACAAGCTATTCTGGAACTCTGTGCAACTAAATTTGAAGAAACGGCGGCCATTTTTCGATTTTGACCTTAACCCGTATGGGGATTCCTATGTTAAAAATGAGGACCTGGTCGGACCCACAGGACCTCTGAAATATCTACAAAAAATATTTTCGGAATCTACGCACAAAATCGCCAAAACCGAGTCAAAGGCCCATGGAGATATCGCAAAAAGTGTTATCTCGACCGCCCCTATCCGCGCAACCTGGAGATTTGGATCCTCAGGCCATGCGGGATCCTGCTGCGCTGTGTGACCCTACTAAAGAGTCGTGACATATCGTCAGCGAGAGCTAAGCCTCCAGAAATTTTGAGTTGGCTCGTGGCCGACGCCGTGACGGAGATACTCTCTGCTGCGGTTACCCTCATGCTGTTTCCGCTTTTCTTCTTCTTGCGCGTCTTCTCCACTTCCGGTTTGAGCTTCTCCGAACTACCCTATTGGCTGATCAAGGTGTCATTACGTTCGTCAAATTTCAGGGAACAATATTCCGCAGATTCCCGGCCTGGCACTGGTATGAGAATGTAATCGCAAGAGGCAGACCCTTCAGGCTAATTTTTGTGCCGTTGCAAACGAATACTAGATTGAGAAATCACAGAAGATCCGAAAGGGACTGAACGAGGACGAAGTCTTTTAATAAGATTTGTATGGATCTGCACTGCGTCGTGTTTTGCATACGGTCACGGCCGACAGTCCGGCGGGGCATTGTGTGACAAGTGTGTGCGCATGTCATATGGGATGCGTTCGTCATGCGCCTCCGTTTGGCAAGGAACAGTGCATTCCTTGCCGCGGCGGCACAGGCCGCAAAGGACCCGGCGAGGCCCGGCGGGGCCGGGTCTATTACCATTACAATTTTATGACCCACTGAGGGTGGCCCGGCGCCACGCCCGGAGGACAGGTGAATGGCACTGTTTGCGTTTGTTTTGGCACCATGTGCATGGCAAATGCAGCCATTGGGACAGAGGGGGAAAGGGCGGGAGGAAGTCTTCTGCTTTAGAAGGAAATAGTGGATGACAGCAGTGCACTGGTGGGGCCACGGCAGAATAGGGTATTTCACTGTATCCAAACCGGAACCAGAGAAGAACATCATGACGCCGCAAACTGTATCCGATATGAAAAATCGAGGCCCGGAACGCCCACGCGCCGGCGTCCGCCCGCTATACTGGATTGTCGTAGTATTTGATGTTGTCTGGACGGACTATCCTCCAGGAAGTCAGGGGAAAAGTGTCGCGAGAAACACGAAAAGTCCTCCATCGGGGCATGAATGTGGGTGCCTGTACTCACCATTGTCTCCGAACGATTCCACACAACCTCGTTGACAGTCTGCTTCCAACGGTGTTGTTGACATGTTCCACTTGCGATTTGTCATACCGGATACAGTTTTGGCAGTCACTATCTTCTTCCTTGATTCCGGTTCGGATGTAGTGAAATACCCTATTCGTCGAGCATCCGAGCTGTGCAGATCGTGGGAGGCAAGACTCGTGTTGCCTTGTCGTTTCGTATTGTTGTGCCTGGTGCCCGGCCGCACGCCCTCATCTGGTCATAGCGGTACCGTCAGATTCCCCCCACCCCCACCCCGTGCGCAATGAGCGCAGCGAGCAGGATGCTGCTTGCATCGCCAGGCAGACGTCCAGACAGACTAATCTGGGTGTCGCCAGTGGTCGTTTATGGTTTACACCGAAAGAGCCTATCAATGACCTCTGGCGTTGAGCACGGGGAGGGAGGGAGGCAACATGGGCCTCCAGCCCTGAGAACCAAAGACGACCGTACCTTACACTCTGCATTCCGCGTATCCCTTTGCCGACCTCATTGCCGCCCGTGAGCGCCACGCGGCTTGAGGCCCGCGCCTGCACGCTGAGCTTCCAAATGATTGAGGCAGCTCTTTGATGGTACCGGCGGAATACTTTTCGTTGTGCGAGTTCTCATACAACCCGTTTCTGCTCTGGAAGTATTCTTGTTCTGCATCCGTTCTCGAGTCTCGATGGGAATGCCTATTGCGTTACACTGGAAAGGATGGGGGGGGGGGGGGGCACACGCGATTTCCTTTGCCGTTGTGCGCTTCGGGGGACACCCACCTGCTCAAGGGCCTGATCAGTCTGCTGATACAGGGCAGCGGCACAGGTTCATTGCTGATTTTAAAAGACACTCGAAGCGGGAGTTCAGAGGAAATGCAGAATATCCCGGATTCAGCATCAACCACAAGGAGTTCCGTTTGTCAGGCTGGGGTTAATTTCTGCGGCCAGTACTCTATACGGGTACCTTGCCGTCATCGGCTTGTTGCCGGCGGCGTATTGACAATTGCTACCGCTTGTTCCCCTTTCACCCCGAACACAACTTCTCTCTCACAGTACCCTTTATCACACCACATCACCTTGGGTTTCTTCTTTTTCTCCTACGCCACAATTGAGTACTCCGTCCGTGTATTCTTGACGTCGGCTCGTGGCGACGCCGCGGCCGGGGATTCTGCTGCAGCTCCCCCGCATACTGGGTCCGCTTTTGTGATTTTTCATAACTTGTGTTATGAGTTTCTCCGGAGCACTCTATTTGTCGGAATAAAGACACTCAGGACTTAAGCCAGATGGGATGCCTACCCAGCAGGCGTGCTAAATGTGCTGCCTAGCAGCCAGGCGTTACCCGTCATCCCCGGTCCTTGCACCATTTGCGGGCTGCCATACATCACCCTGGTGGTGACCTTGTGTGACACACGCTCGGGTTCGAGGTTGAAGACGTTCGGTAAGCCAAAGATACAGTTATCAGTCAACGCCCAACATGGTGACAAGAACACTTACTTACGTGGATATGTGGGTCTCCACTTCTCTCTTCATTTGATCTTGTTCAGATTTTCTTTAACGGTACATGCTTGTTAAAGACATTACGGAGTTGGGCAGTTGGAGAGCATCGGAGCTCGCATTTTTGAAAATGACGGCGATTCGTTGTTGCTTTATTTAATAACATCAATTTAAGCAGAGGAAGTTTAAGAAATTGCGTGTTCGGGACCCAATTTCTTTGGCGATAACTCGCGTTTTCTCACACTTTCCTCAGCGTTCTTCTTCTCCGTGAGGGATTCGTACTTCCGTCCTGAACTAAATCAGCTAAATCACAACTAAATCAACTGAATCACCACTAAATCAACTGAACGCCTTCACCATGCGCCCGGCCACCTCCCCGGTGTGCCGGTCACGGCTGGACCGCGCTTACGCCTCGAAGAACAGTGTGCTTTAGGCCGTCCGGCTGTCCGGCTGCACGGCGCCGCCTTCAGCGACCACGCGGCACTGACTGTTGACGCTGACCTGGGCCCCGGGACCGCGCCGCCGCAGCGACGATCGGCCCCCCTGTGGAAGATGGACGCTTCCGCCCTCGCCAACCCCGCCCTGCTACCCACCTTCCGCCGGCACTGGCAGGGGCTGCGCAGGGACCCTGGCCGCGAGAGGACCCCGTGCGCTGGTGGGAGCGCGCCAAGGCCTGCACAAGGTCGTTCCTGTGCTGCTTCTGCCGCGAGACTCGACGGGACGACGAGGACAAGCTGCGGTACCTCCAGGACTGCCTCAACGAAATGCTAACCCACGGGATGCCAGGACGCTGCCGACGTCGAGGAGGTCAAGGCCGCCATCCTGGAGCTCCTGGGTCGCCGACTCACCGGAACGGCTGCGCGCGCCAAGTGCGAGCAGCGGGTCTCCACCACGTCGCGGCGGCCCTGCGGCGCGGCAGGAGAAGGGGCATCGACATCATCACCGACGACTCGGGGGAGGTCCTAGAGGACCCCAAACGCATCGCCCACCACCTCCGTGACCACTTCTCTGCGCCGCTTGGCGCGGCGAGCGGCAAGACGGAGGAGGACGGGACGGCGCCGGGAACTCAGGCAACCCACGAGGCGCCGGAGGACGACGCGCTGCCTACCACCCAGGCGCCGCCGCCGCCGACACCGCCGGGGCTGCGGACGCTGCTGGACGAGTTCGTCGCGGAGGGCACCGTCACCGACCGTGACAACGAAGCCATCCTGCGCTCCTTCACCGCCGAGGAGCTGCTGTCTGCCCTAGAGGCCTGGCCGCGAGGAAGGTCCCCGGGGCCGGACGGGCTGACAGCCGAGCTGTACCTGGCCATGTGGGACGTGCTTGGGGAGGAGTGGAGCGGATGCGCCGGGCCAAGGATTTGCGTCCTATCACTCTGTTGAACGTCGACGGCAAGGTGCTGTCGCGGCTGCTAGCGCGCCGCCTCCTCGCCCTCGCTGTCCAGGACAAGATCTTGCACCCGCTGCAGGTGCGACCGCGCGGATCGAGGACAATGCACGGCGCGCTGGCCGACCTGCGGGACGTCGTCGCCATGGTGCAGCTAGCCAATTCGAGGCGCTGCAGTAGAGTCGGCGCGTGCATCGTGGCACTCGACATTGCAGGCGCCTTCAATACGGGCAGGCACTCGTTCATGTGGGCGGTTGCTGCGACGCGCTGGCCTCAGCGAGGACACCATCACGCTGCTCCGCTCGATGTACGAGGGGGCGACGACACGCATCGCCGTCAACGGCGTTCTGACCGCTGCCATCACCCTGCTGCGGGGCGTGCGCCAGGGCTGCCCGCTGTCCATGTGGCTGTTCAACGTGGTGATGGCGCCGCTGATCCATGCGCTGGCCGCGCGCATCCGGGGCGTCACCGTGCCGTCGGTCGACGAGGGGCGCGACGGGCAGCGCCTCGCCGCGTCGGCCTACGACGATGACACCGTCGCAGTCCTGGAGGGGGAGGAGGACGTCGCCGCCCTCATCGACACCCTGGCGCAGTTCGGCGAGGAGTC
Organism: Odontothrips loti; assembly: GCA_038380765.1. NCBI lineage: Eukaryota > Metazoa > Arthropoda > Insecta > Thysanoptera > Thripidae > Odontothrips > Odontothrips loti. Next base: position 1,464,301 of record CM076255.1, read on the forward strand.
GGGGCTCCGGGTCAACGCCGACAAGTGCAAGGCGCTGCCCCTCGGGGCGTGGCGCCGAGACCTTCCGCTCCCCTTCCCCGTCGTCGACAAGGTCAAGGTGCTGGGCGTGGTGCTGACCGCCCGGACCACCAGCATGGCAGCGGCCAACTGGCCGGCCAGGCTGCAGGCCTTCCGGGGCGTGCTGGCTGACGCCCGGCTGCGCGCGTTCAACCTGGCCCAGCGCGTCCATTATGTGAACACGTACGCCCTCCCGCTGCTGTGGCACCAAGCCCAGGTGCTGCCGCTGCCGCGGACAGCTGCCGATGAGGCCAGGAAGGCCACGAGAAGGTTCCTGAAGGCGGGGGACTTCTTCATCGTCCCGTTCGAAATCCTCATCTTGCCGCGGGCGTGTCATTCCGCTGTCGCGCGCTGCGACAGGGCGCCTAGTAGATAGGCAGCCCCCATCACACCCAGCCAGCGCCAGCGCCGCCGAGAGGGCGTGCGGATGCGGAGACGGGGAGGGAGATCAGCTGGGTGGAGTCAAGCCGCGTGAGCCGGTAGGGTACGGGTTTCCAGAAAAGTGGAACTCGGAAGTTCAGACAAAGGACCTGCGTGTTCCCCGTGTCACGAAGACTGTCGCACTGCTCATTGCTACAGCTGTCCGAGCAACGTCATGCCTTGTACCACAGCCAACGTGCCCGAGGGGTGAGCTAGCGGCGTCAAAAGGGTCCGCCAGCCAACGATTTTAGTAAACCTGCTCATGGCAACTTCTTTAACAGGGCGTGGGGATCCGGGGTGTTCGCTGACGGCTCCATGGAGGGCAGCCCTGCCTCCCATCGTTCGCCAGTGAACCCACCACCATCATGGGGCAGTGGATTACCATCAGCCGGACGTCGGCTTCGTCGGCCATGGCCAGGTGGCACCCATGCCGCCCCCTTCTTCGTTCCACCATGATCAGAGAAAGTGAAGGTGCCAACATGGTGTCTAGTGTGAAGTGTAGTGTTTCCTCATGTGTAATGACTCAAGTTTGGAAACATCATGTGTGGTTATTAACATGATTAGTGTTGTTACGCATGCCAGTGGGGCGCATGTAAATTGATAGGGTGATGGAAGCCACCGTCGCTGTTTTTGGATTTCTTCTAGTTTAGTGAGTGCGCACTCTGCAGTTTGTTTTTCATTGGACCCACAGTGTATTGTAATATGTCTATCTCTTTCATTTAGAATAAGAATGTATTTTGGTGGTTCTTAATTTTATCTCCGGTAAAGTTTAGTATTTTGACAGTTCAATGGCGTTTCTTTATGGCATGCGCTGAGTTGGCTTATCTTGCTAATATGAAGTCGGGTTCATGAACCCTTAATAAGTGTTCTTTTAATAAGCCTTCAATTTGGCTCCCCTTAGTAGTAATTCAAATTTACTTGTTAGTAAATTTACAAATTGTTTAAATTAGTTTGTTTTTTCCTATGCCAAGGCCGTTGCATGGTCTTATCATTATCATGGCACAATGTATTTTCTCGTAACTGTCATTTGCTGGAGATGTATTTATGTTAAATTAATTGTGCTCGTACTAGACCATTATAGCACAATCCAGCTTCTTTCCCCAAATGACTGGTGCACTACATCTGAGTTTTACGTAGCTTTCTTTGTTACCCAATAGTGTAAATAATGGTGTTCATATTAAGAAATTAGTTGCCCTTTTCCTCTTGATGTGACTTGTTTTTATTTTGAATATAAAACATATGCTATTACCCAATATTTTGTATGTTATAACATTTTTGTTTTATGTTAGTACCTGAGTTTGCTGAGAGTAGTTTATGATCTCATTTTGTTTCTGTGCAAGTGTTGTGATATCTTCAGATGTTTTATCTCATAGCTTTTTGTTCTGGTCATTTTTGGTAGTTAGTATTGAGGATTTATCACAGCATTCCTTAATAATCAATGAATAATTGAATAGGGCACTATTCAATGGTATGGATGTTCAATAAACCATGTGATCTACTATGTAGTTTTGACCATGATTGCATCCCTGCCAAGGCCGATGTATGGTCGTATTATTATCATTGCACAACATATTTTCTCGTAACTGTCATTTGCTAGAGATGTATTTATGTTAAATTAATTGGTTTGATACTAGACCATTATAGCATTTCCTATTGTTAAAGTACTTTGTAATTTTAATTAACTTTACATTTACGTTGCAATTTTGAGAAGAAGCAGATATGAATATTAATTTGAGACATAAATCCATACCTCAGTGTTGGAACACAGGCACAAGGTCTGTATTACTTGTCTACAGGATGCTTCTAGGAGCGCCATAACTGGAAATTTTTCAGGAGTACCTCTATGTCTTATTATTATTATAATCATTATTAAAATTGTTCACATATTTTAAAAATCCAAAGCTACTACTAATTTTATGTTAAATCTTATGTTAAATTTTATGTTAAATCTTGCAGTTCTAGTTCTCACTGAAGACAATACATGGTAGGAATCTTGCAGTTCTAGTTCTCACTGAAGACAATACATGGTAGGATAACTGTGCTCCAATGGCAGCAATTGGGTAGTAGTGTAGCAGTATAATAATTGAAATCTCAAGTTGTACTTTTGCCAGTCTTACCTATGCAACCATATGTTTCAAGACCATAAAAGTGTTATTATAAATCAGAGGCTAAAGGAGGAAGGCAAGGAGTAGCTCCAATTGCATGGAGTCTTTGCATGGCACTGCTCCCGTTGCCTGCCAGATTTCTCATAGACAGAGCAAGGCACCCGAAGGTATAGGTGGCGAAGCCTGGCGGCTACCCCATCATTCACTACCGCTGACGAGACTCCGCGCTTCTCCGACAGAGACCGCTGGCGTCCGGCACAGCCAGCTCACAGCGGCAACGCTGCGGACGCGCGCGATTCAAACGACCTGCTGTTTTCTCGACCTGCTGTTTTACGTTCCCCTTCACTTCCGGGCGTTTCAAGCACGTGGGCGCCCATGTGCGGTGCCCACGAACAGCAGGCAGCCCCACAACCATCCCGACCTGCTGTTTTGAGGGACCTGCTGTTTTGAAGGACCTGCTGTTTTGCTGCGGTCCCCCCGCTCGCAGCCAGACAGACAAGTCGAACCCCGCCGCTCGCCGCGACAGAGATTACATAATGTTGCGTAGCTGACACCCGCGTAGCGGCCCCCATCCTCCCACGCACCGGCTGTGTCTGCCGAGCCCAGCCGAGGAGCCGAGTGGACCCGAGCCCAGCCGGCCCGGCCCCTGATTGTTGGCCCGACAGGACCCAGGCGACAAAGGGGGACTCGGGGCAGTTGAAGTCCGGCCCTTCACGGGGCTGCTGCATCTTTCCGATTAAACCCCGTTCCCAACTCTCCTCCTTGGTTCCTTGGCTCCCTGACACACCCCCATAGTCCTGGCGGTACACCAAAACATACCGCAAATCGTGTTACAAGTGTGAAACTTGGCATGCTTGTTCCTTAAGGTATTTAAAAAGATTTGATCCGCTTTCCTTTTTGATTTTGGCATTATGGTTCAATTTTTGAACATTTTTAACAAAATGGCGGCTTAAATTCGAAATATCTCCATATGTGCCCATATATACGATGTGAGTGTCGTTTCCGTATGATTTGAGGGCGCTCCGTCCATTGGCAAAGTCCCCCCAACCCCTCCGGCACCACGTTGTGCCCCAAATCCGCATTTTTTCAAAAATGGCAAAAATGGCGGCGTATTTTGCGTACTTTGTTATTTACCGCTACGGAGGCGTGTTTGGTGTCGTTTCGTGGTAAATTGGGGTCACTGAATCCATTTCTGAACTTAAAAAATTGTATTGACGACATTGAACGGGTGAACGGGTACCAGAAGATGTTCAATTTCGGTTCAAACTTTCCGTAAACGCGTGCTGGGTGTCGTTTCCTAGTAATTCGAGGTCACTGAATCCATTGCTGAACTTCAAAAATTGTTACGACGACATTGAACAGGTGAGCGGGAACCAGAATATGTTCAATTTTGGTTCAAACTTTGCGTAAATGCGTGGGAACCTTTAACGCGGTTTTAGAGGTTTTAGAACGTGATTCTGAGCGCATAATCTGTTTTCGGCCACTTCTGGTCGGGTTATGTATTCCTTCGGTGCTGTAAATGAGACCAAAAGAGCCTGCAAATGCACGTGAAAGGCAGCGGCGAGTGCGAGCGAGCTGCGGCGCAGCCCGTTGCATTGGAAGTAACTGTGGTAGTGTCGGCGCACAATTCTCTCAACCAGACAGAGCTTCTCGAGTTTTTAACGTAAAGGTTAGTCTCATCATTCCAAGGCCTTTTATTTGTGACTAACATTGGTGAGGAATTTGCTTTTTCCAAGCCTTCTGGCACTGCTTTACCTGGGGCAAGCTGTGCTCACCAGGAAGAAAGCCGACGGAAGGATTATCTTGCACGTCCGTGACATGGTAGACAATGGTGCCAAAAAAGTTATTGTCTGCTGTTCAGATACCGATGTTCGTGTTCTTGGAATTTCCTGCTGCCCGTCTCTGAAACAAAAAGGTCTGAATTAACTTTGGTTTAGATTTGGTGTACAATCGAAACAACTTTTCATTCCTGCACATCTTATTAGTGAAAAACTCGGTAAAATGATGACATATACATTCTCTAAATTTTACATCTCCTTATCTTTCATGAGTGATGCTCACATCTCTTGTCGACTTCCCTGTTTACAGGTCCTCTAAAGGCAGAAGCTCTGATGGTTTTCCACAGTCTTAGCGGATGTGACTCGGTGTCATATATGTCATCCGTGGGGAAACCCAGAGCGTGAAATGCGTGGGCAAATCATACCAGAGACTTATTCACGAAAGCATTTGTTGAACTACGCAGGCTACAACACAGTTTTGGACATTAAAGTGGTAGACGCCCTGGAAAAGTACACAGTTAGATTGTACAGGGGAGACAACTCTTGTGTCGATATTGATAAGGCCAGGGAAAACTTGTTCTGCAGTGGCGATCGGTCACTTACCATGATACCACCAACCAAAGCTGCCCTTGTAGAACATATCAAGAGAGCTGCTTACCAAGCCGGCCATATTTGGGGCACCTGCGATAAAGTAGAAACCAAACCACCTTGCATCAAAAGCTGGGGCTGGAGTTGTAAAAATGGCAAGGTAGAGCAATTATGGTCGTCACTCCCAGACATTTGGAACGACTGTCGTGAACTGGACCGGTGCGCATGTGCTTCAGACTGCAGCACACAGAGGTGCGTTTGCAGGAAGTACGGATTTGTCTCTGTAAAGCCTGCAAAAAATGCAAAGGAGACTGTTCAAACAAAAGGTAATAACATGAGTTTAATAATGACACCATCTTTCATTTACCTCTTTCCAGCCTCAGTTGTGAAAACAGCTTTGAGAATCCAGATGACCCTGCTTGCACATGCATGTTATAGACAGCTTCCAATTGGACATGTATTATTTCACCTGTTTTTTTTTTTTTAATTTACACAATAAATTGTGTAGTTTCAAGTTCCCTTATCTAAATATGTAAGTTGTGTACTACATATGAACATTTTATTTGAGGCGGAATTGTTTTTTTTACAGTACATTTTAACACTGTATTCAGGTTTCATAATATACACGTTTCTTTGTGGCTTGTATTTTTAACATTCTGTGATGATGAATATTTTATATTAAAAAAACGAAAGTGAGTCATTGAAACCTTCGTTGGTCAGTAAAGGAAATTTGCTTATTATTCCGAAGTCCTCAAAATTAAAGTCACACTATTATTAGGACCAATATTAAACCAAAAACATTTCGTTTAGCTGTTCGACCATAAAATGATCTCAAACATTTCACACGGGCTTGACATCGCGATCAGCTACCTCTACAACCGCAGAAAAGGTTTAAACCGAAATAGGACATCTTCTGGTACCCGATCACCCGTTCAATGTCGTCGCAACAATTTTTCAAGATCAGAAATGGACTCAGTGACCTCGAATTACTAGGAAACGACACCCAGCACGCGTTTACGGAAAGTTTGAACCGAAATTGAACATCTTCTGGTACCCGTTCACCCCTTCAATGTCGTCAATACAATTTTTTAAGTTCAGAAATGGATTCAGTGACCCCAATTTACCACGAAACGACACCAAACACGCCTCCGTAGCGGTAAATAACAAAGTACGCAAAATACGCCGCCATTTTTGCCATTTTTGAAAAAATGCGGATTTGGGGCACAACGTGGTGCCGGAGGGGTTGGGGGACTTTGCCAATGGACGGAGCGCCCTCAAATCATACGGAAACGACACTCACATCGTATATATGGGCACATATGGAAATATTTCGAATTTAAGCCGCCATTTTGTTAAAAATGTTCAAAAATTGAACCATAATGCCAAAATCAAAAAGGAAAGCGGATCAAATCTTTCTATATACCTTAAGGAACAAGCATGCCAAGTTTCACACTTGTAACACGATTTGCGGTATTTTGCTGCATCTGGCTGTGTACCGCTAGCACTACCACGACCCCTACCCAGCGATGCAACACTGGTGGCGGCTGGTGGGATTGGGTTCGTCGGGCTCGTGCTCACGGCGCCTAGGACTAGGTCGAGTAGTTGGTGGTAGCAGCCATCGCCTACCCCCCGAGCGCCGCTGCTGGTCCGGATTGTCCTTGCCTCCCGCCGTCTGCAGTTCCAGCCCTCTCAGCGACGAAGGCGTCGTGCTGACCGGACCCACGTACTGCGTGCACCCGGTTCCCGTCACCACTACCCCTGTGTCTCTGTCGTGACCCGTGACCTCCGCGGCCGTGATGGCTCCCCGTGCGCCGGCTCGCCCCCGCGCCCAAGCTCCCCCGCGGCGTCGAGACCGCCGAGCTGAAGCTGCTCGCCGTGCTGCACGTGATACGTGATCGCCCGGCCCCTCCTCCGGCCCGAGCTCGAGACCCTTCCCCGGTCCCTGCGCCGGCCGTTGAGCGGCCCGTGCGGAGGCCAGCGACCCGCGCGGCCGTGGCCGCTGCAACCGCCGAAATTGAGGACGTCGTCCAGGTCCCGGCCGACCCGCGGGTGGAGCGGCTGATCCCCTCGCCGACTTCGCGCCGGCACTCTCCTGTCCGGTACCCACGGTCCACGGCAAGTTACACGGCCCCCAGGCCCACCGCGTTCGACGACGAGGAGCCCGTCTACGCGCCGAGTCCTCGCCCTGTGCCGGTCATGACAGCCGTGTCGCAGCCCGGGTGTTCTCGCTGGTGTTCGACGGAGCGGCCTTTCGCCCCACCCGAGGCGAGGCCTTCTCAGCTCCGGAGCGCAAGCTTCCCCACCTATGATGGCTCCTCGGACTACACCTACTACCGGGCGCAGTTCGTCGCCTTGGCGGCCGGGCGACCAATGGCGGACTGGGCCGAGTGCCTGGTGATGGCGCTGCGTGAGCCGGCGTCACACGTGCTGTCCACCCTGACAGCTGCGCAGATCAGCGACTTCAGCGAGCTGAACGCGGCCCTCCAGACCAGGTTTGGCAAGCCCCGTCCCCGGAACCAGGCCGTGCAGGCCCTGAAGGCGGCTCATCAGGGGCCGTCGCAGAGCCTCCGCGATTTCGGCCTCCCCGTCGACCTCGTCTGCCGGGAGGCGTACCGAGACGACCCGGAGATAGGACGCAACGGCACCGTCATGGAAAAGTTGATCCTCGACAACTTCCTGGCCGGGATCGCCGACCCCGGCACCAGGCGCCTCATCCGCCTCTCGCGGCCCGACAGTCTGGCGACCGCCCTCGCCATCGCCACCGTGGAGGACGAGCCGCCCATCAAGCGGCTCCGCCAGGTCGAGGTGGCTGTCGAGGACTCCACGGCTCCGCCGACCGCCACCGCCCTGCCAGCCGCCGCCGCCACGCCGTCGCCCGCCCGGACTGTCACCGACGTCCTCGCGGCCCTCGCTGGCCTGCCGGCCGCCATCCGCTCTGCCGCTGTGGAGAAGTCGCAGCCGGCGGCCGCCGGGACGGAGAAGAAGAACGGCCGCTCAGCCTTCAAGTGGACGGACGACGGCAAGCCCATCCGCTGGCGCTGCCACCGCCCTGGACATGTTGGCCGTGAGTGCGACCAGAGGCCGCCCTCGGACAACCGCCGCGACGACCGCGGTCGACTTTCACGCTAGCAGTCATTTCCCGGGGTAGCGCGTTCCTCTGTGTACGGTGACCTGTCGAGCTCCGGGTGCCAAATAACAGCCAGTGTACCACAAGTGCTCTGCTCTGTTCGGATTGGCATCCCCCTGCGCTGCGCGCCGCTCGCCGTGTCCGCCCAGGAGGATGTGTCGCTAAAGGATAGCGGGTCCTCTGGGAATAGGCTCGCCACGAGAGGGTTCCACGGGTGACAAGCGGACGCGCGTGGTCACGTCCGTACACGAGAGCCGTACGTTGACACCGGAACCCGGCGAGGTGCCTTTAAACCGGGAGAGGCCCGCTGCAGCTGCAACCGCCGGCAGCCACCCTATTGACCGAGGACCGCGTTCCCCCACCCCAACATCGTGGCCCGACCACACACGCTTCGGTCTTGTGCTTGACCCGGAGCCGCGCGACTCCCCGGCAAGTCCGTCGCGGTCCAGACCGACCGTCTCCCGGAGCCTGCGAGGAGCCGCAGTGTACGGCCCCGCAGCCGTTCGCCGTCCGCCGAGCGCGGCCGTTCTTCGGCACCCCGCCGCCTCGGCTGGTCCAGTCCCAGCCGCAGGGCCGAGCGGCCACCATCCGGCCGCCGTCGAGAGCGGCAACAACATCGACGAGAGCGAGGCCGCCCGAGTTCACGCCGAGAGCGGTCCCCTCGCACAAGCCCGCTGACGAGTTCTGTTCCAGGTGCGGCCCTGCCCCCTGTCAGCCACGTGTCCGCGGACGCTGTGGCCTCCCGACCGTCCCCGAGCTCCGGAGCACGATCTCTACCACGGCCCCCGCTCAGCCGCCGTCGCCCTCCTTCGAGGACTACCTGGAGCTGTCTAGCTGGGGCACGCTGCTGTTTCCCGAAGAGGGGGGAAGTGTTGCGTAGCTGACACCCGCGTAGCGGCCCCCCATCCTCCCACGCACCGGCTGTGTCTGCCGAGCCCAGCCGAGGAGCCGAGTGGACCCGAGCCCAGCCGGCCCGGCCCCTGATTGTTGGCCCGACAGGGCCCAGGCGACAAAGAGGGACTCGGGGCAGTTCGAGTCTGGCGCTTTACGGTCCTGCTTCTTTTCTGATTAAACCCCGTTCCTAACTATCCTCCTTGGTTCCTTGGCTCCCTGACACACCCCCACGACCCCTACCCAGCGATAAGGGATGTGAGGGCCGGCAGAATTACCGGTAAAAACGGGTAAAATACGGTAAAATACCGTTAATCACGCAGGCCTCGGTAAAGTTGGTATTTTTCGGTAATTTTGAAATATTGACCTATTAACACTTTCTACACTTAGAAACAATGATACAGCGACTAAAAACAGTGTTTCTGAAGTGCTGATGGTTTGAATTTGCCGCTCCCTCTTGTGAGCTGCCATCCTATTGGTCTAGAGTCCAGAGTCCTGCGCATGCGCCTGCGCCTTGGCAGAAACACACCCGGCCTCTGTCCTCCTGCAAAGAATACACCAGCAACTCGTGCTTCAGCCTCCGCCGTCGCCAGTGTCAATGCAACAAACTCCACAGGCAATGGCGCTACTAGGTCTTCAAAGAGAGTAAGACGTCAATGAAGTTTGTTTTGAAATTTGACCCCTTTGATCTGATTTTTTCTCCTTCCTTGAATAACTATTTCGATCCCATGTGAAAATAAGTTCATTATTCTTATAATTATTTTATTTCAGACTCATTTTTGCAACAATGGTAAATAAACATATTCATGATCGATACCCATATGTTTTCCGTGTTTTCCTCAATAAACAACTCCCAATGCACCCCAATGTAAGAAACAAACAGCAAATATAGGCAAATTAGAGAGAAAAAAATCCATTTTACCCAATTTTACCGTAAATTACGGTAAAATGCCGTATTTTACCGTAATTTACGTCACTTTGAATCTGACCGGTATTTTTACATCCCTACCAACGATACAACAATATAGATGTTCTGCCTCTACTGCCGCTTCGCTTACTTCGTTGCGTTTCTACAAGGGTGGAACGCAATGCGTGAGTAGGGTGCAAGGTGAGATGCACGTGCAGGAATTTACCAATCTTTCCGCTATACCAAAATCAGATGATAATGTTTATCTCACATTTAAACAACCGGAAAAGACCGCCATGTTACGTGAGGGTTTCAAAGTAGTGTACACTGTACATGAGTATCAAGGTAAACAACACGATCACACAGTTTTGGTACGTATCTCCGAGAAAATAGGCGAGGAGATATACAAGCGCAAGGAGCACTGTATAGTCGCCATATCACGTCATAGAAAGTCTTTTACTTATTACACACCATTTGTAGTGGCTGATTTAATATCACAGTGGGTTAATAAAGTAAATAACCTTACTAACAGAGATTGACGCGTGTGTCAAGGGAGTTGACGCTCCGCGTGTCACTGATATCGTCGGAGGTTATTTACCGGCTAGTGTTAGGTTGGAAGAGGAGAAAACCTTGAACTACGTAGATGAGAGAGTATATAACGCTACGGAGCGTTTGGGTTTCAAGCCTTTTTCAAACAGAGTACCTGTGAACGATGTACCTGAGTTTGATATGGTACAAAGATCTATTTCTTTTAGTCATCCTTATAGTGATGATTTAACTGTCTTACAGCATTTCCACGATACGATGCTGCCGAGGAATTCCTCTCACCCGATTGACTTCGACGTGAAATTCGTCAATTCGATTGACCCTCTTGACCTCCAAGTAAAAAATAGGATGGTCGTTGACAAATTGAAGATGAATGAACCTAAGCCAAAGATAAACTACGACCAAATCTGTTTACGTGTATGCCGGCACCTCGACCCAATACAGCCCGGGAATGTCTCTTAGCTATGAATAAGAGGAATCTTAATGTACCAGATCTATCGGCGTTAGTTGTAGAGGAAATGGTGGCGGATACAATGATTGAAAGTTTCTTCACCACTTTCATTGATCCAGCAAAGAAGGATGTCTTTAATCAATATAGATTTGAAAAAATCACTCCGAATTCATATGATTTGGTAGAGTCGTTAAAGACGCAACCACCTGGTACAATTAACCAGATCAACAATGAAGACGAAAATTCTATATATGAAATTTGTCTTAGTGACTACCAATTCATGATTAAACCAACAATTAAACCGACATTGGCCACACAAGCTCCTTTCACGTATTCCTCACTCCAAACCATTGCATACCATACCAAAGATATAAATTCAATTTTTTGTGTGATATTCAGAGAATTAAAAGACAGGGTTTTGGGAGTTTTAAGAGATAAGTATGAATATTTTGTAATATGTCTCCAGAGGAGTTTGCTCTGCGTTTAAGTGATAAGTTAGACTTAGATTTACTTCGCCGTACGCGCAGAACTGAAGTAGATATCTCTAAATATGACAAATCTGAGGGTTTGATAGCCCTATATTATGAGACCAAACTTATGAGACACTTCGGGGTGCCCGAAGACTTTGTTAGACTATGGTTTAATGGACATGTAAACACAACGTTAAAGGATAGAGAAAATGGACTGGCACTTAGAGTGCCTTTTCAAAGGAAGTCCGGAGAAGCTTTAACTTTCATAGGGAATACATTATTCCTTATGGGGGTGTTATCTATGGTTATGAACCTATCTGGTAGTGTTTATGCTGCCTTTGCCGGCGATGACAGAATCATATTTGAAGATATCGCGACTTCAACTTATTCAATAAACTACATCTGTGCCAACATCTTTAATTTAGAAACAAAGATATTCAATTGCTATAAATACGCATATTTCTGTTCAAAATTTTTGTTATTCATCGATGATGAAGTACATGTTGTACCTGACTTATTAAAGTTAATAGTAAAGTTAGGTGGATCAGACCTATCAAATTTTGATCACGTGGAGGAATATCGTGTCACTGAAGGATCTGTTAACTTGTTTAAAGGAACCTAAAATTGTTGAGAGTTTGACGGCAGCGTTGACTGAACAGTATGAGCGGTAGTGCCCAGATCTTACATTAGTGTTGGGCACTCTTCAAACTCTGCTATCGTCACCTGAACTATTTAAGACGTTGTATTACCACTCTGCTGGTGATGTGTTATGTGAGGACCCGAGTCGTAGTAAGCTGGATTCAATCTTCGTAGGGTTCTGAGAATTCCCTATTAACTGTATGCCTATCGCTAACTTCTTTCAAAGGTTCTCTGTAACACTTCCTGAGTGTTGCTGCGTTTTATTTGCTTTCTGTCTTGTTCTTTTATTGTTATCATGGGTAACAACGGTTCTCATACTACTGAGTATGTTTACCAAGATGATCCCGAGGTTTGTAATTTTGCTTTGGAACTTGCTAAGAAGACCATGCTTCGGGCATATTAAGATGCCGCAAGTGTCTGTATTCATTCCCGAGAACAAATCTGGTTCGTCGACCTTGCTGAATCTTTTAGCTCGAGTCAGACCCGGATTGAGGAATATCATCTTGATAATAGAGTCATAACAGCCACGCGACTCAGAAATAGGACTGCCGTACTATCACCAAGCTTCCTTATCACTTCCATTTGTCACAACAGATGCTTACCGCACTACCGTAGCCTCAGAGCTTAGGAAACAGTCGAATATACCTATTGTTGACGCTTCTTCTATGGGCCTGCGCGTGAGACCACATTACTTCTTTCGAAACAGAGGCAATGGTCCCGCACATCGGTTTGTGACAACTAACCAACCGGATGATGATGATGATGGTCCAGTATATGATGAAGATTTTGGAAATTATGTGTGTACTCGCCGTGAGCTGACCTTACCCTTTACTTCCCAGGATTTAGTACAGTTGTGGGATAAGGGTTTCTTAAATGCCTTCCATGGCAGCTCTGATTGATCGCGATGGGCTTAAAGATCTTTGAAGTAGGGTGGGACTGAACTATGTTTATCTGACATTGGGACTGTAGGTGGTTCTCTGGACGCTACTTGTAGTAAATATGATCGGATTATAATTGTGTATGATGTAGGTGGGGATTTCATTTTCGTCATGATGTAGGTGAGGATTTTCTGTGTTTCTTATCTATTTTTGTCTGTTGTAGTGGAATGAGGGTTCTCTGAACTGCTTTTCATGGTGATTTCGGTTAATTTTAGATGAGAAATTTTGACGTAGGTGGGGATTGTAAACATGAGTATTAAATTTCAAAAATTTAACTCGAAATTTGATACAGACTCATCAAATAAATTTTGATGAAAATTTTATAGGTTATAAATTTGCGAGAATCTTAGAATCCCTCGCATTTGTAAGCATGTTAGTAGTCGAATTGAAACTTCGTCTAGATTTGGATTGTGCCAGCGACCGAATACTAATATTCCATTATGTAAAGTGTCTGTCAAAAATTTTGGCTGACAAGAAATTGTCGTATCGTTTATATTCTTTATTTCAGTTAACTCAATTTAATTTGGGTTACAAGGAAGAATTTTTGGGTCTCAATGTTAAGCTAGGGTCAGATGAGTCTCCCATTGATTAGCGAAACACCAACGACATCGGCGGAATCTACCGCTTCCTCATCAGTGACTTCTACGAAGTCGTTGATTTGCTTTCCTCCTATTTCCACGGTAACCAGGTCATCATCAAAATTTGTGCCTTCTCAAAATAAATCCAAGACCACTTTTTCGGCTTTTGAATCAGGATCTCAATCTAGATCACCACGGGTCTCAGGATTATCATCGATTCCATCTCAAACTAACTCCTCAACAACGCCTCTTGAAGATAGGAAGATGTATAATAATGTCGATGACAACGCGCGGGAAGTCTTTCACTATCGCTTTGTGCGAGTGGATGACCTCTATGATGCTCTTGACGAGCTAAGGTGCAGGGCCTTAAGTCACAAGGCGGAAAGAGATACTGTACGCGCCATACTAGTTAGGTATAGGGGAGAGAGAGTGGTCTCTGAGTATAGACGTTTTCCACAACGAACATATATTGATATGTCAGAGATACCTATGAGTGAAATCATAGCGTCATTGCTTCACGCCCTAGATTGCAGTGATAAACCCACCAACGGTAGCGAGAGCAATCATCATTATGACATCTCGTACTTAAACGCTAGAAAATGCATAACGAGAATCCTGGAGATGCTTCGGCCGTCGGAAACTGCGAGGAAACTTCATAATATTTATGGTAGGGAACAATTTGAGCAAAAATTGGGGTTAAATTGGGTTTGAAACTTTTAGGCTCTTAGAATTCCTAAATAATTGTATAGATTTGTTTCGGTGTTAAAATGACTTCTACTAGAGCTAGGAATTTCACAGTTGAATCACTCCGGGTGCAAATTGATCTGGCGAGACGTGTCACCTCAGTCGGATATCACAAAAGAAGTAAGTGCTTGGTGGTCATCAACTACTCCCACAAACCTTGATTCCTTATTCAAAGAATCCCCCCATGTGGGTTACATTCAGCCGCAACGGCGTTTTACTCAAGAAGAGTAAGTACTCGTTAGTAGCAGATCACTCTGGGAAAGCGCAGTTGCGACTGCATGGCCCTGAGCCACCTGACGTCTGCCCGACGGGGCGCCAGGCTAAGGAAGTTGTGCGGCCTCAACGCAAGGCCAGATTGTAGCCCACGGCTAGAACAAGTAATATTCACATAACATAAAACACGAGACATACGGAATACACCCGACCACGACTGCTACACTGTATTTACGATTACATACATCATACGTTTATCTTACCGTGGGGAACAAGTGATGTTCAGAACGTGTCACCCCTTCTGAGGTTCTGACATGACCTTTCTTTAAGGTACGTGGTTTTTAAATAGGCCTCCTGGGGAAAAAGTTTCCCACGTTAAAAAAATCTTTTAACGACTGCATCTATAGCTTGCCTCCGGAGCGCAGTAGGAAATGGCTAGCGAAATAATCATGGTTTTCTTCTTTCAGGGCTGTCGTACCACAGAGGGTGGTCCCTCTCAGAGAGCAATTTTCTGAGCGCCTGGTTCAATTCCAGGCGGGTATGACAGCAGAGCCTTCCACCCCCATGCGTTGTAATGGTGAACACGGCGCCTTGGTTGCTTGGAAAAGCTTCTGCTACTTGATAAAGTTGTGGATACTTTGAAGAGTGAACAGCGCGATGCAAGGCTCAAAACCTTGCTGGGGCTTTTACTTCAAATTAATACCTTTTTTTCAGCTGATGCACTTATTTGTGCAAATGGGTGCGGGACAGTAGAAGTTTCGATTTTAGAGGTATTCGATACCTGCTTCCTGATGTTTGAGGTCTGAAATTCTGTTCATGAGTTTTGGCATTTGTTTCCTGGGCCAAGAATTCTTGCGCGAATAAAACCATTGGATACAATTACAGCAAGGCTACTGTATGCTGAGCGAAGCGAAGCTCACTGTACGCTTCTGCAGAGAAGAAATGGTACGCGCCCCCTCCCCACGGATACCTATTGAAAAGCATAAGTATCTTACTATTACTGCCTATATGTCTTCGTCCTATCATAGGTTAGGTAAAGGCTAGGTTAGGTTCGTATAGGTTACAGTTGGGTTAGATTAGGTAGGTTAGGTTACGCTTTGCTAGGTTAGGTAAGGATGCATCATGTGCACTTTGTGTAGCCGCAGCCGCATATCTATCATCAGATGGCTGTATGTCTTTTATCTGGCCGCAGCCGCGAGCGCCAAGGCCCGGCGGGCCCTGGCTAGTACACAAAGATTTTTAAAAGCTCCACTGCAGACATTACATTTTAGATCGGTGCGATCCAAAATGATTGAAGCTCTTTTTTTTTAAAAAAAAAAAACTTGTTTGTTTAAATCTTTATTTTGGCCACATAATTGTTGAACACGAAAGTAAAGAATGAAATGAGGCATAATATACTTTTATGAGGTCATGTCTGTAGAGAGACTGATTCATCTGTGCCAAAACAAAGAGCCCTGTTTAGGTTTTCAATAAGAATTTCACAATTGTTATCCCATTTTAGTTCACTAATATTTATACCCAGGAAAGATGTTGGCTCAAACTTTTTTATCTGGCGTTGTGCCTACTAGTATTAACAACAGCATAACCTGGTTTTTCCCTAGTCTGTTAGCTGAGATAAATTACCCCTTATCCAATATCTGTGCAATATTTCTAATGTAATGGCATGATCAACACCAAGGTCTACTTCACCGACCACCGACCATCAAAGAAGTGAAAAGATAACACAAGAAAATTATTAAGTAGATGGATTGTAAATAACTACTACAGTTGTTCTTTTAGTGTTGATCATTGGTTGTTTTATGAGGTTTGAGTGGTGACAAAAAATAAGTAGTTGCACTAGGTGCTACAATATCAGTATACCTGGAGAACTAAACATTTTTGTAGTTAATGGTGCATAGCACTAAAAATTCAAAGTCAAAACAATACAATTGATACCTATGGTATTGGTTTGGAAGAAATGCTAAGATTTAGGTAAAATAAAAACACTTTTGGCCTCTGACAACTTCAGATTAACACAAAAAATTACAATTACAACCACTAAACGAATACTAGGGGGCTACATAAATTAAGCAGTCTGTATCTCTTTAAGGTATTAAAGTCTTAAAAATAAGTCAGTGGCATTTGAGGGGGTTGCCCCTGTTGGAAGTTGCACTCGAGGAGTAAAGTATCCAAGCATTTGTAACCCTTTAGCGCGTAGTTCAGGGAAATCACTGAGAACGAAAGAGCGAGGAACACTTCTCACTCAAATTTTGGTGAAGATGGTGACCTCGCCCAGATTTGAGTGAGGAACCTCACCCAATTTCGGGTGAGGCAAGGCATTTTCGCCCAAACGCTGACGAGAAAATGCCATAGTCTCGCCCGATTTTCGGCAAGAACGCCGTCCTCACCTAAGTTTTGGTGAGAAAATTTCCTCGACAAAATTTTTAAAGTTTATGTACCGTTGTGTTGCACCCTTTGGCGCGTAAGGGAGAGTGGGGCACCAAGTGTCAGGGGCAGGTAGTGTCAAAACGTCATCAAAACTGAACTAAGAGAATAAACCTGAAAACATTTTGGCTCTATAGTAACCTCTTTACGTACCCAGCCGTTTGCAAAACGCTTAGCGAGTTCCCGCCAAGAGCTTTGGAGCTACACGCGATACAAGATATTGACAGTAGAATTTTAATAACTTTTAGATATTTAACATTCGGTTTGTGTAGGGTCGGTTTAGACTGTGAAGCCGTGAAGGTCAACGCTGCTCATCAGCTACAGCTCAAGTGTGCATAGCTTACCACACTTATTATTAAATTCAAATAGGCAGCGAGCCATTCTACTGCTGATTCTAGACCAGTGTGTAAGCTTTGATAAGAATTCTTATAATACTAATGCTGATTCTAAAAGGAATAAGGTGGACAGAAGACAAATGACTCCTCACACATGTTGAGAGAAAAACATAAGTATGACCATCACAACAGTAAAAACCAAGGACTAGAGTTTCATATCGAATGAAAAATATCTATATCTTTCGTATCGATAGTATCGGAACTTTCCGATACTCCGTATCGATATATCGGAAAAAAGTATAGATATTCCAACAATATATGATATTTGAAAAATTAAGGAATTTGTAAAATAAAACCATATAAACTCCAGAAACGCGTTTATAGGTAATTAGCGTTGTTAGGAAGATAGAACTCTTTGGTAAAAGGAACAAATATTATGTAGTCTTTCATATATGAAGGGATTATGGCACAAAATAGGGATCACAAATTAGAAAGAGCTAAACGAACCACAAATTAGCGATCAGGGGCAACAAACTTCCAAATCGAATCGGACACTTTAAGTAAGAAAAGTCTCATCTGCAGGTGAGTTAACGTGAGACGGTTGGTTTTGTCATTCAAGATGTTTCCCGCATCCGAAAACATACGCTCGGAGGAAGCAGCAGTTGCTACCATACCCAAGAAGACGCGTGCAAACTTACACAAGTGTGGGTATTCCTGGCGTATGCCTGCTTCCCAAACTTCGAGAGGGCTGGCGGTCCTTGGAGATAGGGCTCGATCCAGAAACGCTCGCAGCTCGGTGCGGGCCTTCCCTCCGATGTCGTCAGTTGCTTGGTCCACGTAGTCCCTTCCAACCCTTTCGTCAAACAATGTAGATGTCAGCACTTGTTCTTTACATTTTCTTTTCGCCACCGATGACGTCAGCCGCACCGAAATTGACTATTGTCTTTTAGGAATAACCCTCAGCGATATCTCACGTAGCCGAGAGGCTATTCGCAATTCCGAATTCTTTTTCATTAGTTCCTTGTCTTAGAGGCGGGCATTTCCAAGTTCCCTATTCTTCTACGGGGTATGTCTCTTAGGCGTTTTCAATAATCCCGTAAATTTAGAAATGCGAGACTGTTTTGCTCTAAGTTTACGTCTCAACAATGTTTCCATAGACCAAATACGATGCTTTTCCTGAACGCTGTCTGTAATAGATTTCTGCCGAGCTGAGCTCGTATAAAAATGAAGGAAAATGCTATTCATCTCTCGTTTTGTTATATTCCGCATGTATGAAATTTTTAGTGTCGGGGAGTACAGCACATTGACACGTTTAATAGATACAAATCCCTACACAATTTTTTACGCGCCAGGATTTCTTCTGCCCATGCTCAAACCGCTCGTGCGATCGATCATACCCCTGATTCGGTTTCTACAGTAGACGTTTTCAATGATACTTCGGAATCGGAAGCTGAAGAACAACAACTCTTCCAGACCAGAAACTCTCAAGGGCAGGTATGAGAAACTTGAATGGCGTTTTGAGTGAATAGGGTATTTCGGAGAAGCTCAAACCGGAAGTGGAGAAGACGCGCAAGAAGAGGAAAAGTGGAAACAGTATGAGGGTACGACCGCAGCTGCGAGAATCGCCGCCACGGCGTCGGCCACGAGCCAACTCATAATTTCTGGAGCTCTCACCGGCGATATGTCGACCACTTGGTAGGGTCACACAGCGCAGCAGTACCCCGCGCGGCCCAGGGATTCAAATCACCTGGTTGCGCGGAGGATGACTGAGCTGTGTGACCCTACCAAGTGGTCGTAACATATCAACGAGAGTGTCGGCTTTACCGGCTAGGCACTCGGACTCGACGTACCTAGGCTCGGAAACTGGCTGGGTGCGGACTCAGTGGTCGTACCAGGGAAGTAACACGGGTTGTAGTTTGGGAATGAGCACTCACTGGATTTAAGTTAAAGGAATAACCGATCTGAATAGTGAGGCCACCAAGCACTTACGGAGCTGGTCTTTGCCAGCCGAGGGCCGGAACAAGTCTGGCAAAGACCAGCTCCGTAAGTGCTTGATGGCCTCACTATTCAGATCGGTTATTTCTTTAACTTAAATCTTGTGAGTGCTCATTCCCAAACTACAACTCGTGTTACTTCCCTACGACCACTGAGTCTACACCCAGCCAGTTTCCGAGCGTAGGTACGTCGAGTCCGAGTGCCTAGCCGGTAAAGCCGACGGAGAGCTAAGCCAGGAATTTTGAGTTGGCTCGTCAGAAATTTTGGGTCGGCGCCGTGGCGAAAATACTCTCTGCTGCGGTTACCCTGATACTGTTTCCGCTTCTCTTCTTCTTACGCGTCGTCTCTACTTCCGGTTTAAGCTTCTCCGAAATACGCTATTCACTCAAAGCGCCATTCAAGTTTCTCATACCTGCCCTTGCGAGTTTCCGGTCTGGAAGAGTTTTTATTCTTCAGCTTCCGTTTCCTAAGTATAATTGGATACCTATATCACTGTTAATACTGTACCAAATAAACGCGCCACCATAGTGGCATGCACTTTGAACGTCCATATTCGGTAAACATCTCCAATAGACAATTCCTCTGCGACTGCTGACGTCGCCTGAAACGGAAGGAAGATGAAAAGAATAACAAACGCTTATGTCTTCAGCGCACGCGCAGCGCATCTGTTTCTTAAAAGATGGCGTCTGCGCATGCGCAGTGATGACTGTGGTGAGCCAGCAGTTGTTATACCTTTCATTATCTTGCGGTCACGGTGACGTCAGCAGTCGCCACGAAATCGTCTATTATCAAACAAATTGTGGCAAGCGCCTTCTTCTTGTTCGCTAAGTTTTGGCACGCTGGGCCAGGTGTATTAGTTGCACCGCCGGGCAGTTATGGTTTTAGGCAGTTTTAGGTATCAAAATTAGGCATTCTAAAAACCGAAGTCTTCTCAAGTTTGATTGTCCAAATGTGTCAGCTCGAGTGCCTTGACAATTCTCAGCTAGTTTTCTTGCCACGCCACACAGCCTCAGTGCCCTTCCGACACTTTTAATCTAGTGTTGACAGCAAATGCGGTCTAGTCGGAATCAGGTTTGTTTTCTTTGACAGAGGCGCTACACGTCGTGCTAATTCTCGTACATGTGCCGTGGCATAATGGGCTGATACTCATTCCGCAGAGGGTAGCGAATCCGCTGATACGCGGAGGATAGCGAATGCCAGGATCAACACATTGAATACGGTTGATTGCGAACGAAGTTACCGTATTTTGTGTTCCTTTGTGTGATCTCATCCGAGCTGTCAGTCGTTCCTGGTCTAAGTACTTTAAATCCGATTTGCGTTTCGGAGCACTGGCACTGGCGAAACCCACATTCGCGCCATCATTCTGGATTTGGCGTTAGTTCGTTCTTCGTGTTTGATGCAGCGGAACACCTTCATAAGTGTTGTTATCATCTTCTATTTCCTCACTTTGACAGTCACTGACGCTGCGCTGTGTACCAGCTAGACATGGACCCTCAAATTTGTAGTGAGTTTAATTCAACTTTGTTTTGGACCGTGGCTTTCGACTATTCTGTTAATGATTAATGATTCCGACGCGGCTCTGAAGCGGAAGCTGAAGAACGAAAACACTTCAGGTCGGACACTCTCGAGGTCAGGAGAAATCTTGATGCACTACGGCTGCGCCCATGTGGGACCATGCTTCCAAATTCACCTGAAACGCCATTCAAGTTTCTTGTATCTTCTCTCGATGGTTTCCGGTTGATTTCGTTCTTTGACTTCTGCTTAGGAGTTAGCGATTTCAAATGCGCCGTAGAAACGGAAGATGATAAACCTAAACACTTTCAGGCCGGAAACTCTTGAGAGCAGAGGTGTATGAGAAACTTAAGCTGTAGTAGATTTGGAGTTGAAGCCCCAAATTTGGCGCAAAGCCCATGCATCAAAATAACTGTTTATACTTACTTTCGGGAGCTTCCGGTCCAGAACCGTTCTTGCTGTTCAGTTTAGAGATTCCTTTCCGTAGCTTCGTTAGACACATTTTGAAATGGTTAGTTTTTAACCTGAACCTCTCTACTCCTGACTCCTGGTGATGTACGGTGCAGGTGAATAGAGGTTTCTAACGAGGCTTGGAAACGGAATCTAAACAACTAAAACGCTTCCAGACCGGAATTTCTTGGGGCAGAGATGAGAAACTTGGGTGGCGTTTTAAGTGAATTTGGAGGTTGTCCTATATTTGGCGCGCCTCTTGTGCATCGATATTATACATACCTGCCCTCCGGAGTTTCCGATCTGAAAGTGTTTTTGTTCTTCAGCTTCCGTCTCCAGGTCTTTTAAATAACTCTGTAAAAAAAAAAAGGATGCAGGTATTTTATATTAAAGCACACCCTTTCCAAAATTCGCAGTCCCTCGAAATTTCATGGATATTTTATTTTTAGTATTCCTATCTTCTCTTACTTCGAATGTGTGACTGTTTCACCCGCCGAATAGGGTGTTTCGGTGAAGCTCAAGTCGGAAGTGGAGAAGACGCGCAAGAACAAGAAAAGCGGAAACAGTGTGAAGGCAACGGCAGCAGAGAGTATCTCCGCCACGGCGTCGGCCACGAGCCTACTCAAAATTTCAGGAGGCTTAGCTTTTGCTGACAATATGTCACGACTCTACAGTAGGGTCGCCCAGCGCAGCAGTACCGTGCACGGCCCGAGGATTCAAATCTTAAGGTTGCGTGGAGGAGGTGTGCGCATTGTGACCCTAACAAGTGGTCGTGACATATCGCCAGCGAGAGCTAAGCCTCCAGAAATTTTGAGTTGGCTCGTGGCCGACGCGGTGGCGTAGATACTCTCTGCTGCGGTTACCCTCATACTGTTTCCGCTTTTCATGTTTGAGACGTACCGCCTGTTCTCTGAAGCTTTCAAGAGGGGGGGGGGAGTGACCTGTTCATGATTCCCGCCGCTTGCATTGGTGCTTGTACCTGCAACTGCTGCCCCCTGGCGGAGGGGTTTTCGGCACACTAGCCTATTGTAATTCAGTCGCTTCTCAGTCTGTAATACACTCCCACCAGAACAACTTGTGTCTCCTGCTCAACCCGCCTACCCCG
This sequence comes from Odontothrips loti, assembly GCA_038380765.1. Taxonomy (NCBI): domain Eukaryota; kingdom Metazoa; phylum Arthropoda; class Insecta; order Thysanoptera; family Thripidae; genus Odontothrips; species Odontothrips loti. The sequence continues at coordinate 1,486,574 of CM076255.1, forward strand.
GACACAACAGTGTTCTTGCGCGTCTTCTCCACTTCCGGTTTGAGCTTCTCTGAAATTCCCTATCTGGGAAACAGTGCAGTCACACCCACGCCTTGCTAAGGAACACCCCTGCTGTATCTCTCTACCGCCCCGCCCCTGTCTGCAGCCGTGCCGCGCGGCCCCTGCGCCGTGTGCGGCCGTGACGGCCTGGCGTGCGCGCGCTGCCGCGTGGCCGTGGCCTACTACTGCGGCAAGGACCACCAGCGGCAGGACTGGGAGCGGCACCGCGCGGCCTGCGGCTGCCTGGAGGTGCGCACCGACCAGCGGCTGGGCCGGCACCTGGTGGCCACCAGGGACATCGGCGCCGGCACCGTCCTGTTCAAGGAGGCGCCCCTCGTCACCTTCCCCTTCAAAGACCCCGAGAGTGGCCAGGTAAGAGGACGGCCGTTCCGAGCCGTCAACAACTCGGTTTTCATGTTTACACCGAAGTATTCTTCTTGAGAAGTACTATGGAGTAGGTTGGAGTAATGCGAAGTATAATAGGACTATTAATGAAAGTAACAAAGTAACGTTGTGTCGAACTTAACGTTAAAGTAAATTGGATAAATGCCGCAGTGTATAAGTTAGAGACGGAGCACCTCGGAGTAAGACAAAGTAGGCGAGAGTAAACTGAGTAGGTCGCAGTGTAACACGGAGTAAAATAGGGTAGTCCGGAGAAGTGGTAATCCGGAAGTGAAAAAGAGCGGAAACGAAACTGGGCGGATGAGCTTGTTTGCGGTCGCCGCGTGTTTTGATTCGTTATGAGTGCATAGTTTACTGTAGATTATGAGATAATTATCACACTTCGCCAAATATGTGTTGAGCGGGACAGAGCGAGAATATTTAAGGCTACTGCTGATCATTTCTCTGCATGGTATTATGAAAGGAAGATACATTATTTTCCAGAACATTTAAAATAGGCCGGAGCGGTTGATATGGTTACTAAGAACTTGACAAGGTTCTCTAATCCAAAGCGTAAACTGAGAGAGGGCATACCGAAGACTTCGAACTTCAATCGCGTCGAGGAACAAATTCACTTTAATTTGCGGTATATATTTATACTATCTGATCACATTATAGGCACTTGTCCCGCGGCGGTTCTCACGGACCAAAACACGTAATGGCGGCAGCGGGAAACTAGCACATCCACCACATCCACGCGCGCTATTTCTCATATCACCAGTTTCCGTTTCTGCTCTGTTGGATTCATACGTCAGGGTGTGTGTGTGTGTGCAGGTGTTCTGCATGGGGTGCTGCGCCCTGTTGCGGCCCGCAGAGAGCAGTGTCCTGCAGGCGGCGGCCCCCTGGAGGCAGTGCCCGGAGTGCGGGCTGCCGGTGTGCGGCGAGCCGTGCAGTCGTCACCCTGACCACCAGATTGAATGCGGCGTGCTTCGTCGCGCCGGCTACAAGGCGAAGGATAGTAAGTGCGCAGCTTAAGTTCAAGTACCCTGAAAGAAAAAAAAAACTACGAAAAGTTCTGTTATTTAATAACTTTAGTTGATCGAAATTCGCCACGGAGCACTTAAAATTCGGTACGTAACCGCATGCCTTGTTCGAATCAGAACTAAAGGGAACAACTAGCAGACCAAATGGTGTGGTGCAGGTTTGAAAACCCCTTCATGTCAGGTTGTGGCATATTCCGTACATTTGCCCTCCGTTGTGGGCATGCTGAAATCTGCAAACCTGTTCCGTGCCTCATGAACTCAGTTCCAAAGGAATTCTGTCGTGTCAAAAGCTGTCTGTAGTGAAATGGTCTGATTTTATACTTCACTGAAATGTTGTGCCAGGTTCGTAACAATACAGTACTCCGGAGAAGCTCAGAACGAAAGTAAGAATTCGTAACGATGGAGCAGAACGCTACACAAAGTATGAGAAATCGAGTGATTTTTGAAGAAGAGTGGGGTTTCGAAAACGCGATTTCGCATACTTTGTTCAGCGTTCTTCTTCTTCGTTACGACTTCTTACTTCCGTTCTGAGCTTTTCCGGAGTACCCTATCCCGTCCGTAGCATCTGGAGGGTGTGCATTTTTGTGCAGTGACTGGGGAAAACCGCGCACCACAGTCACTAGAAATATTCGTTTCCGACAAAAGACGTGGTGCCTTTTTCGAATTCTTCCAATTCTTGGGGGTGATAATATCCAAAGACCGGGCATATTTGATTATCTATAAGAACAGCGATCTGCACCCTTGCCGTCAATTTTAAGGTTTTGGAATATATTGTAGGGGTTTTAGAATGTTCTAACAAAATGGCTACAAAACTTCTACACCCATCAGGGGCGTAGCCGGAATGTTGCGAAGGGTAAATGCCGCTGTGCCGCTCACCCCCTCCCCCCGCGCCCAGATCGTGCCTCCCTCTACATGCTTGGCAAAGATGCGTGTCAACACAAAGAAAGGGAAAATGTGTCCTCTGATGAGTCGCCCACAGTCGCCCTTCACCACGACACCTCTTCAATCGCCCTGTGCTGTAAGCGTAAAGCCGCAATCATGTGTCAGTTCTGGGACCCATGCATTTGCGTAAAAAATAGGTGCCTCGCCACAGGGCGACTAAGTTGACTTGTGTGAAGGCGACAAAAGTCGCCTGGAAATGCGTGCTAAGCGACTTAATTCACCCCGTCACAGGACGCCTCGGATTTCCAGCTGTTCCTCGTGGAGAATATCAAACAAGTCCAATTGTCATGAAACTAGTGGTATTGATTGCAAGGATTGACAACGTCGCTGCGTTTCAGGTGACTTGCTGGAGCTGGGACGTGTGGTGTACGGGGCAGTGGCGGCCCTGCGCACACTGGCGGCGTCCAAATCTCAGCCGCGACTGCGTGAAATGCAGAGTGACTACGGCCCTCAGGATGTGCAGGCATTGCAGGTAAGCATGCACTGTGCAGCAGCAAACAGCATTGTGAACTTCCAGCAACCGCCCACGCAACCCACAAATAGAAGTCCGCACTGAGAGAAATCTTTGGCTCCTGGACCAAAGGGTAGTTTTGTGCGTTCCACCTGGACCCTACATCTAAAACGTTTAATCCGTAGGTCTAAACTCTATAGTAGAGAGCAAAATTCTAGACACAGGCGTTAATCGTTTAGTGCGCTCCCAGACTTTCGGCCTGGGGACTAAACGTTCTGTGCCCAGTGCCAAAAAAATTTCTCAGTGCGGGTTAAAGTCACTCGTGCACAAGATGATAACTTTCCACACCGAAAGTTTCTAGAGCGCCATGTGCATGGTGTCAGGAAAGGAGTCAGGAGTAAAATACGGAATTAGAGATTGTGAAAAAAGAAACGCTCACTTTGAACGAAAAGGGAATTGAAATTTTCCCCGAAATTCATTTTCGGAGTCTTGAGAACTCCACAAGTCATACTGTTGCCTAATCACGTTCTCTCCCGCAGGAGGCGTACGGCGAGCAGAGCTACCCGCACTTGGGCCGCCTGCGCCGCCTGCAGTGCGCGGCGTGGCTGCTGCAGAAGGTGGGCGTGGACTGGATCCCCTCCGACGACCTGGTGTGGGCTGCGGGCGTCAACTCTATCAACACGCTCGTCGCTATGGGCCCTCCCGACTGTTTTCTGGTGACAGGATTTACTAATGCAATGGCTCCGCCGAGGCACGACAAGCGAAGCGGTTGGCCAGGCATGCGCCGCCGCAAAGCCACCACCACCGCCACCGCTTGTCCTGTTCTGGCGAACCGAATGGCGATCCATCCATAGATTACGTGCGCACCCTGTGAACTTGGCAACGCAGGATACCAATGGCCGGCGCAGCGCTACTTGCGCCACTTCCGACTTTTCGACCGGCGTTGCCTGGCACCAACCCCAGCAGTCTTGCTTACACTGTAAATCCATGGCGTTTAGAAACGATATGCCAAGGGAGTATCGTTAGAAACCTATACGCCATGTGGCGTCTTAGAACTACACGTCTGCACATCCTTAGCATGGCGCACTATGGGTATGTGCCACGGGCTTCGCCCCATGCTGAGTGCATGGTGTTTACATTCTAAGCACCTCTAACTACGCAGGTGCTTACATTGCGTGCACCGTTCAGTTGGTTCAGTCTTCACATGTCGGCTGGCTGCGTACCGCACAATGTGAGCACGATAAATAGTGTATAGGTTACCGTGGCATACACCCTTGGCGTATCACTTCTAACAACCCCGGATGTACAATATAGGCTAGTTCACGGTGAACGCTTGGGAGAAAACTTATAATCGATCCTTTGCTCTTCACTGTTTTCGAAATTGCAATACATTAGTTATTGCTAAAAAAAAAAGAGAGATAGACTTTCTGTAGTATGTAGCTGTCGTTATTTCAAAATTAGCCTGAATGGCAAAAAGTTTGCAATACACTTTACTGCAAAAAGTTTGCGATAGCGGGCCCATTACGTCTTCTGGAGAGTGTATCGCTATTCTTTGCAATAACAATATGTATTGCAATTTGAAATACAATGTCGAGATTGAAAAGAAAAACCTATAAATCGTAAAATTGCTTCTAATCATACGACTTTCCTCGGTTTTCCTGCAGTATCTCCAGAATGAAATGCGTGCGTCTTTTGAGATTTTGAGGGCAGCTGTGGGGTGTCAGAACACTTCTATTGACTAATTTATGTCACAATCGAAGTTGTTCATATTTCTTTCTGTTTTTGTAGTCAATAAACCTTTACGGAGAGCTTGTTTCAGCATGATTGACTAGTTCAAAAATACGTGAAACATTCTCTTGCATAGAACCAGTATCTGGAAGACTGTAAACCTATTGTGAACCCTGACAAACCGCACGCTATCTCCATAGATTCTCGACGTTGACCCCCCCCCCCCCTCTAACAAAAAAATAAGTCGGGTACCTAAAATCGCAAGGGTTGGAAATAAAATCGAGATAAACTTCAGGCCGTTTCGGATCTAAACAAAACCAACAATTAAATTTCGGTTGAATCGAATGACGTCGGATATTTTCGATGTGCTCCCGTGTAAGCTGGAATTCCCTAGTAGGAATTTGGCGGCAGGTACTTAAGGAGCGTTTAATAATTACGTTAGGGAAATTTTTGGCATATTGGACCCCTTTCTCCCTCATGTATATAAGGGTCCCAACCTTCTTATCGAACGAATGCACGCACGTAAGATATCCCGGACCCCCTTGCCCCTCAATGCCCCTGCATAATTAATGAACGCCCCCTGACCATCGGGATACCGTCAGCTGTTCTAATGTTGCGCTCACTCTCCTGGACTCAGGGCCAGTGGTGCTGCATCCGGGCCGGGGAGTCGCTGCTGGAGCACGACTGCACGCCCAACACGCGCAGCTTCGTGCCGGACGACAAGGAGCCCCTGGTGTCGGTGGTGGTGGCGGCCCGGGACGTGCGCGCCGGCGAGCACCTGTCGGCCGACTACCGGGACGTGTGGGCCGAGGGCACCCGGCTGCGGCGGCGCCTGCTCAGCTCGGCGGGCTTCCTCCGAGGGGGTATTCACTAGCGTAATAATCTGTTCACCTTGGGCGTAATTATGCCTGTAATAAGTTGTATTAAGGCGTACTTACACGTATTAATGCGTAATAACGTGTAATAATGCGTAATATTGCGCAATAATGCATAATAACAAGTAATAATGTGTAATAATGCGTAATGAACGCATAATGTACGCATTACCTGAGAATAAAGGGAAAAAATGTGACAGCAACTTTGAATCATCTCCGTCATTTCAAGCCAACTTCTGTCCTGCCCAACGGGGGCGATCTGCCATACCTAGCTATCTCGGCAGAAGTGCGTGGCGGGTCTGCCTATCGATCAGTGGATTTGTCACTGGGTGTAGCGACAGTACGTTGAAAGGCGGGTACCTAAATATGGGCCGTCCGTAAATGGACTAAAAAAGAGGCGTTAAAATATAATCCGCTCCGACCGGGATTGAACCCTGCTCGCGTGCCACAGCCGGCCACTGCCTCGCTCGCTGTACACCCAGAAAAACGGTTTCTTGATTCAAAGAAACTTTGGGTCAAGGTAATTTTTCCCTTGAATCGAGGGAGGCGCTTTTGATGTTAGGTAAATTTTCTATTGTTTGAAAGAAAATTCCTTAAAATTAAAGAAACTATTTCATTGTCCCCCCACGAAGGACGGCGTCTTTGAATCAAGGAAACGGTTTTATGAGTGTATTGCGGCTACGGTGACAGGTGACACGCTCGTGCGATCCAAGGCCGATGGGCAGTTGGAGAGCTCTGACGGCCTATCACGGCCGACAGGAATCACTGGACACTCAGTTGAGTGTTTTATTTGCAGAGATCGGCACGACTAGGTTTAACGCAGCAGCGCGCTGTCTCTCTCGCACTCGCAGCGTTGCTAGCCCGCTCAGTGCTCACTTGGGCCCCGTTGCCTGTCTTCCCCACAGCCCCCTCCCTCCTCTCCTTCCTAAGTTGCGCGCCAAACAGCGATGTTTTTGCAGGCACGAACAACAGGTGAAGTTTTGAAGCTTTCTGTGATAGCCTTCAAATTAAAGCTCGTGATCAGGCTGGTGAACGCTAAAAAGCTCGTTCATTGGTTCGACGGTTAATGCATTTGAGGTTTCGAAAAATACCGGTTTCGAAACCGGTTAACCGTTTAATGCATTAACCGTTGAACCAATGAACGAGCTGGGTTATCGAAACCTTCGAACCTTCAATAATAACCAGCGGGAGTTACGATACTTCTCTTTGGAAATTGCGCATCTACCCAACTAAGAGAGCGGTATTTTCGGGTATTTTTAAATAAGAAGCAGCTGTGGCCTTTTGTCTGTGTACTTCACCGCAATAGGGAGCATAATAACGCCTGTAATAACTCGTAATAATGCGTAATAACTCGTAATAATGCGTAATAACTTGTAATAATGCGTAATGACGCGTAATAACTGTAATAAGCGTAATAGCGATTAGGCTGTTCGCTCATCTTCAAAGTGAATACCCCCTCGGCTTCCTCTGCCGCTGCCGCCGCTGCACCGACCCCACCGAGCTCGGCCTGTACGTGGACTCCACCTGCTGTGCCCACTGCGCCCGTAAGTCGGTACCAAAGCCCGTCACATGCACTGCTTCACTAAATTAGCGCTGTTTTCGGCCCTCAGCGTTTCTAAGTTTTACTAGCTAGGAAGTATAAATTTGGCATGGAGTTGCTGACATAAGTGCACCTGGAAGTTACAACGTTTCATTCTTTGGTATAAACCCCTGCAGAGAGTGAGAATTTCGGTATAAACAAGCCCTCAAAAGACGCTAAACGTTGGTGGATTGTGAATTTTTTGGTGTTGTTGGAATTGCTTAGTAAACCCATCCCACCCCCTTGCCCATTTGCTCTCATCCCCTTAAGTAAGTGAATTTTGGGGTTGAAAAATATTGATGAATGTCTTGCGCCATAGCACTGGGCATCTGCATATAAATTTTCACCGGTCTAGGCCCAAACCCTTCTGCCCTCCCCTAGAAACAGCGAAGTCCATTTTTGGAAGTTTTGTTCGGAACCCTTCCCAGTGTGCTAGGGGTGATAAAACTTTGTTAGGCGAGGATAAGGGGCTGGCCAATAAGATCCCGTGGAGAGATTTTTCCCCAAAAATTTTTAAGCCCTGCCATGGGGTCTGCAAGCCGCAATCCTCTTACGGATAGACGAGGACATGTCTAATGCACCCACTATCGAAGTTTGTACTCGATATCGTACCAGTCGTTCCCTCTCCTGAGCCGAAAAAGGCGAAGAATGCTCGAAAACGTCATAAAGTACCCCTAACTTCAGCCCCCGATTTCACCGAACTGGGTGGGGATTGAAAGCATGGCAGAGCAGCGAGAGGCATTTGCGGCTCTTTTGCCGATCCGGAACCGCCACGTGTCAAGGAAAGTAGGCCGTTCTCGCTGGAAAACTACTTTTACTGCTAAAATTTACAGTTTTAACAGCGAAGGTTGTTTTCCAATTCCACAATTGGAAAGAGCGTGAAGACCTGATTTCACTATTTTGGAAGCTAGTTTACTCCCCCCCCCCTTCATCTTTGAAGTTTGGGGCAGTGTGAAGGCTGGGCATTTGTTATTGTTTTTGAGAAATGTGTGATTTTTTTCTTCACCTGCATGTGATTGTGTCTCAGAGTGATTTAATTTCCTGCAGTTACTCTAATACGCACTTTTGTTCCCGGTGTCCTGTGCCGCAGAGGAGGGCCGGCGCAGCTTTGTGACGAGCCCTGAGTCCGCCGCACGGGGCGCCGTAGACTCAGTGTGGCGCTGCGAGGAGTGCGGGCAGGAGTCCTCGGCCGCTGCTCTGCTCAGGGCGACATACCGTCCGGTACTGGCCTTTTAAATGGATGAGTTATGATCGTTGCGCAATTTTGGTTGTTGAAGGAGAGGCTCCTGGGACTGGTCTTTGGGAACTTGCCATCAAATATATGATTTAGAGACGAGTCAGACTCAGAGATATGCGCCACGATTTTTAAAATGTGATCACATGACTTTTCTGATATCAAAATATATGTGGAAGATATGAATTGATGTGGCTACAATGCCTGCCATTAACATCCACGTTCCCAATTTTAAAATGTCTCGTGACTCCATTGTAGAAATCCTGGCGCTAATTTGGGTCTGAATTGAACCCCTGATCCTCACGAGTATAGGTGAGATTTTGAAACAACCTGTCAGAATTCTTTATCGCCCACGATTGGTTGATGATCACGGCTCTTCCGCTCTCAGTGTGAACCCTATAACGGTCTGTGTCTACGCGGCCCCATCTCCGGGAACAGCTTTCCGAATAGGAGTTCGAGTCATATGAAAATGGATCAAGAAGAAACCGTAGCGTGTCCCGCAGGGCTCTCCGTGGTGCACGGTGCCAGGGCGTCCAGTGCCTAGGGTGGGCCATACTTCATTTTTTTCGAAATTCGGTGTACGCGTTACCTTAATCGTGGCCATTTTTCATGCTGATTCTGAGGAAAAAAGATAAAAAAAATTGGAGGCCGTTTAGGGGTCCGACTCGCCTCGGTTGGTGGCTTAAATGTCCCTCTACAGGGCGAAATATTAATGTTGTCAAAAAATTTGTTGAAAAAAAACTTTCTACCTCAAATTGATGGAAGTAGGGTCCTGAAGGGCTGAAATTTCAAGGAAAACGTCGTATCTCTTACGGTTTCGGAGATATCGGCATTGAAAGTGCAAAAATCGATTTGCACTTTCAATGCCGATATCTCCGAAACCGTAAGTGATCCGACGTTTTCCTTGAAATTTCAGCTCTTTGGGGCCCTACTTTCGTCAATTTGAGGTAGACAGTTTTTTTTCAACAAATTTTTTGACAACATTAATATTTCGCCCTGTAGAGGGGCATTTAGGCCCCCAACCGAGGCCAGCCGGACCCCTAAACGGCCTCCAATTTTTTTAATCTTTTTCCTCGGAATCAGCATGAAAAATGGCCACGATTGAGGTAACGCGTACACCGAATTTCGAAACAATGAAGTATGGCACACCCCACCAGTGACGGGGTAACATAAGTCACCTGGCATGCATTTCCAGGTGACTTTTGTCGCCTTTTCACAAGGCGTCTCCGCGCCTTTGGCGAGGCACCTTTTCTCTGGAAACCTGGGATTTACAATGTATTGGGGTAGGTGAGGTCGCCCCCACCAGCTGTGCTGGAGGACATGCCGTGATGAGTTCGCTGCCTTGCAGGTTCTCGAGATGCTGGCGCTGGTGTCCGGCCCTCTGCGATGCTCTCCGTCGACGTGGGAGGACTTCATTCAGCGCCACGAGTACCCCAACGGGCCACTGCACCCCACGCACAGCATCGTGCTGGTCGCCAAAACTCGCATGGTGACAGCCATCCGCGTCAGCGCCCGCCAGTCCAGCGCATCCATGGGTAAGTGTAGGGTTGCCACCAAGGCTAGCACTCATTCGTATCACAATAGGTATGGAAATAGCTAGGTCACACTGGGCCTCCAGGCTGTGCAGCCCCTCGCCCTACCGCGCTAAGAGCTGCTAAGCTGCTAAGGCTGTCGTTGTATTTCGTCCGGGGACCGTTAGTAAATCCGACGTCACATTGTAAACAACGCAGGTAGGGTACGCAAGAAGGTACTATGAAACATGAGAAGATACGGAAACTGACTACATTGAAAACTCCCGCTCAGGGGTATGGAACCGTTGGTTTAACATAAACCATAAGATACCGTACCAACTTTTGTTCCTTATAGGCTTCACTTTTTTCCGTACCGGACCGTAACTGTCGAAAAACTGAAATTAAATGCAAAACTGTTTTACATGCCGTGGTGAAAAGCGGATACGTAACGGTCTAAATTATTTTTGCAGTGCAGCCTCCAAAGTTTGGAGCCCTGTACCTGATTCGCCTCCGACTTTGAGCAACTCTAAAGTTTTAAACTATGAGCCAATTGTCTCAGAAAATGTTGCAATTGAGAAGCAAACACCTGAAAGATTGTAGGATTTTGCACTCCATACGGGTGCACAAATTATATTACACTCGTGTTTGGTCCTATATTGTATCATTTTCTGTACCCTGAAACTAGAATGTGCGTGATGATTTCTGTGGGAGTGATGAAATCAGGGGTTAGCACACAATAGGGATCGCCTGAAGCGATGCTGGCCGCCTTCATATGAAACGGTGCCAGATAGAGCAAAACGGACGAAATGTGCGGCCCAACGGATGTTAATATGGGGTGTTTTACTAAAGAAAATTTTTATTAGTGTGTGATCGGAATTTTTTTAAATTCCGGATAGGGCGTAACACTGGAACTTCCGGCTCGTTGCACGACCCCTTCCGGTGGTCGCACAAAGTTCACCGAGGTGCCAAAATTTAGGGTTTTGAATGACGAAACCGAAACCGAACTCGCCCCAACACATTTCCACACTTTTGGCAAATGGGCCCCTCTAACGTTGTAGGCTGACAATTTTAAAGGATGCTATGTGTTACAGTACATCCTAAATAGGTCAGGCCTATAGATTTTACAAACATATGGAGTAGGAATATACTGGGATTTAAATAAATAAAACGAACGGGTGCGGCCAGCATCGCTTCACCAGTCATCCCCTGATGAGATAATGCTCGCTTGCCGACAGAGGAGCTAAAGCGCTGGTCCGCGGTGTGCGGCGGGCTGCTCCGCACCATGGACCGGCTGTGCCCAGGCCTGTGCCCTCAGCGCGCCGGCGTGCTCAAGGTACGCGCCCAGATCGTGCGGATGATGGCCCTGAAGGCCGTTGACGCGATGAGAGTCCATCGCAACGTGAAATCGCAGGTGGGTGGTTGTTGAAGAGGAAAGAGGACCCCGGGTGTGGGCGGCCTCTGAGGGCCGATTTCTAGTTGTCTTCTAACGAGTGTAGCGCGACACGTGGTGTAGTGTGAAACCTACGGCCCGGTGGCTAGCTCAGGACCACGTGTGCGTTACTCCTAATGCAAATTACTACTTGTTCTGGACAGAAAATGATTGTGTTGGGATCGGGACACTGGCTCACACCGAAAATACAAAGCGGCTTCCGAAAAGGGTTGCAGTTAAATACTATTTTATTACTTACTTAAGTACACAGGGGCAGCGACAAAATCTCCCTGAAACAGTGTCCTATCGGCTGGTGGAATCTTCTTACTTCTTGACTGTAGTACTGCTGGAAGCGGAGTGAGAGGGAGCCAAGGGCCAGGCGACACAGCTCGCCGCTGCCCTGTTCCAGCGCGGGCCGTCCCTTCAGACCGGCTCGGCTCCGCTCGGCTCGGCTCGCATGGCGCGGCCGGCCGCTGGCGGCTGCTCCCACCTCACCGCCTGTTAAAGCGAAGTCTCGATACCGTTGCACTTCGGTTGGCGATACTGCGCCGGCGCACCGCGCGCGAAAATATGAATTTATTTATTTTACTGCGGGTCGTTGTCAGTGGTCTGACAACATTCCTCCCCGCTCAAACCAAAACTCCCTTTAAAAAAATTACTTTACGATCAGTGCAATGATATTGAAACTTGGCTTTTTCTATCATGAGTTTATTTTGATTGAAAACTAAATGGGTCCCTAATCACTGTTTCAGTTTGATTTGTCGCTGCAAAAAGAATTTATACATTTGTTATATACATTTCAAATCTCACCTCACACAACCAATCAGTAATGTTTATTTCAATCGTTATAATACAAAGTTTCTTTCCGGTAGTAATTGTTCAAATTTCACCTTCAAAGATATCTTCTTGAAGTTGTACATCACATTTGATTTCGTTAATTTTGAGAACATAGTTTCATTTTTAATGCATTTTGATAAAGACAAAGAAAATCAGGGGTACAAACACAACAGTCAGAAATTTGAATGCAACTTCCCTCAATTTCGGGAACCTTTGAAAAAGAAAAAGAAACAAAAGCTGAAAATTAAACAAAAGCTCTGGTGTCGCCCACGCTCCTCCGTCTCGTCGAGGTCGCCAATACACGATTGATTCCCGATGACGCGTCTGCCTCTCTTGTGCTCGTCCGTCCGCTACAACTCGGTACCTCCCCGCTCTACTCGTTGCCACCCCGCGAAAAGTAACATAAGACTTTCGATTTGCTCAACTTGTGAGGCGGCTCCCCTAGACCAGACCCCCGCTGCGCCCAGCCAACTGCTGCGGTCACAGCTCGCTCGGGATTCTGCATCGAGCGTCCCGCGCTGCAGGGCCTGTCCGGGTACGAGAGGTGAGGTTGGCAGCACTGCTACCAAACGGCACGCGAGAAGGACCCGAAATGAACGGCAAGGCAAGACCACAGCTGCCGGTGAAAACCGGAGAAAAACAAAGGTCCCAACAGTAATACTGCAATTGATATTTGATTCGAGAGACGAAGCAGTGCAGGCCACCCCAGAGAGAGATTATTACGGTGCCGAATGTGACACATGCAATTATATGATTTTATTTAACTTTGAAATTTAAGTTTCTGATTGCTGTTTCCCATTTCATTTTGAACATAATTAATCAGATAGGTGATGCTGGAATGATGATATAGACTGATAGTGAGGTAATTAAAATTTCAAATACTTCAACTTAACCTAAAAATGATTTTTCAACTATTACTAATTTACTTCAACTTAAGAGCTAGGATACTTCAACTTACAAACTAGTGTACTTCATTTCTTTCATTCAAATTTACAATAAATAAGAGGCAAAATAACTACAAATCAGAACAAGAATATAGGAAGAAAACCAATGAGATACTAACAAAACGGCATTGAACACAGAGGCAAAAAGGAAATGTCGTTGAATTTAATATTTCACAGAAAGATAGATGCCCTTTTTTTTTACAATACTGATGTGTTTTTTGTTTTTTGTTTTTGTAAAGGATTCATTAAGTTGATCTATATTTTGAGATGGGGAAAAATAACACAAATTAGTACACACATTTTTCCCCCCACCCCCTCCTTGAGATTTCGCCCCCGAAATTCAATTTTATGGTCTTCTCAACCAAGCGGGTGTCTCCTGTCTGGGCATAACGTTGAGTGGTACAACGTGGGCGGGTGGCGGGCTGGTCGGGTTAGGCATTGAGGCGGAGGCGGATGCGGGCGGGGCGCTAGCGGGCTGAGTTGTTACTACTTCCAGTTCGGGTTCTGGTCGGCGCCACTCCCTGGCGTGCCGCTGATGCAGCAGTGCACCGGCCAGGCCGCTACACATACCGGCAAACATTGCCCAACCGCAACCAAAAACTTGGTACAGGACGTGGCCGTAAAAAGAGGCATCCAGAATCATTTTAAGCAGGTACCCCGTAGCTGCTATCCCAATTAAAATAGATGTTATATTCCCAAATTTATACAAAAATGACCCAATTTTACCCAAAAGTGATTCCGATAATTTTTCCAAACTTCCCTGAGACAGTAAATTTAAAGCATTATAATCACTTATGTCCACGTCCTGCCCTTGCATGCGCCTAGTGATCGCGCTCATCGCCGCCGCCCGCTCCGCTGGAAACTGCATACTTTCCTGTAATTTCTCCATTAGGCTGGCAGAATAGATCCCCCCCGTGGCGAACTCATGAATGGCCCTGAACTCTAGCGGCTGTTCGGCCTCGGGCACCAACGTGTGCGGAGTGATCCTGACCGGTTCCATCCCCGGGGTAAATTTATACCAACTCCCTCTAATAAAGAATGTGGGAGTGATCACATCCGAGCAAGGGACTTCTTCTCCCTTTTTAATCAATATTTTGGTCCCTTGGGCGAGGAAATAGTCCCTTCCTGCAAAGGTAACGGGAATTTCCCGGTAACACCGGGACGCATTGCGCAGCATTACCGGGACGGGCTGGCACCTGGTGATAAAAAGCAGGTCCCCGGAGATGACACCTGTGTGTCCTTGCTCCGGCCTGACCATCCGAACAAGCACATCGGGAGTGGTCAGCTTGGCGAGGTCCATTTTAGTGAACATGAGCTCCCTACGAAGCCGACACCGCTGGTACATGCTCTCCATTTGGAGATCACTAAACCTTCGGAGTGCAATCACTTCCTGGGCAGAGAATTTTGTATCGTAATAAACATTCGAGCGCACATTTTCCGTTTCCATCTCTTTCCCATCGAGGGAAAACGGGAAATCATACTGACCCTTCTCAATTACAAGTATTTTGTCATGTTCAGTGGTGAAAGCCTTTTGGCCGCAGAATGAGATGGGTCTCAACAACTGCAACGCAAAAACGCCGACCCCACTGGTCACGATAGCATACGTGATATTGGTAAGTCCAGGTACGATCGTGTAATTGGCCACGCCTTGATACAAAACACTGTGCTCAGATCTGCGACAGTCTCCGCGCGGCTCCGGTTCCCAGACGCTCTCACCGGTCTCAGAAGTGAGACAGTACCCGACATAGAATGGGCACACCTCGCCAGTTCTCAGCCGCAAAGTCCCGTCCTTCATCTGCGCGACCGCCATGTAATCAGCAATGTTTACCTGGAGGTTCGCACGGACCAGCACATAGGGATACTCCTCAGAACCGTCATTGAATGAACCGCCCTTGCAGTTCCCATCGTGGTCGACCGAGCCAGCTAGAGTCACTTGGGGGTAGGAAGTCTGATTAGGCAGGATTCCAGAAATCCATGTCTTCTCAAACTGGAAACCCCCTGAAAAGTGCAGGCGCCGGCACTTGTCCGCCCCGAGTTCGTGGATATACTCTACCATGCCGCCGGCGACTTCTGAAGAGTGGCTCCCCTGCCCGCAGTAAGTAATCCTGCGCAGAACCTTGATTTTACAGGTCCGAACGTGGATACTGTGGTAGGCATTCGCCTGCACGACCTGGACCTGATGTTGGGTGACAGCACCAAACTCGTCCGGTTCGGGACAAGGTGCCACGTCCTTCAGAGATATGGTGGCCACCCTCGAGTGTTCGCTCGTGCAGTCGAACCCTATCAGCTCCGATTTGTTGTGGTTTGCGGCCAGTTCCGCGTCCTGCGAGGGCAAGGCTCGCCCAGCCAACCCGACCGCCACGCACACCAAGAATGTCCAGATGAAAGTCATTATACAAGTTTTCTGTAACATTAAAAAAATCACATTAGTATAAAGTTTAAAAAGTTTAAACAATAGACAATTTTTGCTCCTTTATTTTTTGTTATTATTATTTCTTTATTCTAGCCCTTAAATTATATCTATTTACAACCGCGGGATCTGGTGGGTTGACAGCGCTGGCTGCCCCCTCCACTAGACACGGCGGGTCGGCAGCACCGGCTGCCCCCACCCCCGCCTGATCAGCGGTTCCCCCCGGAACCTCATCCTCCTCGCTGGGGGCCTCGTCGGATGTGACGTCACTGACGTCTACGGCGCAAGCCGCGCGCGTCTTGTCCCTGACACGCGCGCTCCGCCGCGGCCCCTCCAGCTCACCCTGCTGGCCCTCGGGCGGCTCCGGCCCCTCCCGGGCGTGGGCCCCCAAGACGTCGTCGTATCCTCGAGCGGGTTTCAGGCGGTCCGCATGCACTTCCCTAGTGATACGCGGCCCGTACACCTTGGTGATGCGCCACGTTGTATGAGTAAGGCGCGCCACACAGCGCCACGGCCCAGAATAACGCGCCAAGAACTTGCGACCCAACCCCTTCCTTTTCTTTCTTTCAGACAGATACACTAAATCGCCAACTTGGAAAGTGGGTTCGGCCGCGTGTTGATCATAATACTTCTTGCTGTTCTGGGCAGCCTTCCTCATACGTTCGCGCACCGCTCGAAAAGACCGTCTCATGTCCACCTGTAGCCTTGCTGCCATGTCGTCGCCCTGATTGGTCGGTACGCGCATTGGTTTGGTCAGCAAGTCATACGGCAGACACATGTCCTGTCCGGTTACCAGGAAAAATGGTGTCTCGCCGGTTGCCTGGCTAACGGCGCTCCGCATGGACATTAGAACAGTTTGCAGGAACTCCGGCCAATCGGTCCCCTTGGCGTTGACATGCATACTCAACGCCTCGCCGATTGTTCTGTGCGCACGCTCCAGTGCCCCCTGAGACTGGGGATGCAATGGAGTGGTACGCACATGCCGGACCCCCAACATAGCACTAATACGACAAAACAAATCCGAAATGTAACAAGAGCCATTGTCGGTGATGAGGTAATCTGGGACCCCCCACCGAGCAATCCAGTGGTCTACTATAATCCGGGCCACATCTTCGGTTGTCTCCGAACGCGCCGGGACGGCCTCAATGTGCCGGGTAAACAAACACATCATAGTGACTATGTATTTGTACCCGTCCGGATAGCTGGTTGGAAGCGGCCCCACCACGTCACAAGACACAGTTTCGAACGGCCGGCTCGGGATGATATGGGCCTGGAGAGGGGCGCGCCGCCCGTGCGTGCCGCGCTTCCGCAGCGCACACTGGTGACACGCCTGCGCGAACGCCTTGATATCACGCGCCATGTTTGGCCAGTAATACCTCTCCCTCACCCGCTTGTACATCCGGTCTGCGCCGCTGTGCCCAGCCCAAGGCAGAGCGTGGAATGCGTGCAGCAGCTCCTTTCGGAGCGTGGCCGGCACACAAACCCGCGGCACGCGACAACCCTTCCTGACCGGAAGTACAACAATTTCTCATGAATTTCATAAGTTGGAGATTTTAGCCCGCCGGCTTCGATTTCCAACAACAACGGCCCAAAGACCGGGTCACTCTCCTGTTCCGACCTATACGTTGCTTGATCAGGGACCGGGCTCAGGTTATCCATGACCGGCTCGACCCGCAGGGGTGCCACCCTGAGCCGGGCCGGGACTTCCCCGTCCTGCTCTTCCTCCCCCTGAGAGGTAGGCAACGCCCTGCTGAGCGCATCTGGCAACTTATTCTCGGTCCCTTTGATCCACTTGAACTCAATATCAAACTGAGACAAGTACAATGACCAGCGGACCATCTGTGGGTTGGCGAAGCTTTTGTAGTTCCCCAAGAAGGACAGAGGGCGGTGATCGGAATAGCATAAAACCTTGTATCCTTGCAAATACCAATGACAATGTTTTACTAACTCGACTATTGCAAGAGCTTCTAGATGAGTAACAATATAAGCCCTCTCCGTTGCCGTCAGCCTTCGTGAGAAATACAAAATAACCCTTTCTATCCCTTTTTGGACCTGACTCAGCGAGCCACCGATTGCGCGGCCGGACGAGTCCGCTCGCACAATGAACTGGCCGACAGACCAATCGGGAAGAGCAACAACAGGGGCACTACACAAAGCTTCTTTCATGTTGTCAAAAGCCATTTGACATTCTTCAGTCCACTCCCACGGCGTTGACTCACTAGTCAACGGGTACAAAGGATCCAAAATGTTACTGAAATTTTTGATGAGACGCCGGGAAAAAGATGCCATTCCAATGAAACTTCTGACTTCTTTTCTATTCTTAGGCACCGGGAAATTTCTCATGGCTTCCACTTTCGAAGGGTCAATGCGTATCCCATCCCCATCGATGACATAACCTAAAAATCTCACTTGCGACTGCAAAAGCTCGGCCTTCTCAGCTTTGAGCAACAGATTGGCAGCGGCCAATCGAGCCAAAACTTCCCCCATCACCACAAGGTGATCCGCAATTGTATTGGTATATATGATAAGATCATCTACATACCAATGACAATTGCGTTGGCCCTCCATAACTTTCTGCATTAGTCGACAGTAAACAGCCCCTGAATTTTTGGCCCCAAAAATCATGCGTTTACAGCGATACGTCCCCTTAGTGGTCACTAAGCCAAAGAAGTCCCTACTATCGGGATGGATTTCCACACAAAGATAGGCGTTAGAAACATCAAAAATACTAATATATTTGGCACCATGTAATGAATTTAAAATGTGCTCCATGTTAGGAGGTGGGAAATTATCCCGCAGGGTACACGAATTCTGACCTCGGAGATCACATACAAGCCTTTTCTTTACCTTGCCGGATGGCAGAGCGCGAGTCACCATGGAAATAGGCGCCGCCCACGGGCTGTTCGCCTCCTCGATGACCCCCAACTCTAACCATTTCTTCAGTTCTTCGTCATAATCCTTTTCCTGACTCTGACTGACACGATATGGCGGCCTTGCTATCGGTTTAATACTTGGGTCAACATTTACTTTGTACTGCAACACTGGAGTGGGAGGGGCTAATTTGCCATCCTCAATGAAGGCATTTTCATGCTTAAGTAAAACAGCAAAAACTTGATTTTGAACTTTAATGGGTAAATGATTTAATTTGAATTTATTTTTAAAAGGAACATTTGATTTCTCCCCACTGTATGCTTTATCCAGATGGTCCTGCCATTCGTCCCAGTCAGAAATATTCCCTTCAAACGCTCCGTCCTCCGCCAGAACGGCGTGAACAGGAAGCGTCACAGGGTTGCTGAAAAATCCACCCTCCTCCTCCGCGGGGCTCTGGGGGCCCGCTGTGATAGCAGCACGCGGACGGTCCCAGGGCGACTCCGGGGAGACAGGAGCCCCTTCCAGGGTAGGCAACCCAACCGGCGCGGCCCCGTGCTGGGTAGGCAGCCCAACCAACTCGGTTCCGCACCGGCTAGGCAACCGTTCCGAGGCACGATCGTGCTTGGGCGGTTGCCCCACCCCCTCCTCTTTCAGTTCGGGCCCTCCCGGGACCCACGAGGACAACACGCATGTGCTTCCCCCGTTTGCCCGATCAACCCCCTCCGCGGCAGACGACGGCCGCGGCGCTGCCTCTCCAGCGCCCCGGTCCTCCTCCCCGCGCGGACCCCCACCGGGTCCCTCTCCGGCCCACAGCCCATTTGGGTATGGCGAGGTTAGTGGCCACTCCTCGACCTCTAGCCAGGTTTGCAGGGATGCGACCAACTCCTCCGAGAGGCTCTCATCCTGCAGTATCTCTACCGCACAAAAACCGTTGGCGAGGCAAACTGCTTCGTCACACCCGTGTATGCGGATTTCACCGGCCACCCCTCCGGCGCTGCTGCTTCCTGCCTCTGCACACAGGGACTGACTGCGGCCCGACTGCGCTTTGAAGCGCGCCAATTCATGGGCCCAACTCATATCGACACAAAGACAACAGTGGCAGTTGTCGTCGTCCCGATGGCATTCCTGCCCAACATACATGTCTATTCCCTCCTGAAAATATCTTGTTTGTGCTGCGCGCACCACCCACAAGCTGCCCCCGAGCGCGCCCGCGGACGGCCGCACGCACAAACCAAACACACACACTCTAACAATTCACATGTCTCACACGTGACCACGCCCTGCGTGGGTTCAGAACTAATACTACAATAAGTAACAAAAGGGTTAACAGATTTAAAACTATTATCACAGATATTAAAAATCTTGTCATATTCGATATCCGAGCCTTCGTGATCGGCGTCCGAATCACAAGAACTAGAATCCGATTGACAAGAATCGGAGCACTCCCCTGGAGCGTCCCCGTAGCTGGCCGAGTCACACGGCAACAAGCTACTCCAAAAATCTACAAAATTAACTGCCAGGTGGCTGGGGAGGTGACGATGTTTTCCGTTACCAGCACTGTTAGCCTGATCAGCTGTACCCGGCTCCTCTTCGCCGCTAATAGGGCCCTGCCCTTCGACGCTAGTAAGAGAAGCCCCAAATATAGGGGAAGAGCGAACGCGCTCACCCTCCCCTGTGTCCCCGTGCTGGTCCAGCAGAGGCTCCGCGGGCGTCCCCACGATACGGCCAGCGCAATCAACGGCGCTCTCCGGCCGGCCTGCAATGCCATCAGCGGCATCGCTGGACTCTGCACTTTGGGTAAATCCAGTTACCCCCATATTATTTTCCTTTTGCTTTACTTTCCATGCACGCGGCCCCATGCCGGAGCTGTGCACTGGAAACTCAAAGCCTTTAACCATAACAAAGCCCTTGAAAAAATTCGTTTGGGCATTAAAATACGTAAACCAATCGGAGCCTAACAATACAGGCTCGTTGGCGAACAAATTATCTGGACAAACCCAGAAAATAACATTCATTGACACGTCCACTGTGTCATTGCTTAAAACTACATTAACAGAAAGAAGTCCCTTGGCTGCGACAGACTCGCCAGTCAGAGACTCCAGAACAACATTATTTGGCGGTGGCGTTAGAATACTGCCGGGCGGGACCTCCCGCTCAGCCAGCAGACACACCGCGGACCCACAGTCCAGGTACGCTGCGCGGTCTAGACCCGACACGCGCAGGTTAACCGAAAACCCACTGGGCTGCGTCGATAAATACTGATTTATCGACGGCCCCTTTAGATCTACTAAAACCTTAGTTCTAATCGGCGCCACTAGTAGCGTCTCTCGCTCTCGGGGAACAGCAAGAGACGGCACTAGTTTGGGTGCGGCTGTGTAGCAGCTGCCCCCGCCGGTGCGGCCTGAGCGGCCGGCACCGCAACGCCCCCTGCCGGGAAACCGACGAACAACACACACCGGTTGGCGTAGTGCCCGTCCTGGCGGCAGAGCTGGCAGCGCGGCGGCCTCCGTGGGCCGCCCCCACCCTGCCCCACCTGGCCTCCCCCTCCGGCAGGCATGTTTGAGATCCGTGCTTCAGGACACTCGCGGGCGAAATGGCCCCCCCGGTTGCACCGATAGCAGACGGTGTTGTACCCCGGGTACCTGTCCTGCTTGTGCGGCGGTTGGCCTGGCGGCGCCGCCGTACCCCCGGTTACAACCGGTGCCGGGTTGGCCTGCTGGCCCCCGGACGCACCCACGCCCTTGGCGCCCTTTGCCTCATTCTTGGACCCGGCGTTTGGCTGCGCCGCGACTTGGTACACGGGCAGCTTACGCTTTGTCCGCGTCTCGCACTTGATGGCCACCCTCTTGACCTTGTCGAAGGTGATGCGCTCCTCCCCCATGTAGTGGTCGAGAGCGCGATCAACCTCATCCCGCAGCGAGACATGCAGGCCGGCCTTGAACGCTTCCACCAGGTCGCGCTCCTGATGCGCGCTGTATTGGAACTCGCCATTGTCCTCCGGCCCGCCTTTCCCCAATGCCAGCATGTACCGCTCGTAGGCCCTTTTTAGCTTGTGCGAATATTCGCTCAAGCTGTCTTTGCCTTGAGCGCAAGCCTTGAACTCCGCTTCAGCTTCGGCTGCTGTGAAACCGTACCTTTTCTGTAGCGCTTTGCGTATGGCAGCCCAGCTATGTAAACGCCGAGCTGACACATAGCCTTTCGCTTCCCCGCGAAGCCGCGACGGCAGCAACACTGCCAGCCGCTCCTTGGTGAGGAACGGACACCTTACAAGCGTGTCCTCTACCGCATTAATAAAATCAAATACATTTTCTTCATTGCGGCCGTGAAAGGTTGGCAACCCTTCCACAACCGCCTTGACTTCCATTTTCTGCCATTCGGCGAGGAAGGGATCGCTTGCTGGCCGGCTCCCCTTCCCCTTCTTTGATGGCTTTGGCGCGCTTCCCCGCCGCGCCCGGACGGCTCGTCCTCCGAGCTGCTCGAGCTGCTGCTGGGGTCGCCCCCTCCCCCACCTGCGCCGCGCCCCGCGCCGCCGGGGCTGACTACCCGGCCGGACGGGCGCGCGCCGCCTGCGGCTCCTCCTGCTGCTCCGCCTGCCCCGCTTGCAGCTCCCCCGCCGAGGCCCCCACCATGGCTGCGGCCATGCTGGCCGCCCCCAAGGCTGCCCCCCTGCGAGAAGCCGGCTTGCTGACTATTACCCAGGCCTTGGCCTGAAGCTCCGTCGCCAAGATTTGAGCGATGCGGCACAGCGCTCTGTTCTCGGCTCTGGTAGCCGTCTCCTTCGGCCCAGCTTACCCCTTTCGAGCCCTTCTGCTGCTCCGGAGAGGGCAACTGGGTGCCGTCTCCTGGGCCTCCACGAAGCCAAGTGGGCCTGCTGGCCCCGGCGCCACCGAAGCTGGTGCCCTGCTGGCCTCCGCCGAGGCTGCAGCTGATACCCTGGTTCCAACCTAGCGGCTGTTGCCACGGTAAGGCTTGCCGGCCCCCCGCGACGACCGGGCCCTGCCCTTCGTCACTTTGGTAACCCCCTGGTGCACCTGTGACGCGGCCGCCGTCGGCGCCGTAGCCCGGGATGGGCCACGCGCCTCCGGGGCCACTCCCAGCCGCCGGCGCGCACGACGCTGACTGCAGCGCGTGCCACGCCACCATGGGTCCACCGGGCCCGCTTGTTGCCTGTCTAGGCGGCTCCTGCCGGCCCCCGGCGGACACAGAGTCCACGGGGTTGGCGCCGCCAATGCACACATTATTTGCACAACTTGACCATGGCGCCTGGAGCTGCGGCAGAGGCACCCGAGGAGCCACGCCTGTGGGATTCCCCGTCTCCACCCAGCGCTCCGTCGCCCTGGCCGCGATGATTGCCTGCTCGATCCTGTTCAGATCCGGGGGCGCAGAGCCCCGGGCCTGGGTTGGATTCCGCCATTCCTGCAACGCGCGTATGCTACCTGCTAGCCTTTGCTCTGCCCCCGAGCCTGGCTGCACACCGGGCTGCAGCGGGCGTGAAAGGGCCGCAGGTACGGCTGGGCTGGGCCGGGGGTAATCCCCTCCGGTCAACGCCCCGGCTTGCACCTGCCCTAACGGTGCCTCCCCGTTGTCCGCACCACGCGGGACAGGGTCACTGCTGGGTCCCGTTCCCGCTTGCGATAGTGAAGAGAAAATATGATAAAGATATCGCACAACCTCGTTTGCGACATCTTGCGGCGGGCGCCCCGCGTTCCACGGAGTGGACGCGGCGGCCACCCCTTCTCCAAACACGGCTTGTCCGGCTGGGACGGACTGCTCCGGCACAGATAACGGCTGCGCCGGGGAGTTCACCCTTTGCCCCGGACTCGCTTCCATGACTCGCCTTGTGTGTTTGGCACACAACATGGGCGCGTCATCAGAGTGATGCCAAAAACAATTTGGGCAGTGGGGCATGCGGCCGGCCGCGCGGTCCTGATCATGTGACGTCGGCACCGGCGAGGCTGCTTGCCCCAAATTCAGCGCATCATCTCTTTTGAAGTTCCGTGAAAGGTTCACGGACCTCCGCAGAGACGAAGCACTGCTGGCGTCGCTCTCGTACCCCATTAGATTAACATGCGCAGCAAACCCTTCCGCGGCGCCACGCTCTGGCCGCGTTGCCGCGCTCTTGGGCCGCGCTGTGGTACTCTCTGGCACCAGCGCGGCGGCCGCGTTTTCCATGTGAGGAACCGCTGCCACCGCCGGTGCGAACACGTGCTCTACATTTGGCTCTCTCGCTTGGAGAGCGCGAATTGTTTCATTGATACTAAACTCAGTTTCACTCAAACACTGCTTTACAGTGGTCGCCTTGAGGACCTGCATGTGTCCCTCTAGGTCTGCACCACGCACGCCCCACAACTCATTAAATTCCCGCACACAGTATTCTTCAGAGCGCTCGGATAGCAACGCTTGCGCATGCTCCCGGAGCTCTGCATGTGACTTGTACACTCTTCGCGGCTTGGTGTTCACAAAGGCCGAATTCGGGAACATTTTGGAATCCGAGTGAGATGACATACTCGCCACAGAACCAACACTTGCAATGATTTCTCCCGCCGGATCCCACCACAAACTTTCTGAGTCCAGATTTAATCAAAAAAAATTTTCCAGTAAATTCAAAGTGATGAAATTAACTACAGAAGCAAAAATATAGGATTTTACGTTGGGCGCCAAATGTAGCGCGACACGTGGTGTAGTGTGAAACCTACGGCCCGGTGGCTAGCTCAGGACCACGTGTGCGTTACTCCTAATGCAAATTACTACTTGTTCTGGACAGAAAATGATTGTGTTGGGATCGGGACACTGGCTCACACCGAAAATACAAAGCGGCTTCCGAAAAGGGTTGCAGTTAAATACTATTTTATTACTTACTTAAGTACACAGGGGCAGCGACAAAATCTCCCTGAAACAGTGTCCTATCGGCTGGTGGAATCTTCTTACTTCTTGACTGTAGTACTGCTGGAAGCGGAGTGAGAGGGAGCCAAGGGCCAGGCGACACAGCTCGCCGCTGCCCTGTTCCAGCGCGGGCCGTCCCTACGGACCGGCTCGGCTCCGCTCGGCTCGGCTCGCATGGCGCGGCCGGCCGCTGGCGGCTGCTCCCACCTCACCGCCTGTTAAAGCGAAGTCTCGATACCGTTGCACTTCGGTTGGCGATACTGCGCCGGCGCACCGCGCGCGAAAATATGAATTTATTTATTTTACTGCGGGTCGTTGTCAGTGGTCTGACAACAGACGTCATTAAGTGCTGCCGCGGAAGGCCTAAATGCCCCTCTACAGGGCAAAAAATAAAGTTTCTAAAAAAAATGGAAAAAATGTTCTATGTCAATGCTATGTAAATAGCGCCCTTAGGACCTAAAATTTTAAGTAAAACGTCGTATCTCTTACGGTTTCGGAGATATCGGCATTGAAAGTGCAAAACCCGCGTATACCGCGGTGTTGCTTGATTTAAAATTAAAAAATAGACCTATTCATTACCGTATTCAATATTAGCTATCATTTTTACTCATGCATCATGCATCTCCCCTTAGCGTCAGACACCAGCACTACTTTGAACAGAACTTTTACCCACACAACTATAGTGTTGCTAGAAGATGAACGTGTGAGAAGGCAAACAGAATGAAATAAAAATTATATCATAAGAATTTTACAGCTGCAACACCTATAGAACAGGCGCAGGGCCTGTGTAAACATAATGCTATGTCTGAACACAGTAGAGGTGGGTTTAGTTTCGTGTGTGAAGGCTGACGCTGGACACGCACATCTTTTGTTTCTCATCAGAATCTTTATGGAGAAACAAAAGTTGTGCGTTTTCAGCGTCAGCCCTCACACACGCAACTAAATCCACCTTAGCACTCAAAGCTTGATTTTCAAATTGTCACTATGGCTGACTCTCAGGAACAGCTAATAACATAAACAGGTGGTGTGGCAAAAAAATGAAGCTGAAGAGGGATGAGAAGAAATTGATTCAATGCCTGTCCCTTTTTAAAAAGAAGGTCATTGAAGGAACTTTAGCGAAAGCTATCAAAGAGGACAACGCTGCAAAGATGCATTTTGGCTGAATCCCGAGAACGGATAAAGATATTGTTAGGCGGCGCTTCTAGTAGTGTTCTTCGCGCCGTGCCGTTGGCGCTGCCGTTCCTGACGTCACCAGCGCAATGTTAGCCGTAGCAACGCCTCAATAAACCCAGAGTCTGTCCCTGGCTTTCAACCCGTGCGGTTCATTTCTGCGTCCCATACCGGCCCCTTACAATATCAACGTGCGATTTGGAAAAAAGTGAAAAGGGAGTGGAAAGAAACAGAATTCACTCTATGACTTGTGTGCTGTCAGTCTCTCGTTTAGAAGTAAAAATGAGATTTACGTCAAAAGTACGCTGGCGCACACATCAATCAGACGAAAACTGAGCGATGCCGTCGCTCGAGATTAGGCCAAAGTGCAACTTTGCAAGCTGAACCGGCGGAGCGCAGCTGAGCACGCACATACGAGTCTACATATGGGGATGCCAGCTGAGCTCGTCACATTCGCAATTCTCTGGAATGGTTGAACGCACAAACCTGCGGTTTTGATCATACGGTTCGTCTCTTCAACACTAGAAATTTCATTCCTTTGCAATATTGTGCGAAACTCCCTAGTTTTGCTGAAAAATTCGTTAATCGAGCTCGACCGTCGTGCAGATTTTGAGACGCAGGAGAGCGAAAGGTTTGGAGGAATGCCGATGATATTTTGGACTCAAATTTGAAGGAGAGTAATAATGTAGAACCTCCTACCTGTTTCCGTTGAAATTTTTGAAAAAGTGTAAAAGACAAAAAAGGCGACTATTTTCCGAATTTTCGTAAAAATAACAGTCTGAAGGGGAATTAGCCTCATAAGCGCTCAGGGCTAGGAAACTCTCGCTGTGGAGAAGGAAGAAAAAATGCATCGTTGGGCAAGAAAAGGCTCTTGGATTCTTCTGCAACACGGCCTCTGATTGGACCAGGTCGGTCACGTGGCTTGCCCAACGCACAATTTTGCGAAATCCCCCTCGCCTAGAGTTTCCTAGCCCTGGCCCTGGTCACACTGTGATGTCAAAGTCGAAGATAGTATTCGATTATTGGAGATCCGAATATTCGTCCGAAGTCGAATAATCGAAATCGAATATTCGTCCGAAGCCGAATAATCAAAATCGAATATTCGCCCTAACTATTCGAATAATCCAGTATTCGACAAAATATTCGATATCTTTGGAGGTTTGCTTTATTCGCTCAAATCCTCACTCCTCTGCACCCACGGAGCCCAGGAACAGAATTGCCTGCAACAGAGCCGGCTTCAGCCTGCTGCGCCGGTCGGAGGCAACGTAGCCGGCCTTCGAAAACAGCCGCTCTGACGGCACTGAAGTCGCAGGCGTCGCCAAGTACCGCCGCGCAATCGGAGCGATGTTAGAAAGTTGTGCCTCCGCTCGTGTCCAGTAGGCGATGGGGCACGTTTCGCGACTTTCGGAGGGGGGCCGCCGGCCGCCCTGTGTTGTATTTCCCGCGCTCGGCGCTCCCTGCCCCGCCCGCCCCGCCCGAACCCCGAGGCGAGGCGGCGGCAGCGTCGCCCCCCCCCCCCCCCTCCACCCGAGAAAACCATCACGTACCAACCCACAGCGCCGCAGTCAGTCAGTCCTTAGCCAACCATCCACACGTTGCGTCCGGAGAAAGCATTTTCCACACATTTTCTCGACATTTCAAAGATTCGAATGATTCGATTATTCGGACATACGTATTCGATTTATCGAATTATTCGAGCCAACTATTCGAATACCTCGAATTATCGAATATTCGTTAACATCACAGTGTGAGACCGAGACTTTTTGGCAGGCGCTCCAAAGGTTTTATTACTACACAATCATCTGTAACTTATTAACTTACAGTCTTCTATTGATAAGCAGATATCCAGTGTTGTAGATTAATCCAAGTGTATTTTCTCGCCCAACGCCGCATTTTTTCTTCCTTCGATTCACTGAAAGAGAGAGAGAGAGAGAGAGAGTTCTGATGGCTTGTTAGCCGTGGGCGATTCACTGAAAACGCAAACTGGAGGATCAGGCATTACCAACCTGACAACATTGAACGAGAAATTGCGAATATCCACTACCTTTTTCAGTACATTTAGGACACGTTTAAAAAATTCCGTTGTCTCTATATCACGCAACTGCTTTTAATTTTTTAATACTAGCTAGTTGATTATCGAAGTTGGCAGTAATTCATTTGTTTTATCCTCCAGTTTTGGCTTCCACACCTCCTATCCCCCACCACTGCCCACCACCGAGACCGAGAGTTTCCTGTTCCTACCACTGGCACTGGCGTTTGGCGTTCGTGTTGCAGATTGAGTGAGTGGTTAGTCACAGCAGTGACCAGATATTTCCAGAATCCTCCTAGAACAAAGTTTGAAAGTGCTTTAATTTGTTAAAGTCGAAGCAAGTGTATATACTAATAGTTGTCAAGAATATTGCCGCTTTTGTTGATAGCTGTGCATTAGCGGGCGTGAGGTTAGTCGCTGAACTAATCGCTAAACATGAAGCGAAGTGCCCCACAGGGACGCGGCTCGAAGGCAGCAGCAAAGAAGCATAGCGCTCAGCCGGTAGATTTGGTGAGTAAAACTTGGCAGCTAAATTCAGCAGATTAAATGTCGGAACAGCACTGTAAGAAATATACCAACAGTATGACTTTTTGGGCTGAACCCCTGAATTCGTACCCATATGGTCCGTACCTTCTGTACCACATTTCCGTATCTTCAATACCGCATTTCCGTGTACCATCCGCACAGCTTCTCGGTATGTGCGTACCTTCCTTAGGGGTCGTACTCATATTACGTGACCGATTAAGGGGGGGGGATACCGTCCGTACCAATTTCCGTTATCGTTCCTTGCAGGACATTTCCGTACTTATTTTTCAAAGTGAGGTGATTGGTTGGTTCATGATAATTCTGATTATTTTTTTATTTTGCATTTCTAGGTTACTCTAACAATGCATTTCTCTAAAGAACAAATGGACGCACAAGTGAACATTGTCCGCCAGCAAGCCAGCACAGTGCAGAAGCTTGAGTTGGAGCAGGTTACGTTGGATGCCCTACAGCAGATTGCAGATATACCAATGCCTCAGCTTGTGAGCCTTCACGTGCAGCTAGCTGCTCCGTCTAAAACAGAGGGGTGAGTAGAAACTATTAGTATTATTAGATTTTTAACTGTTCACATTTTATGTTGTCAAGCACTTTGCGCACTTGTGGAATTTTTGTATGCAATGATTGACACCATCAGGTATAACTACTAATATGGCTCAATCTTTATATTTGCTGAATATGGTTGTAAGGAAAATCGTTATCACAGAAAAAACCAGCAGGCAGGGGAGCAATGACCAAATGACATCCAGTATCAGAATATCAGAAGCATTAAATTTTTCGCGTTGTTATACATTTCTAACGCAGGTTATGAACTTTCAAAACTGGTCGTTGATTTTTCAAACAGTGTTCTAAATATTTCAAATCCGGCTTTGATATTTCAAATTTTGTTATGATTTTACATTCCGAGTTCTCAAGTTCAACATCTGTTGAAAATTTTCACACCCAGTTAAGAAAATTAAGAGCGCATGCGTTTTGACTTTCTTTTCAGAACGCTGTTGTGAACTGCCTAAAGCAATGTGCATTTAATTTTTGTCGCAACATTTCATTTTTAACATTGTAATATTTTTCTGAACTTTATAAATGATTACGCTCAGAATTGGCTATGGTCTGCCCCCTGCCTGCTTCTCTCATCTTCATTTTCACATTGACCAGAGTTGCAGTCTGACGCTTGTAGTATCTGTGCCAAAACATTTGGTTACCTGAGTGGATCATTCATTGGAAATAACTAATATGGTGCCATGGGGTTCTTGGGCCATGCTATGAACTTTAAGCGTAGGTCTCACAGAAAACTAAGTATTTTTAAAGAAATTTTGCTTTTAGTATGATCATGGATTTATCTGATTTTATTTCCGATCATGATTTTATCCGGAGTTGAAGTGGTCAAATAATCCTGTGCTCTAAACCCCTGCGTTTGAAATTGCAATGATGATTCGCATCATTGCATTGAGACGACGTGTTATTTCAAATGTTTTGTAATAATCGCCACGGACTGTTTTTATGGATGTCATCGCAATTTTATTTTCAACGACACGACATTGCAAAGATGCAATCGGAATTTGCAATTGTGAAGGGACGTCTCGGCAGCAGCAACAGACATTTCACAAAAAAACGCGTGGTGTTTTTTTTGTTTTACCTTTCATTCTAAAAGACGAAGCAGTGATTAAATGTTGGTGATCTTGTCCGAGCTTCATCGAAACTGCGTAAAATGTTGTAGCTGCTTGTGAATAACTACTCATTGGTATACGGTGGGATAAACACTGGAAACTGAGAAGAGATGCCCGTTGCTTCCACTACTGATCGATAAAATTTTTGTCGCTCGAATGGAGCGACAGAACTTTTTGCACTTTCACCTCCACTAAAGGACAAATGCTTCTAGCTCACTTCGAGGAAAGACGTTTCTCGCTGGGCAACATTATTTCGGTACACTAAGACAGAGTATCTATCCTCAGTTTGCAGTGAAGGTAAATTAATCGCTGGCGGCAACTGCGAGTGCACCCATGGACTGGCCGTGGGTTCAAAAGTGTGAAAATGTTAAGAGGCGTTTTGGTTTTCCAGTAGCACGAGGTATTCATGGAAAGAAAAATCGTCGAGTCCCTACGATGAGTTTTGGGGGTGGCGAAACATTGTCGTAGTTTCACTGGTAACACTGAAGTAAAAGATGAAGAATTGCATATTTTGCAAAAACGGTACGAAGTAGGGCAAAGCGGAGGAAATTTTCGTCCTGCGAAGGTTTATTAGGGGTCCTTCAGAGACCATCATTTTTTTTTAGGAGCGGCGGACTTCAGTTTTATACTTTACACCCCTTAACTTTGAGACCGTTTCCCTTTCCCCACCTCTAAAACTCGGCCGACCGAACCCGATATTAATTGATTTTTTTTCTCGGGAATACCTGCTGGAAAACCAAAACGCCTCTAAACATTTTTACACTTCTGCATCCGCGGCCAGTCTAGTGCACCCACCACTACAATTACATTGATCGATTGCTGTTTGCGCGCAGGTCTGCTGCGGCTGAGCAGCCGCTGGCCTCGTCGTCCTGGTGGAGGGACCGCGGTTCGGAGGGCAGCACGCTGACGTCTCTGCACTGGGAGTGCCTGGGGGGCGACTTCTACGGCAACCACATCATGGGGGAGGGAGCCTCGATGCCCACCGCGGCGCCCATCCTGAGCCTGCTGGCAGCACACCGGCACACCCTGCGGGAGCTCAAGCTCACCGACATAGACAAGCAGTTTAATAACGAGGTAAGGCGAGGACGTCGTGAGCAAATAATGGCCTCCGCAGGTAGACGGAGGCATATGAGATGACGGTCACCGCGTGCACAATGCGCACGGATCGAGGTGCCACGAAAAGAAGTCAATAGAAATCTTTGCCCATGGCTGTGGGCGATTCTGTGCGTCCATGACCCACTGACAGGAATGTGACTACAGACGGAAATTATTGTTTCCATCTGTGGACACAAATTTTCTTCTGTCCACAATGGGTTACACTATTGTCTGTCTGTAGTATCAATTCAATTGTCGCTGGCTTATGATCGCACAGAATCGCCCACAGCTATGGACAAAAACTGTCAGTTACTCTCTCTGTTATGGTGATCAGTCGGTGATCACCCGTGATCGTCCCCATTTTCGGAAGTGATCAACGATAATCACCTCTGGAACCCGGGGTGGTTCATTCCTGTAGTCCCTGTACACATATTTTCTGTCGGACTGGAAACAAGTACAAAGTCTGTGGCTCGTAATACGTCCGTTTCTTCAGCCGGTAATAATGCCGTGCTACTGTAATACGTGGAAATCATCTGTAGTAACCTCTGTAGAAAGAGAAATTCCACCGTGTATTCCTACAAATGTAGTATTCTGTACACCAGTACACCCAGTGAACCTCGCTGCTTAGTGTCCCAAAAATCGCTCAATGATGTGCTTCCCGCACCTCGCTTTGTCTCTGGCCGAGCTCCTGCCATGGAATCTAGGCCACGTTAACACCTCATACATCGCAGGGATGCATGCGATACCTCGAGTCCGTTCAGTCCGAACAGCTGTAGCCTACTAACGCTCAAATCTCAAATGCTAGCAGTAGGGGCAAGCATTGTAATTTTCGTCATCCTGAATCCTCTCCTTACAGTTGCGCGAGGCTCTGGGACACTGCGCCGTGCTGGACACTGCCGAACTGCCGTGCAACTATGTGAGTCACGTCCCGGTGAAGCTGCCAGCGGACCTCTCCGACGACGTCAAGAGCAAGATCCCACCGGTGGGCCCCGCACTGCCAGCCTCACTGCGCCGCCTCGTCCTCCACATGAAGTGCGGGAGCATGTGCTGTCTGGAGCGGCTGCCCGCCGGTGTGACAGAGCTTATGGTGCAGGTTGGTTCGCCTCGATTTAACCGGGGGGGGGGGGGGGGGGGGTGATTGGTTGGATACCGTATATGAGCCGCTTTCCGTCTCAACGGGAAGGGGGTGTGAGCCCCCTCGTTCTCGACTAAGTTACGCCTGTCGGGGTCGTGACTCCCGCCAGGGTGGCCTCGCCCACTTCGCTGTACGCCTGTGTCGTAAAAACAACCCCGGGTTGGTATCACTCCGTGGGGTCCCAGGCCGCTGTAAGGGAAAGGGTTAGTAGTGGTTTTGGTTTCCGGCTCACCCGCCCTCCTGGCAGGGGGCGCATAGCTCTTCGTCAGCACCCACTTTTTTTTTGCCCCGCGTACTCCGTGTCTTCGCGCGTTTCTTCGCGTCCTTTCTTCGTTTATCTGGCCGGGGAGGGGGGGGGGGGGGTCGTAAGATCCTTCTCACTACCCTGCGAAGCCGCTCCCGCATTCGAAGACGTTTGTCGCAAAGCGAAGGATTCTACGAAGCTTATGTTTTCTTGGTGGGATTGTTTTTGGAAAATTAGAGGAATACGAATGCATTCTGCTGGCAGGGGCTGGCAACACAGAGGGGATCGCCTAAAGAAATGCTGGACGCCAGCAAAATGCGTCGAGATTTGTCCATCGCCTTTGCTTACCAGATTTAAACATGACGAGGCATTCTATTGCAATAATATTTCAATCCAACTTATTTGCAAACTATCGATAGGGTATTTCGGAAAAGCTCAAACCGGAAGTGGAAAAGACGCGACATATCGCCAGCGAGAGCTAAGCCTCCAGAAATTTAGAGTTGGCTCGTGGCCGACGCCGTGGCGGAGATACTCTCTGCTGCGGTTGCCCTCATAATGTTTCCGCTTTTCTTCTTCTTACGCGTGTTCTCCACTTCCAGTTTGAGCTTCTCCGGAATACCCTATTCGTACGTTCAGTTATCTTCTACCCCCTCGCCCCTCCATTTCGTTTCCCGCGAAAATTTCAAACGGCACAAATGTTGATGGTGCTCTATCTGTTTGCCGTCGCAGAGCTTCGCCATTGATGGGGCGCCCATCCTACCCGTCCTGTCCGAGCTGAAGGGGCTGCGGCGGCTGGAGCTGCACATCGGCTGGGGCAGTAAGAAGGAGTCGGTGCAGGCCCGCCGCCAGCTGGCAGCCGCCCTGCCGCGCACCAAAGTGGCGGTGCGCTGGATGCTGGACTACTTATTCTCCAGCCCACCACCCTTCTTGTGAAGCTTACATTCCCGTGCACAGGTCAGGTATACTTCCCTCTTTCCAGAAAGCTGGCAAAGCATGATGCGGTGCTAACTCAACATGTTGCTGAGCGTCTGACAGTTTATTGGAAGATATTTGGGAGCGTCGTACATTACATACGTCTACAAACGCTTCCAAATGTCTGACAGTAGAGTCAGACGATAAAAACCGTCCTATACACAGGGTCATTTCCTTTGGTTCACTTACTTATGGTGCCATTAGCGTCTGACGAGAGTAAGATGAGTCGCTGACAAGCGTCCCATGACGAAGTGTCAAATGTTTGGAAGCGTCGTCTGCCAGCTGACTGAGTTGTATCGCAATGACTTTAAGAGGATTGCATTTTCAGCACTTCAATTTAAAACCATTTTCTTCAAAGCATGTGTTTCAAATATCGAATAAATCATTTCGTAAGAATGCAAGCTGTCTTCCGTATAATTTGTCTGCTTTAAAATACAAAGAATGTTATTATTATTATCGTGCAATTACGATATGCTCCAAAATTATACGGAACATTTCCAGCATAGACTGAAGTTTCGTAAGCGTCGATTGAGGGGGTTGCTCGAAATGGGGAAACAGGCCGAGTAAGGTCAGTGTACCAATTAAAAATTTCGTTATCTATAGAAGATTTAGCAAGTGTCGATATTATATTGTACTTAAATTGCAGTTTTTCTCGTTGATCTCTTTCTGTCAGCTGGGTTCCACATTTTAGCCTCAGGTTCGATCACAGAGCAATGTAGACGACATGATCGCTCATCGCTTCTCATTGTTAGCAGGTCGCAGACTGCAGGCTGCCTCTGGGTCCTCTTGGGTTCATTTCCCGTCGACGCTCTCGGACAAGTACTTACAGCACTCGTTTCTCTCTCTGCTCTGTACCGCTAATAGTCAAAACGTGCTGTTAAATGACATTTTATTGTATTTTATTCATATCTTTAGAATTTTGACACATGAAAGTGTAATGTTTTTGAAATAAAGTAATTTTATCGCTACCGTGATCATCTGTTTATTTGATTGTTAATCCTCTGGGCTTACCTGGATTCCGTGAAAGACCGGGCTGTAGAGCATGTTGAAGTGGCACAGCTTTTCAGAAAGTAATGAACCGTATTTTTCACATTGCTCAGGTAGGTGTGTGGATAACACATTTTTGGACCCGTATTTCGGGACTATGGCGCTGGAGCGAGTTGCGTGCACACGCGGCTGATTAAAGATTATGGGTCATTCTATTTATACACTGGGCGTCAAAATTGGCGGTCCACTTGTGGTTGGCGCTACCATTTCTATGTTTTTCAAGGTAGAACTTGAAATTTGGTACAGACCTGCCCCCAACATTGGTCTCGAGCCTCCCGAAGCGCCAAGTTCATGGGCCACCCCCTTCGGCTACAGCCACCCCTAAAGTGTGGCGAGGTCGATAACGCCCATTGATCAAGCTGGGAAAATTACAGTCAGTGTGGCATTATGGTTGCCTAAAACTGCCAAATCTCGCATTTTAATCCTCTCCGATCATCCCTTAATTTTAGAGGGGGTGAGGGGTAGTTTTCGAGTTAGGGGTGGAACGCTTCCTAAATTGATCGGCACAATTTCAGAATTATGTGCAACCCCGTCAAATTGCATCGTTAATTTTAATGTGTCGGCACCAGGTTAGCACTCTATGAGATTAGCTTCTGGCTACTTGGGCGAGCAGATCTCGGGGTGCGTCTCGTAATTTGGGACACACTTCGAGCGTAGGATGGGGACCCTATTGGGATCCATTTGAGATGGGCCACTTGGGGTCGCAAACGTGTCCTTATGAATTTACAGTCACTTTTCTGTGGAGCCTGGACGGTAGGCAATCGAGGTTCCCGCATGACACGGGAGAACCCCAACGTCAGTTCCGCCTATGCACACAAGCCCCTGTGCTGCAGGCAACCCACGATGCGGTGGTGTCATGCGGGACCCTCGATTGCCTACCGTCCAGGCGCAACAGAAAAGTGACAGTAAATCCTTGAATACCGTTACAGGCACGTTTGCGACCCCGAGTGACCTATCTCAAATTGACTCCAATGAGGCCCCCTTCCTACCCTCAAAGTTTATCCCAAATTACGAGACGCACCCTGTAGAATTCGAAAAAATCATGAATTTGCGAACCGTTCGAGCGCCAGAGGCAGGCACAAAGCTGTTTGAAAAGCGCCCAAATTAGCCAATTTGAATAATCTCATCATTGGACTCCTATCTGGAGCGCGGTCCGCCGCGTCTGCCAGCTCGCAGTCAAATCAGGGGGTGGCAACGGCGTCAAAGCGCCTGGTTCCATGCGGTAGCGAGCTGAAATTTTACGCAAATAGTTCGTGTTATAGCAATGAGGCCAGGTGTGCTTTAGACCTGCAATTGAAATATTAGCACAGGTTATGCCTTGGAAGTTGCTAATATGCATCGATATAAGAATTTTCACTTGTCCTTCCTGAGTTATAAGGGTCGCAAATCTTGTCTACGTTTCTGCGTTTTCACAGAGATTTGCCATTTGGGACGAAGTATCGACCGTATTACGCAGTAAATATGAGTTAACTAGAAATATAAGTATCCCACCGGATGTAAAACATACTCCTCTATCGAATGCAACCAACCTAGACCGAATCGGTTCATTAGTTTCGAAAGATAATTTGAAAATATTAGAGCGCTACCGCATGGAACCGGGCCCTCGCACGTGGTTGCTTCCCCCTGGTCAAATTTGACAAGGGACGGCCTTCAGAGTGTTATTGTGGTGACAAAGCGGATATGAATTCCTATAAAAGTTCTTTCGTTCAGTCGAATATTCGACGTGATCCGTCAAAATGTAGAGCGTCTACAAGATAAATTGCTTTTGGTGCAACGTGTTTCAACGGTATTCCATATATTACAAGGAGACTGGGAATAGGAGTTTCCAGCGAGGGTCAGAGGCAGAAAATAAAGAACCGAACACTTCCGGACCGTGACCTGTCAAGATCAGGTATGAGAAATATCGATGCGCGCGCAAGGGCCACGTCAAATGTGGGAGCTAGAATGACTAAAAACGCCATCAGGCTAGGAAACTCTGGCTGGGGGAAAAGGAAGAACGCTGGGCGAGAACAGGCTCGGATTCTTCTGCAACACGGCCTCTGTGACATGTTCCTCACCCAACGCAAAATTTAGCAAAATCCCCCCTCGCCCGGAGTTTTCCACCCCTGAAACGCCATTCAAGTTTCTCATACCTGCCCCCGAGACCGAGAGCTTCCGGCTTAGAAGAGTTTTTGTTTGTTATTCAACTTCAGTCCGTAAGTCTCATTGGAAACGTCTATTTGTGCCACGCATTGGTCGAGTGCAGTCAGTGGTTGACGTGTTTTCCCTGCGGCTGCTTGTGCTCTAGCCTGAAGGGCCTTTGCCGTGGTCCAGCACGCGAACAAAGTGCGCAGTGCCCTTGACACACGCAATAAGGTCCCCGACATCGTCGAAGGCGTTAAGCTCTGTCCGCCAGGTGTACTTTTCCCCGCCGGTCGCCATCGTGTCGAGAACACGGAGGTCTGGGGTGCCGTTCGCCATTCGATAGAGTCCCTGAACGAAGGGAAAGCAGGGCAATGTATTACGACCCAAGTGACATCTAGAAAATAGGCATCATACGACAAAGTGAAGAACCAGTCAGGCGTATGGCAACCTATTCACGTACAGGTGCGATGGGACACTTCGGAGAAGGTTCCATGCTTTGGAAGATGGGCGACCATACTGCGTTCTTAGCGGCCAGTAAGGCGCACACCGCCGTGGTCTGCGTCCACGTGCCGACGTACTCCCAGGGCTTTCCCTCGGCGTGGCGATGTGAGAGGACCGTGAACTGTAGCAGAAATCTGTGTTAAACACGAACGGGTTGTCGGAGTACGCCGGGACATCACGGGCTCTGCTGATCGTGTCGCCTGGGAAAGGGGACCGTGCGGACAGACCACGGGGTAGCACGTGAGAGGGCCTGGTTCCATGTGGTAGCGCTCTAAAATATTCAAATTATCTTCAAAACTAATTATCCGATTCGCCCTGGGTTGGTATCATTAACGTTTTACATCCGGTGGGATACTTATATTTCTAGTTAACTCATATTTACTGCGTAATGTGGTCGATACTTCGTCCCAAATGGCAAATCTCTGTGAAACGC
Source organism: Odontothrips loti (assembly GCA_038380765.1). Classification (NCBI taxonomy): domain Eukaryota; kingdom Metazoa; phylum Arthropoda; class Insecta; order Thysanoptera; family Thripidae; genus Odontothrips; species Odontothrips loti. The sequence continues at coordinate 1,523,685 of CM076255.1, forward strand.
AGAATCGTAGACAAGATTTGCGACCCTTATAACTCAGAAAGGTCAAGTGAAAACTCATATATCTTTGCATACTAGCAACTTCCAAGGCATAACCTGTGCTAATATCTCAATTGCAGATCTAAAGCACACCTGGCCTCATTGTTATAATGCGAACTATTTGCGACAAATTTCAGCTCGCTACCGCATGGAACCAGGCGCTTTGACGCTGTTGCCACCCCCTGGACGGACAGACGCCAGGGGATGGCAACGATATGTGATGACTGAGTGAAGCGATGCTAGCTGCACATGTTCTGTTCTATTTATTTAAATTCTAGTGCATTTCCACTCCATATCTTAGTATAACCTAAAGGCCTGGTCTATTTAGGATGTGCTGTAACACATGGCATCCTTTAAAATTGGCAGAGCACAACGTTCTGCCTTTGTGTTTGGAACTTACCAGATCGTCTACTTGGACCAAATTAAAAAAAAAATCGCAAACCTTGCTCCCATTCTTTTACATGGTTTGTACACTCAGGGAAAACGGGGAAATCTGGGAAAAGACAGGGAAATGTAAAGCCGTCAGGGATATCAAGGAAATGTCAGGGAAATGAAAACCCACCAGGGAAATGTCACGGAAACGAGATTTCAGGCGCCTAGTATATTTTTCTTTAGTGCTGCAGTTGGTACTGCGTTGGCCAACTCCCTCAACCTACCACAAAATGCCTGGGCCATTTTTGGGCACTTAAAATCAAGGGTATCGCGTACAAACCATGTTTTGGAACGTATGGACATTACCCGGCGTCGACAATCAGTCTAGTACACCGCATAAGTAGTGTTAGACGGTCCCATTTGCCAAAAGGGTGGAAATGTGTTGGGGCGATTTCGGTTTCTTCATCAAAAACCCTAAATTTTGACACCTCGGTGAACTTTGTGCGACCACCGGAAGGGGTCGCGCAACGCGCCGGAAGTTTCAAAGCTACGCCCTTTCCGGAATTTAAAAAAATTCCGATTACACACAAACAAACATTTTCTATAATAATAAACGCCATGTTAACGTTCGCAGGTCGCAAATTTCGTCCGTTTGGCTCTATGTGGCACCGTTTCTGAGTTCGGGTAAAGAAATAACGAAGTTGAACGTTTTAAAAACAATTTATTCATTTTGAGTGTTCCAGAGCTCAAAACTCAGAAACGGTGCCAGATAGAGCAAAACGGACGAAATTTGCGCTCTACGGGTGCTAACATGGACAGTTAATTTACTGCAGAAAATGTTTGTTTGTGTGTGATCGGAATTTTTTTAAATTCCGGATAGGGCGTAACATTGAAACTTCCGGCGCGTTGCGCGACCCCTTCCGGTGGTCGCACAAAGTTCACCGAGGTGTCAAAATTTAGGGTTGTTAATGAAGAAACCGAAACCGAACTCGCCCCAACACATTTCCACTTTTGGCAAATGGGCCCGTCTAAAGTACTGTGTTCAAAAATAATTGATCAACGCCGTCAGCGTCACCTTCACAGTCTAAATCTCCACCCTTAGAGGCACTTGTCCCACGGCGGTTCTCACGGACCAAAACACGTAATAGCGGCAGCGGGAAACAAGGATATCCACGCGCGCAATTTCTCAGACAACCAGGTTCAGTTTCCGCTTTTTTGATGCACACCTTAAAAATTCCGGGCTCAGCTTTTCTCCGGACTACCCTATTCGTTTTGTTCTGTTTACTTCCGGTGAAATCCTCAGTTAGAGCACGCTATTGACAATAGTATTTGATGTAACCAAGAGAAAATAACATCCCCTTCTGGAATTTTCAGCATTAATAGTTCAGGAGTTAGTTTTCGACCGCGGTACATTTTGGGATCGACCGAGAACGCAAACGTGGGATTCGGGAGGCGGAGCTCCCCATCTCTGGGAACAGCCTTCAGCCTTCTGATAGCCGGCAGGCCTAGGTAGATCTGCTCCCAGTAGTGAGGGGCGGAGCGGTGCTCTGCGGAGAGCGGAGCCCGTTATGCCACCACGTGGTCTGGCGTAAGCCTACCTTGTTTAATGTACTGAACGCCATTAGTGATAGCGATGTATTGACGTATTGGTACATTATAGTTCTATGGACAACTGACGGTTCCCTGTATTTTAAATTGCAATACAAATTATCACAACGAATAATGATACACGCTCCATGTGCCGTAGGGAACCCGTTATCGCAAACGGTTTGCAATACATTACAAACTGTTTGCGATAAACGGGAAAATGGGCGATGACTGGGCGGTGTACTTACCTGTGCCCTATCGACGTAACTAGTGTTGCTTATCCCTTTAACGAATGATGAACCATCATCTTAGTTTAAGAACAATGTTGACCAGTGATCGCCTCGGATAAGAAAAGCAGTGATGGCCACTTTCTAATGAGTTGTTTTCGATTCGTAAACCAAAATGCTCCACGATCAATCGATTCCGGGTGGAGAGACCCAAGAGTGGCCATGGCTGATCCTTTTACTCTACCTTGTTTCTCAGTATGGTACTCACCTTCGAGATCAGATTTATTTTCTTGGTAAATATAAAGTCTGCGTTGAGCAACTCGTTCGCGTGGGCGTCTCTAATTATGGTGACATTGCGAAGTTTGAGACTCGAACTTTTATTCGGGCATGGCTTAAGTTCGTGAAACGAGGCGATTACTCTGGTTTTGTGCGCCCGTTGAGACTGAAAGTGAACGCAGTCAATGTTTATTGTAAGGACATCATGAACGTGGCTAAGAGAAGTGTGTAACTTACGGCTAGCGACATTGCCAGAAGACAGAGCGCAAAAGCGCCTACTGGCGCCCACCGTGATAACATCCTACGGTCACCATCGGTCACAAAGTCAGGTGCGGCAGCGATGCGGCCCTGCTGTTCTGTCCTCGTGGTCAGTGTCCCGTGCGTTATCTGACGGCATGTCGGTGTTCTATACAAGCTGAGCGGTACATGGTGATTCTCACAACTGACAATGTCGAGTTCGTCACTATTGTCTGCCGTGAGATTGCAGATACGAGTTTTATTACAAAATTAATCAAAGAGCGCGTGGCCTTGGGACGCTATGTTGTAAAACAGTGCCTAACACAACCCCAAACTCAAAGAATAGCTTCGTACTCATCCTCCTCCAATCCATCATATCATTTGACCATGCTACGAAATTAAGGGGCGCTGAAACGAGAGATACGTCGTCTGAATTTTTCAATGAAATGTTTCAAGTTTGCAGTTTGCCAGATGCACTGGCGCCACGATCGCAAAGTGCTTTGCCAGTTTCTGAGTTAGTACGTTCCTTGAAACCCCGTTTAGTGTTCCACTGTAAATGAAAGAGTGAGGAACCCGAGGGGCGAATCACTAGCATAATCATGTGTACAAAATTCTAGAAATCTTTACAAAGAAATTAATAAAAATTGCGAATTTAAAGTTGGACTTGGACTTCATGCCGAAAAATAGCACCCACACAGGCTGAAATGACCAGAAAAGCAATAAAATTCTAAAATTAACGAAAATCACGGGGTGTAATCCGACGAAATCCTGAAATCTGTGTTCACATTTTTGATGAGTGGTTGCCCCCTCGGAGGAACCTCACCAAAATTTAGGTCAAGAAAAGGTCCAACTCTAAATTGAACGAGGAGGGCCGTCTCGCCCATATTTGGGTTAGATTATGGTTGTGTCTTCACCCGAATTTAGGCAAAGATGTCTTCCTCACTCAAATATGAGTGAGATTATGGCGTTGTCCTCGCCCAAATTTGAACGATAAAGCCTTCCACATCAAAATTTTCACTGAGAATGAAAAGGTGAGGAACTCGGCCCGAATTAGAGCGAGGAACACCTCTCACTCAAATTTTGGTGAGGACTGTCACCTTGCCCAAATTTGAGTGAGGAACCTCACACTGAGAAAAATCTTTGGCTCCTGGACCAAAAGGTAGTTTTGTGCGTTCCACCTGGACCCTACATGTAAAACGTTTAATCCGTAGGTCTAAACTCTATAGACACGGGAGCAAAACTATAGACACAGGCTTTAATCGTTTAGTGCCTGGCGCTAATCGTTTAGTGCGTTCCCAGACCTTCGGCCTGGGGACTAAACGTCCTGTGCCCAGAGCCAAAAAATTTTCGCAGTGCACCCAATTTCGGATGAGAAAGGCATTCTCGCCCATATGCTGGCGAGAAAATTCCATAGTCTCACCCAATTTTGGGCGAGAACATCGACCTCACCTAAGTTTCAGTGAGAAAATTTCCTCGCCAAAATTTTGGTCGAGTTCCTCACCTTTTCATTCACAGTGTTGGTGATGAATTTTCGTCGTCCGGGTTTGGGTGATGTTCCTCACCTTTTCGTTCTCAGTGTCGGCCGGCTGTGGCGCGATTTACGAGCTGTTGTCATGCGGCAGTACCGAAGATATGGTGATTGGATTGATAAATTTTGTACTGGGAATTTTGTAAAATTTCAATATTGTGTGATATCTTAAGTCGGAAGAACGGGGGTTTGCCTGTAGACCTGCAATGTATGCTTCTTGCTGGAATATCTGCACTCATGAAAAATGTCTCCCCATCATATTTCTTATAAATGGCACGTTCATCTTTATAGCCTCTTCTACGAGAGAAGTCTCCTAAATTGGCGAGGTTGCAAAAGTTTTCTGTCGGCTTTTCCCCTCAAATTCTCTGTAGCGCTATATGGGGCCGTTAGCGCCTTCTTGTGCTGTTGTGCTGCTATATTTGGCAAGGGGACGCTGTCTCTGGGGGTGTCGGTCGTGTGTGCTCCGATAGTCGGATAATACCGGCTATATAGTACTCGGCTGTATTCTGGATCACTGTTCCCACTGGTGCACTACACTACTACACTGGGTCAGTAGGGTGCGTGCCCAGTCAGAAAAGAGACATCTATTAGATTTTCTAGACCATCTAATATGTATCTACAATGTCTATGTTGATCTAAATCTACAGTTAGACACGCATAGACATCTTTTTATCATCTTTGCATTGTCTATAACGTCTAAGTCTACTGGTAGATTTTAGTCAGACAATAAAAGATCTGCTGGTAACCGTGGTAGATCTGTAGATGTTTATTAGACATCTAGTAGACTTAGATTGCATTAGACCGATATTTGTTCAAAAATCATGCGTTAAAAATGTGTTTTGAAAGCCAGGCATCAACATATCAAAGGATGACGCTGACCAAATTTTGACTCCCACGTACTTAGTCCTTGCGGGACTTAGAGAAACTCGCGACGCTTGGTTGGGACGCTTCCATCGTGGAAAGTACAGGCCACGACGACCCTCCTATTCCCAGAGTAGCGCATAGCGTAATGGATAAGGAGCCAGGAAAGCGTTGGGAAAGCTGAAGAATGCTGGTTCTAATACCCATTCTTTAACTTTTTAAAATTTCATTTTCTTCATTATTTCATGACATAGATTGTCTGGCTGCTAAAAGAATTGCATTTTGAGGTCAAATTTTTGTCAAATTTGGAATATAAATTAGGTCTATCCACCTTAGATTGTTAGACGTCTATTTTTGGGCCGAAATGTAACCACTTAGACGTCTATTCGACGTAGACCTTAGATGAATACAAGACGTCTTTCTGTCTAACAAAAGACGTCTAATAGATATCTATTAGTCTATTTTCTGACTGGGGTGGTCAATGAGGGTACACGAACACGGTGGTTACGTTACACACACACGTACTAGGCGACCAGACCAAGGGGACACGGCACTCGCGACGCTCTCGACACTCACTCTTTATGGGTTGATACAGAACTGAACAGCCGCCCTATATACCCTCGGATAAGAGCGAGCTAGGATGTCATCAACACTATGCTGGAAGTGAGCGCGCTTCCGAACCGATTACCGATTATCGTTTGGCATCGCCTCGCATTCCATCACGCTCCGCGATAGGATAGATGTAATTGTGGCCAGAAAAATTTTCTGGACAGAATTTTTCATTTTTTCAAATCCACTCCCTATCATTGAACACGCCGAGAAATGCAAGAAAGACAATTTTAACAGGCACGGTTTGGACGCTGTCACAAGTTCAAAATTGAAAATTCTGGCCAGAAAGTTCTCGCCCATCGATGATGTGTGCCGCTTAGCAGCCGCACAAATCAACCTGATAAAATTCATCCGGCTGCAAGGATTTGAGCTTATAGTGCAAAATTGTTCGAAAAAGCCTGATTTCGAATTTTAACAGGCCATACTTTTTCTCTGGCAACGTTCGAAAAGTCGTTCTAGTGCTATCAGTCTCGTGGTCGGCGATGCTGGGACTGTAATGTCTGCAAAAAATGGCCTGTTAAAATTCATGCGACTCTTGGGAACTAAGGTTCTACTCTTAAATAGTTTGAAAAAGCCTTATTTCGAATTTTAACAGGCTAAACAAGCCGTTTCCGTGCCATCAGTCTCGTGGTCGGTGATCATCGCTGACAACGAGACTGATGGCACGGAAACGGCTTTTCGAACGTTGGCAGAGAAAAAGTATGGCCTGTTAAAATTCAAAATGAGGCTTTTTCGAACTATTTAGGTGTAGAACCTCAGTTCCTAACAGTCGCAAGAATTTTACCAGGTCAAATTTTGGAGATATAGAAGACCCAACATCGCCGATCGCGAGACTAATAGGACGAGAACGACTTTCCGAACGTTGCCAGATAAAAAGTATGGCCTATGGCCTCTAAGAATTCGAAATAAGGGTTTTTCCAACTATTCGGGACTAGCAGTTTAGTTCCTGAAAGCCGCATTGATTTTAACAGTCCAAAGTCGAAATAAGGCTTTTTCGAACTATATAGGAGTAGAACCTCAGTTTCTAACAGTCGCGTAAATTTTATCAGGCCAATTTGTGTTGATATTGAACTCCCAACATCGCTGACCACGAGACTGATGGAACGGAAACGGCTTTTCGAACGTTGGCAGAGAAAAAGTATGGCCTGTTAAAATTCAAAATCAGGCTTTTTCGAACAATTTTGCACTAGAAGCTCAGTTCCTTCCAGCTCGATTAATTTTTTTAGGTTGATTTATGCGGCTGCTGAGCGGCACACATCATGGATGGGGGAAAACTTTCTGGCCAGAATTTTCAACTTGTGACAGCGTCAAAACCGTACTTGTTAAGATTATTTTCTTAGCATATCTCGACGTTTTGAGCAAAATAGAATTATTTTAGTGAAACAAAAATTAAGCTACAATTACACCCATGGCACCGTCCAAACCGTGCCTGTTAAAATTGTCTTTCTTGCATTTCTCGGCTTTTAGAATGAAAAGGAATAGATTTGAAGACAAAAAAAGTTTCTGCCTAGAAAATTTTTCTGGTCAGAATTACACTTATGGCGAATAGGTGAGGCCTATCGCGCCGTGCAGGTAGGCGACCCATTGTGCTCGGCCGTCGACTTGCGACGGCACGGCTTTGGGCATGCGTCACCATTAGGCGCTACCCGTTGCATAGTTTGGTTGATACTCCGCATCATAATGCGCCTCATAGTTAGGCATCCCAATTGACTCCATCCACTGGGCAGCTTGTGACGGTTTGGGGTTTTGGCGGTTGGTGATAACGCTCATAAACTACGGGACCATTAAAAAAACGGGGGGGGGGGGGGGGGGGTATTGTCACGCCAGAGTTACGTGATTCCGCAGTGTCGTGTTTGTATTGGATGCCTGCCGGCCGGCTGGCAGGGCAGCGCGCCTGCGTCGTTGTCGCTGCCTGCCTAAATTCATCACATACTCTTATCATTAACGCCCTTCGGGGAACACACGTAACATGCATTGGTCAAAGGAAACGCATGACAGGTGTCGATTCGACGCATTTTGCGTTCGAGAGGCAGGTGCTGGGGTTACGCGCGGAAACGAAGCATAGCATGAGAATTCAAAGCACTGGATCTGCTTCTTACGGTTTTGCCAGACTAGAAAAAAGATTGCTTATTGGAGGCCACTTGTATGCTCAGTCACAGAATCACAGTAAAAAGACAAACAACGCACATTTGACTTCAGTAGCCACATGTTTTCTGCTGGTCTATTAATAAATGTCGCTTTCTATGCATAAAAAAACAAAGCATAACTAAACGAAAAATTTGTGAGAGAAAAGGAAAAAGAATGCTTTTTGGAGGCCACTTGAATTATCAGTCAATGAATCACAGTGAAAAGACAAACAACGCCACTTTTTAAATAAAATACACTCTAACAACCTCATAAGCTATAAATGAGAACACAACTGGCAGGTACTGAAGACGATACCCATTAAAATTATATACCATACGAATGTCAACAAAATATTGAAAACGGAAAGAGCTGCAATCAGTCTGAAGTGGAAGAGGAACATGTCTAATAATACCTTAACTGCACAAAAAGCTTTGCCTCCTTCATGCACACTGCACAGCTTGCACCAGGGTGAGTAATGTTTGCAGAAATTGAAGTCCCAACATCGCTGACCACGAGACTGGTAGTACGAGAACTACTTTTCGAACGTCACCACAGAAAAAGTATGGGCCGTTAAATTTCGAAATCAGGCTTTTTCGAACTATTTGGCACTGGAACTTCAGCTCCTAACTGCGGCATGAATTTTAACGGCGCAGAACTATGTACTCCGCACGGCCGAGGGGTTATCTTCGGAGGCCTCACAGGGCGGTCTGGGCTCTAGGCCACCAAACTTAGGACAAGAAGTCTCTCTCGGCCTCTCCTGAACGGATTTAGTACAATAGCTCTGGACCCAACAGTGTAGTCACTGTGCTACAGCATAGTGGGCGACTACAGTGCAAAACGCCTAAGGCTCGAGACCTGCGTTGTTTCCAGCATAACTATATCAAAAGTGGGGTCACATGACCTTTTCGAATTGCGGATTTGTTTTTCTGCTGGAAACCGCTTCCGCACAAGACGAGCCTGCACTCTGTTCATCCTTTCCGTTTCCGGTGAGGATTCCCGGCGCATCGTAATCTAGTACCCAATATCATTAACTGGCACCTAGCCTCTACAATCAATACAGTCCGTCGAGAGCACAGCAGTGTAGCCTTAGCTATTCATCCGTGGTCGCACAAGAAGTGTGCGTACATCGATCGCCCTTTGTGACGGCAGTACGGGCCTCAGTCAGGGCCGGAGGCGTTACGGCCATTCCCCTAACATTTTTCAGTCCCGCTTTTTGCACACTGGTTTTCTCGTCAATAAGCACAATAATTCAATCTCTGTCCCGTTTCCGCGACCGCGCTGCGCCCCGCCCTCATGCCTCGCGTCTGACCGAGGGGTCCACAACTCTGCCTAAAAGTGTACACCGATTGTGTTGATTGTGTCGATTGTTGCCACAAATTTGCAGAAGATTCGAAATTTTAGTCTAGTAATGGCGTTTTTCGGTCGTTTTTAGCCCCATAATGTAGCTCAAGCCTCATTTAAATGCAGTTTTTACGATTCTTAATCGATGATTGTGCTTGGTTGTCTCTAAAGCTGTACACTGACTGTCTCGAGTCGTGGACCCCTCGCGTCTGACGCTGCTTATTCGGTGCTTCTGACGACCACCTTAGCACACGAGTGAAGAGCAGACGCTCAAAGAAGCAAGTACAATCGTGGCGAGGGGCGTTCAAACAACGAAACCAAGAAGCAAATCTGTGTTCAGAAGTTTAAGCAACACCCATGATTCCAGAAATGTACGCGAATTGGATCGTTTACAGTTGGAACGACAACTTTTCCCGAATCAAAAAAGTAAGGAGGAGGCAGTGACAGCCCACCGCCTCTATTCTATAATGTCACTCATTTGCGTTATAAATTGGGTTCAGTGTAGTGTTGTGTACTCAATAAGGCCGTGGAACGTGCTAACCCACGTCTACCATTACCATTAACACGGGAAAGGAGAACAGAGTAAGTAATGATAAGTAGACCATGGTTTGATATTCGCGTGGTCTCCTCCAGTTTGCCCCTCGCGTCATGCCCGTTCCCTTTTGGATTTGCTGTCGCATACAAATATCCTTTCTTCACAAGTTCAAGGCGACAAAACCTTTTGAGTTGTGCGGGAGAGGCAAGGTGGAAACGGTTCGCAAACCCAGTGCACAGCCGGCCACGATGCGCCCAGACCAGTTTCAGCTAGGCGTCGTGCATATATTACGTCATCAAAAAAACAAAATTTGGGGGTTCAGTCGCTTCGGCTGACCTCCCTTCCAATCTTTTTTTGATGACGTAATATATGCACGACGCCCTAGCTGCTGGATTCCTTACGTGCGCAGTACACTTTCATTTTCGGAAATAGTCACCACAAAGGCTTTCCTTGTTTGAAACAACTCTTCCTCAGACAGCAGGCGGTGCGTAATGTGCCTTACGCAGCGCCTGTGGCTCGCTCTCTGGTGGGTCCTTGGCAACGCGGCAACGCCCCTGGCTGCCTACCAGAGCGTGGGCTGCCCGCTGCGGCTGACGCCCGCCCCGCTGTGGCTGCCCGTGTCCTGGCTGCTGGTGGCTGCAGGTCTGGCAGTCGCCGGCGAGCTGCACAACCTGCCCATGTACCTGGGCGGTGACAATGCGGCCGCGTTTAGGTAACATCCCCCTTGAAACTCCTTTCGATTTCAACTGAGCGGGCGAATCCCGATACACGATCTTTTCTGCAACTGCTATTAGAATCGAAAAAGGAGAGGAGAAAAACAACACGGAAATGACAGAAAGTTCGTTTACTTTTAATTCTGTTGTCAATTGTTTGTCGTTATTGACCATTGACCATATTAAGAATATTGATGTTGTATTGAAAGTACAGGGTATACCTTCCGGTCTCCGGAAATTATCAAGTACGCATGAAAGCTGTGCCATATGCGCCATTATCACAAATGAGTATTATTACGTGCGTTATTTGGGGTCGTCCATAGAGGATGTCCGGGTTTTTAGGGGGAAGGGGGGTGGGGGGTCCCTTAAACCGCACATGGGTGGATGTGACGGAGGATGGGGTCGTACATCAATGGACGTCCACGTTCAAATATCGCCAAAACCACGGAGAAAAAACATTAGTGGTCGCAACATTTAAGCTGATTTTCAGACAACCAGTAAATTTTTGTTCGGATAACCAAAATTTAGTTGGGGGAACTAAATTTTAGTTGCACCAACGAAACGTGAGCTGCTCCAACGAAGAGGTTCGTTGCGGTCACTAAACAAAAAAATGTCTGCTCTTTGCTCCTTTAGCGAACCTATGCGTTAAAGCAACTAACGTTGCTTTGGTGCAACTAAAATTTAGTTCCCCCAACAAAATTTTTGTTATTCGAACAAAAACTTACTGCTTGTCTGAAAATCAACATAAAAATGTATTGCGGCCACTAATGTTTCTTTCTCCGTGACAATGCTACTGGTAGCTCAGTATAGGCGTAACTTGGCTCTCCATCTTCCAGCTCGCACTCATTGCATCGAAAGAAACATCATTTTTCTCAAAATGATGAGCACGTGATTCCTCTGCTTGGACACGTTGACAAATTTAATGTCTGGTGCGCTGTCGCGTGACCAGGGCTCTGGAAACTGGTAAAATGTAAACTCCATAGCCTACCAATCTTCTCGGTTCCTCCAAATTCTTTTGAATTTCGCGGGTATGGGTGAGGACAACCTAATGTCATTCGGTGTCGTTTTGGAGACTTTAGTCCAAAGTAGCATATGGAATCCAAAAAGTCATCCTAATGACATTGCTCTGCTCGTGAAGCATGGCCAAAGTCGATCTCACTAAATTTGACGAACGTCTACGGAGTTTACATTTTCCCTCTACTGTGGTCATTAGGGAATTCGTAACCCCAATCTTTAACCTGACCTTCGTTAGCCAAGCAGTAACGAACTCTGAATAAAGTCACAGAATACTTTAAGATACATGACGGCTAAATAAAGCATGTTGAATCATTTCAATCTCGAGAGTACGAAAATAGGACGTAAACTCCGTAACGCGTGTGTCTCCCTGCGTTTGCAAAAATAAAATAAAACGTCACCGTAAAAAAATTGGCTCAGGGGACCTTTAACATCTGTAGTATCGGTTATGACCATAATTCATCGCACGGTTGGTCCAGACTAAGTTAGAGATTCAATATTGTAAACTCCATCGCCTATTTGTCCAAATTAGTGAGGAAATCGGATTTTTGAGTGTCCAGACGAATTGGGTGCTCGGAAATATCTCAAAATACGTTTTCTCGACTTTTCATGCCAAAAGACAACTTTAATTTTTCAAAAGTATAGTTGGGTCAAAAGTGCCCCCTGAACTGAGAATATACCTACACTCTCAAAAATGAATGCACGATTTAAGCATAAAATGCTTAAAGTCAAGCATATTTCATGCTTGAAATGCCAATAATCTTACACGCATATTATGCTTGATTGAAGCATATTATGCTTGATTGAGGGATACTATATGCTTGTCCCAAGAATACAATACGTGCCTCAAGCATCATATGCTAGTGCCAAGCATACAGACGGTTGATGTACGCAGATGATTCTTAAATCAACAAAATCCCACAAGAATACAAGATTCGCATCAAAATCGCTTTGAATCAAGCATTCATTTTTGAGAGTGTACCTACTGCTCCGGAATCACGTGCGTCTCCCAGATGCTTAAGTGTCTTCGAAAATACATACAGCCACTCTGGACACGCCCTATTTCGGAAAATTAGCCCCATACATAAGCCAGATACTAAATACACAAATGGCACTTTTTGAAAACCGGACGATCGGACATGGGTGGACGTGAGGAGGGAGGGGGTTAAAATCGCATGGAAATACCTGGACATCCTTCATGGACGCCCCCTTTCGGTGTCATCCACAGTGGCTGCGTTCACGTCATCATGGTAGCCATGAGCGTGGTGAGCAGCATTACGGCACTCTGCAGCCGCAGTCGCGCGTGCGACCTGGCCCGCTGTGTGCAGGCGTACTGCGCCAGGCACCCCGTGTCCCGGGCCGGCTGCTACCAGATCCTTGTCTTCACCGTCGTGTTCGTCGGCCTCAACGTCTGCCGCACGGCGGTGGTGCTCGTCAAAATGCGCACCGATAACGCGAGGTCCATCTGGATGGCCTACACCGCCTGGTTCATGACGAACAGCTCCTTGGTGAACGCGCGGATTGCGCTGCCGCTGGCGGTGCTGGCCGCAGTGGGCCAGGACCTGCGGGTGGACGCAGCCGTGCTGCTGGCTGCTGACGGCGACCCTCCGGGCGCCGGGAGGGCGGCCCGGGATGGACCAGATCGGGAGGGCCGCGAGGTGAAAAGGCGCACGACTACCAGCAGCGCCGCGCTGGCGGTGCGCTCCCTCCGCGTCCGCCAGCACCTGGTGCTGGACATGACCAGGGCCGCCGCCTTGGTGGACGGCCCCCAGCTGCTGCTGGCCGTGCTGCGGATGTGCACCACCACGCTGCTCGTCATGTCCGAGGCCCTCATCCGCATCACCATGACCAGGCGCCGCACAGGCCTGCGGACAGCGCTGCTGCTGGGGGAGGCCCTGCCCACCTGTGTCATTCTGTGGCTGGTGTTGGACGCCCACTACTGGCCGGTCGACAAGGTGCACCTTTAAAAAGGAATGCTTCATTCAAATCGATGTTGATGCTTATCTTCTATTCTCGTGCAATATGCCAGGTGTATCATTGGCCCCGGGCAGTTTCGGTTTTAGGCAGTCCCGCAACGCACTATCTCCGTCTCTTTCTGGCTCGGCCAGAGGCGTGAGACAGAAAGAGACGGAGATAGTGCGTTGCGGGACTGCCTAAAACCAAAACTGCCCGGGGCCAATGATACACCTGGTACATGTGTAAATCAGTCATCTGCATGCTAGACACAAGCACCTGATGCTTCAGCGAATACAATCACGCATAATATGCGTATGGGATGAGTGATGTTTCAGGCATAGAATATGTTGGACCCGCCCAAGCATATATTGAAAATGAAGCACGTTTTTTGTTGGCATTCAAGCCTTAAACCGAACTCTGGAAACCAAACTTGGACAAATGTGTGACAGGGTACACTCTCAAAGCTAACAAAACTCGACGTTCGTAAATCAGCCCTTGCAACCGCGAGAAAGTTTTGTGTGATGTCAGAAATGACTGAGATAGGTGAGTGCATTCAAAGAACGCCTGGGGGGTAGGCCACGTAGCTACAACCATTGGGGTCGTCCATAAAGGATGTCCGGGTTTATAGGGGGGAGGGGGGGGGGGCTACAAACCGGACATGGTGGACGTGAAGGGGGAGGGTGGTCGTACAAAAATGGACGTCCACACCGCCAAAATAATGCTCCTTCTCCGGAATCACGAGGCATTCGACCTAATGCGTCTCCCAGATGCCTGGTATCTTTGAAAATGCATACAATCACTCTGAACACGCTCTCCTTCGGACAATTAATCCCATTTATAAGCCAGATACTAAATATTTACACAAATGACACTTTTTGAAAAGCGGACGTCCAGGGGGGTGGGGGTTCTCTAAAACCGGACATGGGTGGACGTGAGGGGGGAGGGGGTGAAAATTGTGTGAAAATACCCGGACATCCTTTATGGACGCCCCCAAGGGGATGGTAATAAATGGGTCGAAATGGTGTCCATCTCATGTTTAAACCAGGCAAGGCAGAATTGTTGTGCTTGTCTTTATTTTGAACTTTAATATTTGTGCGATGTGCTAGGCTACTTGTCAACGCCGAGAAATGCACACATGCTTTTGAAAAGAATAAGGGCAAAGCGCGATTTCATCAAACTTGTATTTTTCTTAGAAGACCATTCCGTAATTGTCGAACAAAACTGCAAAAACATTGTACGCTGTCGAGGCATTGGATGCTGTGTTTATCAGTACATCCTAAATAGGCTAGGCCATTGGAGCAGATATCAAGCAGAAATACATCAGATCAAATAGAAAGGAACGGGTGCGGCCAGAATCACTTCACTAGCCATCATTCGTTGCCATACTCTGCTAGAAACCCCCCCCCCCCTTTACACTGTTTTCGAAATTGCAATACATAGTGTTTATTGCAAAGAAATGGTCACGCCATCGCAAAATTAGCCTGTCCCTGAGAGGTCCACAACTCTGGCCCAAAGTGTACACTGATTGTGTTGATTTTCTCGATTCAGAAAATTCGAAACATAAGTCTGTTTTGAGCCACGAACATAAGGCCAACTTCAGGAGCAGTTTTTCGATTATTGTGTTTGTCTTAAATTGATTGCGAAACAGGCGACGGGTCCACAAATTGAGTCAAACAGTTTGAAATACAGTGTATTGCATACCGTTTGTGATAACAAGCCCATTCCGTCTTATGGACAGTGTATCACTATTCCTCGCAGTAGCAATTTGTTTTGCAATTCGAATTACAGTGAAAATGTACGCCCCACTAGCAAGGGCGGATACAAGTAGACCAGATGGATTATCCGCGCAACCTTTGACTGGCACAACTAAGCCGCAGCACTACGCCTCAATAAGGTAGGTCATGGAACAAGGGGTAAACACATTTGATTTTTTTCCGTACTAAGATTATAATTGGGCAAGATTATTTGTGATTATAAAGATTATTTAGGATTATTAAGATTTTCAAAACCAGGAAGGATTATTGCAATTATCAAGGATTATCAGGGATTATCACAGATTATCAGGGATTGTCATAGATTATCAGTAATCATTAGGGATTATAAGGGATCATTAGGGATTATAAGGGATCATTAGGGATTATAAGTGATCATTAAGGATTATAAGGATTATTTCAGAGATTACGAAGAATTCACGATTGCTTGGCAAGCATTTAAAGTGATTACTCGAGATTTTTTGGGATCATTTGAGATTATCTGAGATTATCGAGGATTATTTGGGATTACCGAGGATTACAAGGATTATGAAAGATTATGGGAATACTTGGGATTATCGGGATTATTTTTCAGATTATTTCATGCTAGCACGAAGATTATCGAATGTGTTTACCCCTCGTCATGGAATTTACTACGCTCTATAAAGGCGTTAAAAACGGATGAGATACGGACGTTTTTGGCTGATCTTACGCCTTAATGGGCCATTATGCTTTTCGCTACTGTTGAGGCGTAGCTAAAGGCGTAGTACTGCGCTTTAGTTTTACCAGCGTTGCAACTGATTTGAAAATTTTAAGGGAAGTGTGTGCACTCATTCATGCATCCATTCTCTCATATCTCGTTCTTCATTCCTTAGCTGGCGGGGCTTTCGGAAACGACGCAGGTGTTCATGGCAAAGCAGTCTTCTGGTCCCCTTGATCCTGGCACACGGCGTGAGGTAAGGACACTTCTGCTGCGCATGCGCAGGCCTATTATGCCCCGCGGCCCAACGCGATACGAGGCATTCCAGACGAAACACCCGTTTTTCGACCCCTTCCGAATTTGATCCCACACGGTTTATGGGTTCCTTTCATGCATAGGGACTGCCGAAAAGTCCCTATAGCAATTTCCGATCGTTCCTATAAGATCTATAGGGGTCGCAAACCCCCACTGAAAAAAGTGGACTGGCAGTCCTTACTAAACAGTTATCGGTGCGGAAATTTAGCTGGTGCAGCTACTTGGTCATGTGCGTTTGACATACAGGATAGGTCATACTCATGAATTACTTTAGTATCCCAGCCAAAGAACACAGGTGAACCGTTTAGGTACGAGTCCGACACCGTTTGACTCTCCCGTCTAAACGCCTTTGTCTGGCGAAGCGTGCCAAATCTGGTTAGCTCTAGCAGTCAGCCCGTTTAGGTGTGCGTCCTAAACGGTTTGGGAGGGTGCACCACACGAGCCCTCAGCGAAACGGTTTGTCTGTGGCGCCTAAACTATTTCGCTGTGGTGCCAATACCACTTCCGCCGGTTCCTCCCACTCCCGCGTAACCGGCGGTTGGAGTCAGTTTGGATACAGAGAGTTGTTCCCTGTGGCCGCGTAACGCTCAGCGTCGGTGTTCGCGTACGGATTTGACAAGTGTGGTTGTTCTTGCGTACGTATTCAGCTCCTTGGTTCCTTTACAAATTGACGTTGCTGGAATGAGTGAAATGGATTCTTCGGGAGCGCAAGAATTGTCGTTCGTCACTGTGGAGGATGTGCTTCGAGCGTGGGATTTGTCACAGTACCTCGGCAATTTCTTGAGTGAGTATATTTTCCAGCTTTAAGTGTTAAATCAGTGACATGCAGTGCTTGGATCCCTGGGGTCGTGTGACATTTATTCCCCTACAATACCGGCTTCGTAGAGGTTAGGTTACCAAAGGACGGCCATCATAAAATACGGTTTTATTTCATTTAGTTCTGTTTGTCACGAAGTGAAATAACTGTGTGAACATATAAATGGGTTATATCTCCCTGGCGTTAAGTTCGGACGTTCAATTGCTGTATTAATGCAGTTTAATTTCCATACAAGTTGCTCACCATGTTTGTGGCGTAAACACTTGCATGCTCTGTGTCTGAAGTTTAGTTTTGTTTACAAGTACTTGACTCAGCTTTTGTGTAATGTTGCAGGGAATGAATTTAATGCTAATGACCTCTTCACTCTCAGTGAGGATCAGAATGAAATAACTTTAAAGGACTTGATCCCAGTGGGAAGCCACCGCATGAGGTTTCGAACAAACTGCAGAGCATTGCGGGCGGCCGAAGAGTCAGAGAGGGTAAGCTTAGTGACAAAAGTTGTGAACAATTTTTGTAAACTATGATTCTAGTATCACAAGTTTGTTAATGCATCCACTTTGTGTTTATTAATTCAAGGTTGAAGTGACCATTTCCAC
Organism: Odontothrips loti; assembly: GCA_038380765.1. Taxonomy (NCBI): domain Eukaryota; kingdom Metazoa; phylum Arthropoda; class Insecta; order Thysanoptera; family Thripidae; genus Odontothrips; species Odontothrips loti. The sequence goes on from CM076255.1 coordinate 1,541,283, forward strand.
AAGAGAGTCTCAAAATACTTCTCCAGACTTTTTCAATATTTTGACACTGGAGAATGTTCCTGAAGCACAGGCAAATGAGAGCAGGTCAGATGATTTGCCTTTGAAAGACATAAATATGAATTCAATCCTGCAATCACCAAAGCGTAGTAATCCAAATGCTCTTTCACCTTCACCAACAGTAAGTATTTCTTGTAATATTTTAATATGTGATTGAATTGCTTTAAACTGTCGAATTTTTATCTCTTCATGGACTTGTGTTTAGGGTACCGATCGACGGCAGAAACGACCATCAGTGGACCTAGTCAGAAGTGAACCGTCTGTGAAAAGGAAACCAACAACTTCAACTGAAAATTCAATCAGTTCACTTAGTTCTGAGGGAGAAGTATGTGCCTTCTTGTCAGTAAGCTTGTGTATAACAATGTAAGTGCAAAGAGTGGTTACTTTTATTTGGTTATTTCCATTTAGGAATTGCAAGCCCTCTTGAAGGAAACCGGGACAGGACGGATCCTGCTAGCCTTAGCCAAAAAGTCTTCTCTTCTCAAGTATGAGAAAGATCAAAACAAATTATCCGAGCTGATCATTGAGAGGAAAATACTCAACTCTTCCAAGTAAGTGATTGAACGGAGTTCTTGTGAATCTACGGTTACATTTGTTTTGCTAACAATCTAATTTACTTTTGTCCCTGCAGTTTTAGAATTAAGTCAGAGGAATTTCCAGAAATAGTCAAGTCTATCAAGAGTTTGTTTCCTGGTGAAGATGAAGTAAGTTTTGCATTTTTCTTTGTACACATCTTCTTATTGCAATCGTATGATTTATTGACCATTATTTGTGTGATTTTCCAGGCAACTTATTTCATTCCCTACCGCAACTCCGAAGGATCACACAAATGTCAGGCCAAGGGTAAACTGGTCTCTAAATACTACACGTTGAGGAAAGAAATGAAAGCTGCTGGGGTAATCTTCAAAAAAAAGGATGACCCTGACTCTGATGATGATGTTGATGATCCATCTCCAGGTAAGCAAACATATCTAAAAGTGATGTGTGACACAACGTTGCTAGTATCTTCGATTAAGGTTATATTTTGCTCTTTCTTTTCCCAGTGATTGAAGGGGCACAGGAAAAACTCAAATTCCTGCAAGAGAACACGACTCCTTGGGTTGAAGTCGAGCAGTATTGGAAGGAGACATCTAGACTCAGACTCTGTTCAATCCAAAAATTATCAAAGGCAAAACCCAAGAAGGTGGCGCCCAAACGTTCAAGGAACGCAAATAATACACAAAATGAAGAAGTTGAGGATATTGACACTACTGTGACATCTTACGTAGCTACATACCCAGCTCTTAGAACTAAAGAAGGATATACCTTGGTGCGTTTCCTTTACATGCTTGTTCTTTGTATCAATATTGTTAGAAGGCTAATGTCAATCAATTTTCTTTACAGTTTGAAGCAGACTTTTCACACCTTTATCCAAATTTTAATTTGAAGATTTATAGTGAGTTTGATGACTTTTGTGCTCAAGCTGTGAAAGCTTTAAATGCCATTGACAAGAAGCCCAAAGCTCTTCAGAATAATCTTGAGGTTTTGGAAGATGGTGATCTGAGTGATGGTTAGTACCTAGTTGTTATTGTGCTTGTGCATTTAAAACTTTTCCATTGTAGCTGAGTGACTTATTATTATTCACTGTCCACTTTACAGAAGCTAAAAATCTTTTAATTTTGTTGTCACTTTGTTACTTGGACACCGTGGTAACAGTTACGCGTACCAAGAAAGAAGGGAAATTGCATTCATGGAGGCCTCCTCAGCCTGAAATCCAGGAAGGATTCATAACTCATGTTGAGGTATTTGTAGAATCATAAATAATTCTTGTAATTTATTAGTTTTATTGTCTAGGAATTTGATTTTTATAGCTTATCTTCTTTTCCAGACTTCTGGTAGAGCTGACTCTTTTATTTCAAAGCGTTACGAGAAATTTGCTTCATGGGGACTTCCTGTTCAGCCATTTGTCATTGTCTGTGGTCCAAGCATTGAAGACATTGATGACTGCTATGTTGTTCTAAGTAAAACAGTGAAGTTCAATGGCATCAATTCTGCTAGGCGTGCCCTGGACATTTGTTTCAAGATAATCCATGCTGTGAATGCTGAGTACTCCTGTGAAAGTTATCGTTTGTGGATGTTGATTCAGAAACGGCTTTACAAACTGGACACAAAAGCAGACAAACTGAAGAATGATGCCCAGCTCCCCAATGTTTTTAAGAGATTTGATTGTTAGTTTCATGACTTGTCATTTACATTTGCTATTTAATGTTTATTTATGCTAGTTTTATTTTTCTATTTTAGTTCTTTGTTTCTTATTTATTTTATCTTTATTCACTCAAAATGCCTGTGTGTTTTAAATGTGGAGTCATTGTTGAGGGTATCAATGGTATTCAAAGACATTTCCGCTTTGTTCACCAGTTTGATAAGTACACACCTATATTTAAGTGTGGGGAAAGATATTGTTTTGTTACTTATTCATCCTGGCAGCTTCTTAGAAGGCACTACAGATCATTTCATGGCTTTCTAGTCTGTGGAAATGCTAGTGTAGATGACAGTAGTGGTGTGCCTAGCCAAATTTCTGCACCAGCAGTGTGTGATACTGTAAGGAGTAGTGTACCTGGCCAAAATTCTGCAGCAGCAGTGTGTGATACTAATTTTAGTAATCTAGAAGACTGTGAGCCTGATAAGACTGGTACTGTAGAGAAGTTTCAAACTCCAGATATAAATGTATTTAAAGATCAACTTAAAGATTATGCATGTAAACTTATTGCTAAATCATATGCTAAACCTGGTCAGCCACGCTGCAGATGTTGTAAAGTTATAGGTGTGCCGTGTCTATGTTTCTGAAGCAATAACTTATTGCAAGATGTGATGCGAGGAAGCAGGGAGAATAACACGACTGTCTAGGCTGGAAGCTGCGAACCAAGTGACCGAGCTCTGGTGTTTATTGGCATAAGCAAGGCAGTGCATTCAAAGACAAGTGAAGGCAGGAACTATGAGGGGTGTTATTGCAAGGCAGTGTGGCGGATGAATTTAAAAGCAAAAGAATAATAAATGTACAAAAGTGAGATGAAGCATTAATATTTACAACACTCCCCCTTAATGCGGAATCTCTGCAATGATACACTTGTGCGAGAATAAAAAATTCTTCAATATATGCAACCAGCCCAAAAATAATAGTAGACCTCCTCTCCATTTGGCGCTAGGAACCAGGGAAACCTGATACAGGAGAAAACCCGATCCAGAGGGGCAAGATATATAAATATCTATATATATAATATACTGTACATACAATATTTACACAGCTATGTGAGGAATAAAATTTAAGTTTAGAATACATTCACAAAGCAAGACAAGCAGCAAGCATGGTAAAAAAAAAAAAAAAAGCAAGGCAGAAAGGCACTCATGCAATATTCAGATTCAATAATCTGCAACCCTGCTCGTGATCAGTCCGCCCCAAGGCCTTAGTAAATATATCAGCATGATTAAGCTTTGAACCAACGTGGATTAATTCCATGAGTCCTTCTCTAAGGCAATCTCTGGCAAGTTGGATCCTACACCCATAGTGTTTGGATCGAGCCTTAAAATAATTTTCAGAAGTTGCCAAGGTAATAGCGGACTGATTATCACAGAACATGGTGACCTTCTGCACACCACAGTCAAACAAACTGTCAACTAGCTGACCAAGATAGAGCGATTGTTTAGTAGCCTCTGCCAAGGCTATTGATTCCGACTCTGCTGTCGACTGTGCAGTACACCTCTGCTTTCTACTCTCCCATGACACTAAATTGCCATCCAGAGTGAAACAGAAACCAGTGTAAGACTTGTAGTCAGTAGGGTTACCTGCCCAGTCGGCATCTGAGTATCCAACCAAAGAAAATGAAGGTTTAGAACATTTAGAATAATTTAAACCGAAATTTGGCTTCAACTTTAAATAACTGAGCACAGCCTTAGCAAGGTCCCAGTGGGTACTAGTATAGCAAGAATTGAATTGACTGAGAAAACTAACTGCATATGAAATATCTGGTCTGGTATTTGTGCTGAGGTACAGGAGGCTGCCAATCAACTTCTGGTATTTGAAATCTCCTTCATAGCCCATTTCGAAATCCCATAATTTCAGCTTACGCTCCAAGGGTACTGGCCTCCCTTCACAATTTTCCATTCCAAATTCCTTTAAGATGGAATTAGTGTACTCCTCCTGATGCAATCTGAGGGTACCTTTGGCCCAGTCCCTTTCAATTCTCATACCCAGACAGCTCCTGGCCTCCCCCAAATCCTTCAGCACAATAACCTTGCGAAGAGCTTCAATCAGCTCAATTTTTACTCGCTCCTCCCTGTAAAACAAGTAGAAGTCGTCCACGTAGAGGGCGACAATGGTGACTGAGGTGCCAGAGGTGTTGATGTAGATGCATGGTTCCTGCTCCGTATTGCTGTATCCTTCCTTCCGTAGGAGGTCGTCAGCCTTGAGATACCAGCTCCTTGCTGCCTGCTTTAGCCCGTACACAGCTTTCCTTAGCCTGCAGACTAAGTGTGTAGATCCTGGAACAGTTAGATCAGTTGGAGCATCAGGTTGTGCCATGTACACTTCCTCCGACAACTCACCATGCAGGAATGCAGTTTTGACATCTAAATGCGCAATTTTGAGGTTGAAGTTAACGGCTGTAGAGAATAATATTCTAAGTGACTCCTTTCTTACAACAGGCGCGAAGGTGTCAAAATAGTCTACCCCATACTGCTGGGTGTATCCCTTTGCCACCAAGCGCGCTCTGTGCAAAACAGAACCATCCAAATTAATTTTTCGTTTGAAGACCCATTTATTTCCAACTAAAGGAGCGCCCTCAGGCAGAGGCTGCAGGGTCCAGACTTTATTAATTTTAAAGGATTCAAGTTCTTCTCTGATAGCCATTTCCCATAGATGGGACTCCGGAGAGTTAATTGCTTCACTATAAGAAAGAGGCACTGTGCTCATGGCTTTTGATGCTAGCCAAGCTGAGCGTCGGGGCGAGTCAGAATGGACATCCTTGTCCTTAGCTCCCCCAAAGCCGTACAACACAAAACCCTCAAAATGCTTCGGAGTGACAGGGCATCTCTTAGAAGTCACCTGCACTGCGTTCTCATTGACATGATCAGCGGCGGGTTCAGAGTTGGACGCCTCCGACCATTCGCTGCTATCATGGTCATGAAAAACGCCTGACATGCTAGTGTCAGAATAATAACCCCAGAGGGAATCTCCCTTTTTCTGAGTAGTCTGCTCTGCATCAGAATCACTTTCTGAGCCAGAGTCTGAGGAAAAGTCAGCCATGAGGTCAGCAGCCATTACCGCAGGATCCTTTGGTCCTGGTACTTCCGCAGGAGTCACTACCCCTGGGGATACCGCAGGAGTCATTGCCCCTGGTGCTACCGCAGGAGTCACTGCCCCTGGAGATACCGCAGGAGTCATTGCCCCTGGTGCTACCGCAGGAGTCATTGCCCCTGGAGATACCGCAGCGGTCGTCACCACTGGTACTTGCACAGGCGATGCCTGGATGTTACTCAATGCAGGGAAGATCGTTTCATGAAATGTAACGTCTTTGTATCTATGAGAAGACACAGCATTGGTAATTTTGTCCATTAGTTTGTAGGCCCTACGTTCCTCGTCGTAGCCCACAAAAATATAGTCCCTGGTTCTGTCGGTCAGTTTCTTTGTTGGCTCAATTCTGGCATGTGCAAGACAGCCGAAAACTCTTAGAATACTGACGTCTGGTCTAGAACCAGTCCATGCCTCATAGGGGACCATATTTTTGACTGCTTTGGTGGGAGATATGTTCTTGAGAAATACTGCAGTATGCAGAGCGAGGGGCCAGAATTTATGATGCAGGCCAGCACCCTTGAGCATTGCTCTTACCTTCTCTAGAAGTGTACGATTGGCTCTCTCTGAGACACCATTTTGTTGTGGATTTCTTGCCACAGAGTGCTGGTTCAGTATACCCTCGCTTCTGAAGTACTGCTTGAATTTCTCATTGACGTATTCTCCACCATTATCTGACCTCAGGCTCTTAATTTTTCTACCAGTGTGCCTTTCAACTAGAGTCTTATACTGTTGAAATTTATCAAAGACACTATCTTTGCTCTTTAAAAGACCAATGTAGGTATATCTCGTCAGGTCGTCAATAAAAGTGACAAAGTATCTAAAACCTCTGATTGAGGGACCATCAGTGACTTCACACACGTCAGAATGGACAATTTCAAGGAGCATTGAAGCCCTTCCGCCTCCCCCTGTGGGGAATGGCCTTTTAACAGTTTTTGCCCTCCGACAAGTGTCGCACTTGTGATCAACATTGATTACTTTATTCATGCCATCGACAAGGCTGGAGATAAGACTCAAATTATTCCTGCCAAGATGGCCTAATCGTTCATGCCACGGCTCTGAATTTACATTTGCCTTCAAAGCGGTATGCTGCCGTATTCTGACTTCCAAGTCCACCTTATAGGTGCCAAGACTTCCAGTGGTTTCAAGCAAGGGCTCGCCCTGAGTGATAAGATTTTCACTCCTAAAAACACCACATTTGTCTCCGGAAAACACGACAACAAAACCACACTTTGTCATCTGACTGACTGACAGTAAGTTAGAGCTCAAGTCTGGCACATACTGAACGTTGTTTATCTCAACCAAACCGTTATGTCTGGCAGCATTGACAATTAATTTACCATGACCATTAATGTACAGAACCTGATCACCAGCACACTCAATCCGGTGCTTTGCGGAGACAGGACTGTAGTCATAAAGACACGAGATATTACCACACATGTGATCTGAGGCGCCACTGTCTATGTAAAATTGCACTAGGCGAGTCTCTAGGGACATCTTACATACCGAATCAGCACCTGCCAACAAGGCCTCTGCCGTTGACCTTTTGGCCATTTTTGCTGCACCAGTCCTCTGCTCCTTGGAGTTGTCTGGCCTGGTCACAAGAGCCCAGTGGTTGGGCCCTTGGCGTCCCCTCTTTGATTGCTCCTGGGCTTGGTCCTCCTTGCGTTTTCTTCCATCCTTGTACCAGCAGTTCTCCGTCCGGTGGTTGGTCCTGGAGCAGTACCTGCAAGGAGGGAAAGTCTTTGCTGAGTTGTTGGCCTCATCATGGTGGTGGCTACTGTTACCCTTTTGGTTTTGGTTGGAGTTGTGCTGAGCACCCCTGCCACCATAACCTCCACGGCCACCGCCACGGCCGCCTCGTCCACGTCCTCGATGTGAGCCTCGGCCTCCGTGCCCCTTGAAGGCCTTGAGCGCGATGCCGCTGGTGGCTGCCTGAGCCGCCTCATTCTGGGCCTCGCTGCGAAGTCTCTGCAAAACAAGGTTAAAACTTAAACTTGATCCTTCAGTCTGGTCTGGTACCGTGCAGGACTGTTCCACGAAACGCTTGATTAATTCGTCCTCGGGCCGAAGGTTCCTGAGGACGATAGCCGCGGCCACCTCGTCGCTAAGTGAGTTGGAGCCGCCAGCAGACAAGGAGTCAAACGTCTCCTGAACACTGTCCAGAAAGTCAGCTAGAGTATCAAATTGAGCTCGTCGGGTGTCCATGAACTTGTAGAGGAGTGTTAGGCGACGCTGCACTCCCTGATTCTCGTAGTTGATGCAAAGCGCCTGCCACATGTCGCAAGCGGTCTTCCTGGCCCTTGATATTATTCTTGTCAAGGAGTCCTCCAGGCATGACGCAATGCACATCCTGACGTGCGCGTCCTCCTGGGCTGCCACGGACATGGGGTCTTGCAGTTCCTCGTCGGATGGTCGACTTTCCAGGTACCTGTCCAGCCGGACACTCTCGAAAAACACAATCATTAGTAATTTCCATGCCTGCCAGTTGTCCTGGCCCTTCAGCTTGGTGTAGTGAGTGGGTGGGTTTCTCAGCACCCGCTCCTGTCCGGCTGACTCCTGGCTAATCTGGCGCGAAGTAGATGCGCCTCGACCGCCTCGGTTGGCCATAGCTAGCTATAAGTCCTGAAACACTCAAAAGACAGGGACACGAAAGCGCAAGCGAGTGCTGCCCTTTCGGATTAGAAAAATAACACAAGTGGTTCCGCGCGCCAAAGAAACGTGGTCGACGTTAACCTCCAAACACACACAGCACAAGTAAAAGCTACGGGGGTTTTAGGCTAAGAGCACGATTAAAACCGGTAGCGCCGTGGAAGCGATAGACCTGGGCCCATAACCTGTTGTAAAGTTATAGGTGTGCCGTGTCTATGTTTCTGAAGCAATAACTTATTGCAAGATGTGATGCGAGGAAGCAGGGAGAATAACACGACTGTCTAGGCTGGAAGCTGCGAACCAAGTGACCGAGCTCTGGTGTTTATTGGCATAAGCAAGGCAGTGCATTCAAAGACAAGTGAAGGCAGGAACTATGAGGGGTGTTATTGCAAGGCAGTGTGGCGGATGAATTTAAAAGCAAAAAAATAATAAATGTACAAAAGTGAGATGAAGCATTAATATTTACAACAAAAGAGACATTTTGGTGAGAAAATTGTCATTCCTCTTAATCCATATCATGACGACTATGAAGTGGACAAAGAACTTGGTCCACATAGTGCAAAGCTTGGAGCAGTTTATGTCAGATTAGCTTGCCTTCCATCTGAGTTTCAGGGCACTGTGGAAAATATTTTTCTTGCTCTGTTGTTTTATTCTGAAGACAGAAGTGAGTTTGGAAACAAACGTATCTTTCGTAAATTGATAAAAGAATTTAATTTTCTGCAGCACTCTGGGATTGACATTGTCATAAAAGGCTGCACTGTTCATGTATATTTCGCCATTGGTGTGCTGTCTGCAGATAATGCAGCCATGCATCTAATGCTAGGTTTCGCAGAAGGCTTTACCTGCAATTATCCTTGTAGATTTTGCAAAGTGTACAAATATGTTATGCATTATCAGTGTGAGGAAGATCCCACCCTCTTCCGGGATAGAGTGCAGCATGATCTTGATTGTTCAGAGGGAAATGTCATAAATACGGGTGTAAATGGACGTTCTGTTTTGGAAGACATTGACTTCTTTCATTCAACTGAAAATCCAAGTGTTGATTTGATGCATGATTTGTTCGAAGGAGTGTGTGTTTATGACTTGAGACACGTACTGCATCATTTAATTTTTGTTAGGAATTATTTTGATATTGATGTACTGAATTTTAGAATAGTAGCTTTTGATTATGGACCTAGTGTTTCAAATAAACCTGTGCAGCTTAAAGAGAAACCAGTTAAGGATAAGAAGTGGAAAATGACAGCAAATGAAATGCGAACATTTGTGCGTACTTTGGCTTTACTCGTGGGGGATCTCATCCCTGATGATGACCCTGTTTGGGAGTTTTATCTTATCTTGAGGGACATTGTTGATTTGTTGTTGTGTCGTGTTCTACAGGTAGAGGCACTTTCGATTCTTTCAAAAAAAATTTCTTAACACCATCGCCAGTATTGTGCTCTTTTTTATGATACATTAAAGCCAAAGCACCATAACATGGTTCATTACTGCACAATTATTAAGTTATCGGGTGTTCCTTCAAACTATGCTTGTGATCGGTTTGAGGCAAACCATCAGCCATCCATTCGAGATGCAAAGGCTACTACATCTAGACGTAATATAGCATACACTCTTGCTGTTAAGGAGCAGCTTCGAGTGGCACACAGGTTGCTATCAGGAAAAGGACTTACTGCAGTCTTAGAAACTGGGCCTGAACTTCTCCGTTGTGTTATAAACTCTGCAGTTCTACCCGAAGACTTCCACGATGATGATGCATCACAGCTCAAATATGTCAATTATAAGGGTACTAAATATCAGGAGGATTCATGTGTTATTCTTGGAACTGACTGTGATGGCGGCCCTTTGTTTGGTCTAGTCAAAAATATCCTCCTTAATTCTGCTAATGAGGTATGCTTAGTTTGTACTGTGGTAAATGTAAATTCTTTCTTTAGTCATTACCATGCTTACCATGTTGATGTGACTGATGTATTTAAGGCTGTTAAAGTAACAAATTTGTTTGATTACCATGCTGTTTTATATTGTGTAGGCTTTGATGGGAAGAAGTATATAACACTTCACCATGCTTTGTAAATGTGTTAAGCAATGTACTGTGGAGTACATTCTATTTTAAATATATTCATAATAATATTTTATTTCTTCCAAATATATTCCAAATTTGAATTATTTTTGCTCTTATATTATCTCTGCCCCTCCACCTTTCCACACACACAAATAAAATTTTCAAGCTGGGATGCACTGGGATCAGATGACACCCAGCGGCCAGAAATTATAGCTGTCACTGCTAGGTATGGCTGACAGAGCGGTTTGGATGTACAGCTAAACAAGCATCCTAAATGTGGGACCTAAATTAGTGTGAGTGGGACATCTAAAGTCAACCAGCTGCATATGTAGCTGGGATCTTGGATGAGGAACCTACACTGTTTAGCTGCCATTGACAAATTTTCTCAGCAATAAAATTTAGCCAGCGGAGCCAGTTTTCTAGGTACTACCGATTTCTCGTGAACGTTTTAGGTGGAGCAGCTTGAAATTCAGGCGTACCACCTAAACAGTTTTTTCCGTGCCCCAAAACAGCTGTTTTAGACCATTTCGGACTAGATGGGTTCTCGAAGACTGCCGACCAAAAAAAGTCCCAAATGGGTGTCGTCAGACCACAAAAGCGCGCCCTATCGAATTCCGTTCCGTAAAAGGGTCTACGGTTCATGGTTTGGGCACCAGAGCCACGCAAACTTTCACCAAATTAAACATTTCAGTAATTTTTTTTATAATTTTTTTTAAAATATTTTCCAAAGGTAAACACATCGAAATAGAGCCCTATGGGCGAAAATTTTAAGGAAAATGTCGTATCTCCAACCGTTTAGCCGCTATACTTTAAAAATAACCAACAGTTTTTCTTTTCTTAGTGAATAAATAATGAAAGATTTTAAAGTATAGCGGCTAAACGGTTGGAGATACGACTTTTTCCTTAAAATTTTCGTCTATAGGGCTCTATTTCGATGTGTTTACCTTTGGAAAATATTTTTAAAAAAATTATAAAAAAAATTACTAAAATGTTTAATTTGGTGAAAATATGCGTGGCTCTGGTGCCCAAACCATGAACCGTAGACCCTTTAACGGAACGGAATCCCATAGAGCGTACTTTTGTGGTCTGACGACACCCATTTGGGACTTTTTTTGGTCGGCAGTCTTCGAGAACCCATCTAGTCCCAAATGGTCTAAAACAGCTGTTTTGGGGGGTTTGCGACCCCTATAGATCTTATAGGAATGATCGGAAATTGCTATAGGGACTTTTCGGCAGTCTCTATGCATGAAAGGAACCCATAAACCGTGTGGGATCAAATTCGGAAGGGGTCGAAAACCGGGTGGCTTTTTTCGTCTGGAATGCCTCTACATGAGGTCAGCACTTGGATGATCCGTTCACCGCACAGCACTGTTCTGCGCCTGCCTGTTTTGGCCAATATGTTTACCCCCCCCCCCCCCCCCCCCCCCCAATTGTCACGGAGCTAACCTAACCTTTCCATGCATTTAAGATAGGGCTGTCACGCTTGACATGGACCCCCGTCCCCCTGTTAGTGTGACGTAATATGTGAACAGCCCCCTACACTGAGAACTGAGTTCGCCAGTCCAGCACACGGCCTGCTGATTCGGCGAATTTTTCGCTAATCCAGTGAGCATTTCTAACGATCCTCAATCTAACAAAACTACTTCGCTGCAATCTTTTTCACGCACTCAGCGACCGTGATGTTCAGGTTAGCGAAAAAATCTGTATACGCATATTCAGCGAACATTTGTTTTTTCCTGTGACTAATGATTATTAACCGAGAAACGCCTGTCAGCGGCTGTCAGTGGGCCGTCTCGGACCCTGCCGGGCAGCTAAGCAGTGCTTACTTTGCGCTCCGTCCCCCCACACCCGCGGCGCGGGTTTCTTGGGAACCACAAAAACGATGCCCTGACCGAACTTCCTAAGCTACTGGACGGCGGATTTGGACTGTGCAGGTGAAGCGCAGTCTAAATCCACCCTGGTGAGCTGTGCGTCAGACAGTTCTCGCGGAGGCAGACGGCAGACAGACGATTTTGGTGCCAGTGGGGTACCTCCGGTACTTCACTTCGCTGTTGCCAAGCCAACTACGTAACCAGCGTTATTTTACTTGTTATCCTCGGACAGGTTGTTCTGCTCATGGTCCGCTTCCAACCTCAAGCATCGACGTGCAATATGTTAGGTTTAATGCCATTAAACCGTGAATCGGCATTCCAGGTAAGTCTGTCGTGTTTTTCATCATTCATTGATACTGTATTTAATCGTCAGATCTGAGTGCGAGTGCTAGCACAGTGCTATCTGAAATTGCAACAGTTCTAAGACTACAACTTCTGAAAGTCTCCATATTCTGGCGCTCTCTTGTTTCCCTTTTCTGTTTTATTTTTTCTTCCTTTTTTTTGTTTCATGATAAATGAAAACAAGTATAAAAGCAGTTACCATTCATCCATTAAGAAGTAACAAGAAGAAAATCCACCATTAACACGGTAATAAGTAGGCTCGTTCTTTACCCAAAGTTCACTGAAACCTTCGTTTAAAAAAAAAACACCATTACAAATTCAGATTAATGAAAAGATAGACCACGCTTACTTCACGAAATAAATTTGCGATTATTCATGCTATATTTAAGCTAGATTTGAACCATGGATCGATGTGGAGAGATGCAGAGATCTTTCTTTCTATGCTACATCGCATCTAGAGGTGGGCGCCGCGCCGGTAACGCCACGCCGCCGGCCTTTTTCGCCACGCCGCCACCGCCGGCGTTCAGAGCTCGGCGCGCCGCCGCGCCGCCGCCGAGGCAGTAGACGGCGGCGCGGCTATGGTTTTTTTGGAAAAATTGTATTTCCTTCCGCTCCTGGTGACTACGCCCTACACCTCTCCGTAAAAAAATGTTCATTATGGCATAAATCCCACGCCGCCGCCGAAATTTTAGCCGGCGGCGTGCACGCCGGCGACGCCGCCGCCGCCGGTCGATTTTAGGCCGTACGCCGCCGCCGCCCGAGGTGGCGTCGGCGCCCATCTCTAATCGCATCCACGGGCAAGGGGCATCCAGAACCCCTGTACTCCTGTACCATGCTCCGGCAATGTTTTCACTCATGGCCGCTAGAGGGCACCTCGTTCTCGACCTCACACCCGCAGAACTTACATTTTTTTTCGCCACCAAAAACCAAAACTATCAAAATTTGTCATCCCAAACCTTAAAATAAACTATTCATCAATCTTTACATCTAAAACTAAATACAAAAATTTGCTTTCCTTTCGAGCTACATAACCTCTCAAACTTTATTTTTCCATAATTCTTTAAACAACACATATACAACTCGAAAAAAAACCCTTATTATTTATTTCTAAGAGATTCACAATCTTCAATTTGATACCCCACACATATGTCTAGCTGTGTTACTTTGCCAGGTGAAAGTGTCAGGCTTAAGTACATCCGTATCGGGTACAATACTCGTTCATCTTATCCACATATGCATAGGTGGAAATGGGTACAGAACGAGTAAAAAATGAATCATGTATTCCTAAGAACAGTAAATTCATATTTTGAAAATAATCTCTTATTTATTTTTGAAACATCTTTGCCAGTTGCATACGCTTATCTTCGCACAAAGCATACAGTCTTCTTCCATTCATCGTGTGATCGAGAGCGGTCTCTGGCGGTCGACGATAGCGCGGTCTGTCGTCTGGGCACGGAACTACTGACCCAACCTCACTCCGATAAACTTAAAATATTTATTCTCAGCTCACATTGAATGGCAGGAGTACGAACTAACAACGTCTCGGGAAGGCATGAGAACGTTAAAATATATTATAATTTACTTGTATTCGGTTATTTGGTTCTACCCAAGTGCGGGGAGGTGAGGGGTGGGTTGGGGAAGGAGGGCACTACGAGGGGCAGTGCAGCCGGCCACGCGCATGCGCAGTGCCGCGTTTCACATACGCGAGTGCGAGACACAGCAGGAACGCGGAAAAATCTTTTCTTTTCGGCTGAACGCCAGCTATTTTAACATTTGCTCACATCACACCATGGTATTTTGAAAAGATTTTCAAAACTTAAGTCCTCCCGTTCAGCTCACTTCTCACTTGTCTCTCGCCAGCAGCCTATGTTATTGTGTATACCGAGTACTTCCGTGTCTAGACTGCAGACAGCGCTAGCGTCGAATCGGCCATTTCCCTTTTCCGCCGCCGCCGAGCACAACTAGAATCTCGCGCTGGACGCCCGTCGGCTCGGCTCGGCCAGGTTACTTCTGACTCGGCTTGGTTCGGCTCGTAGATCAAAGTCTGCCTCGGCTCGGCCGGGCCAGGTTACCTCATGCCCGGCGCGACTCGGTCCCGCTCGTCAGATCAGAATTCTCCCTCCACCAGGACACTAGTCCCGTCTCGCTACCCGCTGCCACCCCACCGACGGCGACTGGCGACTGTCAGCCTTCTTGTAAACGGTCTCCAATAAATTGTTACCTGTTAGGTAAGGGATGGAATTCAAAATAATACGCAGCGATTTGCAAATCAGTACCTAAATATATTTGTCTTCATAGGAATCGATTTTAACATAACACTCAACGTGACTAAACATCTTTCCAGATGCATGCAGGCCAGGACCAATCAATCCTTGCTTTATTTATACCATCACAAGCAAACTGGAATTTCAAAGGAGAAGCTCAAAAAAATAACAACTCAATGTTATTTAATTGATAAGAAACGTGCTTCAGGAAAACAAATTGTACTGAAAATGGGGCTATGGTATCACTAAACAGCAAATATAAAAACGAGTTTTATAAAAACTTTTTTTATGTTTCAACTTTCAGATATAATATTGGAGCTATAAAAAACATTAATAATACACAAGCAGAGAACATAACTGCTGGAGGACCTATCCAGACCAACTTCTCATGGAAATTCCTTTGAAAAATAAACTTACAGAGACAAAAAAAAAAAACAGTAGTCAGAGACCAGCTCTGCAAATTACCACAAATACAGATTCATACAGACAAAACAACCAAAATGCATCTTTGGTCCATCACATGGAGAATATTAAATCATTTCTGATGTTAAGAGCTAGCACTCTTGACAAAATCAAGCAATATAGAAAGTGCAACTTTGACCGGGAAATTGCCAAAAAACAGTGCGTACGCCAGTTTAAATTTTGAAACTGATAAAACCCTCTCCTTGCACTCATTATAAAAATAAAAGACAAGAGCTGACCTACTTCTTCGCACATGTTGAGAGCCACACTGAAATGGAAGAATCAACTTTGAGTTGCAAAGTTTGGAAGAAGATAAAACAGTCATTTCATCAGATGTACAGGTTTTAAAAGGATTAACAATAATCTCTGAAAACTCCTGCTAATACCAACCGGAAAGAGGAAAAGTGAAATCTTTTGTACTTATTGATTACGTTTGGCACCTGAATTAAGATAAAGCAGCACTTCTTTACTAACACTGGGCGTTTAGGTTATTAGTACTACATTACACTTTTTGTTTACAGCAAAAGGAAGAACACATGAAGGAAAAATCAATACCTGTGAACTTCAGGCCTCTGATAATCAGTGACTGACTCCAGTGAAAGAAGGCTATTACAATGTGGATGATAGATAGTTCCTTCCCAGTTGCATGCCAAGGCATATACAAACAATATCAGGAGACAGTGTCTGAAATCAAATTCTAATCAAGGACCAAAACAATATCACTACAATACTGGAAACTCGGTATTTTTGACAATGTAAACTAAATGAAAGAAATACAAGGGAAAACATATTTTGAGTCCTTTGCGCAGTGAACGCAATTATAACTTGACGGGTAGAATAAGAAGACACAGACACCAAATTTTAGAAAACGTACACAAATCACAATAATGAAAACAAAGTATGGTACACCCTGAACCTAAAAAGACTTGGAACTTTTAGTGGGCCAGGAAACTCCAGACGAGGGGGGATTTTGCTAAATTGTGCGTTGGGCGAGCCACGTGACCGACCTGGTCCAATCAGAGGCCGTTTTGCAGAAGAATCCAAGAGCCTTGTCTCGCCCAACGACGCATTTTTTTTCTTCCTTCCCCCCAGCGAGAGTTTCCTAGCCCTGGCCTTGCTTCGAAGGTGAATTTTTCATCTTGTCAAAGGAAGGAACAAATACACATTTGTTTACGAGGGTAGACCTTGGCACACTATAGGTTAGAGTTGTAGCAGTAACGCCAGCAGCCGTGTGAGACGTTGGCATTGAAAACACTTGCATTATTTTAAAGTGAGTGTGTCTAGCGGAAATGTTAGGCCCCTTTCTTTCTTATCCAGGCTGATTATTTAATTACTTTTCCAGCCGTATAATCAGTTTGGTACAGAAACTACCGCAGGTTGTCGAACTCGTTATTACTACAATGTGTTACCCTGGCTTCCAGGTTATCTTCGCGTTAGCCAAATCCGTTTTTATCGCCCTTCAAATGAATCTCACCTACGACGTCGATGCAGACGCAGGGGACCACGGTGCGTGACGGGGACCACCCCAACTGTTCAAGGCGAAGGGGCAGACTCGGAAAACAGGTGACACTCGTGTGCCGAACGTTGTGTGGGTTTGGTCGGGGGTCGGGACTCCCAACTACGGAGGCAACGCGTTGTGGGTTGGTGGTTGGTGGCGTGCACTATGGGTATTTTTTAGGCAGAGAGTAGGATTATGGAAAACCTAGGTTTCCGTTTACTTTGCACGCCTGCAACGTGAGGGTCACTAACACGTCGGCTTCACCAGGCAGCCTTGGACAATGCGAGTTGCAGCCAGCACCGGCACACTCCCCGGGACCGCAGCAGCCCTCTGGCCCTCCGTGTCCAAGAAGCTCAACACCGGGAGCAGCAATTCCTTCCGGGCCGTGTCTGGCAGGCGCTGGGGCCATTTTCACCTTCGCAAATTTGGGATTTTCCCAAGATACCGGCAGGCATGCTGGCCCTGGTGTGAGTTGTATACATCTCGGCGCACGTCTTGTGGTCCGTCAACGCCAAGGAGGTTTCCTGCAAGCGCTCACTGGTAAACCACTATGTTTAAGAGAAATAAATATTTTATTCACGTTAGTCCCTTGCATCACCCAGATTATTAAATAAAATAAAAAAAAACAGCAAACTTAACCTCGGCGACCAAAGATGATTTTTTTTTATCTTTGATGTGAGGCTTCACAACATGAACTGGTAAAAAAAAGTACCGTTTTCTCACGAAGAAAAGTCAGTAAAAGAAATTGCCGCAGATCTTCTTCACTTCCCAATCTATTTATCAGTGTGTTTGGTCCGGGGACTTATCCAACATCAGACTTTTGGCCGTAAGTCCTAATATTTAAGCTTTCAGAACTGGTTTGAAACCATACCGCCGTCGGGGTCAAGGTGGGTTTCAATTTCAGATTTCGATCATCCAATAGAGATACCGGCAGTCCACTGCGCATAAATCTTTCTTCTGTCAAAACAGAGCGCGCGGTCCCTCACTCCCTAAAAATGTGTGCCGACGATTGTGTCAGTATGCGACAGTAACAGAGTGTTACGTGTTTTGCCACACGAATCATAGGAGGCTTTGCAAAAAAACTCGCACTTTCGAGTATTTCTTGGAAAGTATTGTGTTAATTCCAGTATTTCCATTAAAAGGCCTTCTTGAAAAGGTCCTGCTGAAATGGCAAAAAATCGGTAGTAGAAGATCTTCGGGGGTATAGTCAGGACTGTGCATCTACCTCTGAGCCCTCTCTGTCAGTGTCCTCGTATGTGCGTTATTCAACTGGCTATATCCTCTACTGTGTTGATAAAAAAATTTCAAGGATTCACTTGAAGTCCCTTGAGCTGGAACTACCTCCTCAAGAAAGATGGTAGGTACAAGAAAAGGGACCTTCTCTTTCAAGTGGGATGGCTTTATTCATCCATCATCAATGCTTTCTCCCACAAATTTTTATGAAATATAAGGATGTATTTGTGGTCTCATCTTATCTCGCAATACGAGCCTCTGGAGGCACCTCAAATGCAACAGTTCTGCAGTGAAGATTGCCAAATCTCAGTCAAATGAGTTATTATGCTGCCTGCAAATCTGAACAACATGCATGGGATCATAATAGCTATTCTACTGAGGGGACAGAGAATTCTCTACTATGACCCTTTGAAGTCACCGGTTGCTGGAAGACAAGCAGTACTCTTGTGTCAAGTTGTAAGTGACATGCGCATTTTTTTCCCTTCTTCCTCAGATTGGCAAATCATTATTGTCAAGATGCAGAATGAAATGGATGATGTTAAGTGTGGCCCCAATATTTGCCACTTAAGTAAACAAATTGACAAAGGTGAGCCAATAAGTTCTCTCAAATGTCACTTCACAATTTCATCAGCAGTCAGCGAAAAGACTGGAAGAGAGCCTTGATATCTGTGGCTTTTGTTCTATACCTTATGGTAGTAACGAAGATGATGCAAATATTTTGGTTTGTTGGTACCAGTTTCATCAGTGGTTCCATAAAATGTGTGTTAATTTTGACAGCAGCTCAGGCAAGAATTTTGTCTGTCCATGATTGATCTTAATTTTTGTGTGGAACATCTAAATTATTAATGCTTTTCAGATACTAAATGCTTCACTGAAAATGTATTTCACCTTGGTGCTTTTACTCCCTCCCAAGAAACATCTGCATATGATGTGTGGCCGATAGGTAGTAAGTCTTCATAGCTTGATGGAACACTAATTCCTTTTATATAAACTACTTTATACTTCCGAAAAGCCTCTCTGGCTTCAAACATGAAATCGCAGAAGAGTTGATCTTTCTCATCACGATTGGCTCCAACAGGAAGTGGCTCACGGCCTCTGTAATAGTTCAAGGAATGCAGTATTAGCATAAATATATAAATACATAATCAACTTAAAATTAATTTCATAAAAGACATATACTGACAAGACTTTGAAAAATGTGACATGCTGGCATCACCTGGTAGTTGTGGTTTTCAAGCAAAGTAATAACTCTACTAACCACATGCAGCTGAGAAAGAAATGCTCCATGCGACACTCCATTGGTTTCGCTGTCAACTTCCAGTCCTTTGTACTGCATGATTTAAAGCTATATGCGGCTTTGAGTTTTTTTTCGGAGGAGGAGAATTTTGATAGTTGTAGTCATAACATGAAGCTTCTAGATTGATTCCACAATGCACGCAGAGCTTGAAGGCTTGGATTATGCGCGGCCTTTTTCGTATTGGACGAGCTATTCCTTTCTTAGATGTGCGAGGACAGGTGGGGTTCAAAACATCGACAGAACTTTCACTGCAAAAGCCATCCTGCAGGAGCAACAAGGTCATTGTCAGTTTGGATAACTGGAGCAGGCAACAAACGGTAATTAGTGATGAAATACTTACAAGTTGTCACTCATCTGAAGAAAAGAATGAAGATCTCTTGGTTCCCAGCCCATAATCATAGGCAATGGCTTAAACGTACTCACAAAAAAGGTACCCTTGCTTGAGGGCTTTGTGGAAGTCGAAGCACGGCATTTTTACTGCTGGCGAGCAGCTCCAGTTTGCAAGAGAGATCGGCCCTCCTAGGTACAAATTGTTGTTAATTGGAGAGCGTAAGTACCTGTGGGCAGTAGGACATTGATGTGGCGATGGTGCTATGGCCAACCAGCCCAAGACAGTGAAACTGTTTTCTGTCAAAGATCTGCATAAAAACGAATAACGAAAGTATTAGATTTACTACACATAGAAAGTTCGGTTGGAGCTGCTTTTCCTCGGCTTACAACTTACAAATTTTTTTCGCTATGGTCATTCGCTCTGAGATCCCATCCATATCCACTTTGAACTGCCGAAAAATGCACAGCGGCTCTCAGCCACATCCTACGGATCTGCAGTTTGAGTCTCTCATACTCCCCATCCTCCATCGGATTACCCCAGGCTTCAACAGGGGCTGCAGAACATACCCTTAATGGCAACCCAAGCAGCTCTTGTGCTAATTTAAAATCCAATTTCCGTCAAGCTGCCGGGAAGACATCTCATGACCCTTAAGATGCAAGAACTTGATATTAATCGATTGTCAACTTAATACGGATACAGGTTAGGGGGCTCCAATTACTTATTTTCCAAGTAGACCTTCTTTATCTATTTACCTCCGACATAATTTGCGAACAACCACTTCCAATAAAAGCATCAATAGCAATACTTCCACTTCGTACACCCACCACCCACTTCTTCGAAAAATAAAACACTTCTTGAGTTTCCGTAAACACTGAGGAAAGAAAGTGCCCAGCCTTAAGAGGAACAGTCGCTGCTAGAGATGGCCGATATAGATCGATATTTTAAGCCCGATTGGAATTTTCCGATTTGTGGATATATCGATAATATCGGTCGATATATCGGCCCCTGGGTAAATTAAACGTATTCGCTCAAAAATGAATTCATGCACCCGTGTAACTACCGTCAGGCCTAGAGAGGGTGGTCAGGCGTCACATTCGTAATGTCCGTGTCGTCTGCCGTCAGGCAGAGCTGCAATAGTGGAGGCGGCCCACAAAAAAACGTGGCATTTTGGTATGAAAAGGTGCCACTTTGCACAGTTGTCCTTTGGACCATATTAAACGATTTGACCCGAAGAGCCTCTCAAATTTCCGATGCGGAGGGGGTGAAACCACCCCCTCAAAATTGTTAAGGGCTGAAAGCCGAAATCTCACTGTTAGCAGGGCTGCGTTCAACTTGCAGGCGTCGCACCGCTGCTAAAATGTTCCAAACTGACCGCCAATGGACCCTGGACATCAAACAGACAAATTTTTAGCTTTTGGGGGTGGTTTTCGGGCGTTCATCCCCTTTCAACCCCACCACGTTGCACCCGAATTACGCCGCGCTGAGGTGAACCCAGATCGCGGTCAAATCTTTGCGTCCAGACTTCACAACAGGTCATCCGATGTCCTTAGATATCTTGTACAAGTTGGGGAAGGGGTGGGGGTGGTTCTACGCACCCCCACCCCTTCTGGCCGGGGGTTGAAAATTTTGCATGTGTCGGACTTTGACGTGCAGCACAAAGTTTCGTATGTTTTCGCGCATGGTAAAGTGGATTCTTGCACTCCCAGCAACACACCACAGACCGTTTGTCCAATATATTAAATTTTGAACACTTTGAACGTTAAAAATCTTTTAAAAAAACTTTCATTCCGATAATGATAATTTTTTGAAACGGAGTCCTTCGCAAGTTGGCATGCCTTGATTGTACACGGTGAATGGGTTCGCTCACCGCCCTGCCATAAAGCATCAAGAACGGTTCTCAAGTTCTTCCCTCTGCCTACGCGTTGGGCATTCCCTGCCGTCGAGAACAGCCTTCTGAAAACGATTGTTGCCGTTCTTTTCGAACTCTCGCGCGCGTCGCCGATCGCCGCTCAAACCTTGCCGCTCTGCTAAAAGGCGTGATATTGTTGGACTAAAATCTAGCCACGAACGGTTAAATATTTGAGCTTTATTTGAATCACTTTAACTATGTCAAGGTAAGTCTTAAATTCTATTCGTAGCAGGACTTAGCTTATTGTTACACGCTCTTAATTTCCATCGTATCGTTTTTCTGTCAGACCAAAGGGACGGGGACGAGGCACACCGCGCCTGACGCTGGCCTCCCCCGAGCGGCCGACCCGGTTCGGTTTTTGACTGGGAGAAATGTATTTTCTGTCAAAAAGACGGACAGTTGGTGTGTCCCGCCCGAAACCCAATTATTTCTAGGCGGCATGCAGGCTATGACACGACGGCAACGGCATTGGCTAGCCTTGAGCCTTTCGAATACGAGCTTCCTTGTGGGCGCCGTCTTACCGCCATTGGTGGTCCAGGCAAAGAATCCCTTCTGAACCCTGCTCAGGCCCGGCCCGCGCCGCGCCTGTTTTGATTACAGACGTTGTCGCATCGCCTACATTTTGTTTTATTTGACTTTTTCATGAAAATAATAAAAAAAAAACTGTTGCTACTGACTCGTATCTCGGTGTTTTCAGTTTCCTCTTCAAAATATCGATATGTGGTCGATATATCGCATTATCGATATTTTAGGTTGATATATCGATATCAAATTTATCGAAAGATGTTAATATTGATCGGGATGGCGTCGATACGTCCATGCACAGTTGATCGAAATTCCCGATAATTTTTTTTTTATAAGAATTTTATATTAATAATTAAATTAATTTTAAAAAAAATTAATAAAATGTTTTTTTTTCTGAATTATTTTTTTTCTGCGGGGCATTTTTTATGTTTATTTACTGCTTATTTTACAAGCATTTTAGAATTTCCAAATACTTAGTTGATTGATGAAATTGTGCGTTTATATTTATGGAGTGGGAGGTGGCCTGGGTGGCGAGGGCGAGGGAGGGGGTGCACCTTATCTTCATATTCACAGTACGCCAAATGTGCGACCTGTGCGAGGCTACATCGATTCCGTGTATGAGAAATTAGTCGGTGTATGAGAAATAAGTCGGTGTATGAGAAATTATTCGAACGACACGACCACGGAAACGGCGCCATGGCACCAAGCGGTGAGTACGTTAACTACAAGGCGGTCTGTTCAAACTGCACGGTGATCGGGAAACCTACTTGTGGGCTTTCGTCGCGTACTTACACTCGCGATCTGGGCCGCAGAATAAGAATCGCAAGTTTGTCTTATTATTAGAGAACACATGATACTAGTGCTGTGTCCTCTCCCGCACCAGATTACCGAGACACGGCGAGGTTGAACCACAATATTTTCGTCACACAAGTGTGCGTTGTGTGTTGCAGTAGATTTTACACTCGCGATCTGCACCGCAGAATAAGATCTTATTATTGGCGAGAGAAGCGAGTCCGCCCACCTTCCCGAACGCCCACTCGTCGTTAGTCTGTCCGTCATTCACGGACTTTTCAGAAACGCCACGCAACAGAACGGACTCAACTTTCAAATTTCGAATTGGCGGAGAAACACGATGAGTCGTTTTTTCGGTTAGTGGAGTTTGAAATATGTTGTCATGTACCAATCTCAAAGCCGCGCAACTGGTACCATAGCTCGGCACGGCTAGGCGTGGGCTCGCGTCTGTCGCTGCGACGAGCTGTTTCTCGTCGTTAACCCGCGTCATCTTGAAGACCTTTATTCGAAGTTTGCCTTTCTCTGATGCAGTGCACTGTGATCATAGGTGATGTGCGAGTTCGTAATTTGTCGACTGCTCTCATTTTGTGACCACTTCGAGTTGGTTGTTGTTCGGCTTCATTTCGGATTGCCAAAATGTAATTTTTAAGAAAATATAAGCAGTGCAATGCGCCGAGTGCGCCTTCGTCTCGGCCGAGTACTCCGTGTCCGTGTGCATGTGCAAAGGTGTGCAGCAACCCAACCATATGCAACTGACCACCTTAGCCCGCGTCATCCTCCGCGCCACCACCGTGATCACCAGACTGACGGGGTTAGACGGGTCTGACCGTCGTTGTGCCTGTGCTCCATAACCTTCATCTTCCTGTTCCGGTTTTCATAAAAAGCGACATTTTCATCTTGACGTCATGGATACCGGCACTGTATGTATGCGTTTTTAAATATTAATCTGTCGTATGCCGTGCTCACTTTAAGTTCTTGTGGGTGAAAATTCCATTTTTTGTTAGCTCGTCCGGACACGTTTCTCTCGAAACGGACAGGAGCCGGGCTAAAATGGTCCGATGCCGACTGTTCGTTTCTAGGGCGGACATGTGAACGCCGACTTACCGTTCACAGTAAGACTTTAAATTTGGTGGAGAAACTCCTTTAACCATAGAACAAGCTGGCCCGTCCCTTCCGTCATCCTCGGTGCCAGTTCCGCTGCGCTCCACCGGCACCTCAGATTGACAGGGGGACTTGGCCAGCTTGGCCTGCCGGCGGCGTTTGCGGGGGCCTTCGGCTCCCGCCTCAAGTCTCCCTAGAAGTGCCCGATAGCAGATGTATTTGTTACGATTAAAATCGTTAACCTGAGCCCGTCCCTGAGCGCGCCGCGATGGTAATAGTGTGCGCGCGGCGGCCAACCCTAACCTCAAAAAACAAACACAGACAAATTTTCATTAATCAAAAATGCGACACAAATCGAAAATTGTTGCCACCGTACGTGATTGTACGTTAAAAGAGTAGTTGGTCCTCAAAATTTGAAGTTTTTCTATGAACGATAAGTCGGCGAACATACGTCCGCCCGAACGAACATGCGGCATCAGACTATAAGCCCGGCTCCTGCCGTTTCTAAAGAAACGTGTCGGGACGGGCTAGTAACGTATGGTGGCAGCACCAGCTTGTGCATTTTGAACTGAAGGCGTTTTCAAATTCTTTCTCCTGCATTACAGGCGCATACAGGCGATAGTATGTCCATTTTCTGCCCAGTTACCCACTGTGTGTTTTAAACTGGCATTATTTCTTCATTATGTGTATGGTCAGCGACAGTTTTGCTCCAGCACCAACCCCTCACTTAAGGCCTGGATAGGCAGCCACGCCTGCTCCATGCACGCGTGGTATGCGGGCTGGCCTACCCTAGCGATCGCAGGCGCTCGGCATCTTGCCGTTCAGGACCCTCAAAGAATGGAAGACTCTCCAAGTAAGTAAGTAAGTAAGTAAGTAAGTAAGTAAGTAAGTAAGTATAGACAGCTAAGGCGCCCCCTCGCAAGGAGGGACACTGCCCCTGAGCAGGGTCATGTGCTGACCCGAAGCCAGATATGCGCCCTAGGGCCATATATTCCGCTGGCACGGGGCTCAGGCTGTCAACCTAGAAAAGAATGGGTTAGACTAACTATAGGATGGATCAACCCCAGCCGACCCTCGACAGGGAGAGGCAGGGCCCCCGAAGGGCTAGGACCCGGGGAAGGGAGTGTGGGGGAGGGGGAGGGGCTGTTGAAAAAAAGAAAAAAAAAAAAAAAAATGGTGGTCTGCCTCGTGGAGCAGGAGCAGAAGCAGAGGATGCCCCTGCAAGGTAAGCGGCCCAGTGAGCAGGGGGCTGAGGCCACCAGGAGGCCCCGGGCTGCAGGCAGAGTGGCTCCGCTAGTGGGAGGCGATGGCGCCTCTTGCGGCCCACCCGTGCTGGCGGAATGCCTCCACCTATTGCTGCGGGTGGAGAGCCCTGGGCCCCCGGGGAGCAGGCGAAGTGCCTCACTGGTGCAGCAGGTGGAGAGCCTCCAGAGGCCCACGCAGTGCAGGCCGAGTGCCTCCACCTATTGCCGCCGACGGAGAGCCCTGGGCCCCCGGGGAGCAGAAGACTCTCCGGCTCTAGAGGCAGAAGAGAAATTGACAGTAGACAGTAGTTACTGAGGAAAATCAACGACTTGACCGCTGAACGCATACAATTATCTCTCTCTCCCTCTCTCTGGAGCTACAAACAAGCCAGTAAGCAGGGTCGGGTCATCATGAGAACAATTACTTCTTAAAACTCAAAATACATCACAAAGTGGTTGTCACTCCTCATGCTACCGTATCTCTGTATGCTTGGTCAAAAAGTGGTGCACTTTGATTATCGTCTCACTTCTTGAAATATCTTTCCACACCAATTTGAGTTATGTACATGAAGTGTCTCTCGCGCCTTTCCAGTGCACCCGTGTATGCAACTAGACTACAGCAGCCATTGTAGCCAGCAGAACGAAATACAGAGCAGGAGGGGGTGATGCAGAACGGAACAAAAATCCAGCACTTTGCATATAAAATGGAAAGGCAGAAAAGACAGTCTTGCTGAATTCATAAGAGTCAATGTCTAAACAGAATACTGTAAGTTATAAATTGGATCGATTGACATTTCCATTTCAGTTTCAAAACTACATAGAATGAAATCATACTTTGGAGTGGCTGTACTTTTTAAAATTGAGGGGGCCAACAGATTCGTACAGATGGCTCCTCTGTTTGAAATATAAACAGGCAAATCAAACAAAAAATAATAAATCTGATACAAATAAGATTTTGATCCAGTGTAATCTCAGCACCATTCCAAGCATCAGACTGTTCAATAATTTTATTAGATTCGAGTAAATATGATATTAAAATTGATGAGACCATTTTCTAACAGCATGCTCGATATACTTTTAAAACATTGAAAGCACAAATAATTGAGTAGACAGTAGTTACTGAGGAAACTAGTAAACAATGTAATAATAACAATGTAACAATGTAACAATGTAATAATAAACAATGTAGCATCTGGCAATTGCACGTTCAGTGATGATCTTGTTTTAAAAGTTCGACTTCATCCTCTGTCAAAGAGCTGCAGCACTGGTTGAAGTGGACCACTGATTTTCTGCACGTTGGTGCCTTTTTGAAGTGTTCTATGATGACCGAAATGTGTGCCACAACTGCCCCCACCTTTGTCGGAAGGCCAAACTCCTCCAGGAATTCCTGCAAAATGAAAAATACATTAACGATACCTGCTGGCAGATGCTGCAGCAAAAGATGAACATATACATACTTTGGCGACGTCAAAGTAAAATTTCTTCTCTTTCTTCTCAATACGCCCAGCGATGGTTTTAAGGAGGAACACGTCCTCCTCTACGGAGTATTGGTGCCTCTGGAAAATTGATTCATTCAGCAATATTAGTATTATGCTCGGTTTGTGTTGCGCACACCTCAAGGACTTTGAGTTTCAAGAACTAATCGTTACTGACCTTGGTAGCTGGGTTATTCTTGAGGTGCCGCTAATAAATGAAGACCACAAGATAAAATCAGTTCAAAGGAAGGTGATAAGAAGAGATATAAAATTTTATGCGTACCTCATCAAGAACATCCTCCAGGTCTTTAACCTTAGTTCTTAACTCCTGCACTTCAGCATGCAGCTGCTGCTGCTGTTGCTGTTGCTGC
Source organism: Odontothrips loti (assembly GCA_038380765.1). Classification (NCBI taxonomy): domain Eukaryota; kingdom Metazoa; phylum Arthropoda; class Insecta; order Thysanoptera; family Thripidae; genus Odontothrips; species Odontothrips loti. The sequence continues at coordinate 1,568,089 of CM076255.1, forward strand.
TGCTGTTGCTGTTGCTGCTGTTGCTGCTGCTGTTGCTGCTGTTGCTGCTGCTGCTGCTGTTGCTGCTGCTGCTGTTGCTGCTGTTGCTGCTGCTGCTGTTGCTGCTGTTGCTGCTGCTGCTGCTGCTGCTGCTGCTGCTGCTGCTGCTGCTGCTGCTGCTGCTGCTCCTTCTCCTCTCTCAGCAGCTCTGTCCTTTCTAGCTCCTACAGAAACAAACAATGTTCTTTTAAAAATCACAAAAATTTACACCTGAAAAGAAAAAATGCAATACATTGCATACATGCAATTCTTACCCGCACCCTCCTCTCCAGGTTCTCCTTTTCTTTCTACATAAGAGAGACCACAAACATTAAAAAAAGGATAATATCACTTCCAAATATGGCTCCGAATAGAGGAACAGGAGGGCGCCCTGCACGGGGGTCTCGGGGCGGAGCCCCCAGCGAACAAAGCGAATAAGAGTTATAAAGCAGTACCTGCAGCGTACGGAGATCCCCTTCAATTGCTGTTCCTTCCGCCTCCAGTTCAACCACTCTCTCCTCTAGAGTCTTCACTCTTTTTAAAGCAGACTAAAAGACAAAACAATGATCTTTTAAAAGTCACCAAAATTTACCCCTGACAAGAAAAAATGAAACACATGAATTCTTACCTGCAGCTCTCCTTCCAGGCCTTCCTTCTCGGCCATTACTTTGGAAATTACTTGTGCCTGTTTCTCCAGAACCATCTCCAGGAAAAGGTCGACAACACTTTCAAGGGGGTCCCCACCGGGACCTGGCCCCCGCCCATGGCCACAATTTCGTTCATTAAACGGTTCATGACGCTGTTAGACAAAGGAAAAAAGTTGATCAAGGTAGATTTTGTTTCTGAAGTTGAACATAAGGAAGGATTTCTTGCAAAACAAACAACATTTGTCGCAGTCCTTGACTAGCCGCGAAGACAGATCTTGAAACACGAGAAACGTTTGGGAAACGCCAAATGCTAAGATCCGTTGAGTGCCCCAATGAAAATGTTTCAATTTTAACATTTGGCCATGTTTTCGCATACTTAGCCAGCAGACGAGTCATCGCCGCTCATAACCTCACAAAGTTTGCACACACACGGTCCAATGTGAAAATAGAAAGATTTTCACGGGGGGACTCAACGGATCACTTCACCGGGGAATTTTAACGTTCAAACAGAAGTTCATCCTCCACATTCGAGGATTTTCTGTGAACGACAAGTCGGCCCACACACGTCACACGTCCGAACAAACGAACATTCAGACACAGTCACCGAGTTGTTGTTGTTGTCAGCGTTGCCAGGTTCGGTCGGGCTCGGGTCGCCCGAGTGCGCCCGACCGGCTAGCCAATGAAAACGCCCCGAATCGCCCGCGATTTTCAAGAGAGCGCCCGAAAAATCGCCCAAAATTTCCCCAAAAGAGCCTGGAAAATCCCTGGATGAGCAGATGGCTTCAAATTAAACCCAAGCAAACCACAATAACAAACACATTTTTGAAGTGCCCCTTATAAGTTACAGCGCATTTTCCTTAGAAATCTTAACTGTCTGCGCCCGAATATCTCAGATCAAAATATCGACTAAATCACCAAAAATTGATCATTAAACGAAAAATCGCCCGGAAAAATTAAGATGCGCCCGGGAAATCGCCCGACGCCCGACTGCCCGAAAAGTGCGCCCGCCGAGTAGAAAAATCGCCCGACCTGGTAACCCTGGTTGTTGTTGCTCACGTGTGAAACTCACCGATGAGGTTGCAGGCAGCAGAGCAAGTGAAAGATTTTCCCGGTTTCTTTGTGGACGCAGCTGAGCGGGGGGGGGGGGGGGGGGGGGGGGGGTTTTTCTTTCTTCTTCTTTGTTTCTTTTTCTTAGATCTTGATATGAGGGTTCTCAGCCAGACTCTAGAGAGGATTAGTGGCTTGCGCAGGAAATGCAAGGGTCCGTCTACGACTCAAAACCTCTGAGCTCCCTTCGAAACACGGTACATGAGTGTGCTCTATGGAAAGAGGAAGGATTGAAGTTTTTAAGGAAATTCCCCGTCTCAAATTTCTCAAAACAAAAATATTCGAAAGAAATTAGAAATATGTCGAGGAGTCGTCGAAGACGCTACTTTCTGTTTCCGCCACCCGTAGCGCTGACTGTCCAGATTCGTCTGCCGTCTGCTGCCGTCGTCCGTCAAACGCTTGGAAACCCTGTTGATCTTGATTGTTTGGACTTAATTTTTTTATTTTCAAACGTAATCCTAGTTGTAAAACGCATCAAAGATATGTTATAGTGAAAAAGTGTAAGTTCAGAGTCCTTACTTTTTCTGTAGTTGTGCCAAATAAATCGTGAGGCATAACCTACGCAATGCTGCTTACTGCTTTGTTTAATAGGTTCTATTCCGCTTTGGGTGGCGGTGGTGCTGCCGCCATCTTGAATCCAGTTGTTGGCGGGCTCTCCGTAAGGTAAACATTGGCCCAGTGCTTTTAGTAGTTGTTTTCTGAAGAAATTTTCATCGTTTTGCGTTTTTGATGAACGTAATGTGAACCTAGAGTCCTCTTTCATGTTGGGGAACATAAATTTTTACGGGTGTGGTGGTTTTAGAGCGAAAAAGTGAGCATAATACGGTCATGGGAAGCCGGTCTTAGTCCACCGTCGACGCCCTCTTTTCTAGTTGAATTTTGGAGATTTTAATGAGTGTATTCGTCAGATTTTACTCGCAAGTTACCGCCTCGCGTATCCTGTACGTGTCTGTAACAAGTTTGAGACCGGGCTGTCCATAGTTTTCTTAAATGGAGGCTCTAAAGAGGAGGTTATGTCAGCGTCCGCGCCCACCAGACTACTTGGCTTTGCAAGTGTGTTTTTAACTCTTTTTATGTCCTTTTTGGGTTTGAAGGTAGGTCTTCAAAGTGATGGAGATGGAGGATGAAGACGAGGTGGAGGATGAAGGCGAGGCTGAGGCCTAAGCCCTGCCCAACCATGATCCAGCTAATGGGCATCTTGTTAGTGCTGACAAGGTACGTAAATTCCTTCTCACCTTTTCTCCGCTTCAAGAATTGCATTCCTACTTTGCTAATTTGATATTCATGATCTCTTCTCTCCCCCTTTTTTTTTCTCCATGTAGAGTCATCTGCAGCTGTTACGCATCCTGTCATCGTACTATTTTTATATTGTAAATTCAAATTTACCTGTATCCATATTCTGTCATCGCACTATTTTTATTATTGTATCATATCAGGATTGTTGTCTCAAATGTAGCTTACATGGTAGGTCTTCCATTTCATTGTTTCAGGGTTGTCCAGTGTCCTGTGTAAAGTTAAATGTAAGTCTTCTCTTTCTATCCTACTTGTAAATATTTCGTATACTTGTTAAGCCACTAGTCATGACTCAAATGTTCCTTGAGTGCTTTTATTATTAATGTTCTTGTTGGTGTAGAGCTGTGCCATTTCTTATAACTTTCTTAAAAGATCTGCGTTGTCTGGTCTTGTTCTGTGATCTGTTGGTGAAGTAACCAATATTGTCTTTGTTTGAGTTTTGCAACTGAAATTATTTGCAGCTTCTCATATTTTATTATTTTAAATGGCTCTAGCACCAGTTTCAAAGAGATTTAATGCTGGTTACATTAACAGTCTTGCTGGGCCAGATCTTGTTCAATATCGAAGGCTTATTGACCTGTGTGGAGGCATTGATCCCTATGAAGTGTCAGTCAATGACCTATCTGATGATCCAGACATTGTTCCTGACATTAATGTTATTCACATCTCTCACTATCTGGTCCACAAGACACGTGCCCTAGATTTCAACCAAATGAAATCATACAAAGCTACTGAAGCTCATAATTTTCTCACTAGTGGGTTTGTAATGGGGGTGGGGTTTTTGAAGTTATCAAGTGGTGAGGTTCTTTGCTTTGGACGAGTCAAACATTCGCAGACTTTATCAGCAAGTGTGAAACCTCTTCTTCCGTGGATTCTAGTTCAGTCAAATGCTGACATTCTCACTGCTTGGTGTACATGTGTGGCAGGTCGTTCCGAGTCTTGCTCGCATGTGGGTGCAGTGTTGTATTCTCTTGAGTTGATTTCCGCGAACAAAGAAAAATCATGTACTTCTAAAGCAAATTCTTGGCTGCCACCCCCAATGCGTAACGTTCCAGCTTGTGAAGTTCGGAACATTGATTTTACTACTTCTCATCGGAAACGGAGACAAATGTTGGAGGACCAGGAGGAAAATTTGGACCCCCCCAAGATCTGCAGATCACTGATGATGCCTCAAGAGAGCAGCTGCTTCTTTTGTTGAAAAACCTGCATGATGAGGGTGCCAATTGTGCAATTTTTCGTGTGAGGCCTGAATTTAAGGATGAATTTGTTACCAAGCAGTCAGAAGATTTCCCTCCAAAGCTCACTGATTTATTCAATCCTTCTTTCTTTGGTTTGTCAAGAGTTGAAGTTGAGAAAAATGTGGATAACATGTATGGTGCTTGTAAGATTAGTCTTGAACAGAGACATCTCATTGAAGAAAAAACCAGATCTCAATCTAAGTCACATCTATGGAATGTTGTAAAGGCAGGACGATGCAGTGCTTCTGTTATGTATGATGTTATGCACACATCCATAGAAAATCCAGGATTGACTATATTGCTAAGAATCTGCTATCCTTTCAACCGAGGATTTACTTCTTTTTGGATGGAGAGAGGTTTGAGACATGAGCCTATGATCAGAGAGAAATATTTAGAGCAGCAGAGACCACATCATGAAGATCTAAAGTGGAGAGACTCTGGATTTTGGATCCCCTTAGAAGGCCCAGACATGGGATCAAGCCCTGATCTCATGATAAAGTGTAAGTGTTGTGGTCCTGGACTTATCGAAATGAAGTCTCTTAAAACGAGGCCACCTCCAGGGAATATTAATAAGAAGCATATGTACCAAATGCAAACCCAACTATTTTGTGTTGGTAACGTTAATTACTGAGATTACGTTGTGTATGTTGGTGATGATCAGGGCAATGGTTCCCTAGATGTGACTCGTGTTTATCCTGATGTGAAATTGCATGAAAAAATAGTGGATGAGAGTGAGAAGTATTTCAAGAAAGTTATTCTTGTGGAACTGTCTTCCAAGTATTTCTCCTCCCTCCAAAATCAGAGGAAAGTGCTTCAACCCTCTCATCTTGTGAATACCACAGCTGACCCTGTTTGTCACTGCAGGAAACCACGGCAAGATCCAATGATCAAGTGCATGGGAAAGAACTGCTATTTTGAATTTTATCATTTACGCTGTGTTCAGATGAAGGCCTCACGTAAAAATTGGATGTGTGATATGTGCAAACCTTCAAACTAATGGTTTATCTAGTGGTACCTCCCAAGTAGTCTGCTGCAGTGAACAACTTTTAAGCTGCAAAGTTCAACAGTTCTGAACTGCAAAAGATTTTTATTCCTATTCTATGTGTTATTTTCAATTGTTATACCGATTCACCTCCCAAGTAGTTTGCTACAGCAAATAATTTTTAAGCTGAAAAGTTTGACAGTTCTGAACTGTAAAAGATTTTTGTTCCTATTCTATATGTTGTTTTCCATTCTGTGTATTGGCTGTTATACCGATTCACCTGCAATACTCCCTTCATGCAGTTGTATCTTGAAGACTGTTACTTAATGTGTTGTACCATTTACTTTAAGTATTTTAATTATACCAAATTTTTATTTATTCTATTAATATTGTGCTTAATATGAGACGTTAAAATTTTGTCCTAACAACTGCGTTTTATGGTCTTAATGAATAACTGAACTGTGCAATACTATTTGCATCTTTGCATGTTTTGGTAGTACAGTAACACAGTTTAAAATAACTTTGTCATTCCTTTTGCTGTTGATATGTAAGATTTACAAATAATTTATTTGTGAAAAATTGTTTGTGATAATTGAATGTTGTTCTATTTTGACATTCCGTATTTGAAAACAATTGTACAATATTTTTGTTGGATTGTCTTTGAAAAGAAGGTAGGAATGTAAGCTTCAAATTGCTTTGCTCTCTGTTCAACATCAAAGTGGCTAGTTTTGTTTTTGTTCTTAAAATGTGTGTGATCTATCTGGTCTTGAACTCTTGCAGGCATTCAGAGTGTGAATGCTCTAACAAGTTGATTCATTTGACTGTATGTGACTTTTTTTGACTCTTCTGTTGCTTTTGTTTTGTTGAAGTCTTTCTAAAATTGATTGCTTATGGACTTGGGCTTGATCTGTTTGACCTAAATTGACGTTCTGTCCAGTAACAGAAGTTTTTTGTATTCTGTGATACTTCAGAACAGTATTCAAGTAAAGCTTAGGTGTACCTCGGATATACCTTTCTACAATTTTTATATTATGTGGAGACGAATTGCCCCTTTCCTTCAGTTTTTGCAAAGTGGTCTGTGGAAAAACAAGTTTTCCTTCAACAAAACAAGAAATACCTTCGATTCAATTAATTAAGATTAATTAATTGTTCTTGGATAATTTAAAGGAGATGAAACTGATCTTATGTTAAACTGTTATTGAAATTTAAAGAACAAAACTGCTGTTCTTTTAGCAAATACAATCCTATTTAGTGGGAATAAATGACATTCTGTACTACTAAAAGCCTTTTTCCCACACCATTCCAGTGACACTGCAACTTCTAAAAGACAAAAATAGACTATGTAGAGTATTTTTCCTAATGACTTATGGCTACATTTCTTCATCATCTGTCCTCTCTTTTTCTTCCTCGCCAGCTGCAGTTGGGTTCTGCAGCAGGTATAGCAGCCTAGTGCAGCCGGCGGGAGACAGGTGCAAACCGTCGTAGGAACCATCTAATTTCTTCCTGCAAAGCATAAACAAAAGAAAATATTGAGGTCATGGTCAAAAATCTTTGAAAAGATTACTAGAAAGTAGCAAGTATGTATGAGTAAAGTATGGCACAGTAGTTGAGGAATGAAACAAAGGAATGATGCGGAAAAATATGCTGATCTCTGACAATATTGAGATGCCCATCTTCTTGTCATACACTTACAACTTCCAGAGGTATATGCGAACGTACATTATTTGCAGAATTGTAAGACTGTCAGTTGTACTTCGGTATCTCATTATAGCATAAGCCTCACTGGACTATCAGTATAAATGTACATTACAAATAATGTGATTGTCCATGAACAAATAAATTAGCCCTAATATTACGGAGGAAATTAAGTACTGTCTGTCTTGTCAGTAACCAAGGTGGTCAGTTTTTATACGAATTTGTGATAATCTGCTATGATCGATATTCCCCCATTATAAAGATTGAGATGCATGATACTCACTCCACTATGTAATCTTCTTTGCCCATGCAGTCCTTGTGCAGGTCTTTGAGGTAAACATGAGGACCTGGAGAAGATATGTGTATGAAAGAACAACCTTGAACAGTCATTTTCACAGTTAATTTCACCTGGTAGTGGAAAAAAGTACGTACCTCTGAATGATCGAAGCACGTTGTTGAAATTCTCGATCGCCTCCCCTACGGCCGGGACCTCACGTTTCTTGGGGCAGGGAGGTAGTGTTACCCACACAACTCCCTGACCCCTTGAGAGAATCAGGTTGTGCATTTCCTTCGCTCTGCTGATTGCACGGTCGGCACTGTGCATGCATGCCTGAAATTGACAGACAATAATAGAACAGTGAGCTTTCTTCATGCACCTGCACTACATGACCAGTACAGTTATTACACTTGGTTACAATGTTATGCTAAGGTTACGAAAGAAAGGTACCACAAAACTGCACCGGAACATGATATACTGAAAGCTGTGAAAATGCAAGCCCTGGCTATCCACTTTTTTACTAGTAAAGAAATAAAAAATTTCAATGGTACTTACGGTCATGATATCGTTAATCCCACAAAGGATTATAAGTCCACTTGGGCCCTCTTGTGCCTCCTCCATTGTTCGGAGCAAGGATGCCATCGTCTGCCCACTTTGAGCCCATCGCCCAATATGGGGCTTCCCCGCACGATATACTGCAACAGAGAATGAACAATTTGCTTTATACTGGTAATGTAATGTGCTCCATGACTGTGAAAGGCATTACTGTGGCAAAATGTACACCACACAAAGCATCACAGCAATTTTATTGAGAGGTACAAGACGCCATAAGCAAATGCCACTAATTCAATTTAAGTGAAGTACAGCAATTCCACATAACATGCTTTTAAAAAAGAGTGCAGTTTCAATTTTCTGCTTTGTTGTCCAATATTCTTGTTGAGATGTTCTGTACTAGAACGTGCATACCAAGCCAGGAAAAATACCGTAGGATTCCCCCCTAAAAAAGTAGCAAACATCACGGCAAGTGCGAGGAAGAAAAGGTCTGGTTTCACTCACCAATCAGCTTCTTCCACGAAGGCAAGGTGCTGGCGATCCTCACACTGTAAAAAGTTTTGTCGTTCCAGAACGAAGAATGTTTGATTAATTCAGAACTGAAGCACTTCGTTCTGTAACGATATTTCAAACCCAAAATTCTTCGTTATTTAACGACAAAATGAGAGACACTGCATTATAGCTTCTTGAACCATAAACCAAGAAATCTTCGTTATTAAACGACAAATTGAAAGATAATGCCCTGCTGCTTACTAAACCTCGGCAATGAATGTGATCTTTATGTGGGTATGGAAGGGTCGATACTGATGAAATAATACCTTATATTCTATATAGATACCTATAGATGTATTTTTACAGACCAAAAATATTGTACGAGCATTTTAATAACAACTTCAAATTAACGGGATCAGGGCAGGCAAAAAGTGAGCTCTGTAGGAAAAAGCACCACCTCCAGGGTACATATTGGAACCACATACATCCAAAATGCAAGCAGTCACATCCTGAGGTGGCCACAAGCAGTTAGGCTGCATCATTTTAAATCAGCGTTTAAATATTGGCTCTAGAGGTGGTGATTTCTTCTCCCCTATACTTGTCATTCATCCACCCTGACCTGAAGTACAGCGTACAGATGATATATTTTGCCGATCTTCAACAGCCATTCTCCTTTTATTCTGGTACCCTAGCTATCCAGGGTACTTTGGTAATAAAGATTGCAGGATACGATACCCAATAATCCTCAGATATCAGAGAGGTGTGTTGCTGTCCATCCTCAGCCTGGTCCTGGAATTTAAAAAAATAATTATTTGTTGTAGCATAGCAAATAAATTGCAGGGTATGAAACATTATTGTACCAACCATAGCAAAATTCTCAGCTGAAGAGTTGATGAATTTCTTAGCACTTCTGTTCGAAGGTATATCCATGAACTCGAAGTGCACTTTACAGTTTTAATGAAGAAGAAAAAAACACTTAGTCCCTGCAAAGATTAAGAGAAAGAAAAAAATGGTTAAAATATACCTAAAAATTCAAATAACATATCAGGAGCCAACCAAAATTGCAAAACATACAGCAAATGGAACTTGCATTTTGGTAGTTTTACAAGAAGTACCTCACCTTGCCAAAATTTGAGATCTTCACGTTGAGAATCAACAATCATGTTTAGGTGAACCAACAGAACTGTAAATAAAAGGATCTTAAAACAGAAACAACGTGGGAACTAAATTACTGTTAATTCATACCAATTGCACTTGCTACACTACCTTATGGTAACCTTGAGAAGTTTCAAGTTTCAGAAGACAACTTTTATTTCTGGGTAAGCTTGTGTTTAGTTCCTACAGACAGGATCTATTTTTACTAGCTGTACAAAAGAATTCAGAACTACAATGCAAAATGGCAAAATCAAAACTTACAATGGTGTGCAGTAATGTTTCCATTAGAAGGAAGGTTTCACAAACATCCACATCTGTTTGATAAATTAGTTGTGTTCATATTTGGTAATCACACTTGAGATGATTTCAGATGATAACTGTGTATACCGTTTACATAGAGGCTATTACACTACACATGAAAAAAAAATTGGTAAAGAACCTTTTGAGTACGATCCACAATGATAAATAGCACACAACCTGAGAAAGAAATGAACAACTACTGAATATTGGTCTGGGTTGCCATGTAATTGGGTTGTCCACATACCACTTCACATTGAAGACTCCGAAAAGAATTGGACACTTCACAAAAAATGTTACTAGTAAAAAGTTCCAGTTCCAGCTGCAGCACTGTCAATATAGTTCTCAGTCCAAGGCAAGTAGCAAAAAATAATTTGCCTAAAGAAATTTAAAAAAGATGTACAAAGGATAAAAAATACAGAGTTTCAAAACCAGTGATGACAGAGGCCCCTTACTTACAGCTATTTTACCTTCATTCCTCATTCCTCCAAGATAAAACACACTTTGTCAAACATGTTCATAGATGTATGAGCAGTCATGCAGCTGTGGAAAAGAAAAAAGAAAAGAAAAAAAATGATGATAAATAACAAATCATGAAAGAAGAGAAATCATGCAATCCAGGACTTAACACCAAATAAGCAAACATTTCAACATTACAATCGAATGAACAGCGGGCAAACTCTCCCCCAGAAATATATTGGGAAACGCCAAAACACTTTCAGTCTACCCTGTACCAAGGAGACATTGCGCATACATTCACTTCTAGTACACTTCTTGCCCATTCCCTTCCAACATTTTGTTAAGTGTGACAAGATGATATGCATAAGGAAACACTCACAAGTCAATATAAATTTAGTAGGGTGACTGTAGCCAGAATCCAGTTGACATCCCGCAAAAGAGGAATGTACATTGTCATAATAATAAGTAGGTCTGGAGAAAAAATTTAAGTCTGCTGAATTGAAGAAGCACAAAATAAATCTACTTGGATTGAAATGGCAACCATTTCTTACCAGACATCTTATTGACAGTAAAAATATGTTGTGGGATGCTAACCCTTTGATCAATGTTACAAATGAGAGTTGAAGTTCAATCCATCCTCCTTAAACCTGTGCTCTGAACTGGAGCTGTGAGAAGGGGAAAAGGAAAATATTACTTCAGGATGAGTTGGACAAATGACAATTTTTGGACAAGAACTATGACTTACCAAACTTGTGTTCCACAATTAGTTTCGCCAATGATCAAAGTAATTTTTTGACATGATTCTTCTTCTGATTGGTCCAGATCGGGCTAGAAGCACCTTGGAGAGGATATTGAGTGTTGAAGCACCACTTAAACTGCTCTTCTGGTGGTGGGGGTGGGGGAACCTGCAACTAAAGTAAATTAGTGATAAGCACCCTGACGCTGCTTCAAAATGGTCAAACAATGTCACAACCAGTCACAACAGAAACAGAAAACATACCTGGATCAGAATTGGTCATCAATTCAGCACTTGGAAATCTATCTGCAGCACAAAATATAACATTCATTCATTACTGTTGGAAATTTCAACTTGGAACAGTCTTGTTGAGTGTCATCTCCAACTATTAGCCATGGGCTGGGCGACTAAGACTGCTTTTCATACACTTTAAAATATGTCATCAGAACTGGGCCTGAAAAGATGTATGAAATGAGCATTACATCAAGTTTGACCTCTACTCCTATGTTTTAGAAATGGAAATAATAGTTACAGTATACTTTACTAAAATCTTGACAAACCTTACCATGCCAAATGAAAGGTAGAACTCTTTGGTAGAGAAAAAAATACTAGCTCCTAGACACACTTCCAGTAACAGTGATAGGAGGATTACGTAAATTGGGCTGAGTTAGCTAGAATCCTGTTGACATCCTTAAAAATTTTGAGAGTGGCAGAAGAGGAATGGACATTGCCAGTGACTGATGAGAAGATCTGAAGAAATAATAACACAAGTTAATACAAAAACTATCAAAACTAATTTGATTCTAAGCCTTGGCAATCATTTCTCACCAAACATCTCACTGACCACAAAAATTATCCATTTTATCCATTCCTTTTAAAGCTGTGCAATCCGAACGAGAACTGTCCGAGCCACTTGATTAGTTTCTTCTTACATGGATACTACAACATCAAAACTTTGAAATATTTCCTCTTCTGATCAGTCCAGATCAGGACAGAAGTATCATGAGAAGGACATTAGATGTTTGAAATCCACACCAGAAAGCGAGAGCAAATCTTAAATTGTTTTGATAACAGGTCAATTACTCCGTGGGCTGCAGACCCTGAATTCTGATGTACTTAAAAAGTCTTGTAGTAAAGGTGGGTCATTTCAGCATTAAAAGCCAGCATGCAGTCCATCTGCAGAAAGAAGTAATACACAGCAGTTAGCTCGGAGGATACAACACAAAAATAAAACATGTTGAATTTTAAAAGTCAGCACTTCTACACTTGTTTTTGCCACTGCTCAGTAGATTTCCATTAAAGTCATTCTTTCATGTACCTTCAATCCTTCATATAAATTTCAGCATAAGAAAGTACTGTTGAGATCTTCTCAAATAATTATCTGTGCGCTTCTTGAATGCTTTTCACAGGCATGAACATCGATCAGAACTGAACTGGGAGGAAATAATAAATAAACATAAGTACAAGTTTAAATCTTTCTCACATTATGATTGAGGGACTGAAATACTATAGTCTATTTACCTTATTCAAATCTTAGCAACCTTCCCATGGATATTAAAAGATTGAGGATGCATTCTTTGCCAGAAAAACAAACATTACTTTTGTGACACGTCTGATCACAATGTAACTTGGCACCGGAATCCAACAAGGGATATTGTCCTGAAAACACAGAAATTTGTGTAAATAATCAAGCAGAACTACAAAGAATATGAAGAAAAAGTGAGGGGTAAAATCTTACTGATGGTTTAAAATGCTGGAATATGCTCAACCTGTATCTGGACTTAGCACTAAGTCACACAAATTGTCTTGAACAGCATTACATCAAAACTTGGAGTTGGGTTTTCAAGGAGAAATGTAGATGTCTGTTATGCCTGTACACAGGCTGAGGCTGACTTTCAATTGTAGAGGCTGCTATTAGAGCATGTTGCACCATGTTTTCGTCTATCTTATACAGCCCCAAGGCAGAAACAAAGGTGGCAGATGCAGTTTCACAGACAAATCGTATATCAGCACCATCACAAACTATGAGAGCAATCCTACCCAAAGATATTTTTTGATTTGGTTCCTCAAAGCCAAATAAAACCCAACTTCCCTTTTCAAATTTCAAGCCAGCAATCTCAACCTGGTTGGCTACAACTGCTTCTTCAGAAAACTGGTTACATACCAGGGCCTGAGTATCTGGGCTTAGCACTAAATCACACAACTTTTCATGAGAACTCGAAGGAAGGACACCAGTCTTGAAAAGGGGTCCAGTAGATTGGTATGTGAGGCGCAGTTGGTACTTCCTAGCCATTGTCAAGGTGACATTGATGAAGTTCTTGGCATTCAAGGCAATTCGCTTGAATAAAGAATGCATACTCTCAAATCTCATTCCCCACAAAAAAATTAAAGGACCATGGCTGAGAAATATAGCAGAATAGTGGAGAAGAAAATGGTGCTTTGGTTTAAACTTCAGATTCAGTTCTCTCCTAGTGGCCATGTAGTCCAAAATTAGAATCCTCATTTCCTCAATTTGAAACCGGGTCAATTTAGGGGCACATATATATTCAGTAATCTTCTTCAATTTAAGGTAAAAAATCCAAACTTCATTACTTTTATCTGCAATTTTGTCTCCAACAATAAATGGTAAGGTTCTCAATAAAAACCACACTTGAACAGCATGCAGTCCCAGACCTTTCGCACTCTTCTTTGATATAGATTTCGGTTTGTTACCACAATCATATCCCTTGCTTTTGAATTGCTTCAAACGCTGTATAAATTCATTGTAAGTGAACCACTTCTTAGCAATGCAATGGTCAATCATAAACCTTAGGTCCCACGTAGCAACGCCTTCAAATAAATCGTGCCCAAGGCAGGGTGGGAGAGATGGAGTGGCTACATGGAAACCCTTAATGCGGTTTAAAACGGAACCAACACGTATACCTTTGGAACTCTTCACCTTCTGGCCTGCCATTCTCTTCAGCTTGAGTCGTCGAACATGACTGTCATAGTTGATAACTGTTCGCTTCTCTCCCATGCAAGTGTGAGGGTCGGCCTTAAAATCCTTGCTGTAGATTTCGCAAAAACGGCAGAAGTATTTTGCCTTACTGAAATTTCGCAAAAGCCCGCCAATCTGATGGGCTCCAAGGCTGTCACCAACAACGAACCTCAATCTTACTCGGACACATTCACCATTGAGCATTAATCCATTTTCAAATAGTTCATTCAGGTCATGAATGACTTTCTTGAAACTTCGTAAGTGAGAGCAGCTTTCATTGCATCTAGCATGGTTACACGACTCCAAAAACTTCTCCTGGACCAACATAACTAAATGCATTGCATCCACTTTGGCTCTGTTAAAAGGTTTCAGATTAAGAATTGTCATGTAGACACCAACAGTTTTATACAGGTTTTTAGCTGCTCCTAGTGGATTTACCATATTGAAGGCATCAATGAAAAACATTATATCAATGCACTTTGAAGACTCATTATAATCATTTTCAATTGAAAAAGCTGAACCTTTGGTGTAGTCATCAAATAAATCAGGGTCAGAAGCAGGCTTGTTGAATGACAGGGCAATTTGTTCCTGAACATCTTTATCTTGGAGGACCACCTCAAGTGTCTTTTTCACAGGAACATAGTGTGCATACATCTTTGCAAACAAATCACGAGTACACACATTGATCTGCTTGACATCTACATACCCATAATGAGCACGGTAGAAAGTTCTACGGCGAGCATCTGAGGTCAGTGTAGGCCCTCGAGAGTGTTCATGATGCACCGCAAATAATGGGTCTGCCATCAGCACCCTTTTCAAAATTTGGTTCTTCTTTTCAGGTGTAAGATTTAAACCGTTCAGTTCCTTCTTTAGTGCTTCCTCTACCTTGATCTGTACCAATTCAGACATGAACCGTACATATCCAGAAATAGTGTTAACAGTTCTCACTGGAAGAAATAGGTCACCTTCAAGCATTAGATAAAACTTGGCTATGCTAGAAACAACACTTTCAAAAGAAAATAATTCATCACCACTTGTAGCATCATGAAACTGATCAAAGTCTTCATTATCCTCTGCATCTATGTCCATCGAGTCATCTTCAATTCGAGGACTTCCTAATATATTTTGATTTGAGGTAGATTCCTCGGTGGCAGTAGTTGACCCAATCGAAGTTGTTAAGGCATTGCTCTTCCAACCTTTATGCTTCACAGAGAGATGAGTTCGGAAGACACTGACACTTCTGAACACCGGTGTGCGCTCAGTCTTTGTGGTGCACTTAAGGGGACATTCTATAGGAAGACCTTCACCTCTGTCCAGGTGCTCAATAACATGTTGGCAAATGTCATATGAGGACTTGAAATTTTGACACTCATCAGAGACTGGACACGAATACAGTATCACACTGGCACCACTCTCTCCCGATGAAACTTGACTGCGATCCTTTTTAATCTTCTGTGTATGCTGCATATGTACATGCTGATACGCAGCCTTAAAGTTTGCAAAAGAAAAATGGCAAGTAGGCCAAGGGCACTTAAGCACAAAGTTGGAACTAGAACAGTGAATCTTCTGATGTGACACATGAGCTTTCATATCCATGGTACAGAATCCACATGATTTTTCAAGACAAGAAAAGATAAAGCCAGGTCCAGGATTCATTTCAATGTTACCAATCAGTAAGAGCAATAATAAAACTGCCAGTTCAAGCTTAGAAAGCAGCAAACTTGTGAACATGGCTCCATATTTACTTTTGAAAGAAAAACCGGTACAGCCCCTCCCAACTTTAAACAGCATGGCTTTCAAAGAAGCTGCAAGCAAAGGGAGACATGTATTGAGAAATTAAAAATAAATTACTTTTGGTCACATAGAAAAAATAACTTACCCAAAGCATGCAATTGGGCTAGGAACTGAAATGCAAAGTTGGAAGCACCATGCACAGTACTGCTAACTTTATCAGATACTGAAAAAGAAAATGAAACATTTATAAATGAGCAGAATTGTTAACAGAGCAACAGTGAGGCAACACACATCACGTTTTATTGAGATATTACCATTTGCATAACAGCTAAAGCAGTCCATTCTGTGAAAAGGTACGTCAGTGGTGCTACTGCTGCATGGCCACTCATGACTAGAGGAAGGGAACACTGGGCCAGGTTTCAATACACAGACAAAAAACAACACAGGTGAGAGAGCAGATGGCACTAAAAACAAAGGCTGCCACTTCGTTGTGAGTGATCCTTGATGCTTGTCCGATTCGCTGAAACACTGTTTAGTTGTAGCAGCTTTGGCTGGACGGTTGCTGCGGCCTCCAAAACGACAGCGATTGGCATAACAGCCAACACGGCTCCTCCAAACTTCTATCGTGACCATGTCTGCAAATTAAAGAAAGGAAAATATATTTAAGTATAGTGATACTGCTTACGTTCTACCTTCATGGCACAACCCTATTTATTCGCAAATCCTGCAAGTCTACAACTGATGCGTCTTAAGCTTAAAATCAATCCAAAGATGTAAAAATAAACCCTTTACAAAAGCGTTTCTTACAGTGACAGCACAATTGGGTGGGAGGGGATTAAAAATCTTGCAATGAGAAAAACAAAACAAACAAATTATTGCTAAACCTGTGTGGAGGGGTCACCAAGCCAATACTTAGCTCAACAACTGATAAAACTTGGAAAGACACCAACTTAACCTTACATACCTAACACACATATCTATCCTTGCGTTAATTTCTGTACCGCTAATAGATAACAATTTCCAGATTTTACTGTGAACTTATCAATGGTCCAAACATAACCTCGGAGGTTAGGTAGCACACTAATTGACAAGTCTATTTTACCTTTTACAAACGAAACAAAATTTGGAATGAATTCACGTCAATTAATAATGCTGATGAAACCCGAGCTTCAGTCAAAATTAAGTTGGCACAGAGCACAAAATTATTAAGAATACCGAGAGCCTAAAGACTTCCTTTGTTCCGGAAAGCAAGAACGGAAAAGGGGGCGGGGTGGGGCGGGGATGGAGGGGAGGTGGAGGGGGGGGGGGCAGCCAACCAGCAGCTAGCGAGAGGGGGGAGGGAATCCTGATACCAAGTAACGGAAATCTTTTACTGTACTGATTCAGTGTAACTAAAAAGAAAAATGAGGTACAACTATCCAAACTTTCACCTTTCATGAAACCCTAGTTTATATCTTACCCAAGATGTCAAAACTAGAATGACGAAATGACGTGGGTGGACAGTTGGCTAAACTGAGCTCGTTTAAAGAGCATTTGAACAGCTGATCGAACAGCTGACTATGGCGCGCGGATTTGAGACGTTGGGCGCGTGGAAAGAACTGCAGTTGTCAAGACATTCGTACCAGGAGACAACTTCAAAGTGATTATTGTGAATTAAACTCAGACAAAATTAGTTTGGTGTTGTTCTGGAAAGAAAAGGTAGGATTAATAGTGCTTAAGTGCTGCCACCAACAATTCAGGCAAACCATGTAAAATATTCTATCAAAAATTCTCAAATTAGCAAGGAAATTACTCTGTGCAATGGATGCCGGGGTGAGAGCCAAGCTGTTGTGGGCCAAACCAGACATAGACCCTGAGCTGCTTGAAAGTTTGGTCAGTGATATAGTCAAGGACAACATCACTAATATTCAGCAGCTAAAACTGCTGAATGCTCAAGATTTGACGTCCAGGTACAATGTGCCTTTCTTCACAGCATTGGAATTGGCACAGAAATTTTCACAAATAGGTAGGAATGAAATACATTGCATGAGGATAATTGCAAACAAAAAGAAAAGAAATAGCTTCAAACATGATTTATAAGATCTTCAAAACTAGCATTAAAAAAGAAAAGAAAAAACTAAAGGCTTTGATTTACAGGTGAAGATAATGAACGGCCAAACATAAGGGCACGGGCTGCAGATGCCACCAAAACAAGGTTTAAAGTAAGATGGGAGAAAATGCCGCCCAAACTTATTAAAGCACTTTCAGCAGGACGCATTCCTACTGAGTCAGATCGGAGGCGAATGGTTGCAAGGATAGTAGAGGATGTCAGGAATGAAGTCCCCTTCGCAGAGAGAGGAATCTTTCAATCAATAGCTTCCAAGATCCACAGCCAGTTTCCAGATTGTTTTGGGGACATCCTGATACGGTCAAATGTCAAGGCAGTGTCTCTGACAAAGCAATTGAAAGATTGCTTTGACAATGCCAAAAGAGTGGACAAAACAAGTTTGGAAATGGAGGCTCCATTTCGGGAGCAGAGAGCATATGGCTGCCGAAGGTGGAGGCTAGCCGCTCTTCCAGATGGCGAAACAGCAGTAACCCAGGAAGAGAAAAGGCAGGAACTCGATGAAATATATTGCTCTACTGAGAAAAAGAACTGGGATTGGGAGAGGATTGAGGAGCTCCTGGAGTCAACATACGGCACACTCCGAAAAGAAATTAATACAATTTCAAGTGTAATTTTTGAATTCCAGCAAGCGGAACACCACAATAGGGCTCCAAATATTCCAAGGGGCATAAATATAGATGAGTGCCATGTCTCCTGCATCACAGAGAGATGGCCATTTCTGTTTCAAAGGCGTTCTGTGGTGCAGCACTTCGAAATACTCACAGGGTACCCCATCCAGGACAACATAAAAAAGTTCCTGGATGACTATGCTGAACCATTAATGGATTTTTTTCTCGAGGGAAGAGTTTTTAAGGTAGAGATGAAAAAACTCAAGAAGCTTTATGATGACAACAGGACAGCTCAGAATGAGAGCAGTCTGAAACTCCTGACAGTTCTCCTCATGCTAAGTCAATATTTACGTGAGGACCTGAAAATATGGATGGCCAGAGTTGATGTAAGTCTTTCATGCTACTTTTCATACACTTAGAAATCAACTCTTACTTTGAATTTTTTGTGGTCTCATTACTCACACATCTTTTTTGTTGTAGGAAGGCACCTCTTTCGATAATTTTGAAGAAAATTATGATATGAATAGTCTGCCAAAAACACCAGTCATATTTGCAGTGGGTAAGAAGCCTTGTTTCTGGTTTCTCTTTGCTTTTCTGGTGCTCTGAAAATGAAGCAAGAAAAACAATAAATACTTAATGAAGCTCATCTAATCAAATGGAATTATTTTAACAGGCAAGTTCTACAAAGCAAGGAAGTTTTATGTGTGCTTAGACCAAAAAGTGGAGACATCAAATAGGAATTTCTTTGATGCATTTACAATAGCATTTTCATATTATTATATTTTTGGTATCAATTACCCTAATGAGGCCAGCATGACCAAGGACTTCGTGCAAAGGTACAAAATTGTGCAAAGCTTCACGGTGATGTGCTCTCTCTGTAATAGTGAAAGAATTAAAGTTATGATACAATTATATTTGTAATTTAGAGGAATGATTGGGATCAACCCAAGAACAGGGTCAAAGACAATGCCAAAGAAGAATTCTAGGCCAACAACACGAATTTCTCCCAAACTTTTGACCCTGTTTAGGAAAATTAACTTCCATTTACAGGGTCCCGAGGACACTATTGATTTGGATGTTAACAATTTCAATTTGTTGCAAGAGCAGATGGTAAGCTTGCCTTTTTCCATAAATATAACTATTTCTTAAAAGTCATCACTAACACTATATCCTTTCCATTTTCCTGAACAGTTAGATGATCCAGAAAACTAAATAGTGCTTTCTGAAGAAGTATCATAATCAAGATTATACTTATTTGTTTTTTATAACTAATTTATTTTATATATTTTATATATGCTGATCATCATTTGTCAGTCAGCAATGAAATCACATGTTTATCTGAAAAATATTAAGTCAATTATAAATATTGGCAGCACATGCAACACTGTTTTTATCATTTCCATTAAATGTCCAGAAAGTAAACACACTGACTTGAAGTCCTCCTTGAAAACAACTAGCATAGTCTTCTTGAATAGAGAAGGCTGTTTTCAACAAAGCTGGACTCAGCCTAGAGACTTAGTAAAGCACTATGCCTCATGGGTGGAAGTACGCACCTTTTACTGTCATCTCTTTAGCACTACTTTCAGTGGCAGTCACTGCTAAACACGGTCTAGAAAAGAAGCAAAGCATATAAATAAATCCAAGTAGTAAATGGAGTTAAATTTGATGCTCAAGGTAAGTGGTTATTTTCCTTTCCTAACTGATGGCAGAGAGCAAGAGCAATCAATTATGTATGTAACATGCGACAATTTGTAACTCTGATATGATTCAGAATATGTGACTATGGTAAAGTATCATAAATATCACCACAATACAGACTTATCTTCAAGAATAAGACAATGGATGATGCTTACCCAGAAGATTGCTTCCACAATTTCGATAAGATCACTTTGTCAACATAAGTGAGCTCATTTTGAACTTCACACATCGTCCCAACATTGGCCACTGCAAGCAAAGTCCTGAACAGAAAACACGTTGCTCATGAAACCAAGATTAATTCTTTTCATATTTGGTAGGGACACATAACCCCAAAAAACGTTGCAATAACGCACTGACCTCGAGTGGGATAAAAATCGCCTTTCCACAAAATGCTCCCCATATTGGACAAACGTTGCTTTCACTTTCACTCCTCGAATAATTCAAGAAGAACAACATAACCTCCATAGGGTGCTCCACAACTTGTACATGCGATGAGTCGCGGACACCGTACTTATTTCTTAATTTCGTAACAAATAGATGAATTCATAAACACTGAACAGCATAGTTCGTACGGATTTTAAAACCTTTTTTTAACACTATAGTCAGTTACAAATATCATAACTCACAGAGCAAGCATATTTGCAGCACACGATGAACCGTGTTGACTTGAACCACTGCCTGCCTGGCCAAGAGAGCGAGTGCGTCCTGAAAGTATTTTCCCCTTCGGAATGGAAAATACCAGAATAACAATTTGTTGAAACACCAAGAATGAGAACCAGAGATATGACGCAGATTTCGTGTTATTTCCGTGGTGTCTGTATCCGCTCTTCTGCAGCAGACGTTCTGCTCTGCTTCTGCTTTGTTTTGTTTTTTTGCTTGGCTTTCTGCTACTCTATACAACTGCACATAACGATTGGCGATATCGGCAGTAACGATTGTTGATATCGGCAGTTATAATGGCTCCATACATTCCATCACTCTTTGCTGCAAATGTTTGCTCTTTCACAATTGTGTATGCAAATCTGCATACTTATTCGAATCACTTTCACTGCATTACATGTATCAGGTGAGCTTAGCGCAAGGGTCGAAGCCTTTAGTTGTTAGGAGGTTAGGTGATAGCGATAAAAAGACTCATGATTAGTGTTACATGATCTCAGCCACTGTTATCCTCTCCAGACCAAACCTAAAACAGTAGATGCAGAATATCGACAATGACTTTGTTAATTGTTTTGTTGTGGTTGAGGTGTACATGCAATCTAGCTATGGTGAAAGTTTGTGCACTTGCTGTTAAATATTGTTTCCTCAAATGTTGAACAAGCTGATGTGTGTTTATTACAGGAGACAGTACTAAAACCTAGTTCTTCTCAAGTCAGGCAATCATTGTGTCCTGAAATAACATTTGAAAAATATGGCTTATGTTGTATGAGAAAACACCTTGAATCAGACTTTACAAGAGTGTTCCGATCTGAGTGTTAGGCATATCACACTTCAACAAATAATATTATTTACTCTCTTTTATTTTTTCGTTGTAGAACGATGTTTATTGTTCTCAAACGACATTGCTCATGCCTCCTAAGGATCCACATCAATCCATACATTTGTCGTTACATAACGAAGTTTGTTTGGTAATTTCAGAAACGAAGATTTTTGGTTTCAGAAATGTCGTTCTGGAACGACAAATTTTTACAGTGCAGAATCTGGGAATCCCCAGCAAATTCATATCTCCATTCGCCCCATTCGTAGGTCATGCTGGAACAATAACAGACAATTTCAGTATCAATAAAATCGTAGCCACTATCCAACATGGTAGTTGTTAGTTTACTGAGGGCAAAAGATATTTCGAAAGATTTTGAGTAATTCAATAATTTCAACACAGTGCACAGCTTGTCAATAAAAGCGGCGAGTGACATCAACGACTTTTTCAATTACATCAGGAGAACACAAGAAGGCAAAAGGAAAGGGCAAGGTGTCACCTTTTGCTACTTTTCAAGATACATATTTTGATTGGATATGTATGAGTAGTAGCAGAGAATGAGAGAGTGTGGGGGGTGGAAGGGGGGGGAGGAGAGAGAGAGAGAGAGAGAGAGAGAGAGAGAGAGAGAGAGAGAGAGAGAGAGAGAGAGAGAGAGAGAGAGAGAGAGAGAGAGAGAGAGAGAGAGAGAGAGAGAGAGAGAGAGAGAGAGAGAGAGAGAGAGAGAGAGAGAGAGAGAGAGAGAGAGAGAGAGAGAGAGAGAGAGAGAGAGGGGGGGGGGACGTTGGGGGGGACGAAGGTATCCATACCTTATTAAAACAATGTAACTGTGACTTCAAAAAAGAATGGGTGACACCAATAGGTGCCTGGGTTAGTTGTTAAAGATATCAATGAGTACCCGCAGCTGGAGCTCACTATTTGACTTACGGTGGGAGTGGCTGCCGCTGGCGATCTGGCGTATCGCGCCGGTACGGCCCATACCGACCCTGCGGGTTCCGCTGGTGGGTCCTGTGCTCCGCTCTGGGGTGCGGGGGTGCAGTAGGGGTTGGCGGAAGGGGTGGCGGCGGGGGGCTGTAGCCAGGCTGTGACACGAATGCGAGGTGCTGCAGTGCACGCTCCCGCTGCTCTGGTGGGGTGACGGCTGTGTGAGGAACATGAATTGAATTAAAACATAACGTGAGCAACACATTCAACGAGTAAGAAAACCGTGGGGACAGCGGGGAATGACCACCCTAAATGACGGGAATGAGGAGAAGTTAATGGTGCATTAAGTTCCTGATGACGTCGAGCTCATTCCCATCTTAGGTGGTCATTCCCTGCGGAGCTCCGCGCGGGGGTCGTGACTCCCCCTCCACGTCCCCCTGGAGCCTGTTCACTCGACACAAGTCGTAGCCCCGGCATTGGCCCTCGTTGCGCCTCCATGCACCCCGCGCGCTCCGCGTCAAGCCCTTCCAGGCCAGGACCAGGGAGGCCGTCTTCTCAACACTACATCAGAGCTAGCCGGCACACACGCTGTAGCGATTAGAGACTCTTCCACCTGGTCACACTGGCCGTCCTGACCCTCAACGGCCGTCTCCACACCTCGTCTCATGTCCAAAGTTGAAGATGTAATGTAGTGATTGTTCATGTATTGAATAAATACATGTACATTTTTAGATGAAATTGTTCTTTATAAGTAGGCAGCACTATACCACAAATGTTATAAAATTGCTGAGCAGTTTAAGAAACCCAATCAGTCTGTGCTGAGCCTTGGACTATTCCTGTGCCCTCGACCATCATCATTCACTCATCCAACTGACACGACACGACTGAAATAACTGTCTTTGGGAGATGTCTGAAAGTGCATTACTTACTTTGGTTTGATTTGCTTTCAGGTTCGTGCTTCATTATTTGACATGGCAGAAGAAACGTCTGCCTGGAATCTCTTACATGTTCTACAATGTACTAGAGCAAGTGAGTGTCGAAAGTTGCCAGGCTACAACTCCTCGATGGGATTGGACAGATTGTCACTGGGCCTTCACTGTGATGAAGTGTACAAAAATATTTTCATTGGGAATGGGTGAGTTATTGCAGTACTTCCAATACCCTCATTTTTATGTGTAAATACGAAGCTTACCAGTTTGTATTCATCTAGGTATACAGCTTTGAATAAAGATTATTTGAGGCTAATAGGTATTACTCATATAGTGAATGCTGCTGAGGGAAATGGTGCGGCTATGGTGAACACCAATGCACAATTTTACTCGGACTGTGCTGTTGCGTATATAGGCATTCCAGCCCATGATGATCATACATTCATGATTTCTGATTACTTCGAAGCATCTTCTGCTTTCATTGATGTTGGTATTCGAAGTGGAGGTCAGTATAAATCATTTTACATTGCCTTCCCAGTCGCCAGCGGTTACTACCCTGAATGATGCTGGGACGAGCCCGAATGGACTACGGGATGTCATCGGGATGTAGTCGTTTAGTAGTTACTTTTGGCAGTTAAATGTAGTGAAAAACGATGTCCTTTGTGTGGTTAAAATTTTAGTCCTGGTACGTTACCGGAGGCTTGTCCCTGTGGCTAATCACCCAGGACCATAATTGTGATGACGTCTGAGATTTAGTCCCAGGACTTAAAAAATGACTTTTTCTGAATGGTCCTCAGACATCATTCTATGGTTGTCCATGGTCGTGCGCGTTAGGGATAGGGGTTCTGGGCGTCTAGGAATAACATTAGACACGTTTGAACATTCCACGCTCTAATTTATTGCAGACAGAAACATTACATGAGTGCGGTGAGATGTGACTAGGTTTAACAGATGCGCCTGACAAGCGGCGGGTAGGCAACACGGCAGCAGGGATCGCCTGGCATCCAGCGGGTAGGCAGCCCATGTGGCACAGACGTCGTGCGGGTTGCGTCTTGTGGGCGTGAGGCGTCTGCGAGCAGATGGGGCGGGACGTAGGTCACTAATGGTGACCCTCTCGACAGGCAGGCTGTAAACAGAAAGGGCACAAAATTATTTTACACAAATGCAGTCCTTTCATTAAACTAGATGTAAATAGATAACGCGTACCATTTGATAAATTTAGATAAAATTTGTAATGAAAAGTGCAGTTATTATTATTATTCTATGTGTCTGTGATAACACTAGTAAAAATTTACACGTCTGCAACAGTGAAACGAAAGTGTAAATCAACCTGATCCCTATGCTTCCCAGATGCGTAAAAGCCCAAATTTAAACAAAATTAATGCTGTAATCCGTTTTTAGGGACAAAATAAATCTTAGTAAGTGCTAGATTCATCTCACTAGAACAGTTCTAAAGAAGATTGCTCATGCTTCTGGAACAATTTAGTAAGAAGCTGAAACTCTTAAGTCGTTCCTTTCTGAAAAAAAAAATGACTTTTACAAATATCGTAGATCTTAGATGCTCTCACTGCACTGAATTCAATGGTGCAATTAGTTTTTGAATTAGGGAGCAGACTTACTAAAAAAGAGGCAAAAATATTGGGCAACTGTATTTTACGCCTAGAGTTTAAGATTGCGCTTTAGTTTTGCCATTTATAGCGATAAGATACATTTGTTTGCGAATTGTGTATGTAATAGTTAACAGGGATTTCCTTCTAAACAGAAATGAATAATACGAACTGACAACTTACTCTGACTTCAAAGCTTGTTTCAAGAGAAACCGCTATGTAAACCAGTCACCACAATATCAAGTAGGTGGGAAAGCGATTCATTAAGGTTAGCATCGCCTCTGCCAAAGGGGTTGTCTTTCTTGTTTCCACTTGGCAGTATATTTTTATGACCAAAATCTGAAATGGAGAAAGGTAATAAGTATTGGATTCTTGTTTCTATAATAACTGTCTCATGCTTCATGGGATGTCCTTACTTTTTACTAATGTGCATCAGTATCTCTGTGGGATCACTTAGATTGTCTTTTTAACCCTTTCCTTCACTTTAAATTTTGGCTTGCTGAAAATGTTTTTCTCTTGTATTCCAAATTTAAAAACAAATATATTTTCTGTATAGGTCTGAGCAAGCAGCACTACAAGCAAGGTAAACAAAACAAGAAATGACACTGAGAGAACTAATGTGTGGAACAACGCATGTGGCATGTGTTCCCGAGGAGCAACACATGTAACATGCATTGAGCAAAGGGAACGCATATGTGATTTTCATGGGGGAACGCATGACACATGCATTGAAATCGCAACCAAATGGGAACGCATCAATTGATGCGTTGATCAACACATTTGTTTTTTCAGTGGATAGCACAAATAACGCATTGCTTCACTTTTCAGATCAACACATAATTCAAAAGTACCTCATAAGAAAGTCCTTATCTGCGGATCCTTTCTGATGTTTCTTTCAATCCATCTTTCTGTTCTTTGAATCTTCAGGGCAACTTTAGACACCTTTGGAATAGGGAATGATACCTACAAAATAAAAAGTAATAAAAAATTACACACAACATTAAACAGTAAACACACCGTCAAGTATATGTTAAGTGATAATTTATGAAGTACCTGAATATGGAATGTACTTCCTGTCATAGAAAAATTAATATGGTAGAGCGTTTGAGCCTTAGTGAACTGTTTCGTTCTCAGAACCAAACAGTAGTGACATATACAATCCCTCTCACATCGTCTTTGTTTTCTTTCATCTCTACTTCCTCTTTGAGCTTTTACCTGTATTCATAAAAAGTATGTACTTAAACTCACTGATATAGTAAAAACTCTGGAATTGAAGTCTCATTGCAGTTTTGCTGGTTTAGCTTTTTAATCTAGCTCTGTAATATTTATGTTTGGACATGGAGTACAAACAAAAAAGTATTATTTACTATTTACCGCATCATGAACTTTTAAAATCGCACATTTAAGATTTTAAAAGTAAGAGCCAGTGGAAGTGTGCAGTAAAATTTTCCCAAATCTCACTCTTTACCTGCTAATATAGATCAAGTCCATTAGCTGTTCCATTCGATGCCAGGTTTTGACCAAACCTTAATCCAGCTTGGCATACTTTCAAAGGACGTTGTTGATGCCTGAAACATTGATATTGAAACACATGTTAGCTGACACTAATTCATTGTATGATAAATAGCAGTTGCTTAAGAAAAAATAAAGCGCACATTACATTTTACCTGACTGGAATCTGGTGGTATAACACTTACGCTAGGTTAGGAGGTTAGGTTTCCACACACTGTTTTCTGACATTTTTCCTCTCCCACACTTCATCCAAGCAGTGACTGTTAATTGAAATCAAGATTTAGTTTTATCCTTCATTGCTCGCAATCGGGCAGAAACCCGCTCAAAGATGTATTTCCATACCTTTTTGGTTATAACATTGTGGCAGCTCACAAACTGGGTGTTCTTGATAATGCGATGTATAGCCCGATCCTGCCGCGTATTCTCCAGTGCTGAAGTGTACAAACTATTTTGGCACCATCCATGGTACAATTTCACTCACTTCAAATGTTTCATTAGAAAAATCCTCACGTTAAATTCAGAGAGAGAGAGGACTCTATTTTGTTTAATGGCCGGCGGCTCGCTGAGCCCTGGTGGCCAGGATTTTCACACGTTAAATTCACAAATATAAGCGGCATTTTTCCACCACCAAAGTTTCCAAAGGCTTACGCAAACAAAGCAACGTCAGCACTGCCAACTTAAACGCACGTTAGATGTAGCAGTCGGTCCTCTTTCTTTCTCCATATTTCCCAGAGAACAATAAAAATAACACGAAACACTACTGCTTATGCAAACTGTAACTTATCCTAACCTCTATCAGATAAACTAGGAGCGGTATTTGACCCGCTTCAACACCGCTGTAGTGTTGGTCACTCAGGAGAGAGAGCGCGTTCGGGATTGAGTTTGAAACTAGTCCATAAGCCCCACCTCCACTTTCATTTCGGCTGCGATTTCTAACTGAACGGAGGGCTGTGTTAAGATATATGTTAAGGAATAACATCGTCTGCATTTCACTGCGTTTTTAGATGATGAGCGTGTCATATCGAAGAGAAATAAGCAGCAATGCCCGGAGAGGGGGGGGACTCGGTAGGCAACAGAAATGTAAGGTATGGGAAGCGGGCTTGCCTACTCGCTGCATGGCAGGCACATCGATTGGACCTCGGCGGGGGTAAGTGACGAAAGTCATAGCAGGCAGGGAGCGGTCCGACGTTCCCCATGTGATCACGGTGGGCCACAATCGGGACCTTGTGGGCAGTGTGCGGATGATAGTACCTTTACAAAGGACAACAATATCCAATCGTAAACGTAGTACGCGCAGAATGTGACTGATAGAACGGAGTAAATGCGCAAGACGAACTGAAAAATGGTTGCAAGAAACCGACGAGAGCACAGCAATCTTTGCGTGGCGAGCTAGGAGATGAGCGGGTTGCCTATCCGCTGCATGGCAGGCGCCTCTCGATGTCTAGACCTCGGCGGAGGGTGGCGCACCAGTAGGCGCCATTACTGTCTTGAAGCGTTATTTTAAGCGTTATTGTAACACCGGAGGTTACGTTAGACCAGTGACAATGCGCTTCAGAAGCGCTACACAAACGTCTTGTGCAATAGTCCACAGAGGTTACACATTGGATAGTCCTTTCCTGAGATTGCCGAGGACTAAAAGTCTGTGGTCCACGGAAGTTACACATTAGATCGTCCTTTCCTGAGATAACCGAGGACTAAAAGTCGGTGCTCCACGGAAGTTACACATTGGGTCGTCCTTCCTGAGATTACCGAGGACCACCTGTGTTAAACCACGGAAGTTACACAATGGGTCGTCCTGACTGTCGTTTCCCAGAACATCATGGAAGACGTTACCGAAAAAACGATCACTACCTTTGGCGACTGGGTTTGTGTAGGTCTTTGCTCTTGTTATTTATAGTGTCCATTTTTTATTTATCCTATTTAGGAAGAGTGTTTGTTCATTGTGTGAGAGGAAGGTCACGGTCTAGCACCATTGTCGTTGCTTACCTGATGCAAAAACTTGGAATACCAGCACCTATGGCTCTGCGCATGTGTAGCATCAAGAGACCTATCCAGCCCAACGGGGGTTTCCTTGTTCAGCTAGCTGATTTACACAATCACTTGCAAAGGCTGGCAACCACTAGCTAACTGTAATTAAGTACTTATTAATTTGAAGAAAAATCAATCATGCCTATCTCTTTAAACATGGTGAACATTCCAATTGTATGTCTATTGCCTGGGGATGAGTGTGTGCAGCATGCCTGTTTTATTTTCTTAAAATATGTAAATGAGAGTTTTGTTTCATTAGGCAACTTAGTACAAAGAAGCCACAAGAATAGTGTTGCTTCACTTGTTACCTTGTCTAATGTATCTGTTGTAAACTTCATTAACACACTAATTAGTAGTTTTATTAGCAAGAATAATTTCTATGGTAGTGCTAAGTATAGTAATTCTGTGCGTTTGTCATGTAGGGTGTTTTTCTTCTTTGAAATTAATCCTTCTATTGTTCCTGCGGCATTTTGTCGCAGAGAGGCAGAACTGAATGACATTGTCACTCTTCGGAGGCTGTAACTTAATTTTTCTTGCCATGGCAATTGTTCAATTGTTTTTGTTGTTCATCATCGATGTTTTTTGTCAACATGACTCTTATTTGTACTTGCAGTCACATGCTTTGTGCTTCATAATGCAGCATGTCTTTTTTATTTTCTTAAACTAAGTAAATAAGAATTTTGTGTCAATTGACAACTCAGTACAAAGAAGTTGTTGCTCCACTTGCTGTGTTGCTCCAGTTTGTACCATTTATGTGTTGTAAACTTTATCAACACTCTAATTAGTAGTCTTACTAGGAAGAATAATTTCTATGGGAAACAATTGATCTGTTCCCGAAACTCCTGGGACCTCCAGAGCATATTAGGCGAGGAGATGTTTAGGTTGCTGTGCTCTTTGTTCCAAAGTATGATTTTAGTCAATCATTGAAAGTTGTCTCCTGTATTTTCTGAAGTTCTTTTAGCTTGCTTTTCTATCTTTCCTTATGTCCTATCCAGCCTAATGGGGGTTTCCTTGTTCAGCTAGCCGATTGTAAACTTCATAACACACATTAGTTTTATTAGGAAGGATAATTTTCTTTGGAGTGATATAGAAATTATTTTACATTACTTTTGTGAATGGTGTTTTTGTTTTTATAATTAATGTTTTAATTGTTGCTACACTGTACCAATTTTGAAGTGCTTTGTTAATTTTAGCCTGTGTGTGTAGTGGACTTCTTGTGTGTGGACAGTTTGTTTTCCTGAGTGTACCACACTCTTCATTTTAATGATATGACTTTTGCAGAATTAAAGTAGAATTCTTTTGGAAGTTTGAACAACATTTCTTACTTATCTCCTTGATGATGTACTCAACGTACATAGTACTTTGGTAAATGAAAGGTGGCCATGAAAATTTTAAGGGTCAATTTTTCAGAAACTCAATTTATTTTCTCACTTTTTAAAAAAATTAATGGAGACGATTCATTTTCCTTTCAAACACCAAAACAGGACAGAGACATAAGAACCCTTTCCAATTGCTTGAGTCTAACTTTAATTTCCTGACGGTGAAACGTATTGAAAAAGTGTCCCCTTGGCTATGCAAGTTATTGGGGACAGGAACTGGTCTTAGACTGCCCGTGCTTCCCCCGCATATCAGGAGCAAAGCCACTGTTTGTGACATGGGACAGTGCACTATCTATCCAAGAATCACAGATGCAAAGTGTATTTTTGAACATGGTTTTGCACACCCTTTTTCTCTCTCCATTGATCAGAAAATGGTAACTCCTGCTACAAAGTCTCTCACCTTTTGTTCCCACAGGAACACACTTTCTTTTGGGAGGACTATTCTGTACTGAACCCAGAACAAAAAGCCACTGTCTCTCATGACTGTTCAGGGACCAAAACCTCTGAAAAATAACAGCTCTCTCAGCTGTTGTAAGTTTAGGACTCTGACACCGCCTGCAGTTCTTTTGACATGGGCACTTTAAACGCCTTGCTTCTCGCAGTTTACCCTTGGAGGTGAAGTGTTGTTTGCCTGAATTAAGACCAGTCTTCGCAGCTCTGATTTTTTGTTGAGATGGGTAAGGTTCACAATGTTCTCCATAACTGCTTTGGCCAGCTGATTTGGGCTGCAAATCGCAAGTGCTGGCAATATTAGAGGAAGGCTTGCTCTGTCTGCCACTGGCTGAATGAACAGTTAAACACTGCCACTGTGACAAGCTGACATCACCACAGGCATAATCCTTGTCGATTACGATGAGACACGCCTCTCGTACGTGGAGTGTGCCTTCTCCGGGGAGGAGGGTAGCCCGTGGGCTGGAGGCACTTTCGAAGTGCATGTCAGAATTCCTTCCAACTTTCCCTTCAAACCACCCAAGGTAAGAGCAAACTCCTCCTGTACCGTTTGTCTGGTTCACTGGATTGAAACATCCCACTCAGACTTATCAAGATTCATTCATCCATTATTCTTGCAGGTGACCTTTAACACTCGTGTGTGGCACCCCAACATATCCGACGTTGGCACTGTCTGTGTCGATGTTTTGGACAATGCATGGTGAGAAAATCTATTAACCCGCTCTTTAGTGGAAAGCACTGTACGAACTTCCTCACTCAATTTCCATTTTATTTTCTACAGGGCCCCTGGGATCCATATCATCGAGGTGGTGGAGGAGTGCAAGGGTTTGCTTACACAGCCGAATCCTTTATCCCCATTGAATACGGATGCTGCAATGATGTTTGTGCAAGATATAAGCATGTACTGTGATTGTGTGAAAACCTGGACACAAGTCCACGCTGGAGGTAAGCCTCTCTTAGTTTGGTTGTTCAGTGCTCCTGCTTCACTGTGTTGAGCAATGTTGGATTATTGTTTCACTGATGTGCTGTTGGTTTGCAGGCACTTCTGCTCCAGAATTTCATATGCACATGATTCAAAGCCTAGAACGGATGGGGTACAGCACTGTGGGTGCACTGTGGAAGCTTTCACGTCACAACTGGAACCTCCGAAATATTAGAGCATTCAGTTGTTGAGTGGGTGACCCTGTCCTTCCCGTTCTTCTGTTTTGCTGTATTTCTTCCATATGGATTGGCAGGAATTTTTTTTTAAATATTGTTTTATTATTGCAATGTACACGGATATTTGTACTGTTCCATTGGTTGCATAATTTTGTGTTATCTTCTTAGTGTGTACTGTCATATTTACATTCATGGTTAAGTGTCTCTGCCTGTCTACTGTAACATGTCAGGGAGTGTTTTTGCTGTGCTTAGTACGGCCTGTCTTGATGTCTACTTGCAACAGAACGGTTTGTTCAGTTCTAATATTCAATCATAAATTTGGACTGTAGTTACAAAAAGCAATTTCCTGCGTCTAAGCAGCTGCCTTCATTGAGTCTCCTCGACATTGGGCAAGACCAGCAGCTAGAATTTAAATTTTTCAGACCAGCAATGAGAAGAAAGTTTGAAAGAACATATTGCCGGCGTTGTGAAGCAAGAATGCTAAAAATGTTCTAAAGGTTCTTTGGTTGTGAGCAACGATTTTAAGACAGTCTGAAATCTTGAGTGGGAATTTATTACTTGCGTTTGTCTGCCCCTGCACCCTGTCATTTGTCTAGGAACCAAAAACTGACTTATTCAGGCCAATCTGAAACTCTTAAAGAAGTGTGTAACCACAGTTTGTTCTATGAACCAGTAATTTTTGTTGCTCAGTAAATGATTGCTATTTTGGACATGGCACTGTTTCTCTTAAAACCTTTAATCATCTCTCATATTCCAACATGAATATGGTTCATGCAAATAAGAACAATCAGTCCATGCAGTTCCTTGCATGTTACCGAGCGACATTGCTGAGACACCATTACCACTTATTCCCTAGTCTAGGGACACAGTGCAGCAAAAGTTACACTCAGTATCTGCTTCGGCAAGAAACATGGGCTAATGTTTGCTTTAAATTTGACCTGTCACAACATGTAAAAAGGAGAAACAAGAAAACATGACAGTGAGACGATGTCAACATAGTACATACAAAAGGAATTATTTCCAAAAATTAATGACAATTCTTAATTTCCTGGAAGGGTATGTTTTACTGAATTGCAGCAGAGAAAATTCCCTGAATGGAGAATGCAGCTCTTTGAAGGAATTCCAAAATAAATTCATCAGATGGGTTGGCTTCTTGGTTCAGCATGGCTGTGATTTCTTGAATTTGGATGTCATTTGAAACAGATGAAGTAGCTCTCTCTCTGTTGGGGATGATTCCCAATGACAGGCTGTAGAGATCATCTATGGCAACATCTTCGAAGGCACTAATCTCCCCTGCAGCAAAGAAGTTCACTTAATTTACATTGTTTACTGAATTTGTAGTAACTTTAAATGCATTAAACCAAAGAAGCACTTTGAGGAAATTACATACCGAGTAAGTGAAAAGCGTTGGGATGATGTACCCTGATCTTACGTTTCATCTGCCGATTGTTGCTCTCACTGCAATTGAAGTACAGTTTGAGGGGATTGCCCTACAATGCGCTCATGTTTGCTGAATATTTGGTATGAAGTTTACCTGGCATTATTTGTACGATGAAAGCTTCCGCACACAGACAGGGTGGGTCCACGATTTGGGTGGTTGAGCCATTCATTCTGGATGTATAACAGAAATCCATGAACAAAGGGATATAAAATGCCTAAATTCATAGCTTTCTGGCCAATTACTTCCAAACCCCTTTGAAGGAGGTGCTGAGGCATCAAAGGAAGTGCGCAGCACAACTTTACAATATCTTGTAACTCCACACTGTGAGTTAATAGAGGGATGCCAATAGTGGTTCTTGCATACCGAGCCATGACCTGGGAAGATCATGAGGAAGGAAATATCTTTAGAATTAACACACATCTTTCAACATAATTAGGATATTTGAGCTGAGCTGACAAATATTAAATTATCATTTAGAAATTGTTTGACGAAACTTACATCAGCAGCATGGAACAGGCACCCTTGGACCTCAACATTGAACACTACTCTGAAAGCATTTATCATGGCATCCTCGAAGTCGCATATTACCCGTATGAAACTCCACTGTTGTAAGTGTGCTCTCAGTAAAAGCAGAACGGCTACATAAGCACTTTCAGTTTTTCTTTCCATTAGACACCAGAGCAGTGGGATGACCTACAACATATATCAATATCTTGATGATACAAGTTCATTGTGTTGCTAACCCTACACTAATACATCTACTTACAGTATGACCATGTATTGTTACTAAAGTGAACACCTGTCACAGGGACAAAAAAGCAGGTTATTACACTCAAAAATATTATCCGCAAGGAATGAAAACACATGCACATAATATGGCTTTACCTGATAGCAGCCGTCGATGGATGGCTTGATATAAAAAGTTCCATCAGCAAATATGAATGAGACAGACTTCAGAATTTGGAGACAGCGATTGCTGATGAAAATAACATTATGTGACCCATCTGACGCCCACACAGAACCAAGATACATACTATCTTCTAAATCCTTTGTCTTAGATATATCTTGCCACTGTGGATCCTGAAGTATTCTACTCAGCTCGGCAAGGTTTTGAGGCACATTTGGCAGCACATCGGAGCGTGCTCGTCGCATGGCCGACCTCAACCTTCTCAGAGTCAATTGAGCTCTCACATATCGATTATTGATCCTGAAAGGGAAGATGATGATCAGCGAAGTAACTCAATGATGACCACAGAGGTTTGCATGTTCGTACGACAAACCTCCTCCTCTCCGATGAAATGATTTCACCAAATGTTGCAAATCTGCTGAGTGAACCTGCTCGAGCAATAATTGCTCGGCGCGCAGTTAAAACTTCAGTATAGAGCAGATCCGGTGCATGGTTATGGCCTTGCATATGACAGAACTGGTGGCCCAACCTCAGCACCCCAGTACCGCGACATGTAGTCTTGTTGCATGTAAAATATATTGACGTAGCTGTCTCACTATGAAATTTATAGTGGTACCCGTCTCCTACGTGATAGTAGAAACTGCCATCGCGTCTTCCCTGTTCTTGCCTTAAACCATTCATTGTTAATGGCTCCCTGGCCCTGCTTACTGCCCTGCTAGGGCCCGTGTTGGCTAGGGTTCGTCCGTCGTCAGCTGTCGGGAGTGTTTTGTTTGGTGATAATAATCTGAGTGTAAATAACTTAACGATTGCCGACTGCTGCCACTGCAGCCGAGAGCGATTGACATCCTGGGTTTGAGTTGGATCAATCAGAAGAAAAGAACTACGTTACGTCCAAAAAAATGAACGGTCAACACGGTCAACTGTCAGTGGTGCAAGGAAGTCAGAAAAATTCAACTCTCTTCCATCTTAATGACGGTTTCTGGTTCTACTGCTACCGAAGAAACGACCGTGCTATGTATTTCCGATGCTCCAAGTACAAGAAGCATAACTGTCCCGTGAAAGGGATTTTCATATTTGGCGAAGGGTTCTACGTGCGAGGCCTGCACAGTGACGCGCCTGATTTCGGTCAGGTTGCATTCAAAGCGCAACGTTTGGTTTTGCTTGAACAAGCCAGAAGGTTGGATGTTGCGTCATTGAGAGACATCTTCAGTGACTTCCCAAGGTGTGGTAATGCCATTAAGTATCTGCATTAGTTAATATCTTAATATTTAACAACACCATCCTGTATTGTCAATGCCGTTCTCTGTCCTGTCTAGAAATTTACCTAATGGTATCACTTATCACCGCATGTATCCAGCCATGATGCGCGAAAGGATGTCGGTTTTGCCTCAACCAAATAACTTTGCAGAGTTGGTCGCTGATTTGGAGAATCCGTCCTATGTGTGTGCTACATAAACGTCTAGATTTGAGGACAACATCTATAAGGGATCAAGTCAGACCCAAAATGGATCACGTGTGCTGTTGTTCATTAGTGATAAGTGTGTCGCCTCTCTGAGAGTGGCTACCCATCTTTGCATCGTGCACACAGTTATTGGCCAAGAAATTACTGTAAGAATGGTTACGTGAAAATTGCCTGTTAGATGTTTGATCATTGATAACGACTTTTTTCATGTGTGTGTGTTTTTGTTTCAGGTCTTGACTATTTGTGCCCTCATAGAAAACCATGTAAGTTCATACAATATGCAATTTTGTCCTTAAAAGGTAGTTCTAATTGAAATGACTATTGTCACTGCTTCTATGACTTTTTAGTGTCATCCTTTTTTACAGGTCATTGCACATGGGTGGTGTTTACTTGAAAGAAATACTGCTGTTGAGTACAGTGCAGTTTTTCAGTTGTTAAGGAACTCTTTAAATTCATGGCATTTTATGGAAGTTACTTGCAATGATGGAGAAGTAGCACAGACTTTCAGCTCCATTTTTAATGTGTCTGTACTCCCTTCATTGTTTGACTTCATATCTGTAAGATATATACATGCATTCTCATAATGTTTTAATTGGATCTCTCAGAACTGACTTATTTGTATGAACTTTTAAACTCATAGGATATCAAGACATTCATGGTCAGGACAAATGCAGAATTTAGGCAAAACTATCCCCTGTTGAAATTAGTTCGTTTGAGTTGTTCACTAGCAATGCTTCCACACAATCTGACTCAAACTGGCATAAATGTAATACGTGCTGATGCTCAGAATTGTGATGAAACAGTTTTTAATGATGCAGTACCTTTGTTCAACTATTTAGAAGTGAAATGGCTTCGTGCACTACATAATTTTCCTGTGTTTGGAAGCACTGTGAGAACTCATTTTGGCTGGTACGTAATCAGTTATGCGCCTCTCGTGTGGCACAAAGTAAGGTTACAGTTGGTAAAATAGTATATTTTTTTTACAGTGAGGAATTGAAAGCTCAGCTTGCACGCGAGTTTTGTGGAAGAACAAGAAATTACTCTTCAATTCTCAGTATGTGTTTTATATTGTTCATATTAAATGTAATACAAGTTATGTAAATGAACAGTGCAACATCCAGTATTTACACCTGTTTGTATTCTCTTACAGGAAATTTTGTTGCTACTGCGGTGACGAGCCACAGGCACATGAAACAGTTGATTAATGGGCACAAGATATATAGGGTGACCACCTTGCCTATGATGGCTGAAAGGGATTTGCAGGTACTGATGATGAACTTGGTGAGGCCATCCTGTTCCTTGAATATTGCTGTCTGGAATTACCTTCAAGTTGTAGCCCAGAAGCTGCAGCACATTCTCTGATTTCAGTATAATTTCAGTTTAATTCTGTCCTGCATGCCTTCATTTTCCTGCCCACTTTATCGTTCATTACTCTACTGGTAAATGAGAGGCCTGAAACAGCAGGATCAGAATTATTTTTAGTGTGTGTTGAGATCATGATTTCTGTACTAAAAATAGTAGATCAATGCATAAAACACAGTAATGTTGATAAATTCTTGACAAGCTGCAGGTTGAAAGTTTTAAGTTAAGTGTTTGGAAGTCAATATTAGTGACTATTGTGTATATCAAAGTTTGTGAGTGCACTAAATAGCTGCCTCATTTGCTGTAGTAGCCATAAGCAGCAGTACTTTGAAGGTATTTAATGTACTACAAGGTGATTTTGTCCAAAATTGAAAGCTTGTATAAAAATAGCAAATACGCAAACAGTATATTTTCGTCTGATTACATACAACATGAAGAAGCAGTCACTTTCAATGGTGAGAACCTTGTTCAACTTTCCCTGTCCAAATCTGCACATAACTCTGACACTTCTCACAATCTGACCAGCAAAATATTCCAACTGAAGGCCTAAAGTGTATGTCAGATAAAATGACTGACTGCTTGTATGTATGCTATATGGCTTAGAATAACTGATGGTTCAGTAATCTGAGTTACCTTCCATTCAAGACACCTGCACAGAAGTCCTGTGACACCAGTGTTCTTCAGTTTACAGACATTACTTGCAACAGCTTTGTCTTATAAAAAATAGCCCCCTTGACACATCTGTGCTATCATTTCTATTGGTACTCTTAACTTTTGCAATAGGTTGAGGCAATAAATAACACATTTCTCAAAACATTCAACCTTTATTCCAAAAATGTAGATGCTTCAAAGAAACCAGGACATCAGCAAATATTAAGAAAAGATTACAGGGAAAAATAAAATACTGAACAAAATGCTTTCCAAAAGCGGGTCAGGAAAACAAAAGGCTAAAAGTACAAACTGAAATTATGAACAAATTGTCATTCATATAAAAGGAACACTATTAACATGAATCAGAAATGATAATTGTAAAACGTAAAATAAAAAATTGTTCAACATGTGGACATATGGAAAGATAGAAAAGCAAGTTGAAAGAACTCAAGAAAATACAGGAGACAACTATCAATGATTGACCAAAATCATACTTTGGTACAAAGAGCACAGCAACCTAAACATCTCCTCGCCTAATGCTCTGGAGGTCCCAGCAGTTTCGGGAGAGCTTCTTCAGTGCCCGTTCAGTGATGTACCCCATCCGTTCCAGGCTTTGAATCATGTGCATATAAAATTCTGGAGCAGACGTGCCTGCAAACCAACAGCACATCAGTGAAACAATAATCCAACATCGCTCAACACAGTGAAGCAGGAGCACTGAACAACCAAACTAAGAGAGGCTTACCTCCAGCGTGGACTTGTGTCCAGGTTCACACAATCACAGTACATGCTTATATCTTGCACAAACATCATTGCAGCATCCGTATTCAATGGGGATAAAGGATTCGGCTGTGTAAGCAAACCCTTGCACGCCTCCACCACCTCGATGATATGGATCCCAGGGGCCCTGTAGAAAATAAAATGGAAATTGAGTGAGGAAGTTCGTACAGTGCTTTCCACTAAAGAGCGGGTTAATAGATTTTCTCACCATGCATTGTCCAAAACATCGACACAGACAGTGCCAACGTCGGATATGTTGGGGTGCCACACACGAGTGTTAAAGGTCACCTGCAAGAATAATGGATGAATGAATCTTGATAAGTCTGAGTGGGATGTTTCAATCCAGTGAACCAGACAAACGGTACAGGAGGAGTTTGCTCTTACCTTGGGTGGTTTGAAGGGAAAGTTGGAAGGAATTCTGACATGCACTTCGAAAGTGCCTCCAGCCCACGGGCTACCCTCCTCCCCGGAGAAGGCACACTCCACGTACGAGAGGCGTGTCTCATCGTAATCGACAAGGATTATGCCTGTGGTGTTCTGTAGACAGGGAAATGAGAAGACATGAAACGGCGCCCGGATGAACCATTCACATTTCACGGCGTCGAAGAGACTCACATTTACGAGATCGGCTTTGTCCTTGTTCAGGCGCCCTCTGAAACCCCTGGAAGCACTAGTCATGATGGAATTACTTGCAGCGAAATAACCACTAAAAAGCCTAACAGCACACAATTGCAGTTGATGGCGGGCAAGCGGGGCGGGAGGCGGGGAACGCAGACGCAGAGTCACCGCCTTGACCAAAGTATCGGAGTCTCTCCTCTCCCACCGACACAGTGTCGGCAACATTACGAAGAGTGATCTGAATGCGTTCAGAATTCATGACGATTTTTAAACGAACGTAGATGGAGACATACTGATAGAAGTAGTAATTCAATGTTGCGACTGTGTCTAAAGATTTTATTTGTATGTCGTTTTCTAATCGAGTTTGCAGATAGCAACGTGTAGGTTGTTTGCTGTGTGTGTGATTTCGTCCGTCATTTGTCAGCTACTGAGCAGAAAACATGTAGTGAAGACCAATTTAATATCCAGTTAATTGGCACAACATGAGTTGAAAACTCGATCAAAACGAAATTGTAAAGAACCAGTGCAATGATTTCGGAATTTTCGATGTCTCCACGTTCAGACATGAGTGCTTCTCGCATAGGCAGTCGTAAGTAGCTTGGTACTGTTGTGGGGAAAACAAGGATCTTGCCCTGTTCTAACCATTTCTTTTTTTTTTTTTTTTTGTTGATATGCAGCTTGCTCCTCTTGGTTCGAAGGTGTCTTTGAAGCTTCGGATCTAGTGCGTCGCCCAAACACGGGTGCTGTTGACCCAGATAAAGTTAGGAAAACACTGTGTATCACTTTAGATGATGGTGAGAAGTGTAAATAACAGCTCCTTGTTTTAAACTGCTTTTCGTTTAGGTGTCACAGATGTATGTGTTAAAAATTCGTTCTATTCTGTTGTTGTTCATTGGGGGGAATGGGGGTGGGAGGGGGATACGGGGGGAGGGTGGAGACCCTCGACCCCTCGGAGCTGGATGCGTTTCGGATGAGCCCGTGGACTTCGCTGGATGAGCCCGACACAGAAACTGAGTTGATTTCGGGCTGGATAGGGTCCTAAAGGCGCTCGTCGGACACATCCTGGAGTTGGCCGAAAAGCTCACATTCTGGAACACCGGTCGGGCAGCCCGAACGGTGCTCAAATCGGACAGATCCGTGCCCGTGCTGATCGCGGAGCAGATCATTTTTAGTTCATTTGTGGATGAGCAAACTGAAAGAACTGTGTTTGACTCGTGTCGTACATAAAAGTGAGGAAAATTGTTTCTCGCTTCGGTCTTTTGTCGACGTCCGTAGGTAGGCAACCCAACAGGCACTGGCTTTCAACTGATTGCCTACGCCTGTTACGCGTTACCACTGTCATGGCCACCTCCCCGCCAGGGCACTGGCCTGGCCGGCAGGGCAGAGCAGGGCAGAGACTCCCCTCCTCGTGGTGAGCGTAACCGCCGTACCCCCTCGGCGGCGTCCTGACTTGGACCCGACGGCGGCACCCTTGGGCCTGGCAAAGATCCCCCTCCTCTTGGCCGTCCGCCTCCTTGCCTTGCGTAGATGAAAAATATCAGAAGTTACAATCTAGCCTCAGAAATACCGTGTGCCTTAAATGCTGCTACAAACAAACTCGAAACGAAACAATCTAATGGAGAGGAAGGGAGAAGAGGCGTGGATTGTCGACAACTACTAGCAGGCTTGTTATGCATATGATAAGCTCCCAACTCACCTTCAGCCGATCGGACTACACCAGAGGAAAGCGTCCTCTAAAATCTTCTTGAAGTTAAGGGAGAGCGAGGTATCTCTTTTGTTGTTGGCTTTGGGGCTTGGTCGTAGTTTCTTGAAGTTAAAACGAATGAATCATAGCGCGGCACGCACTAAGGAAAGTGGTTGTTTGCCTAACTAGCGCGGCGCGGCGTCGGCTCGGTTTTACCGTGTGGTCGTCGGGTCGGCTCGGACCCCGTTCTGTTTTACTTGGAGGTGACGAGCCACCATCTGACACTGACATGCGAGTGACCTAAAATCTACTGCAACACACAACGCACACTGGTGTGACGAAAATATTGTGGTTCAACCTCGCCGTGTCTCGGTAATCTGGTGCGGGAGAGGACACAGCACTAGTATCATGTGTTCTCCAATAATAAGACAAACTTGCGATTCTTATTCTGCGGCCCAGATCGCGAGTGTAAGTACGTGACGAAAGCCCACCAGTAGGTTTCCCGATCACCGTGCAGTTTGAACAGACCGCCTTGTAGTTATCGTACTCACCGCTTGGTGCCATAGCGCTGTTTCCGTGGCCGCGTCGTTCGAAGAATTTCTCATACACCGACTAATTTCTCATACACGGAATCGATGTAGCCTCGCACAGGTCGCACATTTGGCGTACTGTGAATATGAAGATAAGGTGCACCCCCTCCCTCGCCCTCGCCACCCAGGCCACCTCCCACTCCAAAAATATAAACACACAATTTCATCAATCAACTAAGTATTTGGAAATTCTAAAATGCTTGTAAAATAAGCAGTAAATAAACATAAAAAATGCCCCCGCAGAAAAAAAAATTATTCAGAAAAAAAACACATTTTAGTAATTTTTTAAAAATTAATTTAATTATTAATATAATATTCTTACTATTTAAAAAAAAAATCAGGAATTTCGATCAACTGTGCATGGACGTATCGAGCCACTCCCTATTGATCTACACAATTGGGTGCTCTAAACGAAGAAAAATTCAAATTTCTACGATAACGTATTCATTTTGGGTAT
The DNA here is from genome assembly GCA_038380765.1 of Odontothrips loti. Lineage (NCBI taxonomy): Eukaryota > Metazoa > Arthropoda > Insecta > Thysanoptera > Thripidae > Odontothrips > Odontothrips loti. Next base: position 1,609,571 of record CM076255.1, read on the forward strand.
ACAAAATTTTTACTCGACGTAAAAAATGAAAAACTCCACCGTCGTCCGTGTGTCGAGGTGTGAGGTAGGGACAGGGACGTTCGACTAATAACGACTAGTCGGAGTAGTCGCCTAGTGGCCTACCGACTAGTCGACTTCGAATACCCAGGCGCCGAGTCTAGGAAACTCTCGCTGGGGGGGAAAAAAGGAAACAATGCGTCGTTGGGCGAGAAAGGGCTCTTGGATTTTTCTGCGAAACGGCCTCTGATTGGACCAGGTCGGTCCCGTGGCTCGCTCAACGCACAATTTAGCAAAATCCCCCCTCGCCCAGAGTTTCCTGGCCCTGACGCCGAGCAGTCGAATAGTGTATTCCGGAGAAGAGCCGAACCGGAAATAAGAAGTTACGAAGAATCACAAAAGCGGATCCAGTATGAGGGGAACCGCAGCAAAGAGTATCTCCGCCACGGCGTCAGCCACGAGCCGACGTCAAAAATTTGGGGGCTTAGCTCTCGCTAACGATGTGTCACCAGGGGGTGGCAAGAGCGTCCAAGCGCCTGGTTCCATGCGGTAGCGAGCTGAAATTTTAACGCGAATAGTTCGTATTATAACAATGAGGCCAGCTGTGCTTTAGACCTGCAATTGAGATATTAGCACAGGTTATGCCTTGGAAGTTGCTAATATGCAAAGATATATGAGTTTTCACTTGACCTTTCTGAGTTATAAGGGTCGCAAATCTTGCCTCCGATTCTGCGTTTTCACAGAGATTTGCCATTTGGCACGAAGTATTGACCATTTTACGCAGTAAATATGAGTTAACTAGAAATATAAGTCTCCCACCGAATGTAAAGCGTACTCCTCTATCGAATGAAACCAACCCGGAGCGAATCGGATCATTAGTTTCGAAGATAATTTCAATATATTAGAGCGCTACCGCATGGAACCAGGCCCTCGCACGTGGCTGCTTCCCCCTGGTGTCACGACCATAAGGTATGGTCACACAGCGCAGCACACCAACCGCCCGGCCTTCGTAACTACTTCTGAGAGCCGCGCAAAAGGCGTTCTGCGCTGTGTCACCCTACCAAACGGTCGTGACATATCGCCACCGAGAACTAAGCCCCCAAATTTTAGACGTCGGCTCGTGGCTGACGCCGTGGCGGAGATACACTTTGCTGCGGTTCCCCTCATACTGGATCCGCTTTTGTGATCCTTCGTAACTTCTTATTTCCGGTTCGGCCCTTCTCCGGAATACACTATTCGCTCTCGAAGGCACGACAGAGCGCGGCACAGTCGCTTGACGTCACCCGCACCGGTGCACAATCTACTATGAAGACTGTCGAACTCATAGTTTTGCGTGCGATTTTCAGAAAAGAAGTACATTTTAGGCTTTTTTTAGGCTTAAAATGTTTTAACGATTTAGACTGTACTTGAGTACGAAATTGACATCGTCGAAGTAAAAGATTTTGATGTTAAGGTTTGACGCGTTTGACGTTACCATGCACAATCTATTTTTAGCACAACAAGTGGCCACCACGGGAACCAGGTCCTGGTTACCAGGACGCCGCTGAGCTTTGCCTTCGAGAGCAGGGCTAGGAAACTCTCGCTGGGGGAAGGAAGAAAAAAATGCGTCGTTGGGCGAGAAAAGGCTCTTGGATTCTTCTGCAACACGGCCTCTGATTGGACCAGGTCGGTCACGTGGCTCGCACAACCCACAATATAGCAAAATCTCTCCTCGCCCAGAGTTTCCTGGCCCTGCTTCGAGAGCGAATAGTCGACCGAATACGTCCGACTACTGCGCTCTCTGCCGACGCACGAGCGGACTGAGCGAGCGGCCGAGAGGCCCGAGCCGAAACGCCGCCGAACACGCCAACATGCTGAACCGAACCCGAATCGAGCCAATTCGGCGCGCTTTTTTGAGCCCGAGCGGAGCGAGGTACTCTCTGCATCGACTATTCCGCTTTTTATTTTTCCTCTTTTCCGCACAGTTCCAGCCAGTGTCGTTGCTTGTTGCACCCTTGGAGTTCCCTGCCAGAGCTCTAGATGGCACCACAAGAATGGACGGAGCTATGTGCAGTTCTGCCAACTTTCAAAATTTATTTTTATTTTAAAAATATCAAACATCGATGTTCCCATATTCTCTATTACATCTCACTGATCATACAATGTAATTGAACCCGTGGTAACTACTGCAGATTAATACAACGAACAACATCTCAACATTGCTGCTTTTTGTTTCAAAATGACACATTGGCATCGCACGTATGGGACGGAGAATCTAAAACAATTGTACCAAAATACTTTGGAAAATACTTCTAGTTTATTGAACAGAAGTAAACTTAACCAATCTCCTACAGTCAAGAATAGTGTGTGTGATCACATCATTTCCGAATTAGTTTAGAATCGTCCCTAGTTCAATAAGCAAGCAGGCCTATTGTCACCCACTTGGCTGCACATTCGCATCGCTCTGCGCTTTGGGTGGCGCACCGCACTCCGGCAGTGGCTTGTGATGGTCGGTCCCAGTCGCCAGCCCGATGTTCCAGCTGACATCCCGGGGACATGCCATTTTCACCTCGGGACGTCCCACCCGACCGGCTCAAATGTCCTTCTTTTTGAAACATCCATGATGTGGTGCGCGACATGGCGGGGCATGGTGCGGAAGACGTGCCTTTGACATTCCGAGATCACGTCCGTCCCGGCCGCCGCGCTGACGTGCCTACGACGTCGCCGTGTCACGTCGCGGGGAGGTCGCGTGGTGTCCCTACGACGTCGCCCAGGCGCGTCGCAAGGAGATCGCGTCGGCGCATCCCTTGGACATGCTAACGGATCGACGTGGGGTTGTCCTTGCGGTACTTTGTATGAATGTTACTAATCAGTACCTTTGGTACCTCATTCGGGGGTGGGGGGTAGTTCAGATATACCACGTACGGATAGAATGTACAATGCGTTTTATTCAATGCTTCAATTACCATTACATAAGGCACCCATATACAGTACTTCCGGCCGTTGCCGTTGGTCTCCTGCTCGTCTCCTGCCCATGCTTTAAAGCATTTGAATGTGCTGCGTGTGAAGTCCCGGTACTCTCGTCATATCTTGACACATCAAACGTACTGCATTCCTGCCGGCGCACTCGTGATGTTCGTAATGCTGCTGCTGGACTGCACACACGAGTTCCTGCTGGCATAATGCAGGAAGAAAATGAGTGGTTGTGCAGGAGAAAATTCGTAAAAGAAATCACAAAAATAACATCAATAAACCATGGCTCGCTTCATCCTACTTTCCCATAAATTCTTTAATCCAATGGATAATAATAGAATAGTATATTCAACGGCTGGTGCAAATCGACAAATTACATCCCTATTTTGAACCCTTTTTGAATTTGCCCTTGACAGCATCGTGACGTTTCCTCACAAATTAAATTATCTCTCTATATATGGTGCTCTAGCATGCCCTAAAATATTGGGGATAGCAGTTACATACCAGACTTAGAAGATACTTTAGTCTGGAGTTGACCAGAAAGAAAAACTCAGAACAAAGTCCTATTTCTGAACGACATTAAAGCAAATAAACTCGAAATTTGAAAACTATTACAACATAAGAAACGAGAGGTGTGCCATTTCTTATGCTTTTCTATTCAGTAGGCTTTAACACCATAAGAAATGACACGCTTCTGCTACCTGTATGCAGTTTATGGCAAATTAGGAAAGGGGCTTTAATTTGGGTTGTGCACGTAAACAAAACTACGCTATCAAAGTCTTACCTCAAGAATGACAGATTGGTGGTAATCTTTAACTGTCTACAAAATCTAATTATCCTGACGTGCTGGGATGCTGCGCCTATCCTTGAGCTTGGTTGGTTGTGATAATTTATGCAAACCTGGAAACAGAAAAATCAAAGATGAAGAAATTTCAAATATTGCAGATCAAATCATTGGTTAATTTATTTAGTAACATTAAATGAAGTGACATTGAAGTACAGACAAACACCAAGACTCTACGCAATTTAATTTACACAGAGACATGTGAAATATCTTCTATAATTCTGAAGGCGGAAAAAAAGGCACAGCAGTCTTCACGCGTTGGTCAGAGAGATGGACTTTATTTTAAAATATACATTGAAAAACTTCAACAATGATCTATAATGGCTCAAAATTATGGCCATATAAAAGTGCAAGCAATATCAAATACATCTTGCCATGCACCATATATCAAGGTGAATGTTCAAACACCAACAATTCCGAAGCTCTGAGTAGGACAGTCGAATCTTAATTTCTACCCATTAACGGCTTTGGTTTAGAAAAAAATCAAATGCTCCCATATTGGAATGAAATTTGACAAACTGCACATGACAAGACTTTGAGAATAATAATTATTAAATTTGTTGATCTGTACCAAAATTGATTCATTATCATACGAAATTCATTTTAGTTCTGCTTTTAATATTTTTCTGATGGCATGGGCTCAGAATAATTAAACTCGACCCGTAATCTCACTAACAAAAAACTAAATCATAGGTGCCTATTTCTTGCATTGAAACAGCTAAATTTAAGTCCTTTTATCTAATGATTCAAAACAGATTCTTTTTAATGGTCCCAGCCGTAGACAAAAGTGCTATGGATTGACTCACCAGATACATGACAGCGTGACAGCATGAAGCAGCAATCAGCAGTGAAGAGCCTCCACACAGAATAGTATTTTCCATTGCATTCAAGCAACACTAAAATAAGCTGGAACAGAATGAAAAGAGTAAGGTAAAAGATTCACAAACACAACACTAAGAGCACAATGAAAAAAATAGGATTGCATCATTTATTGAACCTCTAATTTCAGTAACTCCCAATCAAACACATATAGGAGAAACATCAAGAAGGATCGTTCCAAATCATACCTCTGTCAGCAGTATTTAGAAGTGATAATTTTGTTGCTGGTTGCGGAAACATCTATTTCTGCTTGGAGCAGCACTCATCCATATTTTATCTAGAATTAATTGAGAGCATCAATTAGAGGAGTTGACCAACACAATGTTTCCAATACAAATAGAAACACTCTGTCTACCTGTAAATGTCCATGTAGTCTAGTCCCGCTACTTATCTCTTGGGAACTTATTTCTGGAAATCTTCTCCTGAGCAAACTGCAGAGAAAAAATAAGCTTGGTTCAGCATTGAATACCATAACATTAAGGTATTTGTTAAAGAAAACCATCAACACTGATCAAAACTTTTTAGACATTATAAATGAATACTCACAGTTGAGGTTAGGAGGTTAGGTTCCAGCTCCGATTTCAATGCTTTCACACCCCATATTTTATAATGTAATGCATAGTGAACGTAAGATACGTAGCATTTATACATTTTGACAACTTCACTTCTCATGCAATATCCAAACAAATAAGATAAAAGCGTCACTTTTAGTTTATAGGCCACGAAACTTGTCCAATAATAATAAAATAAAATAAAACTACCCACATCTCCCCTGACTGACTGACTGATTGACTCAGGATATGATTGTTGCGGCCAAACGGTTGGGGCTAGCGACTCGCGGTTTTCTCCATTCGATTCCCCCCGTCGACAATTAGGAAGGGAAGAAGTGTCAAAAGTGGAAAAAAGATCCGATTTAACCCGGAAAAGTTGGGTTTTCACTTGGGCCCCACCAGTAAAGTGGTCGAAATCGAAGCCGTATCGAAAAAACCCTCGAACCAGGCCCCCCCTAAAACGTCGCTCCGAACCGGGGTGGCCGGGTCCGAGGTCTGGAAAACTCCGGGAAATGCCTGAAAATTGGAAATTCGGACATGGGCGTCGGAGCCCGCCGAACCGTTTCGAACGCAGCCTTTTGAACGGGGCGTCCGCCGAGGATCGGACCGGGTTCATTCTCCGGCGTTTCACAACACCATTCCGGAAATGTAACGCTTTTCGCGTTTCAAATTTTCCGCACGAAACGAGGAGCTGTGGAAACTTTTTCTCTAGCGGGGGCTGCGTTCGCAAGCGGCCGTGGCGGCGGCTCTGCGGAGCTGCAGACGCTGGGCGAGCCGAGCGGTGGCGTGGCTTGGCGTAGCAGCGAGCTAGCCGGCCGCGGCAGGCCAATGGGAAGCGGCGGCCAATGGGAGGAGGGGAGGCGGCCGAGCCTGCGGCATCGGCTCGCCTCGGGTAGTGATGTCAAAGTCGAAGATAGTATTCGATTATTCGAGATCCGAATATTCGTCCGAAGCCGAATAATCGAAATCGAATATTCGCCCTAACTATTCGAATAATCCAGTATTCGACAAAATATTCGATATTTTTAGAGGTTCGCTTTATTTATTCAAATCCCCACTCCTCTGCACCCACGGAGCCTAGGAATAGAATCGCCTGCAACAAAGCCGGCTTCAGCCTGCTGCGCCGTTCGGAGGCAACGTAGCCGGCCTTCGAAAACAGACGTTCTGACGGCACTGATGTTGCAGGCGTCGCCAGGTACCGCCGCGCAATCGGCGCGATGTTTGAAAATTGTGCCTCCGCTCGTGTCCAGTAAGCTATTGGGCACGTTTCGCGAGTTTCGCGTGGCAGGTCCAGGTAGGTTTTCAGCTCAATTGGGAGTCCAGCTACAATGCGGAGGAGAAAAAATTAGAGGAGACAGTGATGATATTTTTCCAGAGCCTTTTGATAACACCCCACACACCTGCGGTGTATTGCAACTCGGCCGTGTGTTGGGACGCGACCTGCAAGTCGTGTTCGCCCCAGAAATCATCAACCGGGCGGGCGGGAATCACAGGCTGCGGAGAAGGAGTTCTTCTGTCCGTATTGTGCGCCCTCATTAGGGTGCTGATCTCCGTGATGTTGTTGGACGCCTGGACTGGGGATTCAAATGCCTTGGACTTGAACCGCGGGTCAAGAGTAGTGGCGAGGCCGTTTATCTTCACCCTCTCGACGTGGCCCAAGTACATGTCAATGTTGGCCAGCATATTTTTTTTCAGTGTCTGTAAAGTTGGATCTTCTCCCGCATTTGCCGCTGCAATTTTCTGAGAGTGAATTTAAATTTAATATTTTGAAAAGAAAAACTCACAGAGAAAAATTAATCGGACCGTCCACACACCTGCTTAATGATTCTGGTGACTGGAATAATTTTGCTTACTGATGTCACCTTTTCTGCGCAAAGCTCAACAGTGACCCGCTTGATGGGATCTAAAATTTCAACCAACCCTCGCAGGGTCATCAGCTCTGCAGCAGAGAGCATGTCTGGAGGGGGGCTATCGCGGCTGATGATAGATAGCAGTGCCGTCCCAATATAGTTAGAAAGCTCCAGGAAGCGGGCGGTCATGTCCAGAGTCGAGTTCCACCTTGTTTCGACATCTTGGATTAGCTTCAGACACTGGGACTCATTGCGCCCGTCCCTCATTTGAATAGCCTTCAGCGCGTCCGCCGCGTTAACAGATTGCCGAAAGTAGGTCACAATCTTTTTTACTTTGTCCAGAAGGCCTAAGTTGGGAGCAGCGGGGGTCTTGCGTAGGTTGGGGGTTTCATCGATCGACTTGTTCGGCACGTGTTGGATCAAGTGCGCAAAGCACGTGAGGTGCTTTGCCTCGCCAAATGTATCTTTCGATGCTCGCTTGATGTTCGCCCCGCCGTCGGTCACCACTGCCACCACGTTGTCGAGGGCGATGCCCCACTCCTCGCAGACCTGTGCGTATTCATTAATAGTTAGGGCTGAGAGAAGGCAAATATTCAATGCGCGCGTACCTTCACTTACCCGGATCAAGACCTCCGACAGGTATACTGCCGTGTGACGGGCACTCAGTGGCTCCACTCCTATGCACACAGTTTTTATGATTTGGTCCATTTGGAAATGAGATGTGATGCCAAGATATCCTTTCGTGGTGTGCTTGTGTGTCCAGATGTCCATGGTTAGGGACACGTTTGAGGCTCTTTCGAACACCCCCCTGTATTTTGCCTTCAGGGCCCCGTACTTCTCATACAGCCTGGCTGTGAAAGTGGCCCTTGAAGGCAACTTATAGAGGGGCGCCAGCCCGCGGAGAAGTCGGACGAAGCCTTCGTTCTCAACAAGTTGGATAGGCTGGTAATCGTTCGCGATCATGAACAGAATCATGTCCGTAACTTTGGCGCTCAGAACGCCCGCTTGTTGGAATCCACGCTGCCGCTCGAACAGCGCGCTAACGGACCCCGTCCTAAAGCCAGCAGTTTGGGCAGCATTAGGATTGAACTAGGTACCGGGGGAGCGCCTTCCTAGACTAAACAGGTACCTGCTAGGAGTCATGGGCGGTGAGTGCGCCTGAACCCGCTGCCGCTTGGCCGGCCGGGACACAGTCGGCAAGTCCTCCTGGGACGACTGGGAGGAGGGCAGCGAAGCAGCAGAGACAACGACAGCAGTTGGTGGAGATTCCCTGCCCTAATTGATAAATAGTTTCACGTAAAAAAATGTCGATGGTCTGTATTAGATGCGTGAAAATGAAACTTAAGTGTCTTACTTCAAGGTCATCAACGGCCTCTTCATCGGCCCGACACCCTTCGAAAATTACCGCAGCAGGGGCAGCAGTGACAGTAGCTGATGATGTCCCGGGCCGTGTTGGAATTTGCGTGACCCGGAGGCACCCCTCCAGGGCCCCGGCCCCCGCCGAACCTCGCCCTCGGCCCCGCCCCGCCCCGGAGCCCAAGATGATATTGTGCCGCGCCCTAAGATGGTTGATGGCGGTCGTCGTGCTTTTGTGGTATTTAAGCTTGGCATTGCAGTGCAGGCACTGTATTTCAGTGGGGCTGAGCTGTTTAACGTGTGTCCAAACTTCGCTCTTCCCGGGGCGGGACATGGCGCAGGACGCAGGAGCAAGGTGGTGGGTTGGGGCTCTGGCCAGCTGTGGCTCTGGTTGCCGGTTGCCAGGGGAGGAGGGGGGGGCCGCCGGCCGCCCTCTGTTGTATTTCCCGCGCTCGGCGCTCCCTGCCCCGCCCGCCCCGCCCGCCCGAGCGCCGAGCGGAGGCGAGGCGGCGGCCCCCTCCACCCGAGAAAACCAACGCGTACCAACCCACACCGCCGCAGTCAGTCAGTCCGAAGCCAACCATCCACACGTCGCGTCCGGAGAAAGCGTTTTCCACACATTTTCTCGACGTTTCAAAGATTCGAATATTCGATGAGAAAATTCGAATAATTCGATTATTCGGGCATAAGTATTCGATTTAATTAATCGAATTATTCGAGCCAACTATTCGAATACCTCGAATAATCGAATATTCGTTGACATCACTAGCCTCGGGTCAGTCAGGCGATGCGCTCGGTCAGGAGCAGACGTACGGAACACGTAGGTTTCGGTGCTGGTGCCGGTGGGCGTCGTCGGCGTGCTGCTGGTGCTGCTGCCGCCGCCGCTCACGACAACGCATGCCGCCCGGTGTCGTGGTAGAGAAAACAATGCGTTTTTTAGCAGATGATGCTTCAGCTTCAGCTAGCTTTGACTCTCGCTAGGTAAGCAGTTAGCAGGTTAGGTTCAGGTTAGCTTAGCGCGCAGCAGCGGCAGGTTAGCAGCGGCAGCGCAGCAGCAGCAGTGGCAGTCAGCCGCGGCCCAGTGATAGCGGCAGCGCGCAGTCAGCAGTCCGCGTCCGCCTGAGCAGCGCCCAGACTAGTATATATTTATGCCGGGGCGGGTTCGTGAGGCGGCGTCGCGTCCAAGGTCGCGTCGCGTCCAAGGCCGCGTCGCTTCGTTTTGCGGTTTTTCGCTTATTATGGCCTAACCATTCGTTTCCGCCTCATACAACCTTATATGATTTTGATCGTAGCGACCAGCTCTACCCTGGGCGCTTATCAGATTTTCGAAATTCCAATTTCAAAAATTCGTCGCTAGACCAAAGATCGGCAACGGGCGGGTACCTTGCGTTTCCGCCGCGAGGCATCGCTGGAGCTGGCAGGAGTGGCGCGGTGTGGCGTGGCGTGGCTTGCTGTTCCTGGCTAGACGATGCCGAACCCCTCCCCCCCCCCCCCTCCCCGCTTCCGCACACATGTGCCTAAGCTCTCCGTGCCCAGCCGGCCGCTCCTGCCCTGCCCTCGCCGGCCCTCGCTCAGTTCTCAGTAAGGGAAAGGACACAAGTGGCGTAGTTTTGTTCCCCGGATTGGAGCTATTAGGCTGCTCTGGCTTGCATATCTGAGGGCGACGAAAATGAAAAACGCCACTGACATGTGACTGCAGCGCTTACAGCGGCAGCTCTGTGCCCCGCCGCTTGGCTGGCAGTGCCGTGCCTGCAAGGACCCCGGAAGGACGCTTTGTGTTGGGTTGCTTTCTGTGACTTTTGCGTTTCGCCATGTCCGTTCGCGCCGATCCTCTGGGCCTGTACGTCACCGCTGCTGGAGACGGGAACTGTTTGTTTTGAGCGTTGTCCATCAAACTGAGGGGCCATCAAGACGCCCATGCGCAGGTGCGGGAAGAGCTGGTGGCCCATGTGTCAGTGAACTGGGAAGTTTTTTCAACTAAACCTAATCTACCTCAACACCAACGGTGCTCCTTTCCTGTCAACATTACCTGCTATGTTACACGCTGTCCAGACTGTCCACGAATAACAGTTCACATCATCTGCTTTCACGTTAGCGTTAACGTTTTTTTCATATTTAGTTTTGCTGATTAATCTCAACATCCCGACCAGGGTAAACCTAATTTATTATCATTATTTCTGTCAAGTGCAACTGGTTTAAAATAGGTAAGATTTAGTTCTTGGAAATTCTAGCAAATTGGGGTCATTTTGCTGAGGAGGGAGATCAAAAATTGTAGAGTGTCATTTTTAAAAAACATTGCTATCATCAGTGATACTGGTCATTCATTAGACAAGCGCGCAGAGACTCTTTACCCATGTGTCGAGGTGCAGCGGTATCAGTTCAGCCTAGGCAAAACTTCTAGGAACACAATACTTTCTTTACAACTGGTATTTTGGAGAACCCTCTGTTCTATGGTAGATACTACTCGTTTTGACGCTTCTTCTTGCCACCATAACCTTTCCTTTTAAAAGTGACACTCTACACTTTGTATAAGTTGTTCTATTTCTTCTTCGACCACATTAACCTTCTGCTCTTTTGTTGCTCTGGGACGTTTCGCCTTTCTTCTTACCCATCTGTTAGCACTTCTTCCTTTCTTCCTATTTCCGTTCTCAGGTTTAGCGGAATACCCTATCAGTAAAAGTTGGTCTGCGACCACTGCGGCGTGAAAGTACCAGAGAACCATTGCTCTGGTTTCATGACTTCCTTATAAAGAACAAAGCCTTCCTCCAGTTTGAGAAAGGATAGGTGATGGTTTGGTGGGGAAACAATTCGGTTTTATTTCATGAGGATCGATGGGCTACATGCGTCAGTAAGGTGAGCACAAAGGTCCGTCCGCTTAGTCCAAACCATGTGCATAGCGGACATACGTCACATGACGACTTGATGGCAATTGCCGTTCGTGCGGCAGGTTTAATTGTTTTCGCGCAGCTTAATCTCGCCAGACATGGGGATCGCCTTTCTTCTTACCCATCTGTTAGCACTTCTTGCCTTCTTCCTATTTCCGTTCTGGGGTTTAGCGGAATACCCTATCAGTGAAAGTTGTTCTGCGACCACTGCGGCGTCAAAGTACCAGAGAACCATTGCTCTGGTTTCATGACTTCCTTTTAAAGAACAAAGCCTTCCTCCAGTTTGAGAAAGGATAGGTAATGGTTTGGTGGGGAAACAATTCGGTCACATGACGACTTGATGGCAATTGCCGTTCGTGCGGCAGGTTTCATACTTTTCGCGCACCTCAATCTCGCCAGACATGGGGAAATTGAGATGGTAGGGTTCCCTGGGCTTTGAGTGCAGCGAGCACGTCATATAGTTTAGTGGTTTGGGCGGCGCACACCTACATAGGCCTGTTCGTGGCTGACGCTGGGACATTTCGGAAATCTGTCTATGCACCAGACTTTAGTGCCATTGAAGAGGCCCTGCTCCAAATTGCTCATTAAGAAGCACAATTCGCCGAACTTTAAGTCGAACTTGTCGAAAGTATCAATGACTCCGTCTGGGCGCACACCTACCTAGGCCTGCTTGGTCAAGGCACCCCTGCCTGGTTCGGAAAGAAGAGGGGGAGGGGGTTGTACACGTCGGGGAATGCTGGTTCCGGCATTCAGGCATGTTAGCAAAACAACGCGTGAAATTAGGCGTACACCGTTTGCAGGAATCGAACCCACCCGGGCACTGTACTTTTGAAAAGTGCCAGTAGCCGTGCCAGTAACAGTTTAGTACACCATAAATTTTACACCTTTTTTTGCGACCACTCCGGCGTCAAAGTAGCAGAGAACCATTCCTCTGGTTTAATGACTTCTCTATAAAGGACAAAGCTTTTCTCTCAGTGGGTTCTACCCACTGGGCATGGCCTGCAGCTGCAGCCACTGGTCTTCGACGAGCGAGCTGGCGGCGATCAGCAGCTGTGTCGCCCAATCAGCGCACACCTACCTTGGCCTGTAGGCACACTTGTGTTCTGTAATAATTCTTGTCTGCGATTGCATTTTCCTTGGTCTGTGAATCGCTCTTCTAAAGGAAATTCCCCCTACCCTTTATACTTTGTTGTATTTTACATTTTGCCCTTGTTGATTATAAAGAACAATTTTGCTTTTTCTTCCTTCCACTGTTCTCTGGTGGAAGTTACTACTCGTTCTGCTGGTCCTTCTTGCCACGATAACTCTTCGACTCTGGAATATTCTTTGAACTTTATAGACCATCTTGTCTTTTTCTTTGTTTCTCGTTCGCAGCAATGGGTGATGGTAGCGTTCTGGCGTACGCATTAACTGGGGTCAGCATTTTTAAGCGGTTGGTGGAAAACAACTCTGATTTATTATTCCATGAGGATGTTGGTCTTATGTTGGAACTGAACTGGGATAGAAGAGTTCAACATTTTGTTTGGATGAGTGAGCAAGACTTCTATACCTTGAGTGGAAATATAATTATTCAAAGTTAACGATAAAATCAGCAGCTGAGTGCACTCACCTTCCGGTCCTCGGCACACTGCTTTACAAATTTCGGATTTTAGAGGCACTCCAAGCCACACCGGAATTGTCTGTTGCGACCTGTGCCTTTACAGCAGCGAATGTGTCCTTACCTCAGTGGTCGCTTTGTCGCAATTTGAAGTCCTTCGCCGACTCCGTTCCACTGCTCGGCCAACCCCTCCAGAAAGAGGGACACCGATGAGCGATAAGATAGCACGGAGCAGACGTATACTACACCTAACAGGTGTTACCAAGAACGCCACAACCCACAACACAGTTTTTGATTGTGCGTCACACGGAGCGGATGGCAGCAGCCAGACTGTTTCACGCCGCGTCGCTCGTCGATAACGTGAGGGTAGGAGAGGGTGGGGTAGCTTTGGTAATACATTTAATAAACTGAGGGAAAAACGCGGGCGCAGCCCGCGTTCTGGCGGGCGAAGCCCGCCACCCGGCGCCGCCAAACCGGATCTGCGCACAAGAAGGGAAAAAAAAGTTGTGGTCATCCGTGTGGGCTAGGTTAGGTTAGGGCCTGGCTCGATTAGGTTAAGGCGTGGCTCGATAAGGTTGGGGCCTGGCTCGGTTAGGTTAGGAGAGGGCGGGGTAGCTTAGGTAATAGATAAGATAAAGTGAAAAAAAAAACGCGGGCGCAGTCCGCGTTCGGGCGGGGGTAGCCCACCACGGTGAGGGCTGCATGCCGGGGGACTGTCCGTAAATGACGACCCAAAAAACCCAACACGCATGCCGGGGGACCGTCATCCCCTGTATAATAACTGAATCCGGCCCCACACACACACTTGGGCGGGCGAAGGCCGCGAAACGGGCGGGCGGAGCCCGCCACGGGGGGGGGGGGGGGGGGGGGTGAGGGCCGGCGGAGCCCCCCAGCGAGCGAAGCGAGTCATCCTATAATACAATGTACTTTATGGGTGCATTTTCAGTGACATTCCGCTAGCACCGCACACCGCATTCATCACCACACACGCGCCGACACTTGAAAATCACATGAAACCCAAATAATATGTGCTCACTTTTGTCTGTGAGTGATTAAACATTAAAAACTTTTCTCACCGGTTTCTCACCAAGACTTCTTTAGATGTTAGTGCATCAATCGTAGTCCTGGGAGTTTTTTAAACGCTGCAACAGATACATAGCTGACGTGAAGGGTTCCACTTTCGCTGCAGGACAGTGTAAGATGGCGCCTACCGTAACCAGTCACGAGAGTGAACGAAGGAAGAGAACTAAACTTTTGTCGCAAACTGAAGTAAAAGTGGGAGTTGATAAGTACCCGGGTAATACATCTGAAGCTAGACCGCAAGAAGAAAAGAAGAGAGACCCTGTCATTGCCATAAACCTTAAAAAAGGGAGTACTAAACTGCTCAACGTAACCTGTCCGGACATCAGTCAACATCTTGATGATAGTGATCTCAACTCTTCCACGGAGACAACAGATTCGAGGGACGAAATAACCATCCCAAGTAAATTATTTGAAGACATAATAACCAGATTAAACACCTTAGAAGAAAATTATAAACAACTACAATCACAAATGGATAACATAACCCCGAACAATATAGAAGTTAAAACACAAATGGCTATCAGTGTGGAACCAGATTTTTCTAAAAATGCAATAGAGATGAGGGAGGGAGATCTTCTGAATCTGGATAAGGAATACACCATTGGACACTGCATTGCAAGAGATTGTGCAATGTCAGATGGGCTTGCAGAGAAAATGAAACAAAAGTTTGGCAGTATCGAAGAAAATAAAGACATGCATGACATTGGGCATGTAATAAAACAAGAAGCTAAAGGGAAAACCATTCTGCATGTAATTACAAAGAGCATTTCTAAAGAAAAGCCAGTATGGAAGGATTTCAAAAAGGCAATATATAATCTGGCAAAAATATGTGATGAACTAAAGATTGAAAAATTAGCACTGCCAAAGTTGGGAGCTGGTCTGGATGGACTTCCATGGCCCAAAATTATGAAAGTACTAAAGCATGCCTTCCTCAACTCTTCTACTCAGGTAGTAATTTTGTATCTTTCTTCGAAGATGGAACAAGAATTTAGAAACTCTGAGAAAAATAAAAGAATAAAAACTCAACAAGTAAATGCTAAACCACATGTGGAAATATTGGGGGATAGCCATGTGAGGGGACTAAGTGCGAACTTGAAAATTTATCAAGATAGTGTAACGGGCCTTACCATGCCAGGAGCTTCTACAGCTGAATTAGTGAATAGCCTGAACTGTAAGACGGCGCACCTCACCCCGGAGGATTGTCTTGTATTTATAGGAGGAACAAATGATTTCAAGTCTCAAGATGGACTGGCAACAGTCAACCTTAATGAAGCAGCAATTAAGAGTGTGTTATCCCAATCGGATCACACAAATGTTATAATTTCTACTGTTCCTCATAGACATGATTTAAAAGGTGTAAACAAAATTATTGATAAGTATAATATTGTATTAATTGATATAGTAACTAAGTACAGTAAGTCCTCTAAGCATTCAAATAGAATTTATATCATGGATATCAGTAAAGTATTGAACAAAAGGGAGTTGTATACTAGTCATGGTTTACATTTAAATGCGAATGGTAAAGAGGCACTTGCAGCTCATATTAATAGCCTGGTTATGGACTCAATTTTTTAAGACATAATGACAAGTTGAAAAAGACAGATATACTTAAATTACAATGCCTAAACATCCAGTCAATTAAAAGGAAGAAAAATCTATTACAGTCCTTCACCCAAAATTGTAACCCTCATGTGTTGGTCATAACGGAACATGGTCTGAAGCAAGATGAAATCAATAACTGTACAATAGCCAACTATAATTTAATAGCAAGTTTCAGCAGAACTAAGCATAGGAGCGGTGGTGTAGCCATATATATTAAATCAGATTTAGATATAGAAGTAATGAAATTAGAATCTGTTAATAATTTGACAACAGAAATGTCTTTTGAAATTACAGCTATTAAATTGCTAATTGATAAAATTTGTATAAAGATAGTTGGAATTTATAGATCTCCGAATTGTAGTAATTATAATCTGTTTAATGATAAAATGCAAGATATGTGTACTATATTAGGAAATGATCAATGTAACTATATAATTGGAGATTTCAATATTGACTTTGCCAAAAACTGTAAAATGTTGGAAAACCTGTTATCTATTATGACCCCCTATAACTATAAATATGTGTTCTCAGAAGTTACAAGACCCAGTGGACAAGGTGGGTCCTGTATTGATAACTTAATGACCAATGCCTATCATACTATAGTTTCAAAAGAAGTGATACAAGTTAATTTTTCTGATCATAAAGCAATTAGCTCAGGTATAAGAATACCAGTAAAACTAAGGCCATTGCAGTACAAAAGCTTTGTTAGAAAAATTAATAAGGAGACTCCAAGTGAACTCAAAGTACTACTAGCCTCAGAGGACTGGAGTGATATATTTATAGCTAAGGATCCTGAAGACGCATTTAATAGTTTCCTAACAACCTTCAATTATTACTATAATATTGCCTGTCCTAAATATGTAAAAAGATCTAAAGAAAAAAGAGTTGTGTTTGAAACCACTAATGAAGTGAAACATCTTAATGCTAAGATTACGATTCTGAAACAATATAGATTGAAATATGGAAGTGATACGGAACTACTAGGTAAACACATAAAGAAATGTACTATAGATCTTAAGAAGGCCCATGAACAAATTGTGAAATCCTACTACTCAAGGAGAATAAGTAATGCAAATAATGTCTCTAAGGAAACTTGGAACATTATAAACTATACGAAAACAAATAGAGAACGTAGAGTCAATAATTTTTAATCTGCGGCAAGTCGACGGCAAGCCTGCGATTCCCTGCTCCCCAAAGTCTTCAGTAAGTTTCTTCCAAGCTACCTTAGGATCCGTGTCCACGTCCGTAACTGCTTTCCAAAGTCCACAGTCCACTAGGAAAAACTTCATCGATGTCTTCCATGCGCTGAAGTTCGGCCGGCCTTCGAGCTTTGTCACGCCCGGTACACCAGGCTCCACCATCGTTGTTGTGGTAGTGGAACTCGTCGCACCACCACCACCAGATCCGCTGCCAGCTGACATTTTTTAGTTTCTCTTGCAAAGAAAACACAATGTTGGCGATCCAAAGATTACGCGCGCCCCCTAGCGGCGGGACCCCGAAGCTGCCTACGTAAGACACGCTGCGCACCAGGCATAGGCTGAAGGTAGCTAAACGGATGCAATGGAGCATAATTACGCGAATTCTAGTGATGCCAGTGCAAAGCGCAAACGGAACACCAATTTCTGTAGTGTTCCACAATGTTCCGAATATTCAGGACAGGGTACAAGCCTCCATTTGTTTCCGAAAGATAGAGAATTAAAGAAGAAATGGGAAGCAGCACTGAAGATGGGCAAGCCCTCGTCGGCTACAATTCGAGTTTGCTCCCGTCATTTTTTACCATCGGATTATTTTCCAGCTGCTGCCAGTAAGTATTTTGATGCAGTTAGAAGAATTACCTCCAAAATCTATAAATATGCTGTGTAAAGAATTCGTTTTGCAAATTCAATAGCAGTCAGTGTGGCTCAAACTACCACCAGCTACCAAAGTGCTCATGAAAACAATACATTTTATCTTAAATTTATTGTGGTTTCAGATGCTGTCAAACATAAACTTAAACCGCAAACTATTCCTAGTCAGAATCTCCCAGTCAGGAAGCATGACACCCAAGAGACAGCAAGTAAAAAGGAAAAAGATTTGGCTCGAAGTAAAAGGGCTCAGCAAAGGAAATCCAGGTACAGAATTTTTCTTTCCTTCCAATGTCATTCTTAAATCATTTACTGTGTTGTTAATATGTCCCTATTTTTTTTTGCAGTAAAACTTCAAGTGAAAGCACTGTGACAAGTCAAAATGACAACACATCTTTAGATCAAGATAATGTGAATTTAGATGAAGACAGCAATGCTACTTTCTCATCAGTTTCGAGTGTTGCATGCCAAGTTATCCTGGCTGACTACAGGAAGAACAGACCTGAAGATAGTTATGGACTAGCAGACATTCTAACAGATGGCACTCAAACCGACAAGTGCACACAAATTAATTTCCTTCCACTATGGAGTGAGGCAGAAGAAAGTGCAGTGTCTTTCACCTTCTCTGACCTTCTGAACAGCAAAGTGGACTTGTTCACCTTCACTGGAATTCACTCAATTGATCTACTTGATACTATAGTCTCATGAGTGGAAGAAATTGCTGTGGAAGCAACCACCAACAAGAAAATTCTTTCTGTGAGAGACCGTGTAATTTTAACCATGGTCAAAATCAAGGAGAACATGACTTTTGCAGCATTAGGTGTTTTGTTTGGGGTGACAGGACAAACCTAATTATTTTAAAAACATGTGTCCCATGCTAGCAGAGGTCTTAAAAGTAATGATTCCTTTCCCAGACCAAGAACTAATAAGATCTAATTTGCCACTGTCATTCAAACATTACAAACACACAAGAATAATTTTAGACTAGGCTGAAACCCCCATTGAAAAATGCAAGTGTTTGAAGTGTAGAATTTTAACTTATTCTCAATACAAAAAAAATTATACAATGAAATTTAATCTTGGAGTTACCCCCTCTGGATTGATAACAGAAATCAGTCAGCCGTATGGTAGAAGAGCTTCTGACAAACGAATAGTTAATGACAGTGGGATTCTTCTTAAAATGGATTTCAGAGATGGTGTAATGGCAGACAAAGGCTACAGAATTGAAAAGGAATGTCAGGAGGTAACTATTCCAAACTATGATCGTTACAAATAATTTGGTTTGTTTAAATTATCATCTTTACTACTTTTTCTTCATTCCAGCAATTTCTTGATCTCATCAGACCTCCATTTTTGAAAAAGCAGCAGCAGATGAGCCGCGAAGATGCTATTAAAAATGCTGAGATTGCTTGGGCAAGGGTTCATGTCGAAAGAGTCATTCAAAGAATGAGACAGTATGAATTTTTGCGAGGAGTAATCCCATGGTCCTTGGCACCATATGTAGAAGATGTGCTTTCAATTGTTGGTGGTTTAACTAATCTTGGACCTCCTGACCTCCTGTCATGAATATTGATAAATTTATGTAATTCTTGTTCATAAACCTGTATGCTGTACTTCCAATTATTATAAGGAGACAATAATTTTAAGTTCTATGTACCTGCTAGGTTTTTATACTAAAAGTACTGTTTTTATAAATTTACTCATTGTGATTTGTATTAAAAGGGATATTTTGTAAGTAAAATCCAATGACTTATGAACAATAATTTAATCAACAGCATCCTCCTCCTCTTCCTCACCATGTACATCACTTTTATTGTGGGATGCCATCATTCTTGGCAAGAACTCTTCAAAATACACATTTACTAATCTAGAGCACAGTTCTAACACATGTTTTTCATCAAAACTAATTCTAAAGGATGCATAATCATCATTGACTCTAGAATAACAACAATATTCACATTCACTAAGTCCTGACACTAGCATACCTATTTGCATTTGAGCATAATGCTGGTTATTTTTTTTCATGTTTCCATTCTTATCTATGGTTGGGATTGCTTCCATTTCAACAAGCTCATATGATGCGAGTCTGGTCCCTTCCTGAAAAGATTTAATTTCAATGTTCCTGACAAAATGCCCATCATCAGCCAACATTGTCCCATCAAGACTAGCAGCAAGCCAAGACACTTCAGGGCGGACTAAAAGCCCTGATTCAAGTACATCACAAGTATTTTTTTCTTTAATTTTATCTCTGCATGGACCTTTATCTTCCAAGCCTCTATCTGTATGAGTGTTTCCACGGGACGTTCCTTGAAACAATTCTGTATACCTCGCATTCCAATTAGCTTTCTTATTTACATAATATGTGAATTGAGCGCTAGCTTTTGATGCAGTCAGTCTCACTTTTCTGGCTCGATGCCACTCTGGTGTACCCTGCTCAGCAGCACAAATATTTACACTTTCTTCTAGAGTTACAACAACATGCTTTTCATAAAAGTCAAGTAGTTCAGGAGACAATTACTGCAATTTTTTCAGCGTCATTTTTCTAACTTCACCAAGGGCACACCAACTGCGATAACTCAGCAACTTCTTCAGAAGCAGCAGTTTCTCCGCAATCTGACTATTTCTGTCTTCCTCACAGACAGCAAGACCTTGCCCCATACGCACACAACTCATGAACATGGAATATTCACCAAGGGGTGTACCTATAATACAAAGAAATTCAGAAGTGTTACACCACCACCACACCACACACCAACACTTCTTTCAGAAAATATTAATCATGTGCATTCAAAAACAAAGTTCATTACATTCCACCATCCCCATAAGTAAAATATATAAATGTAAATATCTTTAAGAAGCTTCTGCACATAATTCTATCATTTGCAATAATTTCATTTTAAAATAACACATTGCATTAGGCTAGTATAAAATTATCTAGCTGTCCATGGGAAAAGCCCACTAAAATTTATCAATCTAGTAGCAGTGATTTCATGAGAGCAAAATTAGAACAAAAATTATTTAAGTATTTCATAAAAGAATAATAACATGTCTCCCATGGTGGACAACTATTCTGAAAGCTTACAATTCATAAGTTTATTCCTCCACCTCTCCTTCATTTCTTGTGTAATTTCAGGCATGTTGTTCACAAATACATCTCTTTTGCCTTTGACATGGCATAAATCAGAGAGTGGTTTCGCCTCATACTCCTTCAAAGTGGAAGTTTGTAAGGCACCCCACTGCTTCTCTGTGTCCGTGCAACTCAGGTCATCCAGTTCTTCTTCATCCAGGCTGTAACAAAAATGTTTGTGATCAAAATTATGGAAAATTACATAAAAGCCATTTGTTTACATTTGTAATGGGGGTTATAAGTACCTTGCCAAGCACAACATCACAGCCAGTATGTGTTTGCACTTCTCCGAGTTTCCAGCGGGACAGTCACAGATTTTACGAAATTCGTCTTCATTGTCTTTAATAACTCTATCACCATATTCTTTTGATGTGTCAATCCAAATCTGCACGACAGCGGGGTCTTTGCTCTGAAGACCCGAAGTGCGAAGAACCAAACCTTCGACATGCACGGTATCATTTTCTTTCCCTTTTTTCCCCACCGAAACCACCATGCCACTTTTCATCAGTTCTTCCCCTTCGCGCATGGGTCTAATAAAGCCCTTAGACGCATTCATGGCATCAATTACAGAAAGCATTGCGAAAACCACACCAAAACACACAGTACAGCAGCGAACACCGGGACAACACCGCGGCCGGGCGTGCATCACGTCTTACGTTGGCAGCTTCGGGATCCGGCCGCTAGGGGCGCGCGGGTGAATCTTTGGATCGCCAATATCCCAAACACCGACTTCGCAACACAATGCGGCTAAACTGGACGGAGGCAATCACAGCTCGCACGCTAGGTTCTGGTGTGACTTAACCTCTCTTCACATGCGACACGAAAAATCCTTTTTTAGCCCGTCCCGACACGTTTCTTTAGAAACGGCAGGAGCCGGGCTTATAGTCTTATGCCGGATGTTCGTTCGTTCGCTAGTGTGTACGCCGACTTATCGTTCACAGAAAAACTTCAAATTTGGAGGATAAACTCCTTTTCTAACGTAGAATCACGTACGGTGGCAACAATTTTCGATTTGTATCGCATTTTTGATTAATGAAAATTTGTCTGTTCTTGCTTTTTGAGGTTAGGGTTGGCCGCCGCGCGCACACCATTACCATATCGCGGCGCGCACAGGGACGGGCTCAGGTTAACGATTTAAATCGTAACAAATACATCTGCTATCGGGCACCTCTAGGGAGACTTGAGGCGGGGGCCGAAGGCCCCCGCAAACGCCGCCGGCAGGCCAAGCTGGCCAAGTCCCCCTGTCGAACCGAGGTGCCGGTGGAGCGGAGCGGAACTGGCACCGAGGTTGACGGAAGGGACGGGCCAGCTTGTTTAGTTCACGCATCAGCATACTGGATTTGTCACACATTCTTGCATCCTGGGCACATAACCTGATGGATTTTTGGGCAAAGGTGTGAATCAAAATAACGATGCAACGGATCAAAAATCAACATCTAAAAAGATGTATTCTTGAGAGTTTTGAGAGGATACAGGAAGTACAGAGAACAGAGAAGATAAAGTGCAAAACAAAGGAATACAGAGTATAGAAGGCGCAAGTGATGCCAACACAATAGCTTACAAAAAAAAGGTTGGTTGTATGGAATGGGTTAAATTAAACTCAAAATCAAGTTTTCTAACAGCTACTAGGGGTGCCAGTCCCTTCCCCTGCAAACAAAAAGTGTCCAATTTTATGCAGGAAAACTTGCATGTATTTATAAAAATTACTTACTTTGATGTTCAGTAACATTCACCTTCTTGCCAGCAGCCCACAATACCAGCAAGTTTTTGAGTGCTTTGTGGCACTCGTTACACGAGTCAGTTCCCATTTCCGCAAGCAAGCTGCTTATTTCTTTACATGTTTGGGAAGCAGTATTAAATTTTTGCACCGCGGTTTTTGGCTCCACTCTTAGGAGAATCTTTAGTCGGCAATGATCAGACAATGCTGCTCCGTCTTCCACAATTTTCTGTCTCTTCCACATCGGTTTTAATTCGTCACTTTCACAAACAGCTACACCTGCAGTCAAATATAAGGATATAATGAAGCGTTCTGTGTGATACCTTCCCAAACCGGGGTGCTCCATCGGAACACGCAGCAGCAGTCATCTTTGGTGGATTCATACTTTTCTATTTCCTCCCCAATGAGGATATTATCAAGCTCATAGATCAGGAGCTTGGCTGCATATTTGGTCAAAATGCCATTTTTTACTGGGTCGTCCAACGCAGTCGTAATGTATGTTACTTTCATGCACTCCCCAACTTCCCGGTGAAATACATCCTCCTCTTTGTTGAGGATAAGATCCAGAAGACCCTCCACGGCATCAGCAAGAGTGCTGTCACCAAAGGTGTGTATATAGTCAGAACGTGGAATTAGATAATACAGCAATAAGGTAATAAACTCAAGTAATAATTGATAGAAGTTCCAGCAAATACATTACCATTTTGAATTTACCATTATGGTTTTCAACCCGCTTCGTGGTCATATTACCATAATTGAAAGAATTCTTTCTGTCTCGATAAGACCAGGCTATCGGACAATGTAGCCAATTCTCTTCAAAGTGTTGTAAAATTAATGTTGATACACAGCCTTTTAATTTTAACACTGAAGCATTGAACTCTCTGTCATTTTCCGCATATTTCAATGCCTGCAGAATTTCTTTGGCCTCTTTGCATTCTTTAGACGATCTCTTCTCTCCTTAAAAGATCTTTCCTACATGGAAAAAGCAAAGCTGCACATGTGTGCATTTGGGAACACAGCATTGCACGCAGCTATTTCTGAAGGGTCCTTGTCGATTAGGATGGTCTTGATCTTTTCTGCAGTCTCTTCCTTAAGTCTTTAAGCACACTTTGAACAGTATGAAGCTGCTCGTTGGCCAAAAACGCATACCCAGCTGTTCGCTCACATCCAGATCCGTCGGTCACCATCAAAACACACACAGGCATCCTGTTTTTATTTATAGTTGAAGTCAGCAATTTCTCATACAGTGGTAACATTATCCCCAGTGTTGGGTCGTATCTCGATAAAAGTATCTAGATACTGTATCTAGATACTTTTTGGGTATCTATTATCTGGATCTAGATACAGTTTCGGTCGGGTATCTAGTATCTGGATCTAGATAATCTTCTTAGAATCTATTATCTGCAATTCCAGATACCCCTCGTAGATATTCGTGGCCTGAAGTATTTTAAAACTCCCGCGCCGCGGTCATCTCGATCACAGCTGAGAGCTGACGGAACGCTACGCGTACGATGTGGCAACGCCGCTTTTCCCTCGCGTCAGCTCTACCTGCGAGCTGGCTGTCTGCTGGCTGGCGAGGCAGGCACGGCGGCACCGGCCGGCACACAGTTCGACAGGGCTCGGTGCTCGGTTTGTTTTGACGTGCGGTGGGCGGTGCGGGTGCGGCGCAATGTCAACAAGGAAGAGAGGAAATACCGGTGCCGGTGCTGGGGCTAACACTAAGAAGAGTCGCGAGTCAAATCTATCAGAAGAGCTCCAGCATGAAGAGGAAGAGGAGCGAGCGACTCATGATGAGGAGACGGAGACATCTCCGGAGCTCTCGCCCTCAACGTCAACGAGCCAGCCTAAGGTGCAGGTGCCGGCTTTGCTGCGGGGCACTTTTTTAAAAATAACTAAGGGCCCCCTTGGAAATGGTGATATAGAGGCAAAATGCCTTTTCTGCGTCAACAAGTACTACAAAGGAAACGTTTGCTCTACAGGCAATTTTCGGAAGCACATCAAGGTAAGCTCAAGTTCCTTATACCAGACGTGATTGTGAAACGCACCATAATAGAGTTTTCCGTCCGTGCCGTGCTTCGTACGTTGCGTGCGTTCAGTCGCGTAATTATGCGTAACCAAAGTAACCTTTATTTCGTTGTTTGACTACCACTAAATAAAAGGAAAACACTAGGCAAGATGGATATTAATGAACCCGAATCACACTAGTTTTATTAGCAACATCGCTTTAGCAAAGTGCAATGAGAAACGTAAATGTCGCAAGAACGCGATGAACGCGGCGGAATGCTCTCAGCACGGAGTATTTCACGACACTGTTATTTACTGGTATTTACAGAATCGTTTCGTAATTTTCAGAACAAGCATCCGTCCAAGGAGCAGGCAATGCTTGATGAAGTGTCCAGGATGGACAAGGAGAACAGCGGGAGCAAGAAATCAAATCCGGATGCCCCGAGTAACGTTGCAGCCTTCTTCACTGGTGGACGTCGGACAGCGTGCGTAACCCAAGCTCAGGTACGAATCTTACTGTCCACTTAGCTATGCCTAGCTGTTGTGCCGGCCGACTCGCCCGAGGGGAGCAGAGGGGGCGGGAGCGTCTCTGTCGCCGGGAACGCCACCGCCGGCAAGGGGTATTGCCGACGCCGACTTCAGGAACCGGCAATACCCCTCGCGTTTGTGCGGGGGAAATAGTTCTTGTTGGGGGCCGTTTAAATATTACGTCACGCTGTAGGCGGGGAGTTACGATACTTCAAACAATTCCTCGTATGTGATGGGGGCTCACTCCCGTCTACCCCAGTCTGTTCGCTGCGTGGCCGAAAGGGTTAAATTTGGAAACGTGTCATCAAAACGATACACAGGATTTAGCTGGTCAATTCCGTCAAGGATGTATTTGCAATCACAAGCGAAACTACAAAACGAATTGAACAACTAAGCCTTAACTTTAAACATACAATTACAATGCCAAATACACCTTTCCCAGTGCTTGTGCCACCACGTGCGCTCACCTCCTGGACGCGCGCTGTCCAGCACCTCCACTCCCGTTGCTTGCCCGGTGACTTCTCTCTCTCTGTCCCGGGTGCATCCAGCGGGGCCGCGCAGGGCACCCTGATCTACTACCAACACAAACGCTGATGCACCCCGGACTCAATAATTCAACCTTGCTCATGAGTATTGCGTAGCCCAATGGTCTACGGTGGACCCAACACTACAGCATGTGAGAGTACTTAAAATGCGAAGTAGAAACTAATTGGTACGTTACTTTACCATAAAATATGCAAAGGTTGGCAGCAAAAGTAAAGTCTCACTGCCCTCCAGAGGTCCGGCGGGGCGACGCCGGATTAGTGCGTGGCGGAGCCCCGCACTGGCCTGCCGTCCCCTTCACCCGAGCGGCGGGAAGGAGCCAGAATTCAAACCGAGCGCAAAACCGCGCACTCAAAACTGAAAACGCTAAAACGCGCTGTTGGCGAGTTTTATCTCGCCAACAACGCCTATCAATAGGTCAGACAACCAACCACGGTCTTACTACGAGGTCCGAAGGATTCTGGGAGATACCCCGCGCTCGAGCGCCCCGCCTAAGGCCGCCGGAGCGAGGCGGGAGGCGGGTGCCGGCCGACCGGCATACTTTTATAGACGTCTCAGACAAGACTTCGGTGTGAGTTTTTTTTTCTGAGCGCCTTCCTACGCAAGTCCGAGGTCTTCTCTTCAAAAAATGACGAATTTTGACATTTTTTGTTAAAGGCAAATGATGCTGTCACCGGGTTCTTCGTCAACGAGATGCAGCCGGTGTCCAAGGTTGAGTCCCCGAGTTTCAAGAAGCTGGTCCATGTGCTCACCAAGGGTAACACCGTGCCCATTCATGCTCCTTCGAGGAAGACTGTGAATGGTAGCATCACTGAATCATTTGACACAATGATGAGCGATATGAAGAAAGCACTGCAAGCTGCACCGTTTGTCAGCATTACCGCGGATATCTGGAGCAAGCGCAACCGAAGCTACATGGGCATGACCGCCCACACTATTGTTGTTGATACATTAGGCCGGTTGTCATACGGGGTTTCCTGTAAACGCATTAAGTACTCTCATGACTACAAAAATATAGCCACTGTGATTAATAGCGAGATGAAGGACCTAGGTATTGAGAAGCTAGGAGGTTGTCAATTGCACAACTGATAATGCTAGTAATTTTTGTAAAGCGTTCCGCACTTTTGCTCAGGGTGGGGTTGACGCTGATGATGTAAATGACACCGATGTAGAAGATGATGAGGTAGTTTTTAATGACATAGATTTTTCTCAGGCAATTTTGGGGTTGGGAGCGGAAGAGTACGATTTTCTTTCCGATGATTTGATAACACTTCCCCCCAAAAGAGATGTTTTGCTCACACTCTGAACCTTGTGATGACCACCGATTGTGATCCCAGTAAAATGTCTAACAATGTATACAAAAGGCTCTACTCCTCCGCGTTTTCAAAAGTGCAAAAATTTTGGAATCTGGCCGGTAGGAGAACAATGGCATCAGATCATGTAGTTGATGTGGCAGGGGTTAAATTTCCTGTCCCAAATGCCATCCGCTGGAATGCATACCCCGATGCTATTCAAAAGTTGTTGAGCAAAAGGGTTAATTTGGATGCTATTTTTGACTCTGTAAAGTTAAGCAAACTTAAACCTCTAGAATTAGACTTTCTTGATGAATATGTAAAGGTGTCCCGTCCCATCTCAACATCCCTAGACATTCTGCAAGGTGACAAGTACTGTTATTTTGGGATGGCGCTACCCGCCGTCCTTGTGATCAGAAAGGAAATGGACAAAATGCGCAATCTCGTTCATTGCAGTTCCCTGCATGCTGCCATTAAGACAGGGATAGAAGAAAGATTCGAGAACATACTGGATGTGAAAAACGACGCTTCCGTCGAGTACTTTGTCTCTGCTGTGTGCTTACCACAGTTCAAACTGCACTTCATGAACTCGGTGTACACAAAAAATGATATAGAGAAGGCCAAAAACTTATTCCTTGAAGCCTGTGAGAAAGCGTCCGAAGAAATGGAAAACGAGTATGAAGAACTGCCTCTTTTAAACATCCAGAATGCGGCCTCAGACAGCCAGAAAACTGAAATGCCGAGTGGAGTTGCCGACTTTTTTAAAGATCTACAGCAGCACGGTCCTCCTAAAGCTAAGAGTGAAAATGCAGCGAGGCTGGAGGCGCTACGATACCTGGACGACCCCGGCACTTCTTATGAAGTCATCCACAAGTATCCAATAGTGAAAAGAGTTTTTTTAAAATTCAATGTCCCTTCATCTGCTCCTGTCGAACGCCTATTCAGTTACGCGGGGCAGATCCTAGTTCCAAGGCGGGGCTGCCTGGGGGATAAAAATTTTGAGAAGCAGCTGCTTCTCAAAATAAACAAATTTTATTCAGTTTTGTTTTAGTTTAGTTGTTATATATTGTTATATATTGTATTCTACCTGTAATTCTGTAATCTAATGTAATGTTACATTACCAATGTATTTGTATTTTATCTGTATCTGTATTGTTATGGTCTGATGCAATTAAAAAGTAAACATAACCCATTCTGGTCACTGGCATGCAAGCCGCCATCTTCCTAAGGACTCACTCCGACCATACTCTCTCATACTCCTATTCTAAACACTGTAGAGACTTCCCGAGCCGGTTACCAAGGAGGCCTCCTGGCCTCAGTCTGTTGTGAACCTTGCTAGAGTGCACTCGCAATAAATCACGATCCTCAGAACGTCTCCTCCATTCCAATTCCCACACGCACATAACAATTGGTGACAACGGTTTAACCGGCAGCCCAAAGGTTTCTTTGCGAGGGGAAGAAGGATTGAGGTTGCGAACGAAAGGTGAACTGAGGAAAAGGAGTGTAGAATAGGAAATTCACTCGGACTCCGCTAAACGCAAGCCTGTGTTCGCTGTGCGGTCTATGGACAATACGCCTGTGTTCGCTGTGCTGTTTGGTGTGTTAAGGTTAAATTGTTGGAAATAGGCCTGTGCTTGCATTGTGCCCCAACCTAATTTTCTGGAAATAGGCCTGTGCTTGCGCTGTGCCCCAGTCAAATTGTAAAGGCGTCACATTCTAAATAAACCTGTTTGCTGTGCCAGTAGGCCTGTAAGCTGTGTTAGAATTGACGAGTTAAATTCTTAAAGGGTTCAAGGTTTTATTTCACAGCCAATAAATACACTCCCTCACACCCAACACCCTCCTCCACAACAAGCCCAACTCAAATGGCTCAGTGGCAAATGGAGGTCGATCCCCACATTGAGGGAGCACCAGAGGAAGCAGCAGCAGCGCCCTTCCTGGTCAACGTGGTCGACATGGTCGACGCTGGGGTAGGCCCCGATATTGTCATAGGGGCCGGGGGCGTGGCCGAGGTGTCCGAGTCCGTGGCGGACGTCAAGGCCGAGGCCGTGGGATGGCGCGCGGCCAACAGTGGCTCGTGGAGGACGCCAACGACGGCGACAACTCCGACGACAATGACGACGTCGACATGGAGCATGACAATGTCAGCCTCCGGCGGTCGCCATGATGGCCGCCCACGCAGCAGCAGCAGCGGCACGCGCAGCCGCCCAAGAGCAAGCGGCCGCCACACGCGGACACACCGCGGCAATGGCAGCAGGGCAACAGCAGCAGATGCAACTTCTTGCACAAATGCTGGCCCAACAAAACTCACACCCCAGGAACACGACGGCTCCCCAGTACGACGGGTCGACGTGCTATTCCCTCTATCGCGCGCAGTTCAGGGTCATGTCAGGATCCTGGACAGACAACGAAAAGAGGGACAGCCTCCTGAAGGCGTTGAAGGGCACCGCGTTGACGGTCGTCCAAATCTTGGTGCGCCAGGATAAGGAGTTGACCTTTGTCAACCTGGACGACGTTCTGGCCAGGACGTTCATAGTCAGGAAGTCCTTGGCCGAGCGCAGGGTGGAATTCGACGCCCTGCAACAACAAGAGAATCAGACACCCCGCCAATTTGCCATGGAGGTGGAACGGGTCGGCCGAGAGTACATGGCAAATCACCACGAGGAGGACGTACAGGAGTCCCTGGTGACAGCTTTCGCCAAAGGGTTAACACAGACAGTGGATCTGTCAGCGTCCACTACCCTTGATGATGCCTTAAACCACTATAATAGGCATATCCTCCAGCAGCGCCCCACTAAGAGGGCACGGTTGGCAGTGGCGGAGGCGACGGCGGAGACGGTTGTGGCCGAGGCCCCGACCCTGACGGTTGCGACCACTGACCCCCAGTCCAGTGGAACCCAGACCGGCGGCAGGGGCAGCCGTGGCGGTCGCAGAGGAGCCCGCGGAGGCCGTGGAGGCGGACGCGGCGGCTCTGAGGCCGGAGTCACCTGCTTCGGTTGTGGAAAGCAGGGCCACCGCGTGGCCGACTGCCGCAACAAAAGCGGTCAGCAACAACAGGAGCAGCGGTGTCATTACTGCAATCACATCGGGCATTTCCTTACCGATTGTCGATTCAGACTCCGTGACGAGCAGGCTGGAATCTTCCAGAGCGCTCGTGGGTGCGGAAACGCCAACTGGGGCGGCAACCGGGTCGGCCGTGGCAACTCCCACGGCGGGCAGGGGATGTACTTCCCTCCCGAGGCGCTCCAAGCTGCCCTGGCGTACTACCACTTTGCGGGTAACGCCAACAACAACGGCAACAACAGCAGTAACAACGCCGGAGGATCCGGACCTGGTAGAGGTAATGAAATAATTCCCTTCGTCCCAAACAATGGAGGAAACTCGAACACTGGGAATGGCAATTCCAACCAGGGAAACGCCTAAGTATCTTACCCATGGAGGCTGGTAAGGTACACAGTGCATCTGCAGTTTCGCCTCCAGAGTCCGGACCTAAAAGCAGTAAACGGGCAGTTAACACCACTACCCAACGCTGCTTTCACGAAGAAGTCCAGTCCACCCCTGACGCCCTGGAGGCACGCTGTAGCGCCTGTCAGGAAAATGATGCTGCAGCCGATGCCCCCATCATTGAGTGTCAGGTGGTCGGACAAACGACGCGGGCTGTGGTGGACACAGGGGCCACCATCACAGTTTTCAAACACCGTCGGAAGGACTTACCAGTTGCCAAGTTGCGCCTGAAGAGTGCCACTTCGCACAGGACACGTCTGTACGGTCCTGTCTGGACGGGGGAGGCACCCGTACTGTCCACACGGGTTGTTTCTCTCGGTGCGCCACAGGACTCGCCAGCTGGTGAAGAAAAACAGAGCCAGCAACAAACATCAACCAGAGGCTTTAACATTCGACCAGTCCAATTAGGGCTGTTTGTTTCAAACCCAATATCAGAAAATCTGATAACTAAACTGTCTCCCAGTGTAATCGCCCAATCAGGGGTGGTGCCATGCATTAATGCACCTATGACAGTGACTCTCGTTAACATCGGAGACACCTGTCAGTCAATTCCAAAGTGTGCGGTGATAGGAGAAGTATACCTCCTACACCCCTGGAATACTCTGGATTGACCCCCACGAATTTTGACAACAGGGGCTGTGGCTACTTTCCCGAGGGGGAAGAGGAACAGGAAGGACACGTATTCAGCGCCACTACTGAACATGTCGTGAAACCTTTCTGTGGGGTAGAATGGGACCCCAAGCCACGAAAACCACCCTTGCCCCAAAATCAAAACTTACCCCTTGACTTGGAGGACCTGGTCAGTCGCAGCAAGCAGCTTAGTGACGGCCAGAGAGAGGAATTGAGGCAAGTGCTAAGAAAGCACTATGACGTGTTTGCCCCTGACAACAACACCTTTGGTACTTGTCCATGGCTCCAGTTCAGAATTGATACAGGTGACCATCCACCTATCAAAATGAACGCACGTCCAGTTCCACTTCACTATAGACAGGAAGTACGAGAAACTTTCCTGAAATACCTGAAGATGGGAACAATCAGGCCAAGCCAATCAGCCTGGGCCTCACCCATCCTCTGTGTACCCAAAAAGACTAGAGAGGTCCGTGTCTGTGTGGACTACAGGGCTCTCAATGCCATTACGAGGGTCCCTGCAGCTCCCATACCTAGAACACAGGAGTTGCTCCAGCACTTGGGAGGCCGGAAAATGTACCATTCTTTCGACCTGGCCCATGGGTACCACCACCTAACAGTACACCCTGACGATGTGCCGGAAACGGCAGTAATCCTTCCAGGGAACCTGGGTCTGCCAAGCAGACAGTACGAGTACACCAGGCTGGGTTTTGGGCTCTCTGCGGCCCCTGGAGCCTTCCAGCAATGTGCGGACAGGCTTAACACCAGAGCAGAGGAGCCTACCCCAGAAAATGACCTCGGAGATGCAGTAGCCGTTTACATCGATGACGTACGCATTGCCGGAGAGAACTTCCAGGTGATGCTGCAACGGTTAACGGCACTGTTTAATAGGTGCAGAGCCGGAGGTTGGTTACTAAAAGCCAAGAAATGTGATCTGTTCCAACCTGAAGTGTCTTTCCTGGGACACAAGCTGTCGGCCGCTGGTGTCAAGACCGACAGCAAAAAGGTTGACAAATTCACCCATTGGCCCCAACCTCAGAATAAGGCTGAAGTAAGATCATGGATGGGGTTGGTACAATATTATGCCAAATATGTACCACATCTGGCGACTACAGCCACCCCAATCTTCCGACTGCTGAGGAATGAAGTCAGTTTTGAATGGTCAACAGAATGTGACGAAGCATTCCATAAGATCAAACAGCTACTCACCTCTGCACCCATCCTGGGCACCCCAAACCTAGAAAAGGGGCCCTTCACTCTGACCACGGATGCCAGTCTGACCGGACTAGGGGCAGTCCTCTCTCAAGAGCAGGACGGGAAGGACGTCACGATCGCATACTGGTCGAAAATCCTGACCCAAGCCCAACGGAACTACTGTGTGACGCACAGGGAACTGCTGGCCCTGGTGGAAGCAATTAGAGCTTTCCATCTCTACTTGGCTGGAGCTCCGTTCCAAGTTAAGTCCGATCACGCCGCCCTGCAATGGTTAAAGAACTTCAAAAACCCATCGGGCATGCTGGCAAGGTGGTTAGAAAGACTCTCACCTTACAAGTTCCAGGTAGTCTACCAAAAAGGAACCAGTATTGGCCATGCGGACGCTCTGAGTCGGCGTCCAGACAGACCGTGCAATCCAGACTGCAAGAAGTGTTGCACCTTGGAGGCACGAGATGCAGAGGCCAGTAGAATTCGATCTTCCAGTGGATTCCAGCTGTTACACCAGGACGCTTCCATTCTACAAAGCCCCACCAACTGGCCATTGGTCCACGCAGTCAGTCGGGACGGTCAGTTTGGGAGAGGCTTAGCACTCCACTTGGACCAACACTTTGGCCTACAAGCGGAGTTCCGCAGGAAGGAGCGGACATGTCCTGGAATAGTGGCGATTGAAAGGGGTCATAGAACCATAGTCAACGTCATTACAAAGGAAAGGCATTTTCATAAGCCAACAGCCAAAGGAGTCCAAGAAGCCCTCCAAACCCTAAAGGAGTGGCTCCTGGAAAATAAAATCGAAGAGTGGTGTCTACCTGAATTTTCGTGTGGGCTTGATAAAATGGAGCCAGCAACCTTAGTCAAGTTGCTTAACGAAGTTTTCGGAGACACCAACATGACGGTCACCATGTTCCACTTTCACCCGGCAGAAGCACCAGCCAAATGGAAACGCTGTGTCGCAAGATGCAACTCGTGCCAGGTAGAAAACAGAAAAACCATCTCTGCCAGGTCCGAGGAAGTTTTCTTAAACTGGGTGACTATCGTGCCGGAAGGAGTTTCCACTGTCCAAATGGCCAAGGATCAAAGGCTAGATGAGGACATCATGCCAATCCTTGTAGCTGTGGAAGACGGGGAAAGACCCCACTTCCAGGAGATAATAGAGTACAGCAATCACACCAGAACGCTGTGGCATCTATTCAAATCTCTGAAAATGGAGTGTGGACTCCTGTGGAAAAGAATCCATCATAAGACAGGAGACTTGGAAAAGAAAACCTTACGCCTCATCCTTCCCAGGAAACATAGAGAGGCAACGGTTAAAATGTACCATGAACAGTTGGGAGCTACCTACCATTTTAGACATACCAAGTCACTCCTGTACTTACGACGATTCTTCTGGTGGCCTGGAATGAGAGAGGACGTCGCCCAAATCCTTAACGACTGCGAGGATTGCAGGCGCCATAAAGGTCCTCTAAAGGGTAAGACCAGGGTACCCCTGAAGTTGTTCCGAGAAGGTGTTCTTCATGGCAGATGGCACATTGACACAGCCGGACCAATGCCTGTAACAGATTCAGGGTATAAATTTATATTGGTCGCCATCGAAGCATTCTCAGGTTGGCCTGTTGCCCTACCTTTGAAAACTCAAAAGGCTGAGGAAATCGCAGAGCAGCTGATAACACATGTTTTCTCAGTGTTTGGCTCTCCTATCTCTGTCATGACAGATAGGGCTAAGATTTTCGATTCAGACCTTTATAACACCATCTTGGACCTTTACCATGTAAAGAAGCGACGGACGACTGCCAGACACCCTTCTGCAAATGGCAAAGCAGAAAGGTGGGTCCGAACGCTCAAGACACAGCTCAAGCGATTATGTAATACAGCTGGCAATGATTGGGTTAAATGGCTACCTTTCATAACCCAGGCTTACAGAAATTTGCCGAGCTCTGTCCATGGATTTTCACCCTATGAGATCCTGTTTGGTGCCCCAATGAGGACACCTTTGTGCGGAGAAAGGGAGGCTCCACCTTTCCAACCAGACATGGAAGCTTACCCGTATCAGGTCCGTGACATCCTTCGGGAAATTCATGACCAAGTCCGCACAATGAATGGAGCAGCTGCAAGAAAAATGAAAAAGCAGTATGACTTAACTGCCAGTCTGCACCATTCAAACCAGGAGATCAAGTCTACCTTTTTAACGACGCCCGGAAAAAGGGACAGTCTAAGGCGTTACTGAAAATATGGACTGGCCCATATACGGTAACCGCAATTGCTAACGATTGCAACGCCTTAATAAAGGACGACAACACCCAGAAGTCCCAGTTTGTCCACATGGACCGTTTGGCACCATACCCAACAAGTCCAAAAACGGACCATGTCGGCGCCTGGCTGAACTGGGTCGATGTGGAGGTGGTAGAAATCGTTTAAGACCATCTCCCATCAATACTCCCGACGATCGACAAGTGGCTACCCCGCGTCAAGATGGCGCCCAAGCAAGGGGTATAGCCTGGCGGCCGCCATTACCCCGTGCACAAGTGGCACTGTTGAGGGTAGCGCCGTCACCCTGGATTCCTACAACAACAGGGAACAAAAAGAGAAACTGAGACATAGAAAAATGGACTCAGGCAAAGACGAAATGAAAAGGAAACTTCTGCAATCGGCAGAAAAGGCAAAGGCAAAGTGGCAAGCGGATCAACGCCAAAAGGAACGCGATAGGGCTCAGCGACTAAGAAGGCAAATGAGTGAGCAGACTGCAGAGGGAATTGAAGCCCGACAAACTCTTCAATTTGATTTCTTGGATAAACCGATTGATCAAGAAATGGACAAGGAAGAAATTAGTCGTGAGGTCGCCGAAATTGACGACGCCTTAGAATTGATGAGTTTTGTCCAACAGTCAAGACTCACCAACATGTCGTGGGTTGATATGGTGGAAGCAGAACAGCCCTCCAGTAATCTGCCGGATGAGGACATCTTGCAGCTAGAAGTCTCAGAAGCTGATCTGGACCTCGACGGAGCGCCCAAGAAACCACCGCCAGAGGCAGCGACAGTGGCAGTCGAGACAACTGTCACAACAGCCCCAAAGCCACCAGCCAAACTACGGTGCTGGAACTGCGGTGGTAGGGGCCACACGATCGAGGACTGCAAGAGGCCCTCCAAACGGCAGATGGAGGCTGCAGCAACAGCGGCCCAGCAGCGACTCTACCTGAAAACACCCAAGAAAGGTGAGAAGCTGCCGCTAGAACTTCAGGCTGCGAGAGAGGCGGCTGCCTTTCTGCCCGAACCCCGAAGCCGTTCACGTTCCTGGAGGACTACTAGCACCGGTGACTGTTAAGTGCTAATTGCCCCATTGCCTAATGCCATGATTTTTCCTTATAAGGTTAAGAGTGAAAATTAATAAAAGCCTTAACCACAAACCTGTGTTACTGTTGATACCTGAAATCCTCTTTTGAAATATTGAACACTGAACCAATTGACCTGTCAGACGGCTGTGCCAGGTTTCCGATAACCTAAATGCTGATACCTAAAACAAAACAAATGGTCACACACAATACCTTTTTCGAGGGAAGGAAGAGAGACGATTGTTATTTAAATGAACTTGACTGTTTATGGAAAAAGGAAAGCAATCGATAAAGGAGAAATATTACTCACCACTTTTGATACACTAACACTCCGCGTACCGATGCTAACATAGCCGACCAATCGGAAAAGCTGAACGACCACTGGAGTCAGAACAACTCAGACTGATCAAGTCAAAATAAATACTGGAGACGGCCTCGGTGCTTCAAGAGGAAAAGACGTCACTTCGTTCCTCACAACCACCTGTGGCCTGGTTGGTAGGAGTGTCGCGTCGGGTGAGGAATGTAGCCGGTTCAACTCCCAGTCATGGATCAATTATTCCAGTGATGACTGATTTGATAAAATCAGTCGTTTGACTAACATCTGGGAACTCTTCTGCAAAGAAGTTTGAAGCCAGCTCCCAATAGACCACGGACCCCTACTTAGAGCAAAGCTCCCCGCCAACTCCCATTCCAATGCGGAAGGTGGTAACCCTTTTTGCCGTATGGCGCGAAAGACAACTGAATTACGAACTCGAACGCGGATAAGCTGACCGAGTACGAAAGCTAAAGCAAACAACTCTCAACCTAAGAAACGGTTGTCAAGAACAACGGAGGACAACAAATCATAGTCCGCTCACCGTCTAAACCCGAATAGCAAGTTTCAAGTCCAAAACTTTCAAGTCGGCGAAAAGAAAGAAAAGAGAAACCAATTGCCAAGAATGGATCCCGAAAATGAATGGGGACTTCCCCTCAATGACAGTGAGTTTTAAAACATGGCACGACCATCGTAAATACCCCCCTACTAGGTTTACTAGTGTCCTCCACCCCTTGTACTCCCTATGCAGTCATCGTACGAGTGGACGTGACCGAAGTGAAGGCCGGAGATGGCGGTCCTCCTCCGGAGAGACGGTCACTGTACGTGGTCTCGTGTTGGGAGCAAGGAGCCGTCAGACCACAACGCTATGCGTTGGTGGTAAAGAACAAACAGAGGCCGAAGTTTTATACATGGCTCTTCACAGTTATGCCGGATTGTAAGGAAGATCCCCCGGAGACTAATGGCCCCACCTGCCAGACTACATACTGGGCCGATTGAGAAGGAGTGATATAAAAAAAAAATAAAAAAAAAAATATATTGTTCGTGTTGTTTAAAACTAATAACGACTTTCATTTTGAGAATGAACCTGCGACAGCAGACTCGAAGAGAATACAATCAAGTGCAAAATCTTACCAACGTCCCGGTTCCCACTTCCAAACACTTCCCTTTTAGAAAACTTTAGCAACTACGCAGAGGTCCGTACTACTGACTACTGGGATGATGGTGTCCCAGAGTCCAACTACTGCAGTCCACAAGCAGTTGAGCGGTTTTCAAAGTTAAGTTAAATGAAAACTGGTGCTAGGGATCCTTAGCAGTAAGAGATTAGTAGTGATGCCATTAGGTAGGCTTAGATTAAAATTTGGACTAGGGTGGCATCGAGGCATTCCCTATAATAGTTAGAGGGATGAGGACAAGCCACCCCAAGGGTTGGGTAGGCGCTGGTAAAAGTAAATGCTGTGGGAGATGTGTGTTGTGTTTCAGGTGAAATCATCTCCATTCCAGGAATACTAACCCTTTTCTTAGTTGATCCTACCCCTCACGTCTCGACAGAGTATCCGAAAGGCTACACCCACACTGTGGTGGAAGTGGGCCCGAAGAGAAAATGTTGTTGACAATACGCTGAAGTATTGAGGTGTAGAATAGTACTGGATTCCCTGTCAAGGGTTGGACGCCTTAGACAAGCCGTTGTAGGTGGGAGTCTGGTACTTAGGGTTTTCACAGGTCTACACTTCTAGAACTTCCAGAACTTCAAAGAAAATGCAGTACAAAAGTCAATTATTGTAAGTCCGGGAAGTTTACTTTTCTTTTTAGGAGGGAGTGATGTTATGGTCTGATGCAATTAAAAAGTAAACATAACCCATTCTGGTCACTGGCATGCAAGCCGCCATCTTCCTAAGGACTCACTCCGACCATACTCTCTCATACTCTTATTCTAAACACTGTAGAGACTTCCCGAGCCGGTTACCAAGGAGGCCTCCTGGCCTCAGTCTGTTGTGAACCTTGCTAGAGTGCACTCGCAATAAATCACGATCCTCAGAACGTCTCCTCCATTAATTTTTGTATTTTAAATGACCTAAGTTAAGTTTAAGTCAAGTCAACACTAGAAATAAAATTATTTGTACCTGCAATTAGTCTCTTTCAAAAAATTGTATTTCACATCCCACATTCCTGTAACTGCGAGCAGACCTTTACTGAAAACTTTATACATATATTTAGAAAAAAGTATCTATACAAGTATCTGAGATACTTTTGCAGTATCTTTTATCTATATCTAGATACAATTTGGAAACAGTATCTTGTATCTGGATCTAGATAAGTTTCACACCAGTATCTAGTATCTGGATCTAGATACGCAAAAAGAGTATCTGACCCAACACTGATTATCCCATAGTGCGATTGCCAATTCCAATCTGAAACTGAATGTCATCTGTATTTGTTTTTCTTTCCTTGGTTTTGTTCTTCGTTGTGTTTTTCCCTGTTTCCTGTCTATCACTCTTGTATATATCTCAGTAAAGTAAATATCGTGAAGTATCCCAAATTAAGTATCCGAGTTAATCCATGATTC
Source organism: Odontothrips loti (assembly GCA_038380765.1). Lineage (NCBI taxonomy): Eukaryota > Metazoa > Arthropoda > Insecta > Thysanoptera > Thripidae > Odontothrips > Odontothrips loti. The sequence continues at coordinate 1,647,770 of CM076255.1, forward strand.
CCTGGCTTCCCAAACGCACTACCTTACAAATAACAACATTTATCTTGTAAGTGTGATCCAGGATAAGAATTTTCCAGAACTTTAACACATTCTGCTTCATTGAAGACGTCTGTTTCAGAAGATACTTCATGTCCTCCTTGTCGTCTCGAGACATAGATATGTCAGCCCCTGGATCCTCTTCAAAGATAGTCTGCAGAGCAGCAAGCAGGCGTTCTTCTTCGGAGGCACCACCATGTTTCTGTTTTTGCCACTGGGCTCTAAGAAATGAGATGATCAAAGAGTCAGTCGTGATGCACAGAAAGGAAAACACATTGCCTTCAAAACTACTTACCGGTAATTAGCGAGATCCCTCGGGGTGATTTTACCATCTGAACAGTGCCTCAGAAGATTCCTTACTATGGAGGGCTTTACACCTCCAGAAGCTTGGCCTGATCCACAGGAACTTGGTTTAGCTTTCGCTTTTCAGGATACAGCTCGCAATACTTTGCTGCTCGTTCGTGGTTGTGGTCCTCGACTAAAGCCACTAAGCGCCAATAAAAACTGCGCTGAAAGTATGCGTCGCACGCACACGACAAGCACGTCGTTGTGAAGAGCCAACCTTTTCCCACGCCATCAGACCAGTCTAAAGTTAGAGATTCGTTAACAACTGTTCAATTTGGGCGTTTGAAAAGACCCCGTTTTTAAAATTTTGAAAATAGACACTTTGCGAAATAAGTTGGTAGTTTGATTCACATTACAGGTTAGATCACCACAGCCCCTAGACATTTGATTCTACGTTCTTTTCTGTCCGTCAAATAGTTTCGGTGCTATTTTTGATGCGAGATTGGTCTGTTTTGAACCCATGGCGTCCTTTGAATCTCCCGGGCTTCAGAAAACCTGCTGTACGGTGGCGCTGGTGGAGTGTGTAGGATCTACAACTAGATGGGCCGGGGAAGGTTGGGAGCACGACAACTGTGTACACAAAGCCAACAAGGACAAAGAAAGCAATGTAATGCGCCGCCCTGCCGGACCCTTTCGGCCTGGGTGGACGGAGCCCGGCCCGGATCTGCCTCATCGCTGCTCGTTTGGCCCGGCTGAGACCATCTCCTGGCCTGCTGCGGCCGTCTAAAGCCCGTTGTAGTTGGTAGAGAAACATGTTTCAAAAGACGAATCCACGTGAAACTTATGCGTTAGGGAGTTTAGCGCTGTGCGTTCGGTCACCAGAAATAAATTTTAAAGGTAGCATATTTGGGACTCGGCTTGAAGAAAGAGTCCCGTTACGGTCGCGGACTGTTGACAATGCATCAATGGGGATCCGTATAATTACTTTACGGAGTTGATATTCGCCCCACGAAATTCGTTGGCTCAGTGGCGTCAAGCAGGGGGTTTTGCCGTAGCGGCTGCTACAGCTCTGATACATTGTTGTCCAGAAGCAAGGAGACCGCCGGCTCGGCTCCGCCTAGGGGGCGTCCATAAGGGATGTCCGGGTATTTTCAGGCAATTTTAACCCCCTTCTTCTCACGTCCACCCATGTCCGCTTTGTAGGACCCTCCCTAAAACCCGGACATCCTTTATGGACGACACCTATGCACTCGGCTGGCCTCGCCTTTTAGTCCAAGAAAGATAGTAAAAAATCGCCCCAAACCTCAAAAAAATTAGTTCCTAACTTCTGAAGCTTCTTTCCGGTTCAGAAAACATTGCTCTATAACATACTAAAAATCCCCAAAAATCCCCTCATTGGCATTTTTGTAATGTGCTTTTATAGTTTGTCTAATTTTTAAGGTAATTAGTGAAAAGTGACTTTTCGTTTTGCCATACTCAGATCAGTTTTTTAACACCAAATATTGTTCGTTTGGGTACAGCGAACATAACAATCATCAAAAACCACCTGCATGCGACAAACTTTTGCGGTAAAACCACGTAAATCGCGCATATTTCATCTAAAAAACCACTTATTGCAGCATTCTCGCGTTTTTTTGCCTCACTGCCGTGTTTCTGTGTGCCGATGTGTCTTCAGGTGTCGTCTTACGTGACTATGAGTGACTCTCTCTCACCGGAATAACTTAGCAAGTCCAAATACCGGATCAAAACCACGAAAGTGGCTTCTAAAGCTGCATAGACGGCTTAATTTGGCTCTATAGATGGTTGCAGCTGGATGTTGTGTACGTTCAGTGTGTGTGTTGTGGGTACGTGTGTATGTGTATGTAAATGTGTTTGTGCGTGTGTGTACGTGTACATGTGTTTGTGTGTGTGTGTGTGTGCGCGCGCGGGCGCCCGTGTTGAGGGGTGCACACCCGTGCTATGCTCCGATGTGCACATACGCGGACATGTACGTGTGTGTGAGTGCGCGTGAGTGTTCAAACGTATATGTTGGTGCGTGTGTGTGTGTGTGGTGCCGGTGCGAGTGTATGTGCGTGTAAGAGAAAGAGCGAGAGAGAGAGTCACACAGAAACAGAAATGTAGCACTATTGGTTGTTTTCTTCCATTTCAACGATCTCGCGTTTTTAAATTTCGCGGGCGCATCGCCTTATGCCGCGACCAACTTCGTTTCTGTCCGACGCAGATGTCGATGATCCTGCAAGCGTGCTTTGAAGGTAACAGTCATACTCATCCGTCGGTAAAAATAAAAAAAATAAAAATATGGCCTCACCTGTCTGACGCTATTTTCCTGTTTCAGATATGACAAACTGTTTCAAGCAGTTACATTTTGGTTATATGATATATTGATTATTGCGTAGGGTGCACTCCGCTATGTTTTTAACAAATGCATTCATGTATTGTACCAAATATTTATTTATTTATTTATACATATTATTAACAATGTCAAAACAATGTGAGAAATTATATTTGCATTATAATGTATTTTGTTTTTGATTTTTTCTGATCCAATGTAGATGCAATTACCAATCGTCTCATGATTACTGAGTAATTCACACTTTCTTCGAATTCCTTAAAACAGCGAAGCTGCTTAATGTCATCAAATCCGAAGACGCTGATTTACGCTCTCCGAAACACACACACACACACGCACCAACATATACGTTTGAACACTCACGCGCACTCACACACATGTACATGTGTGCGTATGTGTACATCGGAGCATAGCACGGGTGTGCACCCATCAACACGGGCGCCCGCCCGCCCGCGCGCGCTCATACACACACACACACACACACACACACACACACGCACACACAAACTCATGTACACGTACACACACACACATTTACATGCACATGCACACGTACCCACACCACACACACTGACCGCACACAACATCCAGCTGCAACCATCTATAGAGCCAAATTAAGCCGTTTACGCAGCTTTACAAGCCACTTACGTGGTTTTGATCTAGTATTTGGACTTGCTAACTTATTCCGGTGAGTGAGAGTCACTCATAGTCACGTAAGACGACAGTTGAAGACACATCGGCACACAGAAACACGGCAGTGAGGCAAAAAAACGCAAGAATGCTGCAATAAGTGGTTTTTAGATGAAATATGCGCGATTTACGTGGTTTTACCGCAAAAATTTGTCGCATGTAGGTGGTTTTTGATGATTTTTATGTTCGCTGTACCCAAACGCACAAAACTTGGTGTTAAAAAACTATCTGAGTATGGCAAAACGAAAAGTAACTTTTCACTAATTACCTTAAAAATTAGACAAACTATAAAAGCACATTACAAAAATGCCAATGAGGGGATTTTTGGGGATTTTTAGTATGTCGTAGAGCAATGTTTTCTGAACCGGAAACAATCTTCAGAAGTTAGGAATTAATTTTTTTGACCCCTCAGACTATCTTTCTTGGACTATTTGCTCGCTTCGCCAAGGGCCTCTGCTCGACGCGGCCTCGGAAACCGAAACCGAAAATGGACTTTCCGGTGAACTTGCCTCAGGAAGATGTGCTTTCCTTGCAAATATCTTCGGCTCTCCCTTATGATGCAAACAAACCAACTATAAACGCAGCAAAAGTAAGTCCTGCTGGCGATTTTTGGTCGATTTAGGGGATTTGACGAGATTGGTCACAATTTGCAGCTTGGCCGTGCAGCGCTCAACAGCTGACGAGCGAGGCGGGAAATCCTCTTACTCTTACGCATGATTGGCGAGGAAAGAGGCGGGAAACCCCGCGGCACCAGCATTAATGAATAGACGGGGGGGGGGGGGGGGGGGTACCAGGACCAGGAGGGCCAGGGCGCGGGGCGCACCGCCATCACCACTGCGTCGAAGCGGGGGTCGCTGTCCGACTGGCTCAAATCGGCGCCCAAGAGACTGGGACGAAATCAGTACTGAATCATAGGTCTGTATGGGGATATGAAATTTGACTTCGTGATTGCGTGAACGCGATTAGGCGGCCGAGACAGCGAACCGGCCCGGCCCTCTCCCCACGCGACTCCCCCGCGGCCTGGTTCGCGGCGCATCCCGTCCCCGTGCCACCCCCGCCGGCGGCACTCTGCGGGCACCTCGGCCTGATGCTGAGGTGGCTCTCCTCCGGAATACGCTATTCTGGGATCCCTGGAAATGGACTCCTAGGGATTCCCTAAGAAACGCGCCGATTTCCTAGGGACTTCCTAGGAACGTAGACCGAGGGACTCCCTAGGTTTGGGTCAAGTTGTCTCGGTTTTGACAAAATACCCTAGGATTCCTAGGCGATGTTTTTACCGTGCAAGGTGCGAGGTGCACTGTTTGTAGTTTGTAACAAAGGCCTACGGGCTCACCACGGCGACCTGGTGAAGCACGTCACGAAAGCCATACACAAAGCAAACATGGAGCTCTATCAAAGAAAACAGCAGCGCATCGCCAACATGGGTATGCATATGCTCGAGCAAACGCATGGCTTTACATTGCGCCTCCTTCCTGGCTTAAGATCGCTTTACTAATTTAGGCGTTGTTCATGTCGTCGGAGAGGACGAGAAAGAAATGGTTAATCCGCTTGGCAATTTACGTTGCAGTACATTCGGCAACCCGAAGTATCGACCACTTGACCGAGCTGCTTAAAATATTAGGGAAAGGGTTGGACCGTGAGCACATCCGGCTGCTCAGGACCAAATGCTCAAAGATCCTTGTGAATGTCAGCCATGCTCACACAGATGGTCCGAGATGTGGCAGACGGCGCCTTTTCCCTTGTCATCGACGAATCCACCGATATATCCACCGCTAAATATATGGCTGTAATGATCAAATATTACAGCAAAACGAACAAGATGAAAACAGAATTTTTATCATCGAGGTATACAGGGGAACAGCGCAATCCCTGTGGGTTTCAGCGCATCGATGCGCTGAAAATTTTTGAGGAGACTATAGTGCTCAGTCACAAGAACTGCACCAGAATGGTAACGGGCTGGGCAAGCGCTTTGTATGGGGGAAATAATTCCGTTTACACGCTCATAAGAGCGGAGGCAAGTTAATTTAATATATAGATTTAATTACTAATTCAGTAATAGATCCACAATCAGTCATTGAATTCCGGGTGAAAGGGCCTTCAGTTAAGAGTTTACACTGTACATGTTAAACTGTTGGCCGCTGACTACCTCTTTTTCTGTGTCGTATATGTGTAATAAAGAAGGCGTTCGAGTGTGTAGTGTTGTCTGTGGTCGGAGGTGGAAAATAAAGTTAGTGCAGAGTTCACTTTTAACGGTAGAAGCCACTTTAATCGTATGTGCAGTGTGAAATTCCAGTTTTACTCGACGCTATATGTGCTTTCAAAAAGAAGTGGCTACTGCAAAGTCATTCTTAGTCGTAAATACAGTTTTATTTGAGTTTTAACTACGCTTTTAAAAAGTAGCATTGACTGTAAAGCTACGTATACTGTAAACTGCGATTTGAACTGGCTGTTATCAACACTTTCGAAGCTCTTTTTAGAGCATAGTTTTAAACTACACTAAAACTACAGTTTTGCCTCCAGTTACCACCACGGTGCTAAAAAGCATATCGGAGACCGGCGGCGGCCCTCCTGCAATGGCTGTTTAGCCGTGTGGTCTAATGCGTACAGTTCCAAGTTCCAGGTCCCGGGTTCAAATCCCAGTGGTGTCAGTGCACATTTCCTACTTTCCTCGGGTTCCAGTAGTGCGAGGGTCCTAAGGCAGCAAGAAGGAGTGGGGAGGAAAGAGAAAAGAGGAAAGGGGGTAACGAGGGGGGGGGGGGAAGTTTTCATTTTTCGAACTTTGGGGAAGCGTAGTTTGTCTCCAGTAAAACTACATACGTATCAATAGTTCAAGTACACTTTTTCTACCAAAGAATGAACTGGCGCAAAACTGACCGGAAAACTGACTCAAAAACTGACAGGTGAAACTATAGTTGTCCCAAAAATCTAGTACTTTTACTTCAGCTTAACTACAGTTTCAAGCATTTGGAAACGAGATTCGTTGATAGAATAACTTGATTTCGAAATGGAGAAAAAATCCAGTTATCAGTTATAAATTGAACTGAAGATATCCTTTCACCCGGGCTTTCAGGTCCCGAATTTGCAACTTATTAAGTGCGGGTGCCACATGCCACACTGTCCACACTGCGGCCGCAAAAGCTGCCGCGGAGATGCCGGCTGATCTGGAGTCTTTGGTGCGGGAGTCCAGGTCCAGGAACTGGCTGAGGAAGAGTCCGTTGAAGCGACTTCCAGCACAGGGATCTGTACACGGCCATCAACATCTGGTCCAGCTGGTGGCCACCAGGTGGCTGGCGTGGCCCCCAGCCATCGCCGTCATCATCAATCAGTGCCTGGAACTGAAAACCCACTTCAGCAACCACGTCCGATCGCGGAAGCCATCCGACAAGTGTACCATCGGCAGAAGATTAAATGATTTGTACCAACAGAATGGAAATCGCTGCCTGGTTCTGAAGTTCCTGGAGCCGATCACCGACGAGCTCAACAAAATTAATCTCCGGTTCCAAGCCACTGACGCTGAGGTAAGCCCCCCCCCCTACTGATTATTATTGTTATACCTGACTATTTTCCATCCTAGATACCAGCATTAATCGGAGATCTCCATGAACTCACGCTGGCGATGGCCCGCAAGTTCATGAAACCTGAACAGGTGCCGAGGCCCTAACTAACCAGCAGGTTGAGCGCCTTACTAGGCTGGTTGCCGACCCTGTCAACCTCAAGCGTGGACTATGGAGCCAAGGTTAAAATTTTACTAGGTCAAGTGAATTTAGATCCTGTCACCTTGGTCAACAACCAACAAAGGTGTGTCTATAAAACACACATAAACATACACCCCACTGCAAATATTTTTCGTCATATGACGAGAAAAGCTGTGACGATTCACTGATCACCTGAATATGTCGTCACTTCACGTATTCGTAGTATTCGTAGGGTTCATAATTCGTCACATTTAACCAAACTTCAAGAAGACATACTTTTCTAGCGGTTTTAGCGAAAACAAAATCGGTGACGAGTTATTCGCCACTTGGTCTGTCACGACTTATTCGTTTTTCAAATTTAGCCAGAAGATTGTCGTAAAGTGACAATAAATTAGTGCCGTCAACAAAATTAGCACCGCACTTTATCAGAGCCTGACCTTCGTTCCAAGTGGACCCAGTGCGTTCAAATTTTGAGGAGGCATGTCTCAAGGGTCCTTCTCGAAGTCCCCAAAACCGCAACTTTCTTGATTAATTCTGAAGGGGTTGAACCACGCCCGTTGTCGAAAATCGCCGTAAAGGGCGGTTTTTTTCTGATAGGGGTAGGAAGGCGCGGAAGCCGATTTTGTAAGTTTCCAACCTTTAAGAAAAAGATGTCAGACTGAGAAATCGATATCTCAACGACTTCAACCCCTAAAACGCTACGGTGTGTACCCCTGAAAGCCATTTGTGCACTGAATTTTAAAAATCGATTTTTTTGACCAGAAATGGTTTGATGCTGAGCACAGGCGGCAGAATCATCAAAAAAATGCGACGCGCCATCGTTTCCAGGCGTTTTTGGAACTGAAAGGTTCTTTGTTTGAGTCACTTTTTAACAATGGCTTGTAGGGGTACATGCCGTAGCGTTTTGAGGGTTGAAGTCGTGGAGATATCGATTTCTCAGTCGACATCTTTTTCTTTAAGGTTGGAACCTTACAAAATTGGCTTCCGCGCCTTCCTACCCCTATCAGGAGAAACCACCCTTCACGGCGATTTTCGACAATGGGGGCGGTTAAACCCCTTAGAATTAATCAACAAAGTTGCGGTTTTGGGGACTTCGAGAAGGACCCTTGAGGCATGCCTTCTCAAAATTTGAACGCACTGGGTCCACTTGGAACGAAATGACAGGCTCTGAAAAAGTGCGGCGCTAATTTTGTTGACGTGTGTATAAATTATTCGAAAAATTTAAAATAAGCTGATCTTTATATTTTCTCTGTTTTGTTCCCCATGCAGATGTATCCACTACCTTATCACACTTGTGACAGGCTTGCTCCAGCTCCTGCCTGAGCAATCGGATAGGCTGGTTGCTCTCATGTTCCTGGCTCCCTCGGAGGCCTTGCGCAACCATGACCGGGTCAGCTTCATGGACCTTCCCCTGTTTCTTGCTGGTATGTAAATGTGTCAATTTTTAGCAGATGATATCATCACCCACAGTCTTATAAGAAACAATAATACAAATATAATGTATCAGCATGCCGAAGTAGGCGAGCACGCAGAAGTATATTGTACCGCACGGGGGGCCGCCGCGTTCCGCCTCGCCGTCGCTGTCCGTTGCCCATCGCGCATTGTTGCGGTCATGGGCCATACGCCCCAGCTGTAACCTAGGGAGCGGAGGAAAGGAGAGGGGCTGGGCCTGGGCTAGTTGCACTTGGGCTCTAGGTTTTTTTGGTGCGCCGTGCGCTGCGTTGTCGTGTCGCTCAGTTGTTCGTTGTGTCCAGTTTTGTGTGTGTCCAGTGGTGCGTGCGTGATGGCACCACAAAAATTAACAGCAGAGCAGCGGGAGAGAAAACGGGAAAGGGAACGGGAACGCACTTTATTTTCATAACTTCCTAAATAAACCCTTAGGAAACTGTAAGACATTTAGAGTTGGTATCATCTGCTTCCCATTCAAATGGGGATTTAATTATTTTTTTTAATTACCTAACAGTAACAAGTGTCGTGACTGTCGTTTTCTGTCCTACCTTTCTGGACCCCGAGACCGACTTGGACAAGCTTAAAAAGGAATGGGACAGGCTTGCTTTTAAAGGACTGGAGGCAGTACTTTGTGGGGAAAGTACCCACAAGTTCAGTGGATTTTTGGACAGGGGTAGTGGACTACGACGGGATTAACGAGGAAAAAAAGTTTAGCACCACAGCGAGCTTTGCACTCCGCGCGCTGACCCTGTCGATTTCAAACGCAGTCGTTGAAAGGGCGTACAGCATCATGAACGCCATTAAAGTGAAAGCCAGCAGAAATAAGATCAATTTTAAACTGCTCCGGGCACTTATTAGAATAAGGATGCCATGGTTGCCAGGGGTTGATGCCGGGGCTTCGAGCCGACAGCGGAGATGGCAAATCTCTTCAATACTTCTATTTACACTACTGATGATAGGCCGCGCCAGCAGGAAGGGGAAAGGGAGGAAATACTAGAGGACGAGGGGTGGAAGGAATTGACGCTGTGGGCTGTGGGTGATGAGGAGGGGAAGGGGTTGGTAGAGCCGAACCTGGCAACCCTGCTGTGTGACCCTACCGAATGGTTGTGACATATCGTCAGCGAGAGCTAACCCCCCAAATTTTTGACTCTGCTGCGTTTCCTCTCATACTGGATCCGCGATCCGCTTTTGTGATTCTTCATAACTTTTTACTTCCGTTTCGGCTCTTCTCCGGGATACGCTATTGTCGTCATCTTCAATGCCGAAAACGACCCCAGGTACTGAGTCGGATTACACTCCGTGATTTTCGTAAAGTTGCTGCTTCTCTGGCTATTTCAACCTATGTAGGTGCTATTTTTCGGCATGAAGTCGAAGTACAACTTTAAGTATGCAGTTATTTCCAATTTGTTTTTAAAAATTTCTATAATTTTGTACACATGAATATGCGAGTGATTCGCCCCTCGATTCAAGCTCATAGTACTTTCAGTTTGCTATGATCTGAGCTGTGCCTTTCCTCAGACACGGAAACCTTTCTTGAGATTATGGTTTTCCCTCGTAAACAGTCTGAAATACAATTTCAATAAAATCTGGGTCGTTTCCTTACATCAGCTGCTCTATTTAATTGTACTCCTTTGTACGCCTTTTCATACTGTTTTAGTACAGGCATGTGTACTATTTGTCATGAAATTAATTCCACCCAGTGTTAAGTTGCCCTAAAAGCATTTATCCTGTTATAGTAATGTCATTTACCTCATGTTTTTCCACCTTGCTTTGATGTATTCTGAAAGGACTCATGAGTTCAGTGTGACATTCTATGGTTTGAATTTTAACTGTGTAGATATTGTTCAAGTGGTTGGTCGATACTGAGCCAAGGACCTGCTTGTTAATTGTTATGACCTATGACCTCGAAACAAAGAAAATTTTGTATTGTTTGAATACTACTGCAATTATTATACTGTTCTTTCTTTATCTAATGCAACTAATGCACTAATGCACTGAGGCGGGGCCAACTGTACTGTCAGCCTCAGCCTTTATGAACTTTTTAACAATCACATTATCACGGACATTATCAATATATGATAGAATAAAAAAATAGGAAACCTTGTGGAGAACCCAAATGACTTCCATTGAGCACATAGTATCGACAAAATGTTTTTCCCAAAATTGTTAGTCATCAAACTCTAGATTATTAGCAGGCTCAACAGCAAACATTTTATTTGTCATGCACTTTAATATAAAAGCACTGGCTTGTAATTTCAACACAAGATACATCCACAGTTTGGAACCCTCACAAACTGTATCAAACCTATTCAAAGTCTGCCTTCATGTCTAAATTTAACGCAATAATGAATTGTTTTCTTGGCTCTAGTGTATGACTGTGCCATTAGCAGGCTTTTCTTGTAAAACACTTTCTTGCATGAATGGAAAAAGCCAATGGGCACATCTATTTGTGAAAAGACATGTCTCTCATAACCAGGCACATTATTCATGAATTTTAATTTGAGAGCAGCTGACGCACACACTGAAATCAGAAGTAAGATTTTTTTTGTCGTTTGGACAGCCTCTCACAGAATTCTAGCACGGGTCCAACTGCTCTCAAATCTCTGTCTTTGAATACTGACATACCAATGTACAAAGAGGCTGCTGTACAAACCTGCAAATCTGCATTTTGTGTACCGTGCACATACTTTTTTAAAACCACATTCATCGTATGGATCAAGGAATTTCACACAAATGCTCCCGGGTGAAGCAGCTGATCATCATAGCAACTCCTATTTTCAATTCCATAGAGATCTTCAAACCCTCCTGTACTCTGTACTATGTTAGAAGTAAGGTTTTTTCTTGTGGTAGTAGTTCATTATTTTTTTTGTATCTTTATACTTATGTGGAGCAACACATTGTATTAGTACTAGCTGACAATTTGTTAACTGTGCATTCATTTCTTGTGAACTTATTTTTGTTTGTGGGTAGGTAAGTTGTAGTTTAAAATGTCCCGTCCATTTGAAGTAGCAAACAAATCACGTTGTTCAACGTTCAACGGTTGGTAGCATAGCGCGTGTCACTTGTTTCCTGGATGGTTATGTTTTTGTCCATTTAAAAGAATTACCGTTGTTCGCTCCTACTTCACTAATTCTCACTTTAGACAACAATAACAATCTGTCGTTCGGGAAGACGGTGTGTTGGATTATTTAAAATTGAGGAACGTGGCCAACGCATCCTTGATTCTTTTGATTTTGTCAATCGATTCGCTCTTGAAGGCACGGTGTCAAAATCGATTCGCTCCCGAAGGCACGAGTTGTTGTAACATTCTCATACTTCTACAAGGCAGTGCCTACCAGTTCTTTTGTTTGATCTCTTCTCTACCTTCAAGCCTGTGAATAAAAAAGAGGATTCAAGATGGCTTCCTACCACGAGTTTGATTCCCTCCTACCTACAAGAATCATTTTAAAAGAATACTAGAACTTCTATCCACTAACTACTTCTGGAACTTAATTCTACAACACGACATAGACAGAGCGCGGCACTGTAAGGGAAGCAGGTTATGATTGGTTTGGCTTCGAGTGCCTTGTTGCGTAGACTAGGGCCCGGTCCAAAGGCAAAGATGCAGAAACCCGGGGGATCGGCCACGGTTCCTACTGGATGGCTGGATTATTATGCGTTGATAGGATTCGAAAAGATGAAGGAGGACCACAATTTTGCCGTGAGGAGATACTCCGTAGTATCGACGAGGGCAATCCTAGAAAAGGACTTTACCATTGGTTCAGTGGTGAATGTCCTGTTAGAAAGGAAGCCCTACTTAGGCCAGGTTATTCGTGTGGCAGGTAAGATAAAAATGGCTGTTAGTTTATGAAGCCCTCTGTTCCAATGCCAGGTGCTAGCAATCCATTCTTGTTGTGTTCTGTGTCTTGCTAACCCTGTATTCTTTGGTACAGCTGACAAAGTATTTCTCGAGTCATTGGACATGGCCAAGACTACTGGTTCGGTGGTACAGACAGCAAAGCAGAAGAAAATTTCAAGAGTAAAAGAAAAATTCAAAGTTAACCACCTGCTGAAAGAGAAAGAAAAATTCAACAGTAAACTGCGTGCCACGGTGTTGAGAGAAATAGGAAAATTCGTGCAGCAGATTGATCCTATTGATGTAGTTAAAAAGTCAAGGCCTGAAGTTGTCACTGTTCCCAGATGTATGGTTCATACATATTTTTCTACTTTTTGTTATTGTTTGTGAACTTTTCTTAACTTAGGGGCTGTCCCTACAGGCCCTGCTTCTCCCTCGCCCAGTTTTGCAAGCAATGGAATCTGTGGAAGCTTGGATGTTTCGGAAAACTCTTCTCCAGCTCCCAGAAGAGCATCTGGTGGGGAAGCAACAGGTTGCAATTGACTTATAACTGTGAGGTCCAGTTCATTACATTCCTTTTGTATTATTAACAGATGATTCACTTTATGACCCAGCTACTGCCAACATGCACTCCATGCTGGTAACTGCAGAAGAGAGAGAGCTAATTTTAGCTCTGCGCAGTCCCAATGTCCTGCCTGGTGAGTTCTCATTGCTTTAAGGACTACTTTCTGGAAATGTATATGGTAAGTAATTTTTTGCAATTCTAACCATGGACGGAACACTCAACCAGAATTCTCTAATAATTTAAATTTCCTTTACTTAAAAAAAAGAATTACCTTTTTAAGGGCTATTGTCATAATTTTTTTGAGGTGACATGGCAAGAAACATATTTGAAGAACCTGAACGTGTCTCTGTAGGAGCCTCTGTGTATTCAATTCTTTCGTATATATTTTCTTTTCTTTACAGTGAATGAAAGTGCCATCGCAAGTGTTGGAACATTGCAGTGCTTTATGCCACTGCTATTAAAGGTGATGTCCAAGCCTAGCAGTTGCAATGACATTGCTAAACAGAAGGTAAGTCTGATGATTTTTTTATTTCTTTTTCTATTTCTATTTATGCTGTTGAAGTTAACATACATTTGAGTGGCCTATTTTATCATGCTATCCTGTTCAATTCCAGGAGGAGTCAGCATTGGAGAAAAGACTTCAGAAAATATACGACTCCTGTGACCAAAGCCAGGTATGTTTCTCTTCATTGTAAACCGTGGATTATTATTTTTCCTTTGTGGCTTATATATGTTTCTCTTTTAGGTAGAACTAGTTAATGGTTCAGGGGTGTATATCAACAAGGTAGACAAAGATTTACTGACTTCAAAGTACAAAAAAGATCCATGTGACTTGGGAAGACGGCTTCTCAAGAACATGTTGGGAGAAGAATTGTTGGCTGGGATGTCGGTTGGAGGTACTAAGGACAACCCAGCCATCCCTGGAAAAGTGTACAATACTGTGTTAGGTAAGATTTAAATAATGTCCCAAACAGCTTTTTGCTCACATAGGAGCCAAAGAGTTTGTGGTTTCAATCTAAATCACGTGGCTTGTTATAAATGCTGTCTTTCCTTTGTTTAGCTTACATAGGGTCAGAAGAAGTATTCGGTAAAAGCAAAGCAGACTTGTCAGAATTTAGGGCCAAAGTGAACAAAATGTGCGGTTTCATTCGTTTCTACCAAGGCCGCAGTTCAAAGTTACCAGGACTGACCAAGGGAGGTGTTCCTAGACAGAAGCCCGGAAGAAAGAAGAAAGTTGACATGGATAAAACAATGGTAATGTTTTGTTTGTTGAGGTGGATTTCTCTTGCATTAGTTTTTGGGTGCTCTTCGATCACCTTCACATCAGATATGGAATATATCTATTCAGAAATGTCCCACATCATTAAAACACCATTCTAAATTCCGTATCATTTTGACAAATGACGGGAATCCTAACTATATATCCAGTTGCTGACTTGACATCATTTAGTTTCTCAAAACGCTTTGGCTTTGAAAATTATTATATTTTTTGTTGGGTAGGGGTCTGTTTTAGATGAAACTGACGTAGTTCACACGTGGTGTAAATTAAGTCTATTTAAGAAAGTAAAATTATTAAAATATTTAAGCTGGTCATTTTACTTATCAATATATGCTTTTTGTGGCTATTTTTCTGTCTTATATCATAGCCCTGCTGATATTGTGTTTGCTTATTAGTGAAGAAGTGTCTTGTATGGCTAAACTTCTTTTCGCTTGTATTCTTTTTCTTTTCCAGGCTCGGGTCTCTCTAGTCCAGCCCAGCTCAGGCCCTCGCCACTGCCTGCCAACCAATGAATTCCAGTCTCATCCCAAGCCAGTAGACGGAGGACCCATGGACACCTTGACAGCTGCACAGGTAATAAAGTAGCTTTTATTTTTGTTTTCCCACATGCCTTGCCCTAAAAATATTCCTTTGCCTGATATCACTGAACTACGCCCGTCAACATAATTAGCGGCGCACTTGGCCTCGGCCTCCGCTGAGAGTAAGTTTTTCAAGCTAGGAACGTCAAATTTGGCATGAAGTTGCCCCCATGTGTGTTCTTGAAGGTCCCAAAGTGCAATTTTTCAATACCAACCCCTTCGGCGTGTTTCATTGTTTGAGTGCCGAGAGGTGGAAATTTCGTCCAAAAAAGGTCTCTGACACACCCTTTAAGCTGTCGGATTGAGGACATTATTAGAGCGTAGGCCCCTTTTGTCGCTCTTGACACGCTGACGCTCGAATTTTTTTTTTTAAATGGTAAACCCACCGCTTCTCTCATTTTTCCCACCCCCACACGGGAGTGGATTTTAGGGGTCGAAAAAAATGATTGCAATGAACGTACCCCTGCACTAGGTACCTGGACATAAAAATTTCAATTCCCCCCCCCCCTCAGTGAGCTACCCCTATAACACGATGGACATTTTTGGAAAATTTTCATTTTTCAGCCCTTTCTGGTGCACAAGGAGCGCCAAAATTTCACCAGCTGTGAATTAGGGGTGGAACATCAGTTTCCCGCTGTAAAAACTGATCTCTAAAATTTACGCCCCCGGTTACCCCTAGCCTACCCCTTAGGGGTTGTTGTTGAATTCTTGATACGGATTGGTGAGGGCATCTTTAAATGCGTTTCCCATCAAATTTTAAAGTTAATCGAACAACCCTCTGCAGAGGCAAAAAACCGCCAAAAGTCCGTAAAACTACCCCTTACCTAAACCCCCGTGAACGCCGAACTGGGTAGGGTTGGGGACCGGTTTTGCTGAATAAGGGGTAGGCCTATCCTTCATCTCAATGGTGCTAAGCGTAGAAGGCGCTCCGATTAACGGTGCGGCCCCCATGAGCGCCCCAGTGCGGGTCTGCAATGACTTGTCGAAGCCAGGGCCAGCCGCAGGCGGTGCGCAGCGCCGAGTGGGCAGGCAACCCATCCGGCACCCCGAATAAGGCGGCGCCCTGGCACTGGCCATTCCATGGGTTTCCGTAGCGATTTGGTTTCATTATTGTCGCAGCACACTGAAGGTCTGTTGTCGCAGTGTGCTGAGCCAAATTCTACGCTGTAAAGATTTCTTCAATCCGACAACTTAAAGGGTGTTTCAGGGACCTTTTTTGGACGAAATTTCCACCCCTCGGCACTCAAACAATGACCCACGCCAAAGGGGTTGATAGCATAGACCTGCAACGGGTGGGACTGCCGGGTCTCGCCTGCCGAGTGCGAGTGAGATAGCTATACTCTGGCAGCCGAAGCAGACACTGCCTGCGGTATCCGTGCGTCTACGACGGACCGGGCCGCCTCCGAACCGAGCCGAACGGCCGGGTCCAGCAAGAACCGGCGGTTCGGCTCAGCTTCGTTGGTCGGTGTGTCGTTCGGCGACGTCGGCTGCTGCTGGAGGTGACAAATCGTAGCAAAGGCGCCGTCTAGTAGGCAACCAATCTAACGCGGCCTCCCCCTCTCCCCTACCCGCACGCCCCGGACGTCTCGCTAGCGATGCCGCTGCCACTGGCCGCTGCCCGGCCTCCGGTTCTCGTTGGACCCGGCGATGACTCGGCCGGGTCTAACCCGACCCAGCCCGACCACCGTCGGCAGAGCGGTTCCGCTCAGAGCGGCTGGACCCACCCGTTGCAGGTCTATGGTTGATAGTCTCAGCGGAGGCCGAAAAAAGTGCGGCACTAATTTTGTTGACGGGTGTATTTGAATTGGTATCTTGATTTTCTTTCCAGACCCATCCCTCACATCCAGGCGCCCAGTTGGACTCATTGGCCATCCAGCAGAGTGACCCATAACACATGTACATGAACATATCAACTGCACAGGTAGGAAAGTAGGTTTTTTTTTTTTTTTCTGTTTGAGGGCAAATTTAGGTGGGGTAATCTTTCTCTTTGCAGCAATTTAGAATTATTCTTTTCTTATATGTCTGTTTAGGTTTCCCCTCGACCAACGCTTCTGCATGGGCTGTCTCCATTGGAAGTCGGTCGACCCAGCCGAGTCAGCTCATGGAGGGCAGGGATGCAGATTCGCTTGCAGATTTAACTGGAGACATTAGAACCACCAGCCGAACCGGTGATGGACATTTGTTTTGAGAATGGCTTAGGGCATATTCATGATGGTCAGTTGGTAGTGTATTTAGTTTTAATTTCTATTCATTAAATGTTTGAATTAAGTATTCAGCCTGTGCTTATTTCTTGGCCCCTTTCCAATACTCTGCCAATACAAATGCAATGCTGCTCACCAATCCATGCAAAACTGCCCCAACACATATCCAATACAGCCCTGACATCCCTACACTACTGCTCCAATAAGAGTGAATGCTGTATTGCAGTTTGGATTGCTCCATCAGGAAACTGGCGATGACGCCGTGTTCGCTTCTAGGCAGCCTGCACCTGCCCAGGCAGGCGGACAGCCTTGCACGTAGGCAACCGCAACTAAACCGGGTAGCAGACCCTAAACTTTGCGGGCCCCGAACAGATGCGATGTTGCAGGTGCCAGAAGAACAAAACCGCCTGATTACCTCCCATACACAGAGCAGTTCTGACAACCCCCACCACTTACCGCCTTGGTGAAGCAGACTCAGCCGGCGAATGTAAAGGTTGGTGGGGAAGTATCAGACTGTTGGCAGTATTATTGTCGCGCGCGACCCTCGCGAAGATGCTCTCTCTCTCTCTCTCTCTCTCTCTCTCTCTCTCTCTCTCTCTCTCTCTCTCTCTCTCTCTCTCTCTCTCTCTCTCTCTCTCTCTCTCACTGTTACTGTTAAGGTGGTCCCTGTTGGATCTGACTCCGAGCACGGCTAGAGTCACTTATAAAGTGTATCCGCGAAAGTAGCTTTGGGGATACCCCCTGACAGTTTTTGTTCAGCCATTTTCCGTAGGATAACGCCACCGTCGTTGTGAATTTTAGAAACATAACCACCTATCTGCGTAAAAGTTCGATGTAAGCTACTGGACCTATTTTCATGCCCCTACGGGGCAGTGACCGGCCCCCGCTGCCCTCCCTCCAGGTAGTAGGCCATAAAGTAATTATACGGATCCCCATTGATGCAGTGTCAACAGCCTCCGCCGGGTCTCCGGGCACGCACATTCGGTTCGGTATTGTTCTCACGTCAATAGCATGCTAGTCCGTTTTCAATACTTTTAATCATGCGTTTGGATGTGTTCAATGATGGGTCCAATACTTAGAGCACGTTCTTACGAACAAATTGGTGTTTTGCAGAAATTTGTAGCTCTATCCGTTCGAAACTTAGATCTTGTCTCAGCCCGCCCCGCCGGTCGCCGGCGACACAAGGGTTCCTACTTCTGGAGGCTCTGGTGAGCGTTAGAATCGTCGGATCCGCATGGCCGGCACAGCGTCTGAAAGCTTACTCATTTTGCTACACCCCCGCTCGCTGACATTCTTCCTCTAAAGTCAATAGCCAAGGAGCTGGGGACGCGACAAGGTCGACGCGCACGGCCTGCAAGGCGCCGGTGACGCAGCTTTCACATATTGATAAGGCTGTAGTTTGCGCTAGGGTGGTCTAATCGATGCGTCAGACACACCATTCGAAAGCTCAGACTTTATTCTAAAATCGCTCTTCCAAGAGTGCTTCGTCTAAAATGAACAGGGGAGGCGTCGGAGACCGACGAAAGTCAACGCGTGCCGCTCTGCCGGCTTTGCCGCTCTGCCCGTGCGCGGGAGGAAAGAGCTGGAGAGCCAAAGTCGCATCGCCAGGCGGGCCTCCTCCGTCCTCCGGCTCGAGCCCGGGCGGGGTCCGGCGGGTCCGCGTTTACTGCTCTCTTTGTCTGTGCCATCCTATGCACACAATTGAGGCTAAGACTCCTGCATCCCATTACTCCCGACGCAGTTCCTCCATACGTCGCCAGCGCCACTGTGCAGACAGCGTTTTGGAGCCCGGCAAATTCAAAAGAGGCAGAACGCACCCAAAACAGCATATTTTTCTGGAATCTTTGAGGCCTAAACTATTGGTCGCACAGAAAAACCCATGGTATCCTTGAGTAGGGGAAAGGCTGCACTACGGGGGATAAGGGGTCAAGTGTAGGATCCGAAAATTCCTTGAGCTCATAAACGGTGTCCGCGTGTGGTCATCAAAAAGCACGGAAAAGGCCAAACTTTGACCGGCAAAATCATACTTTTGTGAACGGAATTCCGAACTTTTGACCCTTTATCCCCCGTACAAGAGTCTTTCCCCGACACGTTGATATGTCTCACGTCATTGTGCGATGGATAGTTTAGGCCCCAAAGCTTCCAGAAAAAAGCCCTGCAATAGCCCGAATTGGCCACTTTGGACCACCGTATCTCCGTTCAAAATTGGTCCAGCGACCTGCGGTTTTACAGGACTCCTATTTGAAGCGGAATCTCTGGGTATACCAAATTTCATCATCCTAGCTCGAAGTCAAATTTCAACAGGGACGGCCTTAAAGACTTTAGACCCATTAGCATGCTCTGTACTCTCGGTAAGGTGCTTGAAAAAATAGTCTACACTCAAATGGTGGACTTTCTGGACAGAAATGGTTTGTTCAATCCACTTCAATCTGGTTTCAGAAGTAACCACAGCACTACCACCGCCCTACTGAAAGTTACCGGGGATGTAAGAAACTCTTTGGACAAAAGACTCCTCACGCTGCTTCTCTTGTATGACTTTAGCAATGCTTTCCCGTCTGTCCACCATGAACTTCTCTTATGTAAACTTAAATTGTTTGGCTTCTCTAAATCTGTACTTCAATGGATGAGCTCCTATCTTTATAACCGCTCTCAACAGGTTGTTAATGGTGATGATGTTTCTACTCTCATCGGTCTTAAATTCGGTGTGCCTCAGGGATCTGTACTTGGACCCCTACTGTACTCATATGTAAACGATATTCACACTGTTTTTACTAAATCTTCTTACCATCTGTATGCCGATGATCTTCAGAACTATGTGCATTTTAAGGCGGATAACTTACTCTCTGCTGTTGAAACTTTAAAGATGGAGGCTGAATGCCTTGTAGACTATGCTATAGGGCACAATTTATTAATTAATGCCGCTAAAACCCAGGCAATTATAATTGGCAATCATAAACTGATAAAAAAACTTCCTGTACCTTCCCCATGTGTCTCAGTGAATGGTTTTGACATTCCCTATTCTATCACTGTTAATGATCTTGGTGTCCACATTGACCAGTACTTATCATGGGATGTCCACGCAAAGGTGATGTGTAAGAAAGCGCTTGCGGCCCTTCATGGTTTGCGTAGGCGGCAAAGGCTGCTCCCTGTTAACCTGCGAAAACGTTAAGCCTTAATATTCCCTATTTTTGAATATGGAAATGCTGTAACATCCAAGAGGTTGTCCCAATGCGACATCAAAATACAACGCATACGAAACGCATGTGCCCGTTTTGTTTTCAGCCTCCCTAAAGATTGCCATATTACGAAATACATCAACGACCTTGAGTGGCTCTCAGTTGTAAACAAAAGCATCTATTCACCTCTGTCACTATTTAAAAAATGCATCATTTCTAATTCTCCTGTTTACCTTTGCGAAAAATTTGTACTGGACAGACATGTTAGAGATAGACCCTCTAGAAAATGTAGAAATCACTTTACTGTACCACTTCATCGAACAGACAAATGTGCTGGAGCTTTCTGGATCAATGCTATAGTTCTTTGGAATAGCCTACCGTGCTCTCTTCACCTTATTTGTAGTTTGCCTCTGTTTAAAAAATATCTAAAAACCCATTTAATGGCTACGCAACATGGTTCCTGAACTTTTGCTATATCTCGCTCTATTACCTGTTAGTAATGTATCTGAAATGTCGTTGGCACTACGCACTGTACAGCATCTAATTATGTTTTGAACTGTTCCGTACTCTGGTATGTACTGATGGTGCTCCCCTAGGACTCTCTAGTCCTGTTATGTACCTATGAGAAATAAAATTCAAATTCAAATTCAAAAATTCAAATACCGTGCTCGCGAGCCTCGGTCGCGCCGTCGGGTGCCCCCGGCGCACCCACCCCGGAGCACACCTCACCACGGCTGCTCCGCTGGTCCATAATCCTGGGCAGCTACGACTACAAGATCGTCCTCCGGCTCGGTAAGAGGAGCGGCCACGCCGACGCGCTCTGGCGCCCGCCACTGCCTTACACCGAAGAAAAGATCGTCCAAGACGCCGTGGGGATCCACCTCTTGGAGTTATTGTCCGGCAGCTCCGTCAAGAAGAGGAACATCCTGACCGCCACGGCAAACGACACCGCGATGCTCTCACTCTACGACATCGTCACAGCTGGCCCACACCGTGCCAGTCCCCTTGCAGGCAGACTACCACGTCAAATCAGAACTGACGGCCCTGGATGGCTGCATTCTCCGCGGCGACCGCGTCGTCATCCCCGAGACACTCCGCGCACGCGTCCTGCACAGCCTCCACGCCGCGCACCACGGCATCAACAACATGAAACATGTGGCCCAGAGCTCCGTGTGGGGGATGGGCATCGGCGCGCACATCCCGGACCTTGTCAAGCAGCACGCCCGCAAGCCACTCCGGCGCTGCAAACCGTGGCTCACAACCGGCAAACACTGGGACAGGCGCGGCTCCAGGATTTTGCCAAGGGAGGGGCTCCTCGAAAGCGAGGGGGGGGGGGGGGTAATACAATTTTTTTTTGTAGTGAAAGATCTAAATTTGATTTGACGAGTTGTGCAATTACAAGGGGAACATTTAAAAAAAACTCACAAACTCACAAAATGTAAGAAACACATATTCACATTTACATTTTTAATAAAAATCATTCTAGAAAGACTGTCTGATTTTGCGAGTAACATCTCTACATTCCATTCACAGCGATTAAATGTCGACGGTGTGGCGGGGCTGAAGATGTTTCACCGCGAAAAATCATTGACAAGTCAAAACTGCATGTGATATCGAGGGTGATATGGAGAGGTGGCCGGCGCCCTTCGGGCGCCACATAGGCCAGGGGGGGGGGGAAAGGGGATTACCCCCCCCCCCCCCCCCTCGGAGCCGCGCCTGCACTGAGACAGTGTGCACGCGCACTACAACAACGAGGACTTCCTCATGATGGTCGACGCCTGCAGCCGCCGGCCAGAAATTTTCAAAGTCAGCAACCTCACCGCGGCCGAGCTCACCCGCTACGTCCGCATGGCATTTAATTCGCCTGCCACGGCGTGTCAAGACTCCTCATGTCCGACAACGGACGGCAGCTGGTCTATGCAGAGGTCGACGCCTTCCTTCGGATTCGCAACGGGTGCAAACACCTGACATCTGTCCCGTACTTCCCGCAGTCCAACGGGCTCGCCGAAAGAAACGTCGGCAAGTTCACAGACGCTGGGACACTGACACCAAGCTCGCACGCTCCCTCTTCGCCCTCCGCGTCACCCCGTCGGCAGCCACCGGCGAGCCGTGCGCCGTGCGCGTTTTCAACATAGGCCGTTGAGGACACCTGGCCCCCGCATAACGGACGACGCGGAGCCGCCAAAGTTCTACCCAGGACAACACGTCAGCTTCCGGGACCACCGTCCAGGAGCATCAAAACCCTCCCTAGGCCGCGTCGTCGAGACCCTCGGAACACGCATGTACCGCGTCGTCGACAACGACGGCGGCCTTCACCTGCACAACACCGATGAAATGCACTCCGGACCCGAACCCTAAGAGCCACCCAGCAGACAGGCCGCCACCAGAGGCCCGATCATCACCTAGGCGGAGGACAACACCCCGCCAGCACCGGGAGCAGCCGCCGCGCCGCCACTGGGAGGGACTTGAGGCTCGAGGGACCGGCACCCCCGCCAACACCGCCACCGCCAGCAGCGGGCACGCCCCCACAGGACGCCGAGCCCCGGCGCCACAGAGGGTGCACGCCTCGGTGCACGCGCACCCACAGCAACAGCCACAAGAGCCGCCCCGGCCCGGCGCACACGCCGACAAGCCAGGCATCAGGGGCCTACGGGTTGTCCTGAGCCTAAATTGTCACTGTTCTGGAAATATTCTTGTTCTTCTCTTATTTTATGTTGCTGTTTCATTTCAGCCCCCCCCCCCCATGATTAGTTCATTCAGAGGGTATGCGTTTTCCCACCCCACTTACCTCCCCGTACTTAGCATAGTTAAAACTTCATTCATTTATGTTTCTCTCTACGTGCAATTTCACTTTCTAAAGAGGGGAAGTATGTCATATCCTGTTAATCATGTTAGCAATAGTTCAGCTGGCAGGACAGTACACATTACCACTACCATTCATTAAGTTGGCAACATACTATACATGATTCGAGCTATCGGCCTGGCCCTAACAGTCTTCTACAGGGTGTTCACGGTAACTTTGGCAAAAATTATAGGGTAGGTAGAAGACCCATAGGGAAGTATTTTGAACATAGGAACCCATGTCCGGAAATGCGCTCGTTCGGAGCTACGGCTGTTTTTAGCTTCGGTTTTTAGCGCCTGGTAGGTAGGCAACCCAACTTACACACAACGGCAAGAGGCGATTCCCGCCCTCAGGTGGACACGTTCTGAATTTCGCTCTGCCCCCTTTCGTCTGCGGTTGGTGTGGGGACGCGCGTCAAATGCATTTTTCGTTCGGTGTTGGTCGTTCGGGTCTTGAAAACACTAAGGCTTCCTGCTGTTACCCGGCTCAGCCAGGTAAAGATCGTGACGCGGCGGTAGGAGCTCGCGCCCATCTTGCCTGTCCCACACGATTTTAATTTGTGACACAAAAAATGAACCGGCTAACTTTCCCGGAGCTCGCCGACGTGCATCTGGCGTATGGGGCTACAGGTGGCAATGCACTTGCAGCCCAGCGCCTGTACCACCAACGTCATCCTGGGCGCCACGTGCCCCACCGGACTGTTTTCACGGAGGTTGACCGCCGACTACGTCATTCCATGTAAGTGTCAGTAATTCACTGCTAGACTTTGGGCTTCAATTAGAAGCCGACGCGCTTCAAACTTTGAAGCCCGGCTGGACGCGTCAAATTCAAGCAGGAAAGCTTCAAAGCGCGCGCCCCCACCACGCCGGCTGGTCGTGGTGGGGGAAACGCCGGCAGCGACCGACACCGAACGAAAAATGCATTTGACGCGCGTCCCCACACCAACCGCAGACGAAAGAGGGCAGAGCGAAATTCAGAACGTGTCCACCTGAGGGCGGGAATCGCCTCTTGCCGTTGTGTGTAAGTTGGGTTGCCTACCTACCAGGCGCTAAAACCCGAAGCTAAAAACAGCCGTAGCTCCGAACGAGCGCATTTCCGGACATGGGTTCCAATGTTCAAAATACTTCCCTATGGGTCTTCTACCTACCCTATAATTTTTGCCAAAGTTACCGTGAACACCCTGTATACCACTGTCGTTTGTCTTCTTGCTTCCATCTCTCTCAGTTCTTGTTGTGTAGCCCTCTCCCACACAGTTTGTGAAATGGCATTGTGACAATAGAGTGACAAAGAGAATATGGGTAGGATTAAGGAGGAGCACTTGGCAGGAAGAAGTGCCATGCAAAAGCAAATGTTTTGTAAACTACCACAGTTCATCTGGGTGGTGCGTTATACAGGACTGTTGCAATGTTAGAGAGGCGCATGTCGCCGTTGTTACCGAGCAGGATTCTTCTTTACGAAGCATCGTCCAGTCCCTGAAATCAGGTCGGAGAAAGTGTTTGTCCTTGGCTTTGTCGAACCTGTCCCAGTCCATTGGTTTATCCACAGTATTATGTTGGGAACTGCTTCTCGTTGAATGCTACAACAGTCGGCGGCTGGATTTAGCGTGCCGTGAGCAGCTGGATGGTCTGTACTAACTTCGCCAACTACTCGGTGGAGCCGTCGCCTGCACCTCAGTGATCCGGCCCGTAACCAAACATCCGGCCCAGGTAGGAGGAGCACAGACACAGAACGTTTGTTTTTCGTTGGTCTGGGTGCGTTTTGGAGTGTTTTCGAGGGTCTGATAAAGTCAACCAGCCAAAACAAACATCTCACACATGATGATGGGAAGTTATCCGAACCCGTTGCCGGACCCGCGCTGAATACATCGTCCGACGCCGGCCAAAATGGAAGTTTAGAGGAACATAAATCAGCTGGTATGTTAAAGTCTAACGTGCGAATCACAGGGTGCGTTCTGTTCCAATTCTGTTCTTTCATTAGAGCTAGTAAGATAATTTCATGTTGCAGTTTATAAAGGGGGACCGGCCACCGCGTTCAGAGCGGCATTTTACTGCACAAGATTAGGTTAAGCGGATGAAAATGTGCTTCATAAGCGCAGCGCTGGCTGTCTGCTAGGCGAGTGCGAAGTGGTTAAAAATTCGATGAAAATGTTCGGGAGTAAACCATTAGAGTCAACTTGATCTTTGGTTGTATATGCATCGATTGCCCCCTTGTTCGGGACGTTTCTGGCGAAATTTGGATTCTCCTAACACATTTTGTGACGAAATTTGAACGTTTTGAAAGTATCTGTAAGTAAGGCCACGACCACTATATAATTCAAAGTGTCCCAAACCGAATGCCACTCCTCCCGTGCATCATTCTGAGAAGGCATTCATTCGACGCACGCGAAATGTAATTTGAGTTGGCCCAGTACAGGTTCCGCCAACCTCATTCTTCTAACCCAATTGGCGCCAGAATCCCTGTACTCATAATAATAATAATTTGTAAGGTTTGGGATACCCAACCACCGATCAGAACTAAGAAAAAGAGGTGGCCGACGTCCAATGTAAATTGCGACCTCTTCACGATGTGTTGGTAAGTTCAAGCGAGGGCCTAACAACTCCGTACGTACACTGCAGTCCAGCGCGTGTATGCACTGATATGAAAGTAAAATCGAAACTTTACAGCGTTCTAAGCGCCTAAACTGAAATAGTTTATTTCGTTGCGCCTGCTGACGTCACCGGAAACGGCATGAGGAGGAATAAGAAGCTCTGGCCTATCGAAGTCACCAGCGCGCTGTTATTCCTTTCCCCTTCTGGCCGTCCGGTGACGTCAGCAGTCGCAACGGAACTGAATATTCGCGCGTTGGTGTGATTTCGAGCAATGGCTTGGGGGGGTGCATAAGCTGTAAGCGCAGTTGGAGACCTTTCGAGTTGAGAGGAGCATCACTAGTTTGCATTCGTGGCTCTCAGTAGACGTTTCCAATGAGACTTGAAATGGAAGTTAAAGAACAAAAACACTTTCAGATCGGAAACTCCGGAGGGCAGGTATTAATAACTTGAATGGCGTTTTCAGTTAATTTGATGGATATCTTCCCTTTTTTGGCGCGGCCCTTCCCCATCAATATTTTTAATACCCGCTCTCGAGTTTCCGGCATGGAAGTGTTGTTGTTCTTTATTGCTGAGCGAAGCGAAGCTCACTGTGGGCTTCTGCAACGCCCCCCCCCCCCCCGGATACCTATAGTTAAGCATAGGTATCTTACTATTACTATATTTCTTTGGCTAGATTTAGATATTATATATATATATATATATATATATATATATATATATATAACTTATCCTATTAGGTTAGGCTAGGTTAGGTTAAGTTAGGCTAGGTTAGGTACGCTAGTTAGGCTAGGTTATGTTAGGTTGGGTAGGTTAGGCTAGGTTAGGTATGGATAGGATAAGTTTTAGTTAGGCTAGATTAGGTTAAGTAAGGCTAGGTTACGTTAGTTAGGCTAGGTAAGTTAGGTTAGGTAAGGATAGTATAGTGTAAGTTTTGGTTAGGCTAGATTAGGTTAGGCTAGGTTAGGTTAGTTTGGCTAGGTTAAGTGCTTAACATACAATTACTGTAAAGGATTCAAACTGTGCAGCCGCATATCTATCACCACATGTCTGTCCCTCTTTTATCTGGCTGCAGCAGCGAGCGCAGCATTAGGCCCGGCGGGCCCTGGCTAGTCTTCCGCTTCTGAGCCGCGCTGGTAACCTCTATGGTCCATTCCGCTGAAGTCGCCAGAAACGGCAAGAACATAAAAGGAATAACAAGCTCTGGCCTATCGTAGTCATCACTCCGCATGCGCGGACACCATTTTCAAAAGAACAAGTCCGGCGCGCGTGCGCAGTAAAGGTCAGACCTTATTATTCCTCATCTTCTTGCCGTTTCCGGTGACGTCGGCAGTCGCAACTTTATTTCCTATTCATTCATGTTTACGCCCGGTAATTGCCATGGTCTTCTTCAGTGAAAACGAGATGTATCTAAAGAATTAGCGTATCAGAGTACTCCGGAGAAGCACAAAACGGATGTAAGAAGTCGGAACGATGAAGAATCCCGGAGAAAATACGTGAAATCGCGTGATGTTTGAAGGGCAGTGGGGTTCCGAATTCTCGATTTCTGATACTTGCTGCATTCTTCTTCGTTACGAATTCTCACTTCCGTTCTGAGCTTCTCCGGAGTACTCTATTTGATTTGGGGTCTAGGGGGTCTAGAAATTCTAGGAAATAGCTACTGCCTCACGAGCCTCGTGGGAAATGCCCATTACTAACAAGAGTGCTTCCCCAACTGTCACCCCCAGATCTTGAAACTTTTTTGGCGTGATCTACTAGTAATGAAACCTCCGCAGACCTAATTTTAACTGCTGTTAAAGGCTAGTTTCCGAGTTATGATGTTTCTAATTTTCGTTTTACCCTTATATTACTACGTGATGCGGAATCTTTGATCCGAACATTAAAAAAATAATATCTCGGAAACTAGTCTGTAATAGTAGATACAGTTTGGTTTAAGGGGGATTCATTACTAGCAGATCAAGCCAAAAAAGTTTCATCCAGATCTGGGTGTGACAGTTGGGGAAGGCCCCTTGTAAGTTCAACGCGGGGACGAGACGCCGCCCTCGCTAATCGGCACACCACCACAGAGCATGACGGTATGGAAGGCCAGGCAGGTCCAAACGTGCCGGTCACACCTCCCGCCTGCACTTCATTGCCGATCGCGATGTATATGGTCGTTCCAGCGAAGGAACGTTTCGTGTTTCTCTCTCGCACTCCGGTGGCTACCACCCCCACCACTTACAACTGTGCTGTTCTTACGTTTGGAAGACCATGGGGCGTAGACGAGCAAGCGAAGGGCTGCGTTTATGGCTGGGCGGTTACGGGTTTTCGGAGGGTTTTCGAAATTGGTATCTGGTTTTAGGAAAAACCGATTGATGGTAAGGTTTTCGGTTTAACGGTAAATATGTACCGTTTAACCTTTCAAAAAGGTATTTTACCTTAAAACCGGGTTATCGGTATTAACCTTCCAAAGTTGTTTACCGTGTAACCTACCGGTTTCAATTGCATCAATCTGCCTGCTCTATTCGCAACGTAAAGTATGATACTTAAATGACGCTCCGTTGAATTTTTATAAAATCGGTAGGTTCCTGCCCCGGTTCGGCCCGACCACGATGCGAGAGGAAACCATTGATGACGAGTAACGGTTTGGCGGTTTTGTTTCGAACCCGATATGTGCCCTCATGCTTCAAAAGATACCGGTTGCGGAACCTGTTAACCGTTTAACCGCCCAGCCCTGTGCTGCGAAACCGGACGAGAAGCGAGATAAAACAGCGCGGTAGTGAAACGACTAACAGTACTCCGAAGCGTCAAAATAGGGTATTCCGGAGTAGAGCTTGACCGGAAACGAGAAGACGACAAGAATCACAAATGCGGATTCGGAAGTCTACGGTATGAAAAGTTACGCAGCACGTGCCGCGCCGCCAGCCACGGGCCGACTCAAAACTTTGGAGGCTTAGCTCTCGATGACGATATGTCACGACCATTTAGTAGGGTCATGCAGCGTAGAATATGTACGCGCGGCCTGTGGATGCACGTCCCCGGGCCGCGCGGTTGAAGTCTGCGCTGTCTGACCGTATCAAATGGTCGTGACATATCATCAGCGAGAGCTAAGCCTTCAAATTTTTGAGTCTGCTCGTGGCTGACGGCGCGGCACGTGCTGCGTAACTTTTCATACCGGAGACTTCCGTATCCGCCTTAGTGATTCTTGTCGTCTTCTCGTTTCCGGTCAAGCTCTACTCCGGAATACCCTATTGGTTCGTTGCTCTGTTTATCAGTCGACGAAAATTTTTACATAAGATTTTGACTTCCCCCAGAAGAAGCCCCTAACCTGTGTCAAAAGTAATTGATGAACGATCATATTGATTTTGTTATTTCGCCACAATCAATTTGTTTAGATTTCTATGTTGTATCCACTTCCACCTCCCGCTGCTCCTTATTGATCTCCCTCAAGAAGTGGTAGAAACTGAGGTGGTTTTTGCCTACCATCCAGTTGAAGCGATTGTGCCATCCTCAAAAAAAACAAGCTGGTCAAGTCCCCCAGTCGAACCGAGGTGCCGGTGGAGCGCAGCGGAACCATGTTGACCATGTTGCCAACGATGAACAGTCCTGTAAGGACAGGAGAGCGGAACATTTATGACAGGCAATAATGTTTAAACAAGCCGGTCCCCCCGGCACCTCGCTTTGACAGGGGACTTGGCCAGCTCGGTCTTCAGCTTCCGTTTCCAAGTCTCATTGGAAACCTCTATTGCAACCTAAATATTTACTTCAAATATTCACTATGACCTGTATTCCGTTTCAAGTAGCCGGGTCTCACTTGGAGATCCAAATGACCAAAAATTTTGGTCAAGGAAAGTCAGGGAATTTGACATTTTTAATCTTGTAACAACCCTGCGAGCGTAACTAAAATTGAAGTGTTTGCAAGAAGCTTCGTGACAGAAAAAATAGAAGCATCCGTGAATTTCGGTGGCGGATCTTGAGACCTTTCAAAGGTCCCCGCTTGCATCAACTCCTCTTTGCGCCCCTTAGAGAGACGACAGTGTCGTTACTTGGTGTTGCCTTCGAGAGCGAATGGTGGAAATCGTGAACATCACGATTTTACCTCTTTTTCGTCTTCTGTGATTTCTTCGCAGAATACAGCTCTGAGCTTGACCAAACCCTGGCCGCATCGGCGCTCGCCGAGGCCAAGATAAAGAAAAAAAAAATCTGACCTTGACATTAAGTCATCCACATGACAGTGGAGGTTATCTGGACGTCGCTTTGTTTTCGGTTTTATGACCAGTTATTTGCTGCAGATCGCCCCGGATCGGCCGCATTGACACCACACCTGCTGCAGCTGCTCCAGCCCCACAATGCCGCGCCCCTTCCTGGTGGCCGTGGAGACGACGGTGCCCTGGGAGGTGTTCAGCCAGCTGCCGCGCGCGGAGGCCAAGAACGTGGTGAAGCCGGTGACGGTCCGCCACGACGAGGGCGAGGCGTCCTGCTGTGCCACGCTGCACTTCCACGTCACCCGGTCATGGGACCTCCGGTGGGAACTAACGGTGCACGTGAGCGGCCTGGACGCGAACCGCGCCGACCTGCTGCTGGAGGCCTCCCTCACCCGCACGCCCTACTTGAAGTTCGACTCGTCCGACGACACGGACCGGTCCACGTGGCCGCCCCCGACAGAGGCCGTCGTCACACAGCACACCAAGTCCGGTGAGGTCGGCGCTGTCCGGCTCTCTAAGGTAAAGTACTTGCCGAAGGGGTGGGGGAGTTACAGAGTCAGGAGACAGTTTAGTAGTAATCAGGAAATTTAAATGCGTCTTCTAAACGGGAAATCCTCAAGAAGCGAACAGAAATGACCGAAGAGGGGATGGCAACGATGTTATGACTGGTGAAGGGATGCTGGCCGCACCCGCTCTTTTCTAGTACTCGCTTCTTGCTACTCACAATTCCAGTGCATTTCTACTCCATGTATTTGTAAAATCAAAAGGCCTGGCCTATTTAGGATGTACTGTAACCTGTAACACATAGAATCCTTTATAATTGTGAGCCTACAACGTTCTGCCTTTGTGTTTGAAACTTACCGGATCTTCTCCTAAAAATAGGGCAAAATTAATAAAATCGCAAACTTTGCTCCCATTGTTTTATGTGTATTTCCCGGCGTCGACAATTACCCTAGTACACCGCACAAGTACTATAGTTAAAAATAGAACAAGCACTGCAGCTGTGCATCGTCTGGTTTGGACATGCTAAGGAAAGGCGATGGACACATTTCGAGCCTTGTGCAGGCGGCCAGCATCGCTTCAGGCGATCCTTAGTGGGTTTGTTGCCAGCCCCTGCTTCAGTAGTGAAGACAATAACATACTTCGGAGCAGCCTAAAACGGAACAAGTCGTAACAAAGAGGAAGAAGGCAGGGGAAATAAGAAATAAACGTGTCCCGAGCTCGGCTCACTTAAAAAAGCACTCGCTTTTTGTTGAAAATCGCGAATTTTCATATTTTCTCTCGCGTTCTTTTTTGTTGTGAGTTTGTTACATCTGTTTCAGGCTTCTCCCGGAATACTTTATTGCAGCCTTAGTTTTTACTTTCAGCAGCATGTTAAAACTTTTTTATATGTATCGCTTTTCGTGTTTTTGTTATTTTAGTTTTATAACCAGAGGTGTTTTCACACACTGTATTTCACAGTGTGCTATGACCAAAGTTCCCAGTATGAGAAACATGGATGGCTAACGTTTGCACTTCTCCCCTGCAGACCCGCTGCCTGACCGTGCGCGTCAAGCTGTACGGGCCGCAGCCGAGTGTGTTGTCCTCGCCGCTCGCACTCAGTCTGAACGAGGCACGGAAGGCGGGCTTCATGTGCGACGTGGTGTTCGTAGCCGACGGCCGCGAGTTCCACGCCCACAAGGCGGTGGTGTCGACACGAAGCGCCGTCTTCTGCTCCATGTTCAGCAGCACCTTCCTGGAGGGCCGTGACGGCCGCGCCGTCATTGAGGGCGTCTCCGAGGTCGTGTTTGACAAGTTCCTCGAGTTCCTCTACCTGGACCACATCGCGGACTGGGGTGACCTCGAGCTGGAGCTATTGCAGCTGGCCGACCGCTACATGGTGGACCATCTCAAGGTACGAAATATCGTGCGTAATCTATGTGCTTCTCCCCTCTTAATAAGAGTCGTAATTTCAAGGCCTCGCTGTTGAACTGGAAAACAATTAACGCTTTTTGGACGGAATGGTTTTTTTTTAAAAAAAGGCCTCTTATAAGTGCCTGCCGCGTGACAGACCCATATTTGAAATGCTAGATAATGTTGCAACGGCTTTTGCATAAATATTTTTCATTTACGCCCGGTCGCAGGGTCATGGTAAGAGGTAGCCCGCCAGAGGCACACGCACTCTGAGGAGCCTCAGGTTAATGCGCCGCCACTATTTGTTTGAACAAGCGCTCGCAAACATTAAACGGGGCCCCCGCGGATCAGCGGTCTGTAATGAAACATAACGCAAGCCATAACTTAACTTTTACGTAAATAACGAAATACGAAGAACTATTTGTGTGGCGTTACTACCCCTTCTCTTAACAAGTTCAGTTAGTACACACAGGTGAGGCAAATAACGCAAGAAAAGTCGATATGTCGATTTAGCTATTTGCGTAAAAGTTACGTCATGGCTTGCGGTATGGTAAGTGACGGCCCCTAAGGGTCTGTAAAAAAAAAAAAAAATGCGGAGAGTAAGAAGAATAAATCAAACCGGCAGTGTCTCACTGTGTTAGGTAGTGGTTGAGTATTGAACTAAAAGAACCACTGGTAAGAATATTGATCCAATATGTTATTCTTTAGATTAGGGGTTATACAAAACGTTAACGTTAACGTTAGCCTTTCGAGTCTGTCCCCTACCCGCACCTGACGTTACCTTTTGAAGCGTGTCTACTCGTCGGTGTCCGGGCCGCATCTGATCGTGTCGCACACGGCCGCGGGGGTCGCGGAGTCCGCGGGTGCAGTTTAGCGCACCCCGGTACGACCAGATGCGTGCTTTCCGAACATGTAGGTGAGCCATTGAGCCATGGGTGCTGCCGCGCCGTTGCTAACAACTGTACACGTGCCGCCTTGTCGCCAGGACGCGTGCCAGCTGCGCCTGTGGCAGGTGGACGGGCTGCGGGCGCTGCACCTGCTGCGGCTGGGCGTGCAGACCGCGGCGGGCGCCCCGGCCCAGGGGACTGGCGGGCCGGGCGGGCAGAGGCACTCTGGCCTGGCCGTGTCCAGCCCCATGCGCCGCCGAGTCATCCGCATCGTGGTGGACAACTGGCCCACCATCGCCAACACGCCCGAGTGGAGGGCCTTTGAGGCGGCGTGCCCCGTGGTCGCCGACGTGATCCTCGCCTGCACCGCCTCGCAGACCGTGGACGTGTACCGGGCCGGGGCCAAGCCCTCTGACCCGTAGAGTGCCGCCCGCCGCGGGTCCTGGCAGCTTTGCTGTGATGGTACGGGTGCAGTTTGTGCCGTCTTTGACTTAGTTCGCGTGGCATCGGTGCGCCCGTTGCATTCATCGTACTCTTGTCCTCTTAGTAATACTGTTGTAAATTGTGAATTAAATATTTGTAAATTGTGAATTAAATATGTGTACAAGAATGCGAACTGTATTTTTCATCAAGTTACTGACCCACCCCACCCGCTCATGAAAGAAGTGCCCCAAATGTTACGCCCCGAGTTCCTCGAAGCTTGGAGATAGTTTTCGGTAGAATGGTACGCAAGTAAGATTCAGAGCAAAAACTATTTGCTATAGCACACACACAGGGTGTCTCATAAATCACGCCTGACCCTGACCGAGTTTGGCTGCCATTTCACCAATTTCTGTTCTATAAATCCTCCGGAAAATGGCTGAACAAAACCTGTCAGGGGGTATCCCCAAAGCTACTTTTGCGGGTACACTTTAAACGTGACTCTAGCCGTGCTCAGGGTCAGATCCACCAGGGACCACCTAAACTCATATTTACTGCGTAAAATGGTCAATACTTTGTGCCAAATGGCAAATCTCTGTGAAAACGCAGAATCGTAGACAAGATTTGCGACCCTTATAACTCAGAAAGGTCAAGAGAAAACTCATATATCTTTGCATATTAGCAACTTCCAAGGCATAACCTGTGCTAATATCTCAATTGCAGGTCTAAAGCACAGCTGACCTCATTGTTATAATACGAACTATTTGCGTAAAATTTCAGCTCGCTACCGCATGGAACCTGGACGCTGTTGCCACCCCCTGGTGCAAACCCGGTCTTGATGTCTTGAAAACTGCAGCGTACAAATATCACCCCGTTTGCCCCTCCTCACGGGGTTCACATCGTGTGTACATTTTTTGAACTTAGTTTTTCTACACCCTGTATGTCAGCTTATTCTATTCGCCGGAACATGTACAGGTTTTGGCAATGACACGCTATGTACGACAAACTGTCGAAGCTTCGACCGCTCTTGCCGGTCCGAATAGACACACTAAAGGGTGGGTCGACACGACGTTTTGTGAACGTTGGCGCCTCACAGTAAGACACAAGAAAAGTATGAAACAAGTTGGGTAATCGTGCTTTTACTTCAGAACTACATACAAGTGCGTTCAACAAACACAAACAAAAGTACAGACATAAACACTATTGGATGAATTGGTGGTTGCGAATAAGACTGTCAAACAATGAACAGCACCAAACCTACAACTAACGTAAGTATATATGTGCCGGTTACCAAATCTAAGACATTTTAGATCGAAATTCGACAAAATAAAGTCACCTGATAAGAGAGAAAAACAAACATACTCGTAAGGTAGGCCCTAAATGTGGCGATTGCTGCAACTCGGAGGGCAGATGGTGAGGTCTGGACGCCACACTTTGAGCCGCGCCGCCCAGCCGTGCACTCCCCACACAGTGTAGGGCGTCACATGGAGGACCTTGAGCTTGGGCGCTACCTCCTCGTCCCACGCGGCCGCGAACCTCTCGAAGTCGTCCGCCCTCAGACACAGAATCTCCAGGTCCGGCATTAGCGAGATGGCCTTCAGGAAGGCGTGCGGCGGGACCTTGGAGATGCACTGCAGACCCAAGAAATGCACCGAGTCCAGCGACCGCAGGCTCTCGGCCTCATCACTCAGCCTGCGCTTGCCCTCAGAGGAGCCGAAGCACAGCCCCACTTTCTTCACCGCGCGCTCCGGCCGGTCCAGGAACGCCTTGAGCAGCCCCAGGTGGGCAGGCTCGGTGCACTGGACGACCAGCGTCTCCAGCAGCGGCAGCTTGTGCAGCTTGACCAGGTCGTCGCTGGCCAGGACGGTCGCTTCCCGCAGCGAGACGCACTTGACGAGCTGTGCCGAAACGTCGAAGCCGCCGCAGCGCGCTGCGACCAGGGTGTGCCTGCAGGCGCCGAGCAGACTGTGCACGAAGGTGCGGTTCAGTGTGCTCCTGCGCTCGTCCAGGAGGTCCACCTCCTGCAGCGTCAGGTCACCGACAAACTTGTAGTTGAAGTTGTACGTGGCGTTGGGCATTTGTGTGTGCGTTTTCACACTCAGCTTCTTGAGATGTGTCAGCTTGTCGACGATCTTCAAGACGTAAGCGGGATTGCTCTGGTGGCGTACGGAGAGAGTCAGTCTGAGATGCTCCATGGTCGGCTCGTACCGCTCGAGGAACTTGTGGAAGGACTTCGCGCTGTTGAAGGTCGCCAAAACGCCACAGTCGACGGTGCGCACCTGCAGCACAAAATCGGCTGGATTAGGAGATTGGATCCGAATAGTACGGATTAGATCAGAGGGTCGGCCACTGGTGCTGGGCACGCTGCTAGGCTGAGGGGTGGGCTGGCTAGGCTCCGACCGAGTCACTCTCTCTCTCTCTTTCCATCTTTTTTTTTTCTGAGATCGATCAGTCCGCCGGGAACCAGCCGGACCACCGAGCTGCCGACCCCCGGCTTACAAATTAGGCCAAACTCAAGCACCCGGGTGGTACAGGACGGCACGTTTTCCTCATATTTTTATCATCCAAATAATGGAATAATAATCGCAAACCGATTGTAAAATCATGACAAGTTATATGTCATAGCAATGGTAAAAACGATAAGCCCTAATTTTGAAATAGTTATCCATTTAGTTTGTCATTCTTCTTGTCATTCTTTCACCTTCTAAACGGAACTTTTTATGCCAAACTCATTGCAAAATGATGACAACAGCAGTACAAAAATATGACAAACGCTCTCTCTTTCTCCTGTTGTTTGTTGTCACTCAACTGCTTCATACACAGTTGTAACTTTCTATATGATTCTTCGTGGCTCATTCGGTAGCGGGGCGAAGATTGCGGGGCGAAAAAGCAGGGGTTCTAATCCCACTCCAACGGTATTTTTTTTATGGCTCCCAATGTCAGTTTGTCATATTTTTGTCATGCTGTTGTCATCCTATGTTAAAATTAACGCTTGCCTATTTCTCATAATTTTGCCATTGCTATGCTATGCAAATAGTATTGCTATTTGTCATGATTTTAGAATCGGATTGCGATTATTATTCCGTGTGTTGGATCACAAAACTATGAGAAAAACATGCCGTCCTGTACCACTCGGGCATTCAGCCAGACGCAGACGCTGTCGAGTCGATACAGATGTCAACGCTGTGATCACACTGCCGCAAACCATGCACGTTTACGATTCAGTAAACCTCACGAGAGATCGATAACGGTCATGTACCTGACCAGAGAAAATAGATCATGTTGTAGTTGTAGTGCAAAGCCTTACAAATTTCACTGAGTTGATTCATGTTTCTTGAAGTTTTCAGACCATCCTTTTAAGAATTTTGTAAAAATTGGTTGAATTGCGATATTAAATTATGTGTGGAATAGAGTGATTTTGTAAAAGTTACATTGAGGTGAAATTTTTGGAGTGGAAACAAGTTACATTTTCCCTGTGGTCCGACCAATCGCAGTCCATATCCCAAATTTGAATAAATTTCCGTGCCCTTTTCTTGGTAGGGTAGGTGTTGCAAAGAAAATTATATTCATGTAAGAAAATAACATCCTCTAGAGCCCGTTATATATATAAAGATTCAGGGTTAAGAAATAACCCTGAAAAAAAAAACAATCACATACGCGTAAATTTTAAAAAATCAATCCCTCCAACAGTGGGCATTGTTTACTTTCCAAAACTTGCTGAATTTCTATTGGTAGAGGGCATCGTATTTCTTTGCCAGCTTTGACTTTTTACCTGCACTTACTGAACGATTCGGTGTTGATGAGTACGGGTACAAATAGCGTCTCAACAGGGAGTGATTTTCATGCCTGCGTTATTTTCTTTGCTGCACTTCCCTTAAGCCAGGAATGGTTCACAAAGCGTCCGTCTTCAACACTACGTACCTGGCAACGGCTCTCCGCGGCTGCGCTCTCCAACAACTCAATGGGCGCCTTGTTCTTCTCCCAGCGGGCGTCCACCTTGAGCGTGCCCAGGACGGGGAGGCAGCGCAGGATGGCTGCGGAGGCGCAGTCCTCGATAGACAGCGCCCGGCGGCTCCACACGGCGGGCGCCACCGCCAACTGGTTCCAGCGGCGGCACACCAGCCGCAGCCACTGCAGCTGCCGTGCTGCCGGCCGCGCCTCCTCCGGGATGGGCACCCTGGCCAAGACCATCACCAGCAGCTCGTCGGGCAGCGACTCCATGTCCGCGGCTGGGTCCTCGTGTGCCAACCCAGCGACCGCCAAAAAGCGACCATCGACGTGCTTCACACCTAAAGACACATAGAATATGGTGAGTCAAACCACTGCACCCGTTCTACACCATAAGAAATAATGAAAAATTCCAACAATAACAAGAAAATCACAGTAAATTGTTCAAAACTTTACATCTTTATTTGTTTAAAAATTCCAGATTTTGTTTTTATTTATTTGATTATTCAATTAGAAAACAATGCTCTGCACAAAAATCTTGTTAGACAGTTTTTGTTACAATAGCAGCTCAACAAAAAAGGTACAGGACAAGGAAAAGCACTTCCCATTGCAAATACATTGCAACAACGTAGCCAATAATGTTCATAAGAAACCATTCTTGTGTACCAGGAAAAGTTAGATTGTCACCTTCCCTTCCCCTTTCTTTGTAAGATCCCATGCGAATTATGAGCTACTCTTCAAAATGTATTTGAAGAATGCATATTAACTGCTTGCAGTGAGTTCGAATTTTCAGCAGGCATGTCCTTGTCCTAAGAGTCCCTCTCGAAGGTCCCAAAACAGCAATTTTGTTGATTAATTCGAGAAGGGTTGAACCACCCCCTTATATGGGACATTGTCTTGTTGGGAGTAAGCTGGAAAAATTACAGTAAGTGTGGCATTATGGGTCCCTAAAAATGCCATATCTTGAATTACACTACTCTCCGACCATCCCTTAATTTTGGAGCGGGTGAGGGGTATTTCCTGAGTTGGGGGCCAAAATCGATCGGCAGCGGTAGCGATGGCCTCTGGGGTTCCGATAACGACTACCGCGACTCTGACCAACCCCTTTAAAGTGCCGAAAAAAACTCAAAAATGTGCATGTATGTGAAGTCGTTAAGATATCGACTTCACAGTCTCATATCTTCTTCTTAAAAGTTGGAACCTTACAAAACCGGCTTCGGCACGTTCCCACCCCTATCAGAAACGACGGAAGAACACCCAGAAGAAGTTGTTAAAAAAGAGTCTAATTTTTGTGTTTTTTCGTGGTTTTTTTTTTGGCGCTTTAAAGGGGTTGATCTGAGTCGGGAGGTAAGGGAGTGGTTAAACCCCTTACAATGAATCAACAAAATAATTGCTGTTTTGGGACCTTCGAGAGGGACTCTTGGGACATGCCTCCTGAAAATTTGAACACTGTAGGTCAACTTGGAACGAAATGACGAGGTCTGCAAGAAGTGGGCCGCTGAATAAGACCGTTAGATACGCTCATATTTGCTTCTCTCATAATAGGATTCTTAAATAAACATGGAAAAAGCCCTCAAGATACCTTGCAGTCTAAAGACGCCAAGTTTCGTACAACACACAGTTCCCCGAGAAGTAAACTGAACCCTATCCGCCAGAACCACAAAGCTGGTCGTCATCACTTACGCTTCGCCGACAACGCTGCCGTCTTCCTCCTCAGAGCGGCCTCCTCCTCCACCAGAGCGGCTTCCTTCGCCAGCACCGAGGCTTCCCTATGGAACGCCAGGAACAGGCGCTGAAGTGGCTGCTCCTCCCCCGCCAGTCCGTGCAGCGGGTGCGCCTTGGCGGCGGCTACCGCCGCCCTCAGCGCGGCCAAGCCCGGCTCCTCGTCGTCGACGGCGAACTCCGCCACCTCCTCGTCCACCGTCCGTGAGCCGCGTCCGATGAGGCCTTGGACGTCCTCGGCCAGCCGCTGCAGCGTGGCGGCGCGCTCCTCCCGCACCTCCGCCAGCTCGGACTCGGCCTCCTTGACCAGGCGGCGCTCCGGGAACAGCGAGTGCGAGTCGAAGCAGGCGGCCGCCGCCACTGCCTCGCAGTCGGTGCACCACCAACGGCGTCCCGCACTGGGGAAGCAGAGGGCAGTCTTAGAAACACAACCAGCAAGTACCCACCTGCACCTCGTGTGAATAAGCGATTCCACTTTTAAACAATCAGTACAGTGAAAATCAATCAAAGTGAAAATCGAAGAACAAGGCACATGAAATAATTTTTTAGCAGTCACCACTTTCTCATTAACCTTGGAATGATTCGTGACCAAGACCAGTAATTACATATACATATAATAATTTTCACGGAAAGTCACCTACATTTTGAGTCCAACATGAAAAACATATGCATACCAGCATTTGAATAATATCCATATGTTTAAAGGAAATTAATGAATTTCATAAGCGTGTATGAATATGAATAAATATTTAAGCCTATATCGAACAAAAGTTCATATGCATGTATGCATATGAAGGCATACGGACTTCATATGCTTCCATGCATATGAATCCATAATCCATATGCATACAGGTGTATGAATTTTTATTAATATTCACATCTTGGACGTTGCAGTGCAACATCACAAAAATGCGGCACTGTTTACTTGTCAATTTAGTTTCATGCTCCATGTTTCGGAGGCTGCAGCTAGGACCTATTGTCATAGTAAGTGCACGGTTTAAGCTTATGTTGAATACACATGAAGTTTGAAAATTAAAACAGGCATGGGAGACTTACTTCTCACATTGTTCCAGCAATGCTAAATTACTAGCAAGTTCACTTGGTTCTCCTCCAAATTCCTGTAAACAAGCAAACACTTTGCTGTCAGTTCCACAAACATTTCCACAATAAACAGCATAAAGTGAGCATCAGGAAGAACCCTTCACACTCTAAATGCATGTCCAACAATTTTGAAACATAAAATCTTTACACAACTGTTGGACAATGCCCTGAGAATTGACTGGTAATTTTGGTTTTAGATGTCACACTATACCTTATTACAGAAGGGACATTTCCCACTGCTGGTGCTGTCAGCCTCTTCTAGGCAAACCAAACAAGCTGAGTGACCACACGGCAAAAACTTGGGTTGCCGTAGGTCAGCATCGTAAGTTTGTTGACATGATTTGCAGATTGTGGACATTGTGAGCACTGTCGTAGCCTGTATGATACAACAGAAGCTTAAACAGCGTGGGTATTGCCAAAAAAGTTTCAGACTAGAAAGCAGTCTTTAAACCAGCTTTAAACCAGCAAAAAGCACAGCAGAGGGGAGGGGGGATCATATAAGTCTTGTTTGAACGTATCCAATCCAAATTTAAAACAGAACTGCACTGCCAACACATTGGTAAACAAAATCAACAAAGAACTTTGCTATCACATTTCTCAAAGATTGTGAAGAGCCATTACTATTCTACCCAAAATTAAGGAAGCAATAAAAGAATCCAAGGTGAAATAATGCAGACAGTGTTAACTAAAGCATGAAGAAACTTACTAAACAGCAATGTGATGAATGCGAGATTGTCAATGGAACATATATTAATATCACAAGTCGTACTACTAGGTTGATTAAACTTATCAGTGGTAAACTGTGCTACACCGATTTAATAGCGGTTGGACTTGGGCATAAAATGAACATGAGGACCCTACACAACTTCGAAAGTCGTTGTGTTTTCACAAGCAATACCTCTTACTTTGAAAGCCTAAAAAAGTTTTTAGGTTAAAAGCCATACATCTCCGGTTTCGGGGCGTAGACATTGTCAAAATACTTGTGAACAGTTTTAAGTGAGACAATATGACTCCGTGACTCTGTGGACGAAACTCACCAAGATCTGAGCAGATACTTCAATACCTCTTACTTAGAAAGCCAAAAACAGTTTTTAGGTTAAAAGCCATACATCTCAGGTTTTGCGGCGTAGACATTGTCAAAATGCTTGAGAACAGTTTTAAGTGGGACAATATGACTCCGTGACTCTGTGGCCGAAACTCACCAAGATCTGAGCAAATACTTTGGAGTGGCACCGCCTATCTCCCTAATTTTGTTGCCTGTCTGGACTTCTTCCCTGTACCGAATCACCGAATGTTTCGACGCGTTGGGGAGGGGGAGGGGGAGGGGGGGGAGGGATTCTCCGGAGGCACGACGACGAACGACGACGACTACGACTCAGTTTACGTGATCAGAAACTATGTATGTTTTAGCAGGGGAGGTAAAGGCTTGGTTTTAGTGGAAATACTACAAGAACTCTGGCAGAAACGGTCAAAAATTCATCAGGAAAAAATGCCTCGACTAAAGGTTGGCATTGATAGATAGGAACAAAATACGATGTCAGAAAAAGTCGCCGAGAGGGCGAGATTTGGGTCCGTACCCGGCCTTTGCATGAAGTGGTGGGGGGAGCCACTCGCGACCCCTCGCCCGAGGCTACGCGAGGCCTCGCTCCTCGCAAGATGAGAAATCGCGCTCCATTATTGTTCTCCCGGCTGCATCGCTCGCATTGCCTTGACCATTTTGTTCGTTCGCCCATGCGGAGGCAAGCAGTCCCTGTTGAGAGTTTCGCGTTGGCGAGACGCTCCAATTCGCCCCCGGTAAGTCGAAAATTCCTGTTAGCTATTCAACTGGCAGCGAACTGTTGCGTAGTTAAGATTCTTTTATCTTATACTCAATATTTTTGTCTTGTTTTTGGAAGAGATGTATCCTGGCCGTCTTCCCCTGACGCCTCTTCCTAGACAAAATGTGGCCGCTCCGCTCCGAAGAATGTTAAAGTAAGTACCAATGTGTTTAATTTTTAGCTATGTATGTACATATACTGCAAATATTTACACACGCTTGTCATTGTTACCCGTTCTTTACCTACACATACCATACCATCCATATACATGGTAAGAAGGAACGGGTATTTGTGCCCGGTCCTGCTAATTTAGTACCCCCCGTTTAACTTTTTATTGGCAACAGATATATGGATGATAATAGTGTCATTCGTTCCAGTTTCGGGGCAACATCGCCCGCTAATAATGGTTTTTTTCGACTTTGTACGTAATATTTTGAGAAAATTAAGAAAATGTTGGGTTAGTCGTCCTATTTTCGCGGTTTCGATTTCTGAAATACGAACGTCATTCGCGCTGAAAGTTAGTAATTATAGTAATCTTCTATGTGCTTTGTCATTTATTTTGGCTTCAATGTTTACAAATGTTATTAAAAGAAATTGGTTTTCGTGAAAAATTTTTAAGTCCTAGCGCAGAGGGAAGACCGGCTGTGAATTTATACATGTCAATGGTGTACAGGGGACTGATGGGGGCATTCTGCTTCCATATAGCATGTATATGTGCGGGTGACTTCGAAAATGAGGTCATTTTGGCCGAAAGACGCGCCGTTTTCGAGTTTTGGGAGTTGGAAGTTATTCGTGGACGCGGGGACGGAGCTCGAGAGGACAGAAGACAGTACGCATTTTAATTAATGTTCATTATCATCCATACATCTGTTGCCATTAACTCCCACTACAATGGGAAAAAATTGGTGATTTCAGAACAACTACAATTTTATAAAATACAATCATTTTAGACATGGTAAAGAACGGGTCTCTTGCCCTTCATCAAATCATTTTGATAACATTTTCTCCTTGTTTTTGTTTTCTCTTTCCACCTAAGCGTCTTCCCCTAACACCACTTATAGGAAAGGAAAATGTCCTTGAACCTATTCCTGAGAAGTCCGTTTTACCACCTCTTCCTAGACAACAAAATGTGGGACACAACTGTATTCACAGCAGTTCATCTCGAATGGTATGTGAGGGTTGTCAGGTTTGTTATGACTTTTTACTCCCAGTTACAGGGTACAAAAAAGGTTGTATACTGTGTATGTACCATTGCAGTGCCCTCAACCAGTACATCAGAAATCTTTGTCTTTGAAGAAATCCAAGACAGTTGTTTGTGCATCGAAAAAATTAAATCATTGGCTGAGCGATAGC
Source organism: Odontothrips loti (assembly GCA_038380765.1). Lineage (NCBI taxonomy): Eukaryota > Metazoa > Arthropoda > Insecta > Thysanoptera > Thripidae > Odontothrips > Odontothrips loti. Next base: position 1,690,661 of record CM076255.1, read on the forward strand.
GAAGCCCTTACCCCACTGGCCCAAAAATGTTTTGTCTGTTTGTCTGTCTGTCTGTCTGTCTGCGTGTCTGTCTGTCTGTCCGCGCGATTTCTCGAGAACGGTTCATCGTAGAGGGCTCAAATTTGGACCACAATCTCCTTGCATCATACCGGAGTCAACCTCACCTCGGGGGCATCCTACCTCAGGTGCTGCTGCAGGTGCCGGTTGACAAACCAGGGCCTTCTTGTGCAAGAACTGGAACAGGGGGGCTAACTTCTAAATCGTGCCGATTTTCAAACATGATCATGGCGACCTACCCCTTCTAAAATCACCCAAAGACCCAATTTAAGATGGCGAAATCGACCCCAGGTGCTGCTGCAGGTGCTAGTGGTCAAAACGAGGCCTTCTTGGGCAGGAGCAGGAACAAAAAGTAAAACTGCTAAACAAGCTGTATTTTAAGCTTAAAGATCGGAACCGACCCCGCTCAAAATACACTCAGAACTTTAATTACAATGCCAAAAACGACCCCAGGTGCTGCTGCAGGTGCGGGTTGGCAAAACTGGGCCTTCTTGTGCAGGAACTGGAACAGGAGGGCAAACTTCTAAACAAACCATATATCAAACTTGAACGTGGCGACTGACCTCTTCTAAAATCACCCAAAGACCCGAGTAAAGATGGCAAAGTCGACCCCAGGTGCTGCTGCCGGTGCTAGTAGTCAAAACAAGGCCTTCTTGGGCAGGAGCAGGAACAAATAGAAAAACTGCTAAACAAGCTGTATTTTGAGGTTAAAGATCAGAACCGACCCCGCTTAAAATACACTCAGAACTTCAAATACAATGCCGAAAAGGACCCCAGGTGCTGCTGCAGGTGCCGGTTGGCAAAACAGGGCCTTCTTGAGCACAAACTGGAAGATGTGGGCAAACTTTTAAATCGTGCAGAATTTTAAACTTCAACATGGCCACCGCCTCCATCTAAAGTCACCCCAAGACTCCATTCAACATGCCGAAATTAACCCCAGGTGATGCTGCAGGTGCTAGGGGTCAAAACAGGACTTTCTTGGGCAGGAACTGGAACGGGGGCCAAATTCTTAATCGTGCAGAATATCAAACTTAAACATGGCGAATGACCTCCTCTAAATCACCCCCAGGACTCCATTCAACATGCCGAAATCAACCCCAGGTGATGCTGCAGGTGCTAGGGGTCAAAACAGGGCCTTCTTGGGCAGGAACTGGAACGGGGTGCCAAATTCTAAAGCGTGCAGAATATCAAACTTTAATATGGCGACCGACCCCCTCTTAAATCACCCTAAGTCCCCATTCAAAATGCCAAATTTGACCTTTAGGTACTGCTGCAGGTGCTGGGGGCCAAACCAGGGCATTCTTGAGCAGGAGCAGAAACAAAAGGAAAAACTGCTAAAAAAAAACAGTATTTTGAACTTAAAGATGGGAACCGATAACGCTTTAAATACACTCAGGATCTCAATCACAATACTGAAGAAGACCCCAGGTGCTGCTGATGGTGCCAGTTGTCAAAGCCGGGCCTCCTTGGACCGGAACCGGTTAGGCTAGGGTAGGTTAGGTTTGAGCAGCATTGAGTACGGTAGAGAAGTCCACAATGAGTAGCTGAAGTTGGAGTAGGCTAGGTCAGAGTAGTGTAGGTTAGTTTAGAGTAGGGTAGGCTAGGTTAGAGTAGGAAAGGGTAGGTTAGGAAGTCCACAATGAGTAGGGGAAGTTGGAGTGGGCTATATCAGAGCAGTGTAGGTTAGTTTAGAGTAGGGAAGGGTAGGTAAGGTTGGAGTAGGCTAGGGTAAGTTAAGTTGGAGTTAAGCACGATTAAGTACGGTAGAGAAGTTCACAATACTGTGGGAGTAGGTACGTCCAGGGGTTAGGTTAGAAGCGTAGCGTCCCTCGCGCATCAAGACCGGCGCCCGCAGGGCGCCGTACTGACTGATTAGCCCCGCAGGGTCGTACTCGCCCGGTGACAGCCGCCGGCAGGCCAAGGTAGGTGTACGCCAGGCGTGGAGGGGCGGAACAGTGGTTCGCGGTGAGCGAAGCCTGTTACGCCACGACGCGGTCTGGCGTACGCCTACCTTGTTTATTAAGTGAAGAGCACCAGCTCAACTCTGAAATACCTTTTATTAATGTGAGTACATCTTAGTTAAAGTGCAATTATGAAATTGATTTAAAGTTCAAATTTTTATCTGCTAACATTTGTCTCATTTTCAGCTGATTCCTGAAGTTCCTCAGACTAAGTGTTCATCTCATTCAGAGGGAGGAGACAGTGATGGTTCCCAGGTCCCAGAGGTTTTTCTTAGTAATGATTCTTCTAATTCCATAGAAGAAAAGAGTCAGGAAGAACTACAGAGCATCTTGGAGGTACGCAAGGGCACAATCTTCATCCTGGAATGCCTTCTCTTTATGAGACTATTCATTTTATATTTAACTTGGGACCTCTGGCCCTTGATTGTTCACAGGGAACCCTGCCACAAAATTATTCATACAAAATTGTGTCTGTTTGTCCCCTCAAAGTTTATCATTCTGAAAATTACGATCAAAGTGAAATGTTTCAAGCTGTTTTGAGAATCAATGTCAGGAATAAGGAAGATGCCCTGAATTGGCTAGACGAGTATCACATGTGCTCCTATTCTGATTGGCGAGTAAGGAAAACATTTCCTGAAGATACACAACGAGTTATATTCAAGGTAATCACATAATTGTCCTTTTATTTTCTCTTTCTCTCTGTATGAAAATTTCTCAAATTTGTTTGCTCTTTTGTTCATGCAGAAGGGTTTTAGGTGTCACAACAATACTTTGGCTCAGTACCGACATGGAACCAAGCCTCACGTGAAACAGACAGAATGCAAAGCTTCCTTAAATGTAACTGTTAAAAACTTTGAGATGAAAAGGTAAAGACTTTGCAAGCACTTTGGCTAGAGTTTTAATTGTTAATTGGCCTCAACAAATTATGTTATTTTATAACAGATATGTGTCAATATTTATTGACCCTATTTTTACAGGACTATGGATCCATACTTGAAATCACATCCTTTAGAAGTTGTTATTGATCATTGCCACAATCATCCTTTGCAAGCTGCAGACAGCCTACGTCATCGACGACCAAATGCTGGAGCATTAGAGAAAGTGAAGAAACTGTTTGAGAGTGGTCATTCACCCTCTTCTGCAATGCATACTTTTCAGTATGATCTGCAGATGGAAAACGGTGATAGATTTTTCGAATTGCTGGCTGATGGAGCGGTTTGTCCTAACCAGCAGTGGTTTTTTTACCAGTTTTATAAGCAATTTGGCCAGACCTATGGTGCACCCGATGGTCCCAAAATGAAGATCAGCTTGCAGCAATTCATACACAAATATAATGAAAGTTGTGGATCTGTATGTGCTGCCTTCAAAGAGATAGACAAAGATATTGTGCTGGTCATATGTTCACCTCTAATGAAAAGGGTGCATGAGCACCTCAAATCAAGTGCAGAAATTGTGTTTCTTGATTCAGGGGGTATGATGGACCGTCAAAATACAAGAATATTTACATTGCTTGCTCCTAGTGTTGCAGGAGCTCTCCCACTTGGCATTGTCATGACCAGTTCTGAAAGTGAAATAGTACTGACTGAGGGTATGGAGTTGTTGATGACTATTGTCCCTCCAAATGCTTTCTATGACAGAGGAAAAGCAGGGCCTCTCATCATGATGACTGATGATTGCCAAGCTGAAAGAAATGTTGTGAAAAGCTTGTTTCCCTCAATCATTCTCCTACTGTGCCTTTTCCATGTTCTCCAAGCTTACTGGCGGTACCTTTGGGACAGCAAACATAAGGTACCCCAGGAACACAGAGAAGAAATCTTTTTCCTCTTTAAGAAGTGCTGCAGAGCTGAAAATGTAAAAGATTTTGAGGTCCAGTTTCAAGAGCAGCTGACCAATCCAATAGTGGCATCTAATGCCATTTTAGTGAAACACCTCCAGAAACTTCATGACAGAGCACCAGAATGGGCTCTGTGCTACCGAAATGAACTAATGACAAGAGGCAATGACACGAACAACTACTCAGAAAGCACAATAAGGCGTTACAAGGATGATGTTTTGAATAGGTTGAAGGCTTACAGCGAAGTGCAGCTCTTTGACTTTTTCACTACCCGATTGGAAGCATATTTTGAGAGGAGGACTGCTGCTGTGTTGAACAATCGAAGAGAAAATTATTCTCAATCAAAGCACTTCATCCACCCTGAGAAACTGCTACCTCTTGAGTGCTCCAAAAGTAGCCATGAAGGTGTGTTTGTAGTGAAGAATAACAAGAGTGGAGGAAAATACTTAGTTGACACAGATATGGAAGTGTGCAGCTGTCCTGTTGGGAAAAATGGGGCTCCATGCAAACATCAACAGGCTGTTGTGAATCAGTTTAAGTTGTCTTCAACACAATTCCTCCCCTTCAATGATGAAGAAGCTAAAATGACCCTTCATAAGATCATGACCAATGTTGAGCCACTTCCAGGATGGTATGCTTCATTGAAGGGAGGACCAGTCTGTAGTGTAGGTTTGTGTACCCATTTAACCACTTCTTTTATCTCTACTCATTTATATGGTATATAGTTAATATAAATATACATCTGTCATAATATTTTTTGTACGCTTTTACAGATCTCCAGTCACAGTGTGTCTCAGAGGAATTGTCCATTGACAACTTTTCGCTACCAGCCATTGAGACTGAGGAAGGTTTGGAAAAGAATGAATCTTCACAGCATGGAGGTACATATGTAGCAAACATTTTTTTAAATCCTTATTATTCTTATCGTTTCACTAAATTTATGATAAACAAGTCCCTGCATTTGTATAGATACTGATGATGATGAAAGGCGCAATGAAGCCATGAAAGCTTGGAATGCTGTAAATAGCTGGATCCTTGAAAGCCTGCAATCCAGGTCTGATGTTTTTGCTCCAGCCGTTCTGAAGTTCACTCAGCATTTTGAACGTGCAAAGAATTTGTCGGAAAATGCACTTCTTTCAGCGCTGCATACTTTCAACAAATATGATTCCACATCAGCAAGAGCAGTGAGGAAAGGGCGGTACATTAAAGTGAACAACATTAGTGTGGGAAGGCGGAAAATGGTTGTAGGTGGTAGGAAGTGTGCTCCTCAAGGCAGGCCTCCCAAAACAGCTTTTACCACTGAGCATGGATATGCTGTCATGAATTCGAAGAAGAGAACAGCTATGCCACACAATCTCTCTCTTAAAATCCAGCAGCAGTCTTCAGTCAAGAGGAGAAAAGTTGCTCAATGAGGACAGTAAATTTTATGAATTAATTAATGTATTGTTGTATGTGTTATGTATTGTCAAATTTATTGTTTGTGTTTCGTGACTGAGCTGTGATCACTTGTGCATTTAATGTCAATGGTTGCATTTTGAAGGGCACTGCTGTTAATACATTGTTAATCTTTGTCTATTGGTTAGTGTCAAGGTCTGTGCTGCTACAAAAACCAAAGGAACCTTTTTTGTGCGAGTTTCTGTTTAATGTCAGTTCATAGTCTGTGTATAAGTAGTCATTATCTATATTCAAAGTTGTCAAGCAGCCAAATTTTAGAATCTCAGGTATCTGTCTGGTCATATCTGTTGCTTTTGTTAGACCCTATTTTTGTGATTTAGTTTTTTTTTTTTAAATTGTTCAGTTAAATAAAATGTAATTTTATAAATGGCACATATGTATAAATAAATAGCGGGCTGTTCGTATTTTGTATACTTTCTGCCAGGTTATCAACACCAGTAATATAGTATTCTCTTCATGACTGTCTTACTGATCTGTGATGTTAGCTTGTATTTGTTGCTTATTGACATATATATCCTTTGTTTTTGAAATGTCAGGACTATATTACTATGCTACTAAAAAAATTATATTTTTTAATGAGAAAACCACAAAACTGTTAATAAAATCAGTACAATGAGCTCTTCTAGTAAAGGCATTCCTCTTTACCTACAATGATTCGGAATAATTTTCTCTCCGATTGTTCAACACAGCAGCAGTCCTCCTCTGAAACATGAAACTGAAGCCACTACTTGTCACTACTCATCTTCATCTTCTATGTACTTTTTAACAACAGGCTGTGAAGATGAAATCCTTGGTTTCAGAGAAAGGCTTTTTCTGCTGCTTTTATTTATTGGAATATGATTTTCAGATGAGCTAGTCTGAAGCAAACAGTAAGCAAGAAGAATTGGAACAGAGTCTGAGTAGTGAAAGAATTAAGGCAAAAACTGTGCAAGGAACTGACCAAATAAGTCTCATGTAGTCTCTTTTTAAGATTGCTTCTGTTCTCCTTAACTTCCTTCTGTTTCTCGATCTCCTCATTCAGCTTCCTCTGCTTTTCATTAATTAAATTCTCTTTTGACTTAAGCTCTTGCATCTTTTCATTAATTAAATTCTCTTTTGACTTAAGCTCTTGCATCTTTTCATTAATTAAATTCTCTTTTGACTTAAGCTCCTGCATCTTTTCATTCAGGTCCTGCATAAGCAAATGAAAACACTAATTAAAACAAAAACATTTTTACCAAAATGAGTCACTTTCCCACATAGGTACTTACTTTTTTCTTGCACCCTGCTTTTCAAAATTTTCTTTTCTAATTTCCTCCAGTTCCATCCTTATTTTTCTGACTTCCTCCTCTTTCAGTTTCATTTGCTCCTTCATAATTTCAAGCTCTTTCTCCTTCGCAGTCAGTTTCTGGAAGCAAAATATGAAGATTAACATATACCGTAACAGGTAATAAAATGTCTACCAAGACAAGGACAAATTTTAACATTAAAATCTCTAATGAATCAGACAACAAAATTATCTTCACACCTCTTTCATTGAGTTGCAACGTGCAAGGGCATCTTGCAGCGCATCCGCCTTAGTCTGCTGATGCTCATGATTGTATTCCTAAATGAATTAACAAACATAACCATAACATAACCCAAATAAGACATTTATTACAAAATTAACTGAGGCACATAGGTTCAACAAACCTGATTTTTTTTTTTGTCAAAAAGGTTATTTATAAATTGCTTCATCTTCACCTCCTCACTTTGCAGCCTTTTGCACACAAAGCACAACCAATCATCTAGTTTTTGTGCTGAAAGTGACGAGAAGAATGCGGCGTAATTGCAGTGCAGCAAGAGGAAAACAAAATTAAAAATAATTACCTTTCGTCGGTGTGATGCCAACGCATTTCCCATGAAACCATACGTCGCAACGATCGCAGGCTACCATGTAGCTGTAGACGGAAAAGTAGGTTTGAGACTTGCATGACAGTAAGGAATTCGAAATCATAGGAGAACATAGTTACCCAAAGGAGTTTCTGCCGCAATAACAATACATTCTAATAATAACAGTAAGCTTCTTAATAACTTAGCTTCTCACTTCTCACAAAACGAAAACAACACCACACAATACGCGCAATTCCACTGGCGGCGAACTTCAGAAAGGGATGTCTCTGCCGCCTCGGGAGTCTATTTCTCATCCTCGCGATCGAAGGGCAGGCGTAGCCTCGCGTAGCCTCGGGCGAGGGGTCGCGAGTGGCTCCCTCCACCACTTCACGCAAAGGCCGGGTACGGACCCAAATCTCGCGCCGAGAGGCCTGGGCAGGCTGTTGTAAAGGGACGCGGTATTGTTCACATCGATCATTTCTTCGAACGAATTACCTGTAAAGAATGCGATGGCCAATTGGACAGCCAAAATATTGAGCAAGCCGTGGATTGTGGCTCGCCGAAAACGAAGTTTCGACCGACAAGAAGACCGAAGTTGGAGGCAGTAAATTTGTTAGACGGGCCACTATTTACACTGGCAATCTGAAACTGGCATTTGGGGGGGGGGGCTTAGAAAGCGAATTATGCAGTGAAGTATCGTTCGCGTTCGAGTGAAGATTTTTCAGAAACACTGGGGAACCTAACCTACACATTGCTCATTTGCCTTAGGTGCCATGTATGCGCTGGGATTGGTTTCACCGACATCATCAAGCTTCTATCCTGCCTGAGCATTCGTCCTGTGTCCTGGAGCACGTGCAAAACACCATATTAGTCGTTTGGTGGAAAGAGTAGTGAAAGAGATTTGCAAGAAAGCAGCTGAGATAGAGAGCAGCTTTGTCTCTACAAAACTTACAATTGTTAGAAAAGATAGTGTGAGTATTTCAAAATATTGTTACTATATCAGCCTCAATACTATTTAACATACTTGTAATCATGCTTGTTTCCAGGTGTGTGGATAGGCTTGAAAGTTCAGATGAGAGATTCGTGATTCCCACTTTGGCCTAGAGGAAAGCCGCAAAAGAAGCTGAGAAACAGAACAGCACCTGTACCCAGCAACAAGTGTCTCGGCTGCTTTTGATGTCACCAGGTGGTAAGTGGTAGTTACGAACAACACTGCAGTAAATACGTTGTGACTTTCTCTGCCGATTATGTTTACACATTTCTAGATTATCAGATGTGTTAAAGTTCAAAGTGCAAATTACTGCCTGAGCCCTCCTCTCTGTCATAACCAATAAATAGAGCTTGGTAATGTCAACCCCACCCTACTTTTTTATTTTCATTTAATTGTTTCCCCACTGCTCACAGTTTGATTTCTTTTCTCAATTAGCCTGACTGCTATTGACTCAAGTAAGGGGCCGTCCATATACTACGTGCCCGGTTGGGGGGGGGGAGGGGGTCCCGCCCGCACTACGGCCGGGCACGGGGGGGAGGGGGGGGGGGTTGACCGTCGGGCACGTAGTATGTTCCGTGGAAACGACGCAGCCGAACGGACGGACGCGGCGAGCAGCCAGGACGCGGCGAACGGACGAAAGCGCGCGGCAGGCACCAACAGTCGAGTCTGGCTCGGCTCGAGTCAGTGTTGCGTTCGACGCGCTTGGAGAGAACTTTTAGATACACACTTACCTCAATTCACTGTGTATTTGCTTTTTAGACTTTCTTTAATGAATGTAATTCATTACTCACCTGTAATAAACCTGGAATAACACACTTCCGGACGTCAATTATTGAAAAACACCTCCCTCTGGGACATTTCAGCACGTTTTGACGACTTTGGAAAAATACTACGTGCCGGCGGGGGGGGGGGGGGGGGGGGGGAGGCGAGGTCGCACTACGGTAGGGCACGGGGGGGAGGGGGGGGTCCAAAAGTGGCCTAAAATAGGGCACGTAGTATATGGACGGCCCCTAATGATCTTTATGCGTTGCTTGTGGATACTGAATCGAGCTGTGACACAGCTACTGATAGTTAGGCTTTGATGACTGCACCTCTTAGCTCTCACTGAACCAACAGCACCTAAAGCAAAGCAAATGAAAAAGTCTGTACCTCAGCCACAAAGCAATCAACAGGAAACTTAAAAGGGAACACCGAAGATGAATGCTGTCAATAAAACTGAGGCACTTGAAGCTAAGTCAGCTCAGCAAATGAAATCACTTTGCTGGGAACAAATCTCAATGAATGGCCGAGAAGGGCAGCAGCCACCAAAAAAAATTCGGGCGGCGCGCAAATTGGCGGGGTGCAGGCGCGGATACAAGGGGAGGGGGGGGGGGGGGGGGGCAAAAGGGGTTTTGCCCCCCCCCCCCCCCCCCAAGATGCTACCAAGGCGCCCAAAGGGCGCCTGAAATTTAGGCAACCCGCCGAACTTTTCGCCTGCAAGTAGGTATAAAGTGGTATATTGCCCCCCCCCCACAAGTGGCTACTGGATCCGCACCTGGCGGGGTGGGGGGTGCATGGGGCCTAAAGTTTGAGAGGTGTACCACCCTCCGACAGGCCGCCGGACTCAGTGACCGCCCCTACCCCGTCGTTCAAAACAAAATTCTTGTTTGTGAGGGCTTTACCAGGGTCTGTTCTACCCTGTTTGCCACCTCACGCGGTGATCGCGACTCAGACCACGACGGGGCGCAGCGGAAAAACGCGTGACGCCCACATGACGTGAGTTGGCCGCGTAGGAAGGACTAAGCTAGGTATACCTCTATCCATACTTGGTCAGTTCAACCCCCCGCGAACTTGGTGAAAACTCGACACGAAGGTTCTGGCCTCTGGCGGCCTCCGCAGGCGGGTTTTGCGCCGTCTTATAACCGAACATAACAGCCGCTACAGCCAAACCGCTCAAGATATCGACTTCAAATTTGGTGGGGAAGTAGATAAGGGTTCAGTAATGATATCGGAGTGTTGGTATTTCTCTCTAAAATCGACCGAGACTTTGTGCCACAACAACCTTTTACTCCGGCGACAGATTGAAGATCGAGCGATGACACGACGTAGCGACAACCTTCTTGTGTGTAGACATTTATTCCGCGTTCAGTGCGATGAGTGGTTTGAACGCCCCAACCGGAACGTAATTTTTGGTTTTTGCGACAAAAAAAAATTCTCACAATTATGGCCAAAGGTATCAATTTTGACAAAAAAGTTTTGCGGGGTCATGAAACGTCGAGTAAATTAAAACATTTGCGACTTACGCGATATTTTTTCTTCCTTTCAAACTTTGATTGCGGCTTTACAGCATCACCTTTGTTGAGACGGCATTTCAAGGTGGTACGCGTCCATAGAGGTTTCCGACGCTCCGAAGCGGAACAGGCGCGTAGGAAGGTCACTCAAGGTGTGTGTGTGTGTGTGGGGGGGGGGGCCGTGTAGCGGGTTGCCTACCTAGTTATATTGTGTCGTTCTTAGGATAGCAGAACGGGTATATAAAACAAGGTAGGCGTACGCCAGGCCGCGTCGGGGCGTAACACGCTTCGCTCACCGCGAACCACTCTTACGCCCCTCCACGCCTGGCGTACACCTACCTTGGCCTGCCGGCGGCTGTCACCGGGCTTGTGGGACCCTGCGGGGCCAATCAGTCTGTACGGCGCCCTGCGGGCGCCGGTCTTAGGGCGCGGGGTTCGCTGAGCTTCTAACCTAAACGCTGGACGTACCTGCTCCCACCGTATTGTGGTATTCTCTGCCGTATTTACTTGTGCTCAAATCTAACCTTACCTACCCTACTGTAACCTAACCCACTCTAACCTAACCTAGACAAACCTACTCATTGAAGACTTCTCTTCACCATTCAATGCTGCTCTAACCTAACCTACCCGAGCCTAACCAGTTTCCGTCCAAGGAAGCCGTGCTTCGACCACTGGCACCTGCAGCAGCACCTATGGGGTCTTCTTCGGCATTGTAATTGAGGTCTTCAGTATATGTTTAGCGGGGTCGGTTCCCATCGTTAAGTTTAAATTACTACCTCCTTAGCAGTTTTCCTATTCGTTCTAGCACCAACAGCAGCACCTGGGGTTGATTTCGGCATTTTGACTGGGGTTTTGGGGTGATTTTTGAAGGGGTCGATCGCCGTGTTCAAGTTTGAAATACGGATTTAGAAGTTTGCCTCCCGTTCCAGTTTCTGCACAAGAAGGTCCAGTTTTGCCAACCGGCTCCTGCAGCAGCACCTGAGGTCCTTTTGGGCATTGTAATTGAAATCCTGAGTGTATTTTAAGCAGGGTCGGTTCCGCTCTTTCAGTTTAAAAAATTGCTTTTGTAGCAGTTTTTCTATTTGTTCCTGCTCCTGCCCAAGAAGGCCTTGTTTTGACCACTAGCACCTGCAGCAGCACCTGGGCTCGATTTCGCCATCTTGACTTAAGTCTTTGGATGATTTTAGAAGGGGTCGGTCGCCATGTTCAATTTTGAAAATCGGCACGATTTAAGTTAGCCCTCCTGTCCCAGTTCTTGCACAAGAAGGCCCTGGTTTGACAACCGGCACCTGCAGCAGCACCTGAGGTAGGATGCCGCCGAGGTGAGGTTGACTCCGGTATGATGCAAGGAGATTGTGGTCCTAATGTGAGCCCTCTACGATGAACCGTTGTCGAGAAATCGCGCGGACAGACAGACAGACACACACCCAGACAAACAGACAGAACATTTTTGGGCCAGTGGGGTAAGGGCTTCGCTTTCGCTTAGCCAACCAGCACCACCTTCACCTTCAACGCTAATAGATTTAAAAAACAAAACAGAATGTCGTATTGTTGCAAAGACAATAATGTACGAAAGCAGCAATTCATTAAATCACCCCTCCGCGCGCGTAAAAGAAAGTAACAAAATGCATTGCTGTAACTCATGGGAATCGTGAATACTCACACTGGCATCGACATCGATTTCCTGATGCGGCTATTCAGCCCTATCGACATCTTGGGGGAATTCCACCACCATGAATTCAGCGATTGGTATGGATTTCTGAAACAGGCAAAAATGCATCAAAATGTGAACGGATGAACTATGAACAATTCCCCGGTAATTAATTGAACAGGTGGCTATGGGAGTTCGTTTGGAAAGAAGTACGTGGCGTGCCGTCCTTGCGCCACCTGCGCTTCGAGCGGCGGGCATCGTGCCGCATTCTCTTTGGAGTGAGCCCCCTTTTCAAGAACCCTCTTGTTCGGCTTCCATACGTCTCTGACTTTCCTCGGGTCGTTCTCGGTTTCTTCCTCTTCTTTTCCTGTACATAATACAGCGGCGCCGGAAGTGGTTTTAGTTGGGGGGTGCAAGCCTCATAAAGGACCCGGAGCCCCCCAAAAGGGCCCCCACGGTCGTGAATCGCTTTATATGACAGAACTAATTGTGTTTTTAAGAGGAGAAGTGTGACTTTGAATAACTTACGCTGAAAATTTAAATTTAACATTGTTAAACACATTGAATTTGCAAAAAAAAAATGTAAATAAATCGGACAACGAAACAACAGAGCTGCAAGAAAAGATTCATTTTTAAAAAGACTCCGAACCAAACACATTCCGCCGTTCAGAGTTTCTGCAGATGAATTCAGCCAAAATTTCATTTAATGGAAGTGTGAAGGTTAATGATCCATGGATGTGAAGAACAGGCAGATGGCTCAACCTCCTCTGAGTCATAGTTGACCTTCAATAAGTTTTGAGGCGTTTATCGCCACTAAAAGACCTTTCGCGGGACATGGATGTAGCAGGGATAGTGAGCAGAAGAGTGACCAACCGGGTCACCTGAGAAGAAGATCCTCCCTCACCATGGGGGCTGAGCGTCAAAACAAACAGCGGCACACCGAAACCAAATATGAGTGAGCGTGTTGCTAGTAGCCTCTAAGAAGGGCCCACTGTCCACTTTAGGAGTCCCCACGAAAGGGCCCCGAACGCCGATTGTTGTCCACTCCGCCGGGAGGAGCTAGGGACAATGATCAGACAGCGCTTACCTGCCGGGACCCGGCCCGGGACCCGGCGCCGCTGGCCTCCGGGCCAGTCCCGGGGAGGAGGATGACAGAGGCTTAATCCGCTCGTGCGGGAGGAAATTTTAACGACCAATTTGCGATCAAATTTTCAACAATCTGTTCAACTCACCGCGTAGAGGACTAAATTACAAGCCGAACAAAAAAAAACGGCATCTCGATATTCAAATTTTGACCTAAGATATGGCAAAACTGTTTTTGTCAAAGTTAAGTGTTCAAATTTGACCGACTTCGGCCGGCACAAAGTTTATTCATTTTGGCTGCACGAGATCGTTGCTTTTTAAATGTGACACTGCCAAAATTTGAAGTCGCTCCGACGTCATTAAGTGACTCAAATCGATTCTTGTCCACGGCGGCACCGCCGTGTTGGGGTCACGGCTCCGCCGGGCCGACCTAGGGGGGGGGGGGGGGGGGGGGGGGCTTTTTTGTCGAGTTTCCCATCGCGACAAACATATTTACCCATTTTCCGGTTCAAAGTTTCCAAGAGGCCGTCACCCAAGGAAGGGTCCTTCCTACATCCTACATATACCTGTGCATTTGGCCCTGGCTCGTCATTCCGTTCGCAACTCTTGCAACGTCAACTTCGTGTCCTCCGTGTTCTGTGCTCTGTGGTCTGTGATCTGTGTTCCGTGTTTCGTGCTCTGTGTTCCGTGTCACTATGCCCGCCACCACGCCTGCCTCCGCGCCGCGCTCCAGCCGCCGCAGCGCGTCCGCCACGCCGCCGTCAACAAGGCGCCCCCGCAGCGTCTCAGCCACGCCGCGGCGCCGCAGCTCCTCCAACAACACCGTCGACGTGAAGCTCAGTTTTGTGCGACGTGCTGCGTCCGGGGAAGACGTCAGGGTGCTCGCCCAGGAGGCCAACGTTTCCGTCAAGACCGTCAAACGCTGGTGCCAGTCCACCGAATCCCTGTCCCAGTTTGAAGCAGCGGACCACAAGAAGTCACATGAAGTCGTCCATGTTCCCGGAACTGGACTCGGCTGTGTACGAGTGGGTGGTGCAAGAGCGTCTCCAAAACCATCAGCTTAACGGCGTCCACATCATGGAGAAGGCGAAGCTGATCAACGCGGAGCTCGGCGGGCCGACCACCTTCAAGGCCAGCACGGGGTGGCTGCGCAACTTCCTCGCCCGCCACGGCCTCCACAGCTTGTCCGTGACCGGGGAGCAGCTGTCCGCGGACCGACCTGCTGCAGAGCAGTTCGTCCGCACCCTGCCCGCCTTCCTGCAGGAGCACGACATTGACGAGAGGGACGTCTACAACATGGACGAGGGCGGCCTCTTCTTCAAGCAGCTTCCCACCATGACGTACGCCCTGCACTCGGAGAAGACGGCCAAGGGGGCGAAGATGTGTAAAGACCGTCTCACTGTCGCTTTTTGCGCCAACGCCGTGGGGACGCACAAGATTCCCCTGTTGGTGATCGGCAAATACGCAAAGCCCCGCTGCTTCACCTCCCAGGCCGACATCGACCACTTGCCCGTCGTCTACCGGAACAACAAGAAGGCGTGGATGACGAAGGCCGTTTTTGACGACTGGATGACGACCGTATTCATGCCCGCCGTGTCCGAGCGCCAGTTCCAGGAGCGGCGCGTGGGCCGCGTCCTCCTGCTGGTCGACAACGCCAGCTCCCACGAGCTTCCCGAGGACTACACCGGCACCGGGAGGTTCTTCATCAAGGCCCTCCCGCCAAACTGCACGTCTCTGATCCAGCCCATGGACCAGGGCGTCATCAGCAAGGTCAAGAGGGTGTACCGCAGGGAGCTGGTGCGCCAACTGCTGCTGGCCGGCGGCACCCAGGACGCCTTCGCAAAGACCATCAACGTGAAGACGGCATGCTTGGGCGTGGCGCGCGCCTGGGAGGACGTCACGCCGGAGAATGTGTACCGCTCGTTCAACAAGCTGCTGCCGGAGCGACAGCCCTGCCCCCTCAACGACGCCGACCTCCTGGACACGCCCCCGAGCAGCCCCAGGGACCACATCGCGGAGCTCGGGACTCTGCTGCGCCAACATCCGGAGTCCCGGGAGCTCTGCGACGACGACATCTGGCAGTGGTTCGACGATGTCCAGGCGGCCGAGGCCGAGGCCGTGGAGGGCGGCGACGGCGACGATGACGACGATGACGATGAGGAGGAAGAGCAGGACTATGACCGGATCCGCACGGCCGTCGTCACCTCTCAGCATCAGCTGTTCGCTGAGATGCGGAGATTTATGGAAAATGAAAATTTAACCGAATCCACCGCCCCCGATCTGCTGGCAAGATTGGAAGCACAGTTCCTCACGACGCCCCTTCCATCACGACCGCCGCAGCTAGAGGATGCCCCAACATTTGCAGTGCTCTGAATTGTAATAATAATCGTAAATTTGATGGATTGTTGTTTTAATTTTACATTATTTTTTATGTTATAATATTCAAATTCTATCTGTGATTAACTGTTATGATTAAATTATGTTTCCAAACTTTCGTTTTCCTTTCATTCCCCAACACCCCTACATTCGCAACACCCGAACACGGCGGTGCCACCATGGACAAGAATCGATTTGAGTCACTTAATGACGTCTTCTCCCTCTCGTGCCAACCCGGGGTCCTTCACGCCCGGTGGCCGGGTGGGCAGTGGCCCCCGTGGCTCAGGTACTCGAGCTTCGCCTTACGATACACACGTTTGTCGTTCTTGGTGGCCCCCAGCGGCCTCACGATGGTTGGGGGGCCGCTGGATGCGGTGCTGGGGGACCGTGCCGGGGGGCGGTCGTCGTGCCCTGCCCTCGTCCTCCGGGACGAGCGCGTTGTCGTTGACTCTGGTGGGAACAGGAGCGGCGGTTCTTGTTCCTCTTGAGCCCGCGCCGCGACCAGCCTCGGCTGCCCGTCGCGTACCTGCCAGCGGTACGTCGGCTGTTGCTGCCCGTACGCACCGTGCATGCGTGGTGAAGCTGATCTGGCCCTCTGCTGTCTCCTTGTCTCTGCCGGCGGAGAAGGGTTCCTCCAGGGCTGCGCTGCCGCGGCTGCTGAGGGTGATGGGGTGCGCGGCCCTCGTCGGGGGCGCGGTGCTAGCGACTCCGTCGGTTGCGGCCCTCCCCGACGAGGTGAGGGCGTGCGGGGCCCTCGCCGTGGACGTGGTGATGGCGTACGCGGCGTCCATGTCCTCGTCCTCGGACGACGTCCTCGGACGAGGAGGAGTCGAGCTGCCCCATGGGCGTCGGCGGCGCCAACTGCCTTGTGCGGCACGGGGGCGGCGCTTGGTTGCTGTGCCTGGCCTTGGTGCTGTCGTCCGCCCGCCCGCCCGCCCGCCCGCCCGGCGGCGCAGCTGGTCTTGGGTCCTGCGCTGGGGCGCCATGTCCTGGAACATCGGTTTTACATCATACACCTTGCACCCTTATGTTTCCAACTTTTTCTCCTGCCCTCCACGTAAAATTTTCCTTGCACCCGTGGAACACCTTGAACCAGACGGCTTCTCCCTTTTTGAACACAGGTTCAACCCCTCCTGGCTCAATGTTCGGGAGCGCCGTCGGATTCAATTTGTCTTGCACGGTCTGCGGCTTTCGGCCCATCAGTTTTTGTGCCGGCGTTCGGCCATCTGGACCTGGCAGGTTTCGGTGTGTGTGCAAGGCTACGGATAGTGTTTCCTCCTTTGTACCTTGCAACTTGCCCAATATTGCTTTAAGTGTCTGTACCGCCTTTTCCGCCGGACCGTTCGCTTGCGGAAAATAGGGGGCTGAATAGAGCAATTTAATCCCTAGTTGGCGCAAGTGGTTTTCTAACATTTGTGAGGCGAAACAGGTGGCATTGTCGGTAACGATCGTATCGCAGAGCCCATGGGTGGCGAACGCGCGCCACAGGCACTCAACTACCGCGGCCGATGTCGGTGACGGTACCCAGATTGCAGCCAGTTGGTGTTTGCATCCAACTGACCAACAAGTAATTTTCCCGCAGGGGCCCCCCGAAATCCATGTGGATCCGCCCCCATGGTCTAGCCGCTGGCCACGGTGTTGGCTTTGCGGCTGGTGCGCTCTGGTGCGTCGCCTGGCACTCCGCGCACAGCTGCACCTTTCTCTCTATTTCCTCTCCCAGCCCCGGCCACCAGAGGGTGTTTCGTGCGGCCTGCTTCGACCGCACGATCCCGGGGTGTCCTGCGTGCAGCCTACTCAGGACGTCCGCACGCATTGCTGCTGGGATTACGACCCCCACAGCAGGCACCCCCGCAGGGTGGTAATTTCGTCCCCTTTTTGGTGGTACGGGCTGAGTTCCGCAGACACTTTTCGCGGCCAGCCGTTGACAGTGTAGCGCCACACCTGCTGCAGCAGTGGGTCCTTTGCTGTCTCCTCTGCCACCCGGCTGACAGCAAACTCGACCGACCCTGTTCTCTCGACCTGGTGTACATAGGCGACCGTGATGCGAGGGGTTCATAACTGCTCCGGAAGGGGTACACCGATTTGAAGTCAATTTTTGACTTTTTGATTTCTGACTTGATTTTTGACTTTTCTTTTGATTTTTGACTAATTTATTTTTGATTTTTGACTTTTTCTCAGTTTTGAAAAGAAAAACTTGATTTATTTCCTGACTTTTGACTTTTTTTCTGACTCACGTATTTTTGTTTGACTTCTGACTTGTTAACTTTTGGGTTCTCTTTGTTGGTTTATTGCTAAGGACTTCTTCATGTCCTTCTATACTTTGGCGCACAACAGGCTAATAGTTTCGAGCGCCTGGCCCATAGACAGCACCTTGCATAGCGGGATATATCGAGTGGCCTGCACACTGTGCTGCAGGCGCTTTTTCCCCCAAACAAGTCTGCTAGACGAAAATATATTACACTAGGAGTATTTCACAAGCAAAGATGACTTCTTTGGATGTGTGCTGATTGAGACTGACTAAAGTTAACAATGAGGCCAGTGTCATGTATGAAATTGTTACTGGAAAAATTAAATTAAGAACTAAATTAAGGAAAGATACACCATTTACTACTTGAACTAGTAGTTTCATGACCTCTTTATTTCTTTTCTTGTATTGTGGAGTCTGGTTTAGTTAGATCACAGCCAGTTCTTTGCATGACAAAAATTTAGAGACGATATGTATTCTCTGAGGTCAAATTTTTGGTCTAGAAACTCAATGCTATGCCATTGTAGGAATGCCAAACCTATGTTCAGTCTGCACTGAGATTTTGTAGCTAATAAATTTGATATCAAATTTTAATGGAGACCATAAATGGCAACAAAAAGTGGCACTGGACAAATTGACAAGGTTGCTTTTTACCTTCAGACCTCAGAGGTGTCCCCAGAACCACATTACTTTCCCTTGACATCTAATAGCGTTTTAAAAAACAGAACGTTTCTTTTACCATGTAAACAGGGTCACAGATTGTCACAGACCACTGGATAGTCAAGTAGATGCACAAAAAACCGAACAGTATCATCAAAACCATTTATTTTTTAAGGTTCAGTCATACAACATATTATAATCATTAATAACAGATAAAACTACAAAATATAACCATAGGTTTGGTTGTTGACAGTACATATTAATAAATTGCTTCTTAATAAACATCACATTATAATCAGTAATTACGGATAAAACATAACCAAATATAACCATAGGTTTGGTTGTTGACAATACACATAAATGAATTTCTTCCTAATTTACATCACATTGTTATAAGTAAAAACTCATAAAACATTATATAACCATGTTTGGTTGTTGACACCAACAAAATAAGTACTTAAACAGTGACAGGACTAGTCAGACTTAAATGCGCACAATAATCAGTTCAACAGAAGGTAACCAAGTAAAGATAATTAAATTTCACGGAGAGCTTCTTTCGTACTATTTTGAAGCATGATCTGGGAATTAACAATCAGAGGTGGAGGAATACTGGTAACATACAAGGTAGGCGTACGCCAGACCGCGTCGTGGCGTAACAGGCTTCTCTCACCGCGAACCACTGTTCCGCCCCTCCACGCCTGGCGTACACCTACCTTGGCCTGCCGGCGGCTGTCACCGGGCGTGTGGGACCCTGCGGGGCTAATAAGTCAGTACGGCGCCCTGCGGGCGCCGGTCTTGAGGCGCGAGGGACGCTACGCTTCTAACCTAACCGCTGGACGTACCTACTCCCACAGTATTGTGAACTTCTCTACCGTACTCAATCGTGCTCAACTCTAACTTAACATACCCTAGCCTACTCCAACCTTACCTACCCTTCCCTTCCCTTCTCTAACCTAGCCTACCCTACTCTAAACTAACCTCCCCTTCTCTGACCAAGCCTACTCCAACTTCCCTACTCATTGTGGACTTCCCAAATTACCCTTCTCTACTCTAACCTAACCTACCCTACTCTGACCTAGCCTACTCCAACTTCCCCTACTCATTGTGGACTTCTCTACCGTACTCAATGCTGCTCAAACCTAACCTACCCTAGCCTAACCAGTTCCGGTCCAAGGAGGCCCTGCTTTGACCACTGGCACCATCAGCAGCACCTGGGGTTTTCTTCAGGGTTGTGATTGAGGTCCTGAGTGTATTTTAAGCGTTATCGGTTCCCATCTTTAAGTTCGAAATACTGCTTTTTTAAGCAGTTTTTCCTTTTGTTCCTGCTCCTGCTCAAGAAGGCCGTTTTGGCCCCCAGCACCTGCAGCAGTACCTAAAGGTCAAATTTGGCATTTTGAATGGGGTCTTAGGGTGATTTACGAGGGGGCCGGTCACCATGTTTAAGTTTGATATCCTGCACGATTTTGAATTTGGCACCCCGTTCCAGTTCCTGCCCAAGAAGGCCCTGTTTTGACCCCTAGCACCTGCAGCAGCACCTGGGGTTGATTTCGGCATGTTGAATGGAGTCTTGGGGTGATTTTAGAGGGGGTCATTCGCCATGTTTAAGTTTGATATTCTGCACGATTTAGAATTTGGCCCCCGTTCCAGTTCCTGCCCAAGAATGCCCTGTTTTGACCCCTAGCACCTGCAGCATCACCTGGGGTTAATTTCGGCATGTTGAATGGAGTCTTGGGGTGACTTTAGATGGAGGCGGTGGCCATGTTGAAGTTCAAAATTCTGCACGATTTAAAAGTTTGCCCACATCTTCCAGTTTGTGCTCAAGAAGGCCCTGTTTTTCCAACCGGCACCTGCAGCAGCACCTGGGGTCCTTTTCGGCATTGTAATTGAAGTTCTGAGTGTGTTTTAAGCGGGGTCGGTTCCGATCTTTAAGCTCAAAATACAGCTTGTTCAGCAGTTTTTCTATTTGTTCCTGCTCCTGCCCAAGAAGGCCTTGTTTTGACCACTAGCACCTGCAGCAGCACCTGGGGTCGATTTCGCCAGCTTCACTTGGGTCTTTGGGTGATTTTAGAAGGGGTCGGTCGCCATGTTCATGTTTGAAAATCGGCACGATTTAGAAGTTAGCCCTCCTGTTCCAGTTCTTGCACAAGAAGGCCCTGGTTTGTCAACCGGCACCTGCAGCAGCACCTGAGGTAGGATGCCCCCTAGGTGAGGTTGACTCCGGTATGATGCAAGGAGATTGTGGTCCAAATTTGAGCCCTCTACGATGAACCGTTCTCGAGAAATCGCGCGGACAGACACACAGACAGACAGGCAAACAGACAAAACATTTTTGGGCCAGTGGGGTAAGGGCTTCGCTTTCGCTCAGCCAATAAAGCTATATTGATATACTGATGTGAAGAGAATGCAAGAGTAAGGTGTCCTCCACCTTTTTTCTCCTTAAACCAAACAGCAAGCACTCCCAATCCTCTTGCATTCTCAGCTGGGGCCTCCACTGGTGCTTTTGGCAAAGAGAATCCTTTGGATTTTCCAGTCAGATAAGAAAAATCAAGAACTTGTCCATAAATAAAAGAATTTTTGTGCTTGAACACGCACCATTCACCAATCCCCAATTCAGCATTTTTCTTCACCGTTTTCACATCATTTTTTTTTCCTATTCCCAATGGACTCAAGGACTTTGGCTTTAACTTTCTGACAGCGCTCACTGCTCAAAGTAGTACC
Source organism: Odontothrips loti (assembly GCA_038380765.1). NCBI lineage: Eukaryota > Metazoa > Arthropoda > Insecta > Thysanoptera > Thripidae > Odontothrips > Odontothrips loti. The sequence goes on from CM076255.1 coordinate 1,711,813, forward strand.
TTCCTCAGTGAGTAACCAGCAAAGAGTAGACTTTCGCATACAGACTACTCTCTTATTTCTGTCAAAGAAGTTGACAAACCTTTTGTCCTGGTCATTTATTTCACAGCCATCAACCAAATCCATTGCAGTTGCATCAGGGAAAGCCGCAAGGATGTCCAATGGCACATCATCCTCTGTTTCTTCAACAGGAACACTTAAAAATTGACTTGGGTCATCTTGCAGGTCCACAACATTCACCATAACAGCAAAAGGACGGTAATTCACAGGCAGAGGCTTGATAGGGATGCCTAAATCAGATGTGAGTTCTTGTGCATCATTATATGCCCGTAAGATGGTGGCAAAAATTTCATCATTACAGGGCAGTGATGAGTTGACCTGCACACTTGACTCCAGAAGCTTCCTCTTCTCCCGAGGCATGTTGTAGCCCGCAGCAGCAAGCTTTTGGGATACGTACAGTAGCATCTCCGACCGTTTCACTTTCTGCAGCAGCTCCAGACAATTAAAATTGACCACAGTGGATAATGTACTGGTTAATGACCTCAAGAACCGAAAAAATGATTCACAGGCCTGACTAGACATTAGGTTTCAAAGAAATAAACCCTCCCAGCCTTGATCTCGAAAATAAATCATCATTTTTACAAGTGCATGGGCATTTAGTTCAACACACATGTACAGATTTGTTGTCACAAAATTTTCACTTAATACATAGGTTTAGGATGTTTTAATCCACCTCCTCCAGATTCTGAGGGTAAAACAGGATTTCCAAATCAGATAGACTCTTTGAAAGGGAGGGAGGCTCTCATCTAAATAAGTATTTTTCACATCTTGCATCATTTGCAGATATGCTCTTGTTCCGTCAGAACCCGGAACATCTTCCAGAGCATCAATAACTCGAGGAGAGCACATCTTCTGAGAGGAAGTTAAATTCATTTTGTCTTGCTTCTTTAAATCATACATTGTCATTCCATGATCTGCTTTGCTTCCTTGCTGAATCATAATATTAAGATGAGAGGAAGTTGCCAAGAAATTGCCAAAAGGAAGAACAATGGAATCTTTGAGCAGCCTAGTTTTGAATTTGTTTGCAAGATGAATCGTATCCTGTACATATGTCTCAGAGCGACTGGTATCACAATAGAACCAGCTATAATCTGGATGAGGCTGGGAATCAACTGAAAATGTGCGTCGCTGCATGGCGCACAATAATTTAGGGTCCCCATCAGCAGAAAATCCGACAACTTCAATACCTTCCTTCAGCAGTTCTCGCTTGATGTAGTCATGACGATTACGTACATGGTCAGCTGTGAATTTGTTGTCTGATGCCATGACCATTAAGCAGAAAGGTGCAGCACCTCTGGCCATGGGCTGAGCCTGTTGTAAATAATAGAGTTCAAATAGTATAATCACAAGATTGTAGAGATAATTTCGGATGATGGAAATGAAACGTCCAGACACAAGAAGTGTTGCACAGGAAGTAGTTTTATTCTTGTTCTTTTATACAGGCAGAGTAAGAGGCGGAAACGACAGGTGGTAATGCATACAAGTGGGATCACAAGCAAAGATGGAGTGAGGCGGGAAGTTTTAAATATGAGATTATCATCTGGATTACAATATATACAACAGAGCCATCAGAACATAGCCATACCCTGCAGGCTGCGCATTCAGAAAGTAATGGGCGATCATGGCAGCAGTAGTTGCTGGGAAAGCGTTCAGTCTTGGCATTCCATTGGGCATCAGAGGTAGGGCGGGCCCAACAATCAAATCTGTAGTGGGGTCATATGAAAATTTTGGAACAATACGGGTCCCATCTTCACTGACAAAAACTTTATTTGGGTACTGTCGTGAATCCAAGTGAGCTTTAAGTTCCTTAACCCGAAGATGGCCTTCTTTCCCTGGACCCATTGAAGCCGCCATGAATCGTTCAATGGTTGATATGCATGGCAAAGAATTAGTCAGATTTGCATACAAAAATTCATAGACCATTCTACCAGCTGTGATGAAGAGATAGGTAGAGAACAGCTTGACTTCTTCTTCATAGATTCTACCATTTTTGCCCCGGTTGCTATTTTCTAGAGCAGTGCACATCAAGATTTTTAAAAAGTGAGATATATCAAGGTCTTCACAAATTTCACTAAAATCTTTACATTTTTCAGAAAGTTGCTGCTTCAATTCAGAAATCATTTCTTAGTTTCTCTTCAGTGTTACTTCGATTGAGTTTAAAAGTGGATAGAAGGCTGTTATTCGGGATTGTCCAATAACATGTTTCAATAGTAGTTTTTGCCGTCTTCCCAGTTTTGTATACTTGTGGGCTTGCCACTTGGATTGCAACTTTTTCAAACACTCAGGCCTTATTTTATGTTCCTATCGAAAAGCAGACCAACTGCCTTTCATATACTTTCCTGGAATTCAAAATGTCCATGCTATGATATCAGTTGTAAATATGGAGACTTTACATTTGACCACTTGCATCAGATGTATTTATACCTTTAGCAGGACAGTGAGCAGTTTCAGAATCTTGAACAGAACTTTGAGGCCCACTGGAGTTTTCAGGACAGCTCGAGTCACTGTCATCTGAGTTCACCACTTGAGTTGTGATTCTTCTCTCTCTTGGTTCAATGTCATTGAAGTTTTCATCAATATGACTAGAGATCACCTCAACAGAGCCTTCTTTTGAACTTGTAGAGAAGGGAAGTTTTCTTTGATTATCCACCACAGTGTGTTTATCATTCGGATGCCGGGTATAATTAGAAATCTGCCAACCACATTTAAATCTATATGGATTGTGTGCTTAGTTTTGAAGCACCCACTACACTTGAACCTTGCTGCTTATTTTGGACCATCTACTGTCTCTTCAGTGTAAACCTCAGGAGTCAAATCTGCAACATCTTTCAGAATGGCTTTGGGAAAATTTCTCTTCAGGCAGAATTTTTTTATTATTAACTGTCAGTGCTACTTGTTTTTCTTTTAGTGGATGGAATTTTAGACGGAACCTAAATAAGAAACAGGCGAGAATAAAATATCCTGCAGTTAACATTCCATTTGTAGTCAAGTAAATATAATTATATAATATTTTAATTACCTTATTTTGTCCAGAAAAGATTGTAAAAGTCTTTTGTGGTCTTGTAGCTGGGGTCATTGCGATTGGTTTGGCTTTTGTGTGGTGGGTTGCCTTGACATGTTCAACCAACCGCTTCAACAATTTTTTCTCACCTGGCATGAAGCGAAACCGCTTATGGTCTTTCACAGGACCCAGGTAAAATGGCAACTCTGAGGGTTGGATGCGATCCAATATTGATCCGTCCCTAACAAACTCCTCAATAAACATGATGTCGTCATTATCGAGATCCTTCAGTGCTTCACAATTGCCAAATCCTGACACCTGCAGCAAACATTTCAGATGGTTGTCAAGGCGAGTGTTGAGTGATGTCTCCAGACGTGTCCAGACCTCATTTAATTCGAATGAGCAAGTGACACCAGTCTGAAAAAGGAAAGAAAAATACAATGTGAGAATCTCTTAGAGTGTCAGATACAAATTTAAAATCTAACACCGAATTCCTTTCTGAATGAATTTTACAGCTGCAGATAAACCTAAACCAGCAACTTTAAGGACTATCGCAATCTCTGACATTAATGGTGTGGTTTTGTCAGAGCACAGACAATTTTCTATTCTGGATCACAAACTTGCGCATTCAGGGAATCCTTTGAAGCTGTCACATCATCTCTTACCTTAGATTCAACGGGTTGAGTCGAGCCAGATGAAGCCACTGCTGCACTCATGTCGGGTTGGGTACCGTCCTGCAGCAGACAAGGTCGGTGTCAGGTGGCCCCTTGTTCTCCGTCATTCCTTTCCACTGCACCTAGCTAAAACAAATGAAAATATTAGAAACATTTTTGAAAAGGGCATTATGGGTTGCAAAGAAAGAAAGCAATGAAGCGGCATTTGCTGAGAAGAGCATGATTCATCAAAACTTCTTTGACTGACCCTAGGACTAAGTAGAGGTTATGTTCTCTGATCCTCGATTCAATGTTACGACGTAAAGTACGGATTGAATTTGAAATAGCGAAAAGATTGAGAGTGCATTGATGGCACTTTGTCTAACTATGCGTAACTATGTCAACGATAGAAAAGTTAGACCTCGAATGAGGTCTGCCGCCAAGTACCGGTACAATGTATTGTTAAATACACCTGTTCTTTCAAGTAAAGACGGCAAGTTACTGAGTACATGACACGACTTCCCTCGAAATCAGCAGGCTTATGCAAATTCACATACCACAAGCATCACAACAACACCGAAACACTCACCGATTTTGGATCAGTCCGTGGTCGTGGTTCCAGTCGCACTCGAAACTGTATGGATGGGCGGGATGCGTGCGAAGAAGGCAAGGCTTGGCAAAGAGGGGGAGTGGAAAAGGGAGGAGGAGGAGAGAGTGAGTCGCCTGCCTATTGTTAGGTTAGGTCCTACATAGTACTTAGCTTTGTTAATTACATCCAGATAAGCCTCATGAATACTCTGTTCAACAAGCTCAGAGTCTAGGAAACCAGCACTTCAGCTACTTACACTTCGGAGGACCTGACAATCAACATTGTGTAAAACTGATCCATCAAAAGGCTTGACATGAGGATTCAGTTTCAAATCTTGGTATGATTTAGGAAGCAGACATAGGTACATATGGTTTAATTTTGCTTTCTCCATTTTGACCGCATTCCATCTTTGAATGAAATGTCTTGTTACATCTCTGGCTGCTGCACCTTGCACAAGAGCTCCAATATCATGCCATGGCATTCGAGGTGTTGATGAGCGATCAAAAAATCTGGGCAGTACAACTTGAGCAAAAACTCCCACACCTCACGGGTATACGAGATAACATTTGGCTCCACACGGTTCATCAAGATCATGTTTGCTTTGACGCTTTGGTAAACGTAATCTCTCGTGATCACTACGGTAATCATCAATTGGTTAATTAACGTTCCGTGGTTCTGCGCGTTATGTGGAGTGGAAAACACCATCGGTCACTATGGTCATGTAAAAGTTCCCATCTCGAACCGTTCTCCCTATTCCAGTTTATGCCCAAGAGGGCATTGTTTTGCCTAACGTCACCTGCAGAAGCACCTAAGCTCAGATTTGGCAACTTCCAGTCAGCATCGCATGGTGTATCGAATTTGCTTTTCCTGCCCTTACCTACGTGTCCCCCCCCCCCCCCACACACACACACACAAAAAAAAAAACCCTCCCTCCTTTCCCGAAGAAGACAAAGCAAGCTTTATGTCCATGCGGCTTTCACTTGGGTACTTTAATTACTCTGTCGGTGTTACTTTCGCATAAGCTTGCATCCCCACCACAACTTCCCTAGCTGAAGCTGACTGAATATGTGTTCCATTTCGTGAAAAAATTTTGCTCAAAGTTAAAGAATCAAAAATTATTTAACTTAAACCAGTATTTATTTTAAATGTTAAGCAGAAGGGCAGCGCGTCTGGGTGTTCCAGCCCAGGCGCCAAAAGGGGCGCTGCGTCAAGCTGCAGTCTTGGTGGACCGGGCCTTACGAGGTCCTGGAGGTCATCAACGACGTGACGGTCTGGGTCCGCCTGCCGGGCCGCCCCAGAGCCCGTGTCCAGACCTTCCACGCGGACAAGGTGGCCCCCGTCGTCTCGCGGCCTGACGCCTTCCTGTAGGGCCGGGGGGGGGGGGGATGTAAAGGGGACGCTACCACTACCCCATGCCGATGGCGGTACCCCACGCCCGGACACTTGCAGCTCGGGCCGCAACCGCCGTCGCCTGGACTACCGAACCATCTCCACGACTCGGCTCTCCCTCAGACTGTTCTGTTCTCCTGTTCGGAATACACGTCTTACTCCTCTTTCGTGTGTGCTTTCCCCAAACGCCCCGGCTCCCCTAACAATATTGTCGCTTGTGCCGGCCGTAAGTGGTCCTAAGGGCTGTTTCGGTAAGGGGCATGCAGACGTACTTTATGGACGCCCGCAATCCATCGGTGATCACCTGTACTCCATCAGTAATCAGTAATCGCCCGTACTCCATTGGTAATCACCCGTAATCCATTAGTAACCACTCGTAATCCATCGGTAATCACCCGTAATCAATCAGTGATCATGCGTAATCAATCGGTAATCGTCGATAATCATCGGTAACCGTCGGTAATCATCTGTAATCGAACGGTAATCAACCGTGATCATCCGTAATCACGGGTAATGTTCAGTAATCACCGGTGGTCATTGGTAATCTTCGTGATCACCGGTAGTCATTGGTAATCATCGGTAGTCATTAGTAATCATCGGTAATCATTGGTGATCATCGTAATCCCACGTGATCATTACCGCCTCGTAATCGTGTGTACACCTCCAGGGAGAGTGGTTCCCCCTCGTGGTAAACATGAATGCCCCCATGGTTGGTGATGATGTGGTGCTTGACATGGGTTTTAATTAATCTTTGACAGAGCGGGCACTGGGAAACGCGTCGCGTTTCAGGTGGTGGCCGTATCCAGTTGATGGCGGCTGGATTTTCTGCCAGAATGTGGCCGAGGTTGTCGGCTCGCAGGCACTGGTCAAATCCAAGGCCAGGCCGCAAGAGAAGCAGCTGATGTTGCTGTGCGGCTTTCTCAAGCACCGCACGTATTGAATGTTGCACAGGGGCGGGTGCCAGAGTCATGGTGGTTAAAAGTGCTGTGTGATGCACATGGTTGCACCCCTCCTTGAGGGCGATGCACCACTTCGCCCTGGCAAGGAAGTTTGCAGACCTCTCCGCAAAACAGCCGCACGCCATATTCTTGACAGACTCGGTCAGGATTCTGCCTTTGCCTACTTCGGGACTGCGGAGAGTGGCCGGCTCCCAGCACAGGGGGCAGGTGGTGAAATGTTTCCCTGCGCTGGCCTGGAGTGCCTCCAGACGGCCCACCACCCCGCTGCACAAAACCTCCATTTCATCGTAGGTGTTGCAGTCCGCCAGTCTTTGTAGGAACGTTGCAAAGACGACTGGTCGCAGGCGTCGGGGGTCGATGACCAGTCGCTCCAGCAGCACACGAGGCTGCCTCAACTGGTGTGCAGCAACGTTATGATCTGGAGCCGGAGATGGAACAAGTGGAAGTGGAGGCTCCGGTGGTTATCACCCCGGCCGATGCACCATGTTAGGTTAGGTCCTACTTGGGGGAGCTTTAGATTCGAGAATGGTAGGCAGTAATTGAAGGATGATAATCGTATTATTATTAATCAGTAATATTGGTAATGCTAAACAGTGGAGATAAGAGTTAGACAGTGCTAGGTTTGACTCACTGTGCCGCTTTGCCTGACAGCCACCTCAGCTCACCTCGTTCCGTTGATTTGTCGCGTCTTGCTCGTCTGGTGGTCTAGTAGCGTCTGCCCGTCCAGTGCGCCCGAGCCGGCCGCGGGCCCTCCGAGTGCGCGGGTGAACGGACGAACCGCGCGTGCATCAGCATTGCGACACTCGGGGGGCTCGCCCGGTGAGGGCGAACTGGACAAGTCGAGTGGGGCCACGTTTGCGCGACTCTGCAAAAATGCCCCCGCGCACAGGGTGTCGCAACGCGCCCTATGCGCGGGGCAGTGCAAACACTATTGGTCGCAGAGTGTGAGCCCGGGTGGGCCACAGTACCGACACCAGAGTTGGCTTGGTTGCCTACCTCTCGCGATTCGTTGTTCTCCCTCAATTTCTAAGTTTTGACGTTTTCCAAAAACCGACTTTACTCTTTTCTTCGACTTTTAACATCCCCCCCCCCCCCCTCCTGACTTCTGTCTTTTTATTCTGGCCTTTTACCCCTTTTTTTCGATTTTTGACTTCTTTATTTGATTTTTGACTTTTTCTTTGACTCTTGACTTTTTCCTTGATTTTTGAGTTCTTCTGTGATTTCTGACTTTTTCTTTGATTTCTGACTTTTTCTTTGATTTTTGACTTTTTTTAAACTTTTGATTTTAATTTGATTTTTTTTTTATTTTTTTGGAGCGGGACACCGATTTTAATGAGTTATGGACCCCTCGCCGTGATGTCCTGCTCCCTGCTCCACCCTTGGGGATGGCAGCCGGCTTTGCTAGGCGGTGGGGCAGCCTGAGTTCGGTTCCCGCGCTACCCTGGCCATGTGCATTGTAGTTTTTACTATAATATAAAGACGACCCACTGATCCAATTCACTGATCGTCCATCTGGGTTGCTGACGTCACATACACTACAAATGAAAGAGAAATGATCACCATTCAATGCCAAATCATCACTTCTTTAGGATCACTAACATGTAATAATATACCAATATATCGACACGACAAGTGTTGATCATCATATTCAACGAATGGTAAACCATCATCATAGTTAAAATAATGATGATCTTCATTTGTTTCATGTACAGTGTAAATAGGCGCGCTTTTAAAGCATTGAGATCGCCCTTTTTTTTTATAGCTCCTGGGACCCAGGAGTCCTGGGTGTTGAGCTTTTGTGCGGAGTGGGGCTCGTAGCCACGTGATGGCATGATATGGGTTAGGAGAGTATAATACAGAGCAGAACTAAGATAATTTATTGGATTCATATTCACATGCAGTGAACATAATACACAGCATATGCGCTGCGCATACAGCTGTAAGTAGAGGTTTAGACAGTGATATAACAGTGATTATGCACCCTCCCTTTATTCCGGTGTGTCTTAACAACAGGGGATGTCCACATCATACTTAAAGGAAGCAGTTGTTAAAGAACCGTGGGCTGTCGATTAAGCAATGATTAACAGACCAGGTCAGATGCGGCAAGGGCAAGAGCGTGTACGCACATTTATCTGCCTTTTCTACTGCAACAAATTGGCACAAAAGAATTATGAAAAGTGAACGCATTATAGGTTAGCTGGGAATTTATTCTGACTTACGTAATGCTAGATGTTGGTTATTTAATAAGCGCACTCCATGGATACTCGGGGTGCGTCTTGATCCTGAAACAATGGGCAATTTGCTAGTACTCGAGTTTCATTCCGAGTGTCTTCACAATTTACTTCATTCGTTCCCGGTCTGCCAACATTCAAGTACTCACCCTTCAAAGTCTCCTATATCGAAAATTTTGCCTGCCAGTCCTTGGTCAAGGGAGTTTAATTGGGCAATTTCCTCTTCTTTTAGGTTGAAGTCGAATATCTGTGTTTCAATGTGTAAATGCAGGATTAGATTTTGAAGTCCTAAAAAGTCAACTAACCCTTATTTAAATTTCGGCGAGGGGACCAAAGCTGCAAGTGCATCGAGGGAACGATTACTTGAGGTAGATGCTGCTCGTTAAACAAGGGAAACTTTTGATCAAAGCCACGCATTTTCCACACAGTTCACCAGTAACACGCCCAGGATCCTAAGCCAGACTTACATCAATATTCTCGCGGATGCGGTGCGGCTTGGAGCTCTTGGGGATGACGACGATACCCTTGTAGGCGGTGTGGTGCAGCAGGACCTGGGCAGCCGTCTTGTTATGGCGAGCGGCCATCTCCTTGACGGCCGACAACCCCAGCAGGTCCGGAAGCTCCTTCCTAACAAAGGTATACCACAAATGTCAAACACTTGTCCCACTCCGCGTCGGTGTTCGGAGCGGATAATCTGGGGTTTTGCGCATAAATTGGCATCGCTGTTAGGGGCGGTCGTCGTTCCCACTTTTGCGAAACTTAACAAACGCGTTAGAAATTCGTCGGCCATTTGGTGAGAACAAAATCAGAAAATTTGAAATTTTGAAATCAGACAATATTTAGAGGGTCCGACCGAGCCCTGTTTGTGGGCCTAACTGCCACGTGCAGCAGTAACACCTAATGTTGGAATTTTTCTTGAAAATATGTTTTCTAAGGTCAATCTGGCCAAAATAGCACCCAAAGGGCCAAAAGAAAAACGCTTTAAAGATATCGGCGTTTTATGTGCGAAAATCAATCAAAATCAGCTTGACGCGAATTTTGGACTAAATATCGCCGATATCTCAAAAACCGTAAAAGTTACAGCGTTTTCCTTGAAATTTTGGTCCTCCGAGAGCTATTTTGACCAGATTGACCTTAGAAAATATGTTTTTTTTTTTTTATTTTTAACATTCCAACATTGGTTATTACTGCTGCACGGGGCAGTTAGGCCCCCAAGCTGGGCTCGGTCGGACCCTCTAAATATTGTCCGATTTCAAAATTTCAAATTTTCTGATTTTTTTTCTCACCAAATGGCCGAGGAATTTCTAACGCGATTGTGAAGTTTCGCAAAAGTCGGAAGGACGACCGCCCCTAATCGCTGTCCGATCGCACCTACATTTTGGTATTGCACAACCCAGATTACTTTGTGTTTCTCTCCGCTAGCAATGAAAACTAGATTTTCGAGATGTAGTGACGAAAAGAGCATGCATCCAAAATTGATCTTAGTGGGGAAAAAGACCATATCCATTGCGTTCTTCAGGGGTCAGGAGTTTAATGTAAACCATGTCCCGGGAACGATTTTGATTTGCGACATGTTCTCCAGTGCAGGCCTCACTGAAGCTTATAAAATACTTTTCATACATAAGGAGCCAAACACGTATTTAGCAGGACGAAGCAAGCGTATGGAAGGCTATTACTTCTCTCGCGAACGGAAGAGAAATGCTGTTTCGCAATAGTCAAACCGGTTGATGTTCGGCAAAGATTAGTGGAGGCGTTTTACATAGTCCTCTGCTAAATTTTAAATGTCAATTCAATTCAAAGCACCAACGCAAATACCAAAAGCTTCGAACTATTTCTCAATTTTTTTACAAACCAGATCCAGACCGGCTCGCTTAAAATATTTTTGGACTGCCACTAACACAAAAGGGACTTGCCTAGACGTGGCGCGGCGATATATCGATAATCGATTTCGATAATTTTATTTTTCGGTGGCGCGATATGGAATTTGAATTCGAATATTATCGTGACTTTTGCGATCACCGCTGTTACAACTAACTGCGAGTAGGGGGAGGGTAAAAGCAGAAGGCAAGGGTATTACAGTGCCAGCGCTGCGCTCAGGCGCGGATCCACGGGGGAGGGGGGGGAGGGGGTGGTACCCCCTGGAATGCAGGTAACCGGCGTAACTTTTCCGCCAGTAAGTAGGCCAAAAGCAGAACATTCTGCCCCCCCCCCCCCCTGAAGCCGCTCCTGGATCCGTCACTGGCTGCGCTATTGTCATCCCGCACTTCGCATTTCACAAAAATTTCAAAATATTGCTTTGGAAACCGCCATGCGTCAGGGAAATCACAAAGAAAATTTCGGTAAAAAAATTGGCCGCAGATGTTGGTGATTCCCCAACCTTATAAGTGCGTATGCAATACACCATGTCTCAGGCTGTAGTGTAGTGTAGCTGAGTGTGGCACGTTCTACCAATAATTCAGCTCACAGCGCCAGTTTATATCGCGATGGATCGTAACTAATCAGGCGATAAATCACGATAACTTATCGTCCGATATATCGCAATATTTCACTGCCTCGATACACCATATCGGTATATCGCGAAACCGCGATAAGAAAATATAATCGTATCGCGATATGAAAGTCTACTTATCGCCCAGGTCTAGACTTGCCAGATCATGACCATGACACAATGGCGGCGGCCGGGAACAAGCTCTAGCGAGCGCCATTTCCGATATCCTCTCGTTCCGTTTCCGCTCTTTTTTTTTTCAACCTTCTCACTTCCGGCTCAGCTCTTCTCCGGACAAGCCTGTTGACCATTCTTTCAAATACGAACACCATAAACTGAAGTCAAAACAGCACACAAGTAAAAAAGACCAAGCTTATAGCGAAAACTCGCCTGAAAGCACGCTTACATGTCATTATCTCTCAGCTTGTTAGGGAGATAAAAAAACATTTTAGTCGAACGAAGAGGATATCCTGTTAGTGACTAGCGATGCTGCGACTTGACATTAACAGGATATGCCGTCAATTCGCAAGGCAACAAGCTGTAGAATCGCAGGTCGTCAAATCGCTTGTCACTAACAGGATATCATCCTCAAGCCAGTTAATCAGATCCCTTTTTTTTTTTTCGTGACCCACCCGCTGTACTGGGAGGTCCACTTGGAGCCGGGGCTGCCCAACGGGGAGTAGGCCGTGACGGTGATGTTGTTCTGCCGACAGAAGGCGACCAGAGGCTTCTGCTGATGGTACAGATGCAGTTCGATCTGCAGGACGGCCGGCTTGATCACCGAGTTGTTGAGAACGCGGGAGATCTGAGACTCGTTGAAGTTGGACACTCCGAGGTCCTTGACTCGACCAGCCTGGTGCTCCGCTTCCAGCGCCTGTCCAAAGTAGGATAGAGCGTACAAGTTACACCGACCAACACTCACGGACTGTTCCAAATTATGTTCTGTGTATTGCTAAAATCACTGTTTTTTGATTTGCAATACATATTGCAAAAAGTGCGAAAAGTATTGCAAAACTGCTGTATTGCAAACTGCTTGCAATAACGTGGTCCTTATTTCTTATGGGGGTGTAGCACTATTTCTTTGCGATAACGATTTATCGCAAATTTTAGTGATGTGCATTGCAATTCAAAATACAGTGACATTGTAACACCAGCAGATATTTAGAGCTGCCCGAAAGCTTCAACAAAGCGCTGCCGTAGAGGGTGGCGCTCGCATTGGTCGAAAAACGCTCCGCGGGTCCGGGGCTAGAACCCAGACCGCAGGTTACTGCGCGAGTCCCGTGCACGAAGCTGCCGAGGAGCTGTACTGTACAGTGTTGTAGATGAGCTGCCGCTCTGCCAACGTTGGTCGGCAGCGCCAACGAGGCTGACGGCTGTTAGGGCAGCGCCTCTGAGACTGAAGCGTTGGGAGCAGTCGGTACACATTTTTCCTGAGTGAATTCCCCCTCGGACTGAAGGCTGCCCGCACACCGCACAGTTGCAGCTCGAAAGCGCTTCGTCGCATCACCTCCGGCAGAGCTGCCGTTTTAGACAGCGTGCAGCGCTGCAGCCATATAACAACGTTGCCAATGCCCCGCAGCGTTCGCGCAGCGGCCTGGCAGCCTTATACAGTATTTTTACTGGGGAACCAGCAAAGAAATTCTTCGCAATTCTGGCAAAACAATGTCTGTAAAGCTTACAAATAATTTTTAAGCGAGGATGCGGTTTGTAAAACTGTTTGGAGTTCAATGCCGCAACATTCTTTGCAACGATTTGGCAGTGATGGTTCCGGCCCTTACCTTCCAGATTGCGATGTGGTCCGTGGTTCTGTCCAGGGCTCCGGCCTTGACATGGCCCTGGGCGTCCAGGCCGTCCCTAGCGATGCCAAACGGCATGTGGACGAGGTACAAGTCGACGTAGTCGAGCTGCAGCTTCGTCAGGGACTCGTTGAGGAAGACGGGGACGTCTGCGGGCCGCATTCCGAAAAATGGAAGCTGGAAAACAGGTAGGTATGATCTGGCGATAATCGGCGATACAAGTGAGTATGAGCTTCAGTACAGGCATCTTTAAAGCTGGTAACTTAGATTCGACTCCCCCCAACTTAAAATCCCACGTCGGAAATCAATCTGGAATCTTTTTTTTTGATGGAATATGGAATTCCATAAGGGAAAAATTTGGTCTTGGAATCGGAACATTTTTCGGTCTGGAAAACATAAATCCAAAGGCCAACCTGCAAATCCCATAGCAGCAAAATTTCCAGGCAGAAACTGTTTTGTACCTGGTATCTTAACTGATTTCCAGCTCGATTCAATAAACTTAACTTCCACTTTGTATTCAGAACCGTCTGCTAAACTCTTTGTTTCAAACTTCTTCAAAGGGGTACAAACCGAGCCTGGTCGAAATCTGCGGTCAGATTTGCGCTTTCTCCTCCCGTTCTCGAGATACCCGATTTATTGTCACTAATTTCGATGAAATTAAAATGGCTAGAGTAATTTGGCTCGCAGGTGCTCTACACCGAATTTCAATCAATTATGACAAAAACTCTCGATGTCATGAGAACTTCACTTCTGAATGGAATCTGACGACTCTGGAATCTGGTGTTTTCTTAATTTCCACCATGGAAAGCGTGATCTGGATTTCGGATTTGTATTCCAGACCTGTTTTCTAGACGAAAATTGATCTGAAAATCAATTCCCTTTGTGGAAATAGTGGAATCTTATTTCCAAAAATTGTCGTTGTGGAAACTCAGTCGTCTGGAAAACCAGTTTTCCATGAGGAAAACACGGAACCCCTCTAGGTTTTCAAGAAACCATCTGGGAAGTACCAAATCGAGATGGAAACTGCTAAAATTCTATTTGAAATTTTAAGCTGGGCCAAACTAAACCGGTGCACAAGTTTGCGAGAAGACTGCTCAGCACTGCATTCATGATACCAGATCTCACCTTGGTGGTGACGAAGAGCTCATCCCTCTTCAGCTTGCCTTCCTGCAACCATCGCTTCAGCACTCTGCCGATGACGTGCTCGTTGTCGTACAGCGTGGCCGTGTCAATGTGCCGGTAGCCAGCCTCTAGGGCCGCGTCCACAGTCGCCTCCAGCTCCTGCTCCTTGTTGGACTGAGAAGACAAATGTGACACACTCTTTATTAGGACCCAGACCCAGCACCCAAAAACGACTTTCAAACTACGAGCTAAAAATCCTAGAAGGGAAGCTTCTCTTTCTCACGACCATAGGAAAGGCCCTTTTCAAGCTCTCCGCTGTTCGTCAACGCGTTCTCGTGATTGGTGCGGACAAACAGACAGAACCTATTTTTTCAGCCCTATGCAAGTAACGGTCAAAATGAAAAGCCGTACCCCAGCCCTCAGTGAGTAGCGGTTAGGGAATACCTTTGCGCTCCATACTGAAAAGCAGGTGTCAAGAAAACGAGCTCCAAATGTATGGTATCTACAGGGATGCCTAATCATTCCATAACAAATCCTTTCATAGCTGCCAAACTAATGACCACTATGCCAAATAAAGTATTTAGAGTATTTAAGGGCAAAACGGTATAGAAGTCCAATTTTTTTTTCTGTGCTGGGCCCTCTTAGGTTGTCACTGTTTTTTGGTTTGCAATACAGATTGCAAAAAGTGCGAAAAGTATTACAAAACTGCTGTATTGCATACTGCTTGCAATAACGTGGTTTTTATTTCTTATGGGGGTGTATCACTATTCCTTTGCAATAACGATTTATCGCAAATTTTAGTGATGTGTATTGCAATTCAAAATACAGTGGTTTGGAAGCCTGCTATATCTGCTTCATTTTCGCAATTATTATTGTGATTTTAAATGGTAGAATTATCTTTTTCCCGATTGTCAGGCCGTGTATACTTTACCTGCCATGTTCCTAGGCCGACGAGGGGAATGGACGCCCCAGAGGGCAGCACCACCCGTACTGCCGCCTCTCTCTGCGCGCTGGAAACACAAAACGACAAGGAAATTGCGACAGTCAGATGCCACTCATTTCATTGCTCGTCACTTCGCTCTGGAGGGTTAGGTGGGGACGGATTGGCCACTCATTTCCTTTTTAGGATTTCAAAGATAGGTTTCTCTTCTGCTCATGAGTTTTCGCGGCACGTGTACCGCCTCGGCGCTGTGAGCGGCCAGACAATACCTAGCGAATTACTACTTAACTACCTAGAAGCTACCTAACTGCAAAGGAATCGTGTTCATAATTTACGTTACTTCGCAGATATACGGTAGTCAGGTGCAGAACTGCGCCTACTGCTTAAACGGGAAATCATTCCTGTCTGCGTTGTGCTTGCTCTTGCGATAAGTGTCTCGTGAAATGGTTGGGCGGGTGCAGAATGTAGAGGTGAGGAACCACATCCACATGAGGGCGAGGAAATCTCGCTCAAATTTTGACAACGAAGGCTTACCTCAATTTGGGCTAGGATAACGCTACGCCATAATCTTACGAGAGCCGTCGAGGGGTACGGCTAGGGTAAAATTGCAAAGGGGTGGTACTACACTCTTAAATGCCAGACGAACAATTTTGCCTAAACTGTCGTCACGCATTGTGCGCACCTTAATTCGAAGACAATTTTAGTATTCCAAAAGCGATGTATTGAAATTAAATTTCACATGGCGAACAAAATAATTGTCCTTTGGTTGGGTTGTGCTGTACATGTTACAAAAGTAATTGAAAATAAAGTGACCTTTTACTTTCAGTGTGTAATAAGACGTGGCAGCAACGAGATGCACGGGAAAATATATATTCCACTTACACTTCTCACGCTTCAACCCCGTTACTTACAGATGCTCGTTAACGCTTTCTATGCTAGGCATCTGGGTGCTTGCTATTCTGCTAAATTTAGTACCAGTTGATGGGAGCGAAAATCTGACGTACATTTTCAGGAGGACATTGAACACACTATTTCAAACTCACCTGCTAGCTGCTGATGCAAATATAGCGAGGAGACACACCAAATGCCGGGCGTCCATGGTGGCAAGCAATTCTGTAAGGCAAATAGCGAAGGCAAACTATACTTCTGCTCTCCAGTTGTCTTTAGCAGACACCAACGTTTCCCTGTCTTTTCTGTGTTGTTAATTTAGTGCACACCGAATAAAAGGTAAACCCGCGAAAAAAAATAATCTGGAGTTTGTTATGACACATTAATGAGGCACCCCAGAGGAGCTGAAAAAGGTGAAATGTTTAGAAATCCACAGTGATTGTCAAGAAGATGCAATAGCTTCTAAAACTGTAATCTTATGTTAAAACTTTTCGAATCAACGTCTTGTATTATCCAGCATTCATATGTTCACTGGAGCCTGGTACTGTTCCACAGGCCCAAGGCCACGCCACAGTCTCTCTTACTTTCAGGTGTTAACGACAGTCAGAGGTTCGGCTTACCTGTCCCGCACTGCCGCGGACCGCTGGCCAAAGTCTACTGACGGTGCACCGCATACCGCATTCCCTGCTCGTCTCCGCCTAGAGCGGCCGCCCCGGAGTAGATTCCACAGGCTGGCGTTCAAAACGAGCCGATGAGTCCGGTCTGCAGTCCCCCACCAATCGCAGCAGGGCAAAGAGGCAGTCCGATGTATTCGGATACACCAGTCCACTCATTTCCACTCCCCCCTCCGGCATCTCTCTCGCTATCTCACTTTCCAGCCTCTCCTCTCCTTCCCGCCGCGCAGTGGACACTCAACTCACACTGGCTCACCTTGGCCACCAGCGCGCGCCTAGCTCTGGTGTGGGTCAGGGTCAGTGACCTCTGAGGTCAATCCTGTACGAGTGTCAGTGTGTCCCCTAGGTAGTGGCCGCAAGAAGCGGTGGGCTTAGACGGGGCCACGGAGCGGTCTACAGGACAGGTGGTCTTAAAACAAGTGCGAAAATGGTTAGGGTCGATGCAGAATGTTAAAAGAATACTTTAATGCAAGCACACAAGGGGTCGCCAACGCATCGTTTCGCCCACAATCAGAAATATTAGTTTCGCCTGCTGCCACTGTAAATTTATTTAAACTATGATGATGGTTTATAACATTCGTTGAATATGCTGATCAACACTTGTCGTGTCGATATACTGGTATATTAGCACATGTTAGTGATCCTAAAGAAGTGATGATTTGGCATTGAATGATGATCATTACTCTTTCATTTACAGTTTGGAGGTAGGCAATCTATTGCACAGTTTTCGGCTGGTCAGGCGCGTAGGCGACCTGCGAAACTTTCCGCCTGTGAGACGGCAACAAGTGGTGCATCGCCTTCTCCAAGAACCGGTCCTGGATCCACGCCTGCGGCTGTGGTACAGAAATAACGAGCTAACTTCTAAATTGCTTTAAAAATTGTCGAATTGACTGAAAACAGAAATTAAAAACAATACAAAAATAGAAAGCTTTCACGACGTCTTCTTTGTTACCATGCTCACGCCTTCCCTGTTCGTTGTCTGCTTCTTTCCTAGCGGCTAACATTACCGGGCCTGCCTCCTAGGGGCAATTTTTGAAACGCCATCAACTATTTTCTGGACCAATATTCCGTTGGATATTCAAATTTGTTTAATCAAAAAATCGAACCAACTCTAATGTCTTCTGTAGCGACAGTCTGGCATACACTACTACACCACCTGTTCCGTGTTCTCTCCGCTCCCGATGGAACCCGTGACATTTCGTCTCCCAGTCGACACGGGTGTTGAGTGTGTTGCCTACGCGTTAGGCGCACCCCTGCGACTCCAAGTTCAGTCGCCCTCTATCACTGTTATCGAAACTGCATAGAAAGTGATACACTCCCTGTAGGATGTAAACGGGCCCGTTATTGCAAAATTAGCCTGCATCGCAAAAAGTTTGTGATACAATTTATTGCAAACCGTCGGTGATCACGGACCCATTACGTCATAGGCAGGGTGTACCGGTGTACCGTCGCTATTTCTTGCAATACCAATTTGTATTGCAATTTAAATTGCAGTGATGTCGCAAAGCCACGCCAGTATTTAATCCCATGTCTAAAAGACTTACGGAATCCGCTTAAATCTTACGGGATCCAGTCACATCTTGTCGAATCCACGTAAGATTTTAGTGGATTCGCTAAGACATCGGATACCGGATCATGTACCGGAATTCGGTAATGCCAAATCGGATCCCAAGGAAGGACAGCGTATTCGGAAAGATCAATAGTATTCCGGAAGGGCTTACCGGATTCCACATGTGTCTCAGAATTCCGGCACCTCTCGGTATCGCAAACTTCGTCTGGTATCCGCTCAGGAAATACCCTAGCGTCAAAATACCGGTACATTGAAAGTGCTCTAAAACGCAAAGTTTTAGGAAGTTCTGCTTCAACTTTTAGGTGTGGCTTCTACGCTAGAAATTACTAGGGCCATTTTAATCTCGTCCAAATCGGACAACTTTTTTCTGGCATCTCGAAAACGGCTGAAGCTAGCGCAGAACGGATTGCGGATTTGGATCGGACTCCGTTTCAAACCCATGGGAGGTTTATCTTTGCTCTGGCAAGCATTTACAGAAGATGAAGAAAGCACGAAAGTGTTGAAGTCAAAGACGGCATATCGTTAACTCTTACGGTATTCCGGACACTAAAACGGTATATTTCGGTCTACCAGTTACATGTGGCACCCCGTATTAACGGAATTCTCTGTCACATACGGTATTCCATACGGTATCCCGTTTCGTTCCGAAAGGGATTCCGTATCATATCGAATCCCGTTAATACGGGGCGCCAATTTTCACTGGTAGGTCGGTATTTTCCAGGCGCGGATACAGGGGGGGGGGGGGGCAAAAGGGGTTTTGCCCCGCCCCCAAGATGCTACCAAGGCGCCCGAAGGGTGCCTGAAATTTAGGCAACCCACCGAACTTTTCGCCTGTAAGTAGGCAGAAAGTGGAACATTGCCCCCCCCCCCCCCCCCCCCCCACAAGTGGCTCCTGGATCCGCGCCTGGTATTTTCAGACATGGGATCTGTTTGCGTTCGTAAGTTTGGTGCTGCGAAACAAACGCTCTGTTCGCATAAGTATGTACGAAATCTATTTTTAGTGTGCGGAATCAACCTACACAGGGTGTTACCGGTAACTTTGGCAAAAATTGTAGGGAAGGTGGAGGGTCCATAGGGAAGTATTTTGAGATAAGAAACCCATGTCCGGTAATGCACCTGTAAGGAGATACGACAATTTTTAGTTTGGGTCTTATGCGCCTGGTGGGTAGGCAAACCAACGTGTCCACGTGGGTTTTTCGTGCGTAAGCTGAGCGTGTCGCCGGAAAACTGAAGAGAAAAGAAATGATTGGCCTCAGTTCTGCACAATTTAATTACAAGCAAAATTTTTAACTATTTTATTTTATTCGAAACAAAACAAAAACGTCACTCTGTGAACAGTTAAAAAACCGTTTGGCGTCCGGCAGTAAAAAAAATTATTTGTCGGAAAAAAAAAAAAATCTCGTCCCTAAAGAAGTTGCTCAAAGTGATGTCCGTGAACTTCGATGCACTTTTCAACGCGCACCTGCCACGCAGCTCGCGATGCGAGGGACAACCTCGCATGCGCGCGAAAGCTCCCTCATTTTGCTCAATAGTCTTTGCGGCCACTACCACCCGTGCAATGAGGTCCTCCTGGAATTGCACTGGAGTGTCGTAAATTTACCGCTCCACCACAGAAAGAAGTCGGGCGGGGTGAGATCCGGAGACCTCGGTGGCCAGGCGAGAGGACCGCGGCCCGCCCCGCACAATCCACCGATTTGGGAACAACTCGTCCAAGTAAGCTCAGGGTAGCCGTTCCCAATAAGCGGAACATCCGGAGAGCGGCGGAGAGACGATCTGATTTGAGCTGGCCGCTGGGTCTGACCCGCAAGCTGAGGTACGAGCACGTTGGTTTGCCTACCCACCTGGCGCATAAGACAAAACTCCTTACTGGTGCATTTCCGGACGTGGGTTTCTTATCTCAAAATACTTCCCTTTTGACCCTCCACCTACCATAGAATTTTTGCCAAAGTTACCGGTAACACCCTGTATACATTCATTGTGAGCGCAACGCCAATACTAGCGTCCCTTCCGTCACTTGCTCCATTAGTATGTAAAGACCAGGGGATTCCCACCGTGCAGGAGGCTCACGTTGCAAGCGCGCCATTGGGCCGTTGACGACCGTTGCACTCCGAGGATCTGAAGTGGTGATGCTTCTCTCGCCTTGTGAATCCCCGACCACATAATCTGTTGTAGGATCCTTACAGTGAATCACTAGGCCCATGTGATTGGTATTCCCCTTAAGAAGTGGAGGGGGAAGACGCAGACGAATGTTTACGTCAGTCAAGTGACAAGTGCCACATGACCGAAGATAAAACACCGCTGTCCGTATCAGAGCAGCGACGGGAATCACTCCGTTAAGGCGTGAACAGGTCTGGTACCGAGCTCGTGATGGCGGCTGCAGCATAACGCACTCTAGCGGTGAGTAATGAGCATCAACAGGGCTCCCGTCGTGGACCATTAAGGCACAATTTTTTTCCGCTGCGACAAGTTATTTTTACTTTTTCGCTTACACAGCGAACGTGTTGTTTTGGTTCGGGAGTAATGCTCGGGATTATGAGACCAGAATTTCAAAAGTGGGGCCACATGACCTTTTTTTTTGATCGAAAATGCGAAAGATACGATTGGGAGTGGCCTTAATGAGGCCCACCTCTAACTTTTCATTTCCTATTGAATTCGAAAGAGGTTTTTGATTGTATAGTAGTATTAGCCGCTGACCTGAACTGCATGCATTCATTACACACGCCTATGATACTTGAGGATAGAATTGTATTTTGAGGACAATCATTCATTATCCTTTAATCGAGCATAGTATGCTGCAGTTAAGAATGACACGTATGTGGTACATTTGGTGTGATTTCACGCCTAAAATATGTATGCTTAACCCAAGTATATTATGCCTAAATGGCGCGTTCAATTTTTAAAGTGCAGGTCGCCTAGTTACCAGGCGCGTAGCCAGACTCTGCTTGTGGTGGTGGTGGTCCGGGGTTGCCTAAATGCAGGCGTTTTGTAATGCGGGTCGCCTACCCTACCGGTCATGCTTCCTCAAAAATGAATGCTTGATTCAAAAGTGATTTTGATGCGAAGCTTGCCTGAACCTGCCTGCTGCAGGGAGCTGCATATAAGACAGCACGCGATAGTGAAACGCCGCTGCGCAGGTCTTTGGCAAGTTCAATAAGTTGGTATCTAATCTAATCATTCCACCAACGGAAAAAAGGGCACGCTGCCCCGCATATCAAGACAGTTGCTTCAAACTGAAGGGCATCGTTTTCAGGCACGAAGTAGCCTTAGAGTAGGACCCAGGATTTGGCTAGCATGGCCCCTTATGACAACTGTCATTTTGTGGTGAAAACGTGCGTTGTTTCTGTTAAAGTTTGTTTAATATTTAGAGTACCTAGTAACTCTTAAATGATGGTTTTTGAATGGTCATGAAAATCTGTATGGACCATTCTGTGAAATGAAGAAGTTAAATTTACGGAGACTCGACTCAGGTCGGGGCTGTCACCACCTTTGTTCTCTCTCATCTAAACTTAAATTAAAATTCCTTTGGGCCTAGCAATTCACGAAGTGTAATAGTATTTTTATAGTTCTTGTTAAAGTTTTGATTTTATTGTTGAAGTGCTTTTATTTAATAAGGTATATGAAATTAGTTTAATACGAACACACTAAATTCTTCTTATGAACAATTTTATTCAGAAGTTACAGACACTTTTGCACATGCGCTGAGCTCTGCATAATATTGTGCGTAATAACGGACAAATTATCCGTTATTACGCACAATATTACGCAGAGCTCAGCGCATGTGCAAAAGCGTCTGTAACTTCTGAATAAAATTCTTCATAAGAATTTAGTGTGAAGCACTCTGTTAGGTCTTAAGGTTGTGCCTGAAAAGACTGTGAAGCGCGTCGAACCAACACATGTAACTCTTTTCAATGATTCTTCATAACCATGACAAAGGTCTTGATTAAAATAGTATAAATCTTTGAGAATCATCCACAATTTAGGTGCATAATGAACATCATTGCCTCAAATGCAAACCTTAATTAAGGCAGGTCTGTACACAAATGACGCCTGTTGGGTAGGCAACCACGACTTGTTCCTGTAGTACGTGTGTAATGCGGGCGCGTTGAGGTACGACGAATCCAGAAATTCGGACGTACTGTAGCACATCGCGTTTGCAAAACATTACATAATTCTTTCACTCTTGTGCGGCGGGGACGGCACGTTACAAATATCGAAAGTGCTGTCCAATACTTTCGTGTTGTCTTAGTTTCAAATTTAAATGCCAAGCTGGAAATAAAAACACATGCAAGCATGTGGCATAGAGTTATCGGTTAAACAGTTAATAAGAACTGTACTTGAGCAGCGCAAATCAATGCACGTGGGAGTGACACTTGCATACTTGTGCAAATTTGACAAATACATGAACAGCCGTGCAAAACATTGCACATAAAACTGTTAACAATTAACTTAACGCTGGCGAGCAAACGGGACATATTTAAATTTTAACAATTTTTAACTTGTAACAACTTTAAAGTTGTAATAGCTTTTGACTTTTATTAACTTAACAGCCTTCACCATAAACAAATTTAAATTTCAACTCCCACCACACCAACAGCAGCGAGCTGGTATAGACAGCAGCCGGAGGGACAGGTGACAGACAGGCATAGCGCTATGAATAAGGATTCAGCAGCCTCAACGCCAAACCACGTCCTGACGCCGAGCCGCTGTGGGGTACTGTGGGCCCTGCAGCAGGGCAGAGCGCAGCCGCCCCCACCCTACCCCCGCCCCCGCCTGCCTGGGCTCGCTATCGCCCTCGCTCTCTCTCTCTCTCTCTCTCTCTCTCTCTCTCTCTCTCTCTCTCTCTCTCTCTCTCTCTCTCTCTCTCTCTCTCTCTCTCTCATGCGCGCGCGCGGCAGCTGTGTTTGTGCACGAGTGTATGTGATTCTCAAGTAGCGCCCACCGCTCCGCGAGCGCGCGCCCACGACGCATCCACCCCCCTACGGTATAAAACCTGTAGTTATAGAGTATATCTAACGATAACTCTAAAAACGGATTAAAGTTGTGGTGTACATGCAAGTGAGCTAACCGTTATTTCCCCCCTCCCTGCGTCCTGATCAGGGCCGGTGTTACAATGGACAGGCCTGTCGGTGTCCAGGACGAGCGGCCGCCGTGGCGCTGGGAGCGCCGGGCGTCTGCCCAGCGGGGCGAGTGGAGACAAGACAGACGGGAGGTGATGCTGCAAAACACTGCCGGCGGCGACGTCGGACAGCAGCAGGGGCAGCAGCAACAACACCAAGGAGATGCGCAGGGCAGGCCGTGGCGCTGCTGGCGGACTCAGCCGTCGCCCCAGCGCGCACCGTCCCAGGACAGACACCGAGCCCGGACCCCGATCCGGGTCCCCGTGGCCGTTGCAGTGGCCGCTGCCCCTCCCGCCCCCCGGGACGGCGGCGTTGCGGTAGAGGCGCGTAGCGCCGGAGGGGCGGCTGCGTCCACCTCCCAGCACACAGGTGAGGAGCGACCAGTAAAAGTTTTTTTTTTTTTTTTTTTTTAAAAAAAAAAAAAAAAAAAAAGCTTCGTAGAATCCTTCGTATCTTAAAGAACTTCTTCGCAGGCTATGAAGAATCTTGCAAAGACGTTGTTTTCTTGGTATTTCGAAGACTTTCTTCGTAGCCTACTAAGAACTTCTTAGAATTTTTATTGTGCACTTGAAGCATTAACATCATTACGTCCATCCGTGATATTCGCGTTCGAAGGCTGAAAGAGCGGAGCGCCGTCGCGTTACGCGGGCACCAATAATTCGGTTTTATGAATGCATAAATACGGCATTCGTGAAGAGTTCGAAAAACCTAATTTTGTCGAACGAAAAGTGCTGTCATTGCGTCGGGTCATGTTCGCTGCTGACAGTGCTGCAGGACTTACTATTTTCCACGCAGAAAATAGTAAATAAATAGTAAGACTCATTTAAAAAAATTAAACCGTTTTGTATGCAGCGCGTTTTTGAGTTAATGCAAGTAGTACCTTAATCCACAGATCCTGGAGAAAGTAACAGTCCTAAACCTTTTCCTAACACAGCACCGACAAAACAAAACAAAAGATGTCTCTGCGTGTTTCAGGTCGCTCCGATGTCACCGGAGACACGAGAAAGCGTGAGGTGCGCATCGGTTACAGGAAACTGGAGGAGCTGTCGAAGTACGACGGCGTCAGGATTGTGGAAAAATTGTCGGATAAAGCAACACTGGCTACGTTCGAGAAGCTGACCCGTGAAAAGAAAATGCCCGAGGACTGGATCCGGCTGGTGGTGACCATTCTGGCCAAGGTGTGTCAGGTGGAGTACCAACCCATCGTGCTCCCGCTGTTCCAGAAGGTTTGTCAGAAGGAATTCCTGGACCAGCTGCTCCTGCACATCGTGCAGCTCGGCATGGACGCCACTAGAGCTCGGCGAGACGCTGTCGGGGACTTTTACCGGGACTTATGCACACTGTGCCATGGCATCATCAGGAAGCTACCCGACGTGGCCTGTGAGAAACTGGAGAACCTGGTACGCAAGGCGGCGTCCGAGCTTGTCGACCTGGAGATCCTGGCGCCGTTTGAGGGCTTGGACAGCGTGAAGAGGGACCTGGAGGTCATCAAGGATAGGATCCGTGTGGAGAAGGAGCGGATGGCGCAGGCCAGGGTGCCCGTCCAGAGAAGGCCCGCGCGTGCCGAGAGAGCGGACACCCGCGGCCCTCCTCCCGAGAACTTCCGCGACCTCCCGGTTTTCCCCACCATCGACGACCTCATCGCCCCCTATAGGCCGTACCTACGCAAGAACAAGGAGTCGGGGCGGTACGACAACGTGGAGCACTACCTGGACGTGCAGTTCCGCCTGCTCAAGGAGGACTTCGTCGGCCCTCTGAGGGACGGGATCCGCGAGTACTGCAAGAAGCTCGAGGAACTGGGGCCGTCCGCCAAGAAGAAGCACATCAAGGTGAACAACATTCGGGTCTACAACGGGGTCCGCTTCCTGGGGCTGCGGGTGGAGGACGACCGCATCGGACTGGATCTGTGCTTTGATCCGGCGGGCAAGTTCGCGGCCGGCGTCAAGTGGGAGTTCTCTAAGCGGCTGATGCAGGGGTCCCTCCTCGTCCTGGCCAGAGACGCGTCCTTCTCAGCCATCACGCTGGTCACGGTGTGCAGGAGGGACCTGGGGGACCTCAAGGACGGCCGTGTGACGGTGGAGCTGTGCGAGGGCAGCGGGACTGCCGAGTTCCTGTCAGCGGGCCACTTCCTCATGGTGGAGTGCCAAGTGTACTTCGGCCCGTACTCGCACGTCCTCAAGGCCCTCAAGGACTTCGACGAGAGCTCTTTCCCGCTCAAGGAGTACCTGGTGTACGCGTCTAGCGTCGTCCAGCTGCCGTCCTACATGACCGACAGTCACACGTATATCAACGTGCCGCTGCGCTCTGAAGACCCCGCTTCCGTGACCAACACCTGTGGAGTGCTGCTGAGTGACACCTCCACTTGGCCCTCCCCCGGTGCGCTGGGCCTGGACGAGTCGCAGTTCGAGGCGTTCAAAGGCGCCGTCACCAACCGGCTCATGTTGGTGCAGGGCCCTCCCGGGACGGGCAAGACGTTTCTGGGGCTCAAGGTGGCCGCCTGCCTGCTACGGAACCAGCCGCTCTGGAACACGAAGGCGAGGCCGCGGCCCATGCTGGTCGTCTGCTACACGAACCACGCGCTGGACCAGTTCCTGGCAGGGATCCTGTCCGCCACCGACAAGGTCGTGCGGGTGGGCGGCGGGTGCAAGGATCCCCGTCTGGAGAAGTACTGCATCAATAACCTGCGCCGCTCCTCCAGGCCGGCAGCGGACCGGAGGGAGCTGAACCGGAGGGTGCACGAGCAGAGGCAGCGCGTCAACAGCATCAAGTGCGTGAGCAACAGCCTCCGGGCCTGCTACGGACTGCTGGCGGAGGGGGCGGGCCTGGTGAGCCCCGAGACGCTCTCCCGCTACGGCATCATCTCGGCCAGTCAGGAGGACTACCTGAAGAAGGTCTCCGTCGTGCGGTGGCTCCGCGGGGACGCCGCGGAGAGTCTGGACTGGACGGAGCACAGGGAAGTCGTCTTACACACGGAAACGTCGGAAAAGTGGGACCTGTCCTCCATCGAACAAAAGGAGTACTTCACCGAGCTGAAGGACATCGAGTTTTCCGTGTCTTGCAGCTCGCTGGAAAAGCACAGGAAGGAGCTGAGCGACAGCGATGAGCACGCCTACAGAGAGGAAATCGCTCTCCTTGACGACATGGTCGCAAGAGTCAGACAGGGCCGTGGAGGATCCGATACCGAGAGGCTCTCCGGCCACCTGGACCGTGCCGAGGATGCGCTGTGGGCCTACGACACCAAGTGCCGATGGCAGCTGTACAGGTAGGTACCGTAGGTACCAGTGTGGCCACAAATCAGGGGGCAAAAAAGTTGGGCAGGGAAAGTTAGGGGAAAATCAGGGAATTTGAGTCGTTGGTCAGGGAAAAATGTCTTGCTCGACTGAGGGCCTCCTTCCGGTAGTTGCCGAATTTTCGCGCTTACTGTATAAACCTACATAAACGCATTGCGTTGGGAGACACGCTCTTTCTAAAGTGCGGTGCCCAGCCCACCACAATTAAGGAAAAGCATGTTAACCCAGTGCTTGAATGCACAGACCCTAACAACTTTAACTTCCGGGGTGACGAAATTCGCGTTAAAATATGCAAATTTAAACGATCGCCCATCCTGTTCGTTTGAGTTGGTTTTCCACCGAAGGATGCAGTTTTAATCTGTTTTTGCACTTTGATCTGGTAATGGTCTTTAAGTCAGCAGGTGAGGTAAACTTTTGCTCTATGGGGAGCGCTATTTGAAGCAACTCTGCACTGCTAGGTGTAAATCATGCTCTTTGGAAATTTGATGGCACTGCCAAGTGCGATATCTACCGTTACAGTTTAGTGAGTGGCCCCATCTTTCACCATCTTTAGGGGCGCTACAGTTTTCTAAGCTACCTTTGGTTTAATAGTGAGGTAGCACACTGTGCACTCGTTTAGAACAGGTTCAGCCCTGACTGCTGGCACTGCGCTGCATGGCAACATATATTAATCCTTCAAATTCACAAAGTTCATCCGAAGCCATCTGTTTCGTATTATCATCTGAAGTTCAATCTTGCCGCTTCCAGGGAATGGATTCAGGAGCTGGTGCAAGTCTACATCGAGCCAGCGTTAGACCGTATCGACGTGGAGTTCTCTGCTGCAGGGGCCCTCCTTCAGGAATGGAAGATGGTAGAGGATCAGGCTATAATGGCTGAAAACCTGGTCATAGGAATGACCACTTCGTATGCCGCGTCCCGGCAACAAATCCTGAAGGCACTGAAGCCAAGCATTGGTGAGCTTCGTGGACTCGAAGATCCATATGGGGGGAATCAGTGCAGTACAAGCTATGAGTGTTCTAACGTGAGGTAATTCAAATTTTTACAGTGATTGTCGAGGAAGCTGCAGAGGTCTTCGAAGCACACGTCTTGGTATCTTTAGCGGGGGAAGTTGAACATCTCATTATGATCGGTATGTTTTGTTTTCTACCAAGCTCCGTTGGTTTTTAAAATCTATGGTGCTAGCTGGTCTCTGAACCTGTCAACGATGAGTTAATTCTCTCTGCTAAAGAGTTTCTTACACAAGTTTCGTACAGTGTACTAGATGTTGTACACGTCAAGCGGACGTGTGTACGTCAATGTGGCGGACGCACCTTATGAATTTCGTTATTTTATGAATTTGAGGTTTGAGGAGGGGGGGGGGGCGTGCCGCGCGCCTTCCGAGTGACTTTGGCAAAATGCTTATCTAGAAACCTCCAGGGGCTAATACTGCATCAGAGCTGTTTTAGAAGTTGCAATTCGTATCACTTAACTCGCTGCAGTGGAAACAGTTTGCGTCTTATTCGAACATATCTCACTACTTGCGATCACGATCCTTCGCAAATTTTAGTGATGGATATTGCAGTTTTGAAAACACTGACAGAAAAACAGTGTTGGAATTCTGCGTGGATTTCCAGTCTCATTACACCGAGAGAAATGATTCGGCGTATGGACCAAATGTTTGGTTATCAGGCCTGAAGTGGGAACAAATCGGACACTTCTAACGCAGGGACGAAAACTTAAAACGCAGGGACGAAAACTTCGGACGGCGTCACTAAAGCGTTAGTGACGTCGTCTGAAGTTTTCGTCCCTACGTCAGGAGTGTTTGATTTGTTCCCACTTCAGTCTTGATTGATAACCAAACATTTGGTCCGTACGCCGAATCATTTCTCTCAGTGTACCAACTCTCTGTAGGTGACCACAAGCAGCTGCGCCCCAACCCGTCCGTGCATGAGTTGGCCGTGGACTACCACCTGGACGTGTCCATGTTCGAGCGGCTCAGTAACAACGGCGTGCGCTGCGTGTCGCTGACCACACAGCACCGCATGCGGCCCGAGGTAGCCAGCCTCATCTGCCCCGCCATCTACCCCAGCCTCGTCAACCACCCGTCCGTGCGCCTGTTCCCCAACGTCCGCGGCACGGCCAAGAACCTCTTCTTTGTAGACCACAGCCACCCTGAGGAAGAGGTGGGTACGCCTTGAGGTAGACTTATTATTAATTAATGATGCAAGGTCGTTCTTTCCAAGCTATTCATTGCTTATGGAAATTTAAACCGATTTCTACAGTCAAAAACAAGGAACATTTTGTCCTTGAGCTAGGTCCAGTTTACAGCACATCTAAGTCAAGAGACCATTCTGTGTCCTCCTACTTCTGCTCTGAAGAGAAAAATATGTCCATAGATTTAGGTGTGCTCTTAAAACTGGCCCCAGGTCACGGATAACCTCGTTCCTTGACATTAGGAGCGAAATTCTCTTCCGAGTGTCCAAAAACTCACCAATCGTTAAAAAGACGAATAACCTCCTCGCGTATCTCATCGCCTATATCATCAGTGAGGAAATGGTCTCCCTCTGCTTTCAAGCTGAGGGACGCCAAGAGTTTCCAGAACGTCCACGAAGCCCACTTCATCTCCAGCCTTGCACGGTACCTACTGCAGCAAGGCTACGATGCTTCCAAGATTACAATCCTGAGTACCTACAAGGGGCAGCACTTCTACCTCTCGCAGGTAAAGATTGCGTTGTTGCTCGGTCGTTCCAGTAATATTGGGTTCGCCGCTTCTAAGCAATGCGAAACCACTACAAGATAGAATGGAGCACCGGGTCATCAATCTAGTGAACCGTTATGATACCGTAATTAACTGATTTCTAACAGTGTGTAGGAATACCATATCTCCGAAGTTGCAAGCCTTTCATTTACACATGCAGGTTCAAATGTTTGTCTCTTGTAAACAGCTCCGTCGAAACAGTGCGCCGCACCTGCAGGACATACGCATCACCGTGGTGGACAACTACCAGGGCGAGGAGTGCGACATCATCCTGTTGTCGCTGGTGCGCAGCAACTCGGAGCAGTCGGTGGGCTTCCTCAAGACGGAGAACCGAGTGTGCGTCGCTCTGTCAAGAGCCAAGCACGGTACGGGTAGCCTGGGCAGGGTACGCTGTTCGTTTGGAGGAAAACAAGTGTATTTCGGACCGGATTCGAAGATGGCAAGCCGATGAACACACTCAGAGAAACAGATTCTAAGGCTAAAAGCATTTAAGAATATTTTCTTAAATCACGCCAATCTAAGAGTTAAATCAAGAAATATTCTTGGATCAAGAATTATATTCTTGACTGCTTTAAGAATGCGCTATTCTAGGCTTAAATCAAGAATTTGTTTTTCTGGGTGCAGACTACTTGCACAGAAAGCAGGCGCGTGCGGGGGGGGGGGGCAACCACCCCTACCCCACGAGACCGGCAGAATGCAGGCAATAGGCGCGCCAAAAAACAGAAAACCCAGAAAAACAAATTCTTGATTCAAGCCTAGACCAGCGTATTCTTAAAGCATTCAAGAATATAGTTCTTGACCCAAGAATATTTCTTGATTAAGCTCTAAGATTGCGGCTTGGTTCGAGAAAATATTCTTGAATGCTTTTAGCCTAAGAATCTGTTTCTCTGGGTGTAGTTATGCGCCTGGTAGGATCAAAAACTGCCAAGAGGGCATTATAAGTGAAACGTACGAGGTGATTCACAAAACCACTCACGGCCGTAGCCAGACTTGGGTTTCGGAGGGGGAAATGTCGCGAAAATTGCCTACGTTCAGGCGTTTGTTATGCGGGTTGTCCACCCCCGGTCGCCCGTTTCGGGGGCGGGGGGGTATTTTAAGCACGTCCCGACATGTTTCTTTATAAATTTTCGTTTTCTATCGTATTTTCGAGTCATGAAAATACTTCTGTTTTTGTTTTTTGAGGGAAGGGTTGGCCGCTGCCGCCGGCTGTGCTTAATAATGACGGCGCGCACGGTAACACGGGACGGCTTCAGATTAACGGGTTTAATAGTAACAAATACGTCGGCTACCGGGCATTCTTGTATAGACTTCAGGCGGGGACCGAAGGCCCCCGCAAACCCCTGGCCAAGTCCCCCTGTCGAAGCGAGGTCGAAGCGAGGACCGGCTTGTTTAACATTACTGCGTGTCATCAATGTGCCCCTCTCCCGCCCTCACAGGACTGTTCATCGTCGGCAACATGGCCAACATGACGGCGGCGGACACGGTGTGGCGCAG
Source organism: Odontothrips loti (assembly GCA_038380765.1). Taxonomy (NCBI): domain Eukaryota; kingdom Metazoa; phylum Arthropoda; class Insecta; order Thysanoptera; family Thripidae; genus Odontothrips; species Odontothrips loti. The sequence continues at coordinate 1,742,805 of CM076255.1, forward strand.
CGTCAGGGCCGAGCTGGTACGGCAGGGCGCCCTCGGCCCCGCGCTGCCGCTACGCTGCGAGATCCACGGCACGGGCAGCACCGTCGCCTCCGCCGAGGAATTCCTGGAGCGATGTCCGCAGGGGGGCTGCGGCCAGCTGTGCGGCGCAGCCATGCCGTGCGGCCACGACTGTGCACAAGTGTGCCACCCGCAGGACCGGGGACACACGGACGTCAAGTAAGTAGAGAAAGGGCTACCGCTCTCGATCAGTGAGTCAGTTCGTACCTTGAACATCTCTGCTTTGGCTGAGCATTTTTCGGTAAAAATATTCCCGTCTCAGGGGCGTAAGCTATACTTGGGTTTCGGAGGCAGATATGCCGCGCTGATTACCTACATTTAAGCGCTTGTTATTCGGCTTGCCTACCTTCGGTCGCCGGTTGGGGGCCTTGATTCGCTTGGCACGCATTTCCAGGTGACTTGTGTCGCCTTTTAACTGCCCTGCACGAATGCATAGCGCCGCGAAGACCTGGCCTATATAGGATGCACTATACAACATAGCATCCTTGAAAACTGTCAGCGTAAGCGTATAACGTTCTGCCTTTTGGTTTGAACTCGTCTTCCAGGAAAGGGAAAAAATTATTGATAAAGTCGCGAACTTTGCCCATATTCTTTTAGAACGTAAGTGTATTTATCGGCGTCGACAAATAACCTTGCACACAGCACAGGTACTACAAGTAAAAAATACTATGACACTTAGTGAAATACTTCAAGGCCAGAAGTATCACTCGTGTTTCAATTTTTTATTACCATTATTTTCATTTTGCTTAAGTTTTCTTGCGGTTTCACATCTGATATGATAAGTACCATTGTACTCCGTGAAATACTGCTAGGAACAAAGTATCATTTGCTTCGAATTTCTAAATTTTGGTCGTATCGGCACAATTTTAAACCGCTTTAGTCGTTATGCGATGATTGTTTCAATGATGAAGTAAATTTTCCATTTTGAATGAAATTGGCGAATTTGATTTCGCAATGTTAGCGTTAATGCCCGGAGGCCCGGTACTCCGGGTATTACCTAGTTAATACCGGGAGTACCGGGCTGTGTTCGTTAAAGCTAGGTAAATGATGTGGCCTCCGGGCATAAACTAGTAAGGTGTGCTGCTTGGAGGGCGACTCTAGGTTCCTCATCAAAGGACACATTTTTACTCTCACCCATTCCGCATGCTCACGGAAACGAAATATTCGCTGGACCAGCGAATTTTTCTCTTGTCCAAGTCTGACCTTTTGAAGCCGTGTCTTAAGATTTTTCCGAGTCAGCGAATTTTTCGCTAACAAAAGTTTTGTCTGGGTTAGCAAAGTAACCGCTGAATCAGCGAAAAAGAAACCAAAACGGATACAAATATATTTAGCAGGCAATTTTGTTCCGCGTGTAGCTTCGACACCGCGCTGTGTCCATTGCATTTGCAAAGGAAAAGGTCGCCACAGGGCGACTCAGCGCCTTGTGCAACACGACAAAAGTCGCTTAGGGAATGCGTGCCAGGCGACTTGAGTCGCCCTGTCACAGGACACATCGGATTTACAGTGGGCCTCACCTTATGGTTAAAGCTTTGCACTGAAATATCCCCTCTGGGTTCAGGTGCATGGAGCCGTGCGAGAGGGAAGTGTGCCCACAGCAGCACATCTGCCCAGACCGCTGCTACCAGCCATGCCAGCCGTGCCAGGTGCCAAAACTGGAGCAGCTGCCGTGTCTCCACCTGGCCAGGATGCCTTGCCACAAGAACCCACAGGACCACAAATGCACGGTACGTATCGTATCTGGTCCAGTTGTGTTGAATTCGAGAAAATTTTCAAACTCTTATCATTTCTTATACCATCTCTGATTTTCCATTGAAGTCCTTCGTAAAATTTCGCGTAGCTTTCTGCGGTTGTGCCCCAACTGATGTATGTAACGAAACCTACCGCAAAAAAACACACTGCATCTTTCTCGTGACGGCGAGTGTCATTATACACTAAATTAATTCGAGAATTAATTGCAAATGCTCATCTAAAACGTATTTTGATGCTTGTTGGATATTCTTCGCAACTAGCATGGTTGTGAACAATCCCTCACAATGTTCTACGCATGGTATACTCGGGTGAAGCATCGTACGCTCGCAATAAAGCAGAATGCCTGGCAGATGTATGAGAATGGAGGTTTCCAACGAGGCTCAGAAGCGGAAGTTGAAGAACTAAAACATGTCCAGGTCGGAAACTCTCGAGAGCAGGTATGAGAAATATCGATACACAAGGGCCTCGCCAAATATGGCAACTACCTTCCAAATTCACTGAAAACGCGATAGAAGTTTCTCATACTTGCCTTCGAGAGTTTCTAGTACGAACTTAAACACGGCAAAAGAAAACCCTTTTTCCGAAGGACCATGCACGTCGAACTCCCATAAAGATCCTTCTAATGGAAGGGTTTCCTTTTACCGTGAACTGCCGTATCCAAGACTCGTTGGAAACCTCTATAAGCTATGCGTCCCTGAAGCAATTGGCCTCTCTGATGCAAGCGTTGAGCGTGTAGGTAGGGATAGTAGTGTTCGTTGCGGATTTCTCTCCACATGACGAAATAATTTTGTGGTGGCGTCTGTGATGCTGTCTCTTTTCAGGCTAATGTCACTGTCACTCTTACTGGGTGCGGCCACAAGAGGCAAGCGCAGTGCCACCAGAAACTGGAAACTTTGACCTGCAAGGAGCTGTGCGAAGTGCCACTTCCAAAGTGTGGTCATGAATGCGGCCAAACCTGCCATGTTCTCAACGATCCGCAGCACGAAAAGGTGGGTGAGCTGGGCGACCTCCTTTCAAAACATCATCACTGAGAAAGAACAAGCTGGCCCGTCCCTTCCGTCAACCTCGGTGCCAGTTCCGCTCCGCTCCACCGGCACCTCGGTTCGACAGGGGGACTTGGCCAGCTTGGCCTGCCGGCGGCGTTTGCGGGGGCCTACGGCCCCCGCCTCAAGTCTCCCTAGAAGTGCCCAAAAGCAGATGTATTTGTTACGATTTAAATCGTTAACCTGAGCCCGTCCCTGTGCGCGCCGCGATATGGTAATGGTGTGCGCGCGGCGGCCAACCCTAACCTCAAAAAGCAAGAACAGACAAATTTTCATTGATCAAAAATGCGATACAAATCGAAAATTGTTGCCAACGTACGTGATTCTACGTTAAAAAAGGAGTTTATCCTCCAAATTTGAAGTTTTTCTGTGAACGACTAGTCGGCGTACACACTAGCGAACGAACGAACATCCGGCATAAGACTATAAGCCCGGCTCCTGCCGTTTCTAAAGAAACGTGTCGGGACGGGCTAAAAAGTCACTATCATCGCCCAGTTTAGCACGAAAACGTCGTTTTGAAAACTTACCTAACGCGAAAAAATACATAAATAAGGTTGGTCGTTGCTATCGAATTTCCCGGGCCTGCCTCAGAGAAGCCGAGTTTCTTGCCTCGAGAACTCGATTTGACGCGAGGGTTTCACTAATGGGATCACTTGACGTCTTCTGATCGGTATTTATCCGAGAGGTCCATCATGGTAGGCGTGAGCCAATGTTTGGAAGGGTTGTTAAAATAAATTTTTAAATGTAACGCGCTAACGTTAGCCCGTGGCGTTTGGACTGTTAACGTAACGCGCTAAAGTTACGGCAATTTTGAAAAATTAACGCGCTAAAGTTACTTAACGTATTAACGCCGTTAACTTTAACTATTTTTACCATTTTGGGGGCAATCTGGTGTGCATTCGGTGCAGACTTAAACAAAGGTGAGGGGCGGAAAAGGATAGGTGGTGAAGGCAGAATGGTCCATTCTGGGAGAATTCCCAAATGAACACAGTAGCCAAGATATCAGTCATGAAACTGGCTAACTGCTACAACTTATTACGGTGCAAATGACACTTCGGTAAACGTTAACGGCGCTAATGCGTTATCAAACGATAACTCGTTATCGTTACGAGCATTCAAAAATAGTAACGCGCTACCGCTGACGTTCATTTATTTGAGCGTTAACGGCGTTACGCCGTTAAACCGTAACTTAACTATAACAACCGTGGCGCTAGGGTTCTCAGCCCCCTCGCCATCGGACATGTTATTCTCAAGATGCTTAGGAACCATTTGGAAACTTTTCATTACACCCAGACGTGGGATGCAATCAAGTTTCCTTGTGCGACGTGTAGTCGCGTGCAATCTGTTCACCTGCACTATAAAAGTGTACCTTAACTTCGGGCAGTTTAACTGGAACACAAAATCTGTCTGTTCGTTGGCAGCACAAATGCCGCATGATTTGCGGCCGGAAGAAGCCAGGCTGCAGCATGGAGCCCAGCAAGGAGCACATCTGCCGGAAGGAATGTCATGTCACTTGCGGGGATTGCGACGTGATGGTGGAGAAGAAGCTGCCGTGCGGACACAAGTACAAGATGAAGTGCAAGGATGACCCTGAGGACAAGCAGTGCATGTACCGGTGTAAAAGGGTCGCAGCGTGTGGCCACACGTGCTTCAAGCTCTGCTACGAATCCTGTGCACCCTGCATCACCAAGGTACGAAGGTAGACGTTTGACTTAGAGAATTTGTACCGAGATTTCATGATTTCGTCATGTTAGCCCCCCAAGCATAATATTCTTAAATCTCACAGTGCCATGCTTTAAACAAGCATCTTATGCTTGGCGGAGAATTTGCGGATTTGCGGATGCTTTGGATAAAGCATAATATGCCTGATTCAAGCAATCTTTCCAGAGAGTGCACACGTTTTCCTTGGAGGCGCTTTAATACGGGTCGATGTACCAGTGGCGGATCTGGGAGCGGCTTGAGGGGGGGGGGGGCAATGTCCCGCTTTTTGCCTACTTACAGGGGTAATGTCCCGCCGTTTGCCCACTTACAGGCGGAAAAGTAATGCCGGTTGCCTACATTTCCGGCGCCCGAAGGGCGCCGAGGGGGTACAAATTGGCAGTTGCCCCCCCCCCCCCCCCCCCTCAAATCCGCGCCTGCGATGTTCCCACCCAGCCTCAACATATTACTTCTGGATTAGCTTGTTGTCGTGGTTTAGAAGTACAATGACTGCTTATTAATTGACAAATTTTGTTGCGCCTTCGCTGCATCTTTTTCTCACAGTCATCTGCGTTTTGCATTGTATCCAATTCTGTTGAATTTTGAAACAAATTTGACTGGGTTGATGAGTCTTAACATCAGTTTTTGCGAGGGATTCGTCGCCTTTGTGTCGTTGTCGCGCTAATGCTAGGGGCTGGCAACACAGTAGGGATCGCCTGAAGAGATGCTGGCCGCACCCGTTCTTTTGTATTTGTTCAAATTCCAGTGCATTTCTACTCCATATCTTTGTACAATCTGCAGGCCTGGCCTATTTAGGATGCACTGTGACACATGGCATCCTTTAAAATTGTCACCGTTCAACGTTCTGCCTTTGTGTTGGAAACCTACTAGATCATCTCCTAAGAATAGGGCAAAATTAACGAAATCGCAAACTTTGCCCCCATTCTTTTAGAACATACGTGTATTTCCGGGCGCCGACAGGTAGCCTAGTACACCGCGTCAGTACTATAGTTAAAAATAAAGCAAGCACTGGAACTGTGCATCGTCTGGTTTGGACATGCTAGGGAAAGGCGATGGACACATTTCGAGTTTCGACCCATGTGCAGGCGGCCAGCATCGTTTCAGGCGATCCCTCCTGTGTTGCCAGCCCCTGCTAATGCTAAGCTATACTTGCTGGCCAGGAACGAGGAAGCAGCTGCCGGTATACCAGGTGTATCATTGGCCCCGGGCAGTTTTGGTTTTAGGCAGTCCCGCAACGCACTACCTCCGTCTCTTTCTGGCTCGGCCAGAGGCGTGAGACAGAAAGAGACGGAGATAGTGCGTTGCGGGACTGCCTAAAACCGAAACTGCCCGGGGCCAGTGATACACCTGGTATTAGACTTTGGAGTGACGAAATAAAGTGAAGTTGTATATCTTATTCTTCAATTATAGCCAAAGTTGAGAGAATCAATGCTCATGTTAACTTCCTCCGGCGGTTTGTACGGTTCAAAAGACAACCTCGACTGCCCCGCTTCTTCCGCTTCCTGGACCATTCATCTTGTGTCGGTCCTGAAACGTCGCTGCTTGGGTCCCGCAGGTTAAAAAGCCTCTCCCGGGCTGCGGCCACATACATGAGATGGCGTGCGGACAGGACCCCGCGCTACTCACGCAGTGCGACGCTCCCTGCCAGCGGACGCTGCCCTGCGGACACCGCTGCGGGCTCAAGTGCAGCGAGGACTGTTCGAGGGGCGCCTGCGAGGAGAGGGTGCCGTGCCGCGCCGCCTGCGGGCACCACATCATGGTGGCCTGCTCCATGCGCGGCACCTACGGTGAGCAGGTGGCCCGGCGAGGAGGGAGACCGGCCGGCTTTGTCAAGAAAGTAGTCTAAAAGTCGCCCAAACGAAGTGTCACGGTGTGCCTACCTCCGCCTGCCTGCCTGCTAGTCTACATCTCAGCATGGCTAGGCAGGCGGAGTGATGCGGTACAACTTGACTCCTGTGTGCAGTGGCGGCAAGCAGGGGGTTTTGCCGTAGCGGCTGCTACAGCTCTAAGGGGGTGGGTCCCCCCTCGAGAGGGTGGTGAAAGGTGAAAAGTGAGGGGGGAAAGGAAGGGAAAGAGGGGGGAAATGAGAAGAAAGGAAAGAAAGGGAAAGAAAGCGCTAAACCATGCACAATTAGTAGCGTTTAATAGCGTTAATAGCGGTCTGAGGGGCAGGGAGTGAAATTTTATCGAAACGAAACATTTTCGTTCTGATCGGGTCAGAACGAAAGTCCGTGAGCGAAACTTTTCGATCCCTTGAATCGAAACGAAAATCGAGTATGAATAACGTTTCAATTCTCAGTAAAACGAAATGTTTCGAACTTCTGATTTTAATAATTGGTCGTTTAAATACAGTATCGTTTTGCTCTTTAAAAACCTGATCAGCGGCGAAACCCTATTTAGTTTCGCTTCGAGGTGATGGAAGATGAGCGAAACGAAACGCAGCGGGGGTGGGGCGAGGTGGGAGGAAAGTCAGATTGGTTGCCTACCTATCCAGCTGATGATAGAAGAGATAGTAGGGTAACAAAGGAAATGGGGGAGGGGGTAGTGATGTCGTTCGGAGTTTGTCCGAAAGTCTCGAAACGTTCGAATCGTCTTCATTGCTAGCCTTCTAGCACGGTAGCGGCGCTCCGCCACCGCCCGCCGACCCGCCGCAGCGCGGCCCAGAGCGTTCTGGACTCGCTGGCTGTCTTTGTCACACACCCATGCCGCGCGTGTCGCACACAACTAACATTTCGAACGTTCGAAGCTATGTTGTGGTGAAGTGCGGTGGCGAGCGAACGAGACGCCCGCTCCGCTCCGGCTGCTGGCGACGACGCAGACTACGCTGGCCGGCGTTGGGCGGCGGGTGGAAGTGGCTGGTCCGGCCCTCCTGCCTGCCTGGTCGGTCTCGGCCGACTCTGAGACGAGCAGAGACGAGCCATTATGCAGAGAAAATTTAATCGTTTGACATCGTAATAACGGATTGTCGTAGAGCTTTGCAGGTGAAAAATAACGATTCCTCATGAATTTTACTTGTGTTTCGACATAGGTTTTGTGTGACAACGTGAACATGTCTAGTATATTTTTAGATTTCCAAATCGGGCCCGGCCTATTTCTTTCGCCGGGGGAGGGGGCAAGCATGGGGCCAGCAGGAAGCGCTGCCGTCGCCAACCCCTGATTGAACCAATCATACACAGGCAGTGATGATCACGTGACACGTTTATCGTAAACTGTTCACCGCCTCGATTTTTCTGACATCTCTGTTAGACCCTTCCCCCTTTCCACGCTTGGGATATTTTGTTTCAGTTATTTTAATCTCGGGCATTTTCTCTCTTGGTGGGTCCCCCTAATCGGATGCCAGCTTGCTACACCACTGGAATTCAAGCTTGACGCCACTGCCTGTGTGTGTGCTATTGTGTGCCTACTGTCATGCATTGCAGCCTAGGCCTAAACCTTAGCGCACCAGTGATTCACTTCATCTCTTTAATTGGTACACTCGTTTTGAATTTAGGAAATCGTCCGGTGTGATACGTAACTGAAATTGTATTTGGGAATGTTGCGTTTTCTTTCTCAGAATCCTCCAGCCCCGACCTCCTACGTCTGTGTAACGAGCCATGCGTCACACCTACAAAATGTGGTCATAACTGCGAGCGGATTTGTCACTTCCTCGATGACCCCGAGCACCAAAAGGTAAACAGTATTCGCCTAAAAAATGTGATGGAACACTGAGAGAAATGATTCGGCGTACGGACCAAATGTTTGGTTATCAGGCCTGAAGTGGGAACAAATCGGACACTTCTAACGCAGGGACGAAAACTTAAAACGTAGGGACGAAAACTTCGGACGTCGCCACTAAAGCGTTAGTGACACCGTCTGAAGTTTTCGTCCCTACGTCAGAAGTGTTTGATTTGTTCCCACTTCAGGCCTGACAACCAAACATTTGGTCCGTACGCCGAATCATTTCTCTCAGTGAAGCAATGGCAGAGAATTTGGTGGCGGTTGACCTGCATCAAGAAAAATCATTTGGACCGTAATTATCTGCCACGGCGATTTCATGACGTTCTTTTGTTAAGAGATTGCGTAACTTAATTCGTTTCGCGGTACTGGAGATCTTATTTAGCGGCCTACTTCTTGCAGAGCCTGTCATTTCATCCCAAGTTGACATAGAGAGTTAAACTTTTGAAGAGGCATGTCCCAAGGGTCCCTCTCGAAGGTCCTAACACCGCCCAAAACAGCAACCTTATTGATTCATTTTATGGGGTGGACCACTGACCACTCCCTTTATGGGACGTTTGTCGAAGATCGCCATGAACGGGATCATAAAAACCCATTTGTAGGAGGTTGGCAAAATTACAGTCAGTGTGGCGTGGCATTATGGGTCACTGGAACCGCCAAATCTCGAATGACAACTGTCTCCGACCATATTTTAATTTTGGAGGGGGTGGGGGGTATTATGGAGTGAGGGGTGGAACCGCTCTGGCTCGGCGACGGAGCGATGGCCCTTGGGGTTCCGGGAATGAGTCTATCCTAGGACGCCCCTTCCTAGAACGTCCTCCTTATTGGTTTTTTTTTCTGATTTCTGATGTTTTAAAGTAAAAAATGCTTTGGACTAAAAGATCGAGTTCATTTTACTACTTTGAAAAGAGGGTAAGATACAATTCATTCCTACCTAACCAAATCAAGCCTACCCTAGGCGTCAAAATAACATATTTCCTGACTAAAAAGGAAATGATACGCATTTTCTTATTTTTAAATTTTAAAAGAAAATTAAAATAATAAATCAAGAGGGCGTTCCAGGAGGGGGGGGGGGGGGGGGGGGCTTTCTAGTTATGTCCGCTGGTAATGACCACCGTGACTTCTGTCAACCCCTTAGAAGTTCTAAAAATCCGACCAAAAAAACACGGAAAATTATGTTTGTTTTAACGATCATTTGACGTTCATTGTTCATCGTGCAGACAAACAGACAGAAACATATTTTCATCCCCACTCGAGTGAGAGCTTCGCTATCGCGTAGCCAATTACGCAATGCAATTACGACATGGCTATTACATAACATTCGTGGCTATTAGGCCATTAATCTTCTATCCCGCAGACATAACGCATATTGGGTTATGACAATACCATTTAGAGCTCTAAAATGCGGGATCCTTTGGTTTCACAATACTCTATAAACGTTCTTTTTCGACGGCGTGGGAGTTGCCTAATGGCTTTCTCACTTCTTGCAGAGCATGTGCCTGAAGAGCTGCGAACGGAAAAGGATTGGCTGCACCATGAACCACGCCTGCGTCAAGCTGTGCTACGAAACGTGCGACGACTGTGACATCATCGTGAAGAAGGAGTTAGAGTGCGGCCACAAAGACCAGATGAAGTGCAAAGATGACCCTGCGACCAAAGTGTGCACAAAGATGTGCAAGCTAACCCTGCCGTGTGGACACAAGTGCTCCAAGCGCTGCAGTGAACTCTGTGGCACTTGTCCTGAGATGGTACGTTTAAAAGTTTAACTGGTTTCCACACTGGTTCCATCTGCGAAATTACATCGAATAATTGCTATGAAACACCGCTGGTTATGGGCTCATGAGTCGTCAGTGTGGCAAATGTCGAGACAGCACTCTCAAAAATAAATGCTTGAACTAACGCAAAATGTACGTTAAATGAGGATTCTTGGCGGAGTTTCTTAAATCAAAAAACAAGCACATGAAGCTTGCTCCAAGCATAACGAAGCTTGGCGCCAGTTGTGACGATACTTGAGTCACGCGTAATATTCTTAAATCGTGCATAGTCATGCTTAGAACAAGCATATCATGCTTGGCGGAGAATTTGCGGTTTGAGCCTAAAAACAGCTTTGGATCAAGCACATTATGCTTGATTCAAGCATTCTTTTTTGAGAGTGAGCTTCGTGGGATCTTAGTGGTCAAAATTGTCGTGGCGGGAGAGCAGACAATAAATTATGCAATGAGATGGTTTAAACAAAAATAACGTTGTTTTCAGGTGGAGAAGGAGGTTCCTCAGTGCAAGCACAAGCAGTTGATGGAGTGTGGCTTGGATCCGTCCTTGTTCACGCAGTGTGACGGCCCCTGCGGACGAACCCTTCCTTGTGGACATCGTTGTCCGCTCAAGTGCGGCGAAGATTGCGCCGACGCCGTCTGCCAGGAGTCTGCACTGTTTCGGGCGGGCTGCGGACACGACGTCCAAGTCTCATGCTGTAAGCGGGGGACACTCGGTAAGTCTTTGGCCTTACTTTTGCAATGAACACATTGCTCGACGGAAATTAAAGATTTTGAAGCGATTTGAAAGGCATATTTTGAAACCCGGAAGGACTCTCTGGACATCTTAATATGCCCGAAAGCTACCTTGTTGTTGCCAACATCGTCCGATTGCTTTGAGGGCCCTGCTTGTAACAATCATTAAGTAAAGTTCTGCACCTTAAAAACTCGCAAAGGAATAGGGCTTTCTTATCTATTCAAGGTTCTATTCTTATACTTATCCGCTTGTCATGTTTAATTTTTTGTTTAAGGAAGCACCTACTTTAACTACCTCCCTAGTCAAGTATAGATGCTCGATGACTTCTGAACAAAATCACCAACTGTCCACTATGTTTCTCAACAGCACCACTTGACCTCGAAATCCTGGTCCTGTGCGAGGAGCCATGCAAAACGCACCTGCAGTGTCAGCACCAGTGTAAAGGAAATTGCAGCCAGTGCATGCAGGGGCGTCTCCACCTGCCCTGCAGCTCTACCTGCGGGCGGCCACTCGTCTGTGGACATGCGTGAGTAGCGCGACTCGTGTTCATCATAACACGTTTGGTACTGAAGTGAACGCAACCCCTCATTTTATTTTAGCATGTGTATGTGTCTGGCTCGTTGGCTGGTGCTGTCCAGCTATATTGCAAAACATTTATCAGGCTGCACCTTAAATGCCGTGTCCGGTCCGACGGTGAATACAACCGACGGATATTTTTTAAACTGCAGACGATTGGGTAATTTGCAGGTGCAAGTCAATGTGCGCTGCCAGCTGTCCTCCGTGTGATCAATGCGACGGCCCATCAACCTGGGAAACGATCGAACCTGTAGCTCGCAGGGCCCGAGAGATTCTTCAGGACGTCGTCACGTTCCCCCAGGGTAAGGAAGAGCTGTTGTAAGGATGTCAGGCATGAGTCAGTATTCGGAACGGTTCAGACTGTGCGAAGATGAAGGAGGGATGAATGAACCGGAAAAGTGGGGCTTCACGGTATCGGCGTGTACCAATGAGTGTCTTTTCTTGGAGTTGCCCATGCATCTCATTGTCAAGTAGTTTTCCATTGGTCGATTAATTTAGTTGCTCTCTGCAGCCTACCCTTATGCTGCCCGTGTCCTGTTTATGCTTTTATGTGCTTCTTGATTTATTCTTCACTCCCGTTTTGAGTTTTCCTTATTCGTATGAGTCACCAAAATAATTCAGCATCTTCGTCCTTAATTTCAGAGTTCCCGCACGCCATCAAACTATTCTCGAAAGCCGACCATGAACTTAAGGAAGTAGAAAGGAGGGTTTATGAAGAAGGTGCGAATCCCTCGCCCCGAACTCATGCCGAGACGCTGAATCTGGAGCAGAACATTCGCGTGATCAGAAGCATTAGCAGAATCGTCGACACGGCGTTGGGCGTCACGGATAGTGGGAGACCCGGCCTCACAGATTCCGGGAAGAAGGAGCTTTTGACATCAGTCGAACGTCTGTGCACCTACTTTGGACTGTTTAAGGCTAGCCTTGGCCAACTGAGTGATCAGGAGGTACGTTCAGATTCAGACACCAACCCAGGAATAGTCGTTTGCTATTGCTAGTACACAGGACCACGGTAAGGACCTTGGCGGAGTACCTGATTCACCCTGTCTGCTGCAAAAGCTGGCAGCCAAAAGAAACTACGTAAATTCAAATGGTTTTATCTGATTCCGTAGGCCCTAGTCTGTATTCAGAACACAACTCGGAAAAACTAGATCTCAATCAAACTTAAGCGATTGCTTGTGCTGCATACGATCTTTTGTACGTCCACAACTTTCTCTGCTTCTTCACAGGCATCTGACATCAACATGGAGCTGGAGCGTTTGAAGCGGTTGGCGCAGCTTTGTCTCATAGAGGGTGGTCCTGGCTTCAAAGACCTCTTTGCTGCCGAGAAAGACATGTATGATTGCGTCTCGGATGCCATCAGGAGCTTGCTTGCACCATACGTGAAAGTAAGATATTGGCCAGCGTAAGCGAAGCGACATATTACCGCTCACGGGACAGGTGGTGTTTGGATGATTTATGTCGCTATAACACTTAAAGAACGTAACGGATCTAAAATTCTTATCATTACACTGTAAACATTAAGAATGGTTCAATTTGTTCATTATCAAAGAAAATCGTGCACAAATAAGTCGTAATTTACTGATAACGTGTAAGTAATTCCGTACACAGTATGTTCAAACTTGAAGATTTAACTTTAGGTGTTTAAACTGGAGAAATATCCCAAAGGAAACCTTAAGGCTCGAAATTTTCTCTTGCTTTTACCAATTTGAAGGCATGCGCAGCTTCTAAACGTTTCCTCTCTTGCAGAACCAGCATCGGTTTGTGCGGACCATGCTACAGAATCTTGCGAAGATGGCAAATGTTGTCTTCAAGGAGCCTGAGATGGACTGTGTCATGGGAGCGCCAGGGAGCCGTCTGTTAGTGTTCCGCATCGGCCGGTCTTGGCTCGGTCATGGCCCATAACCTGAAATCTTCTGTCTCTGTCTACTCGTAAGAACCTAGTGAGTGCGAGAGAGACAGACGACGCTCGGCCATAGCCTCGCCGTGCCATGTCCGGCCGATGCAGAACACTACCGTCTGTCATCGAATTAATGGGCTTCGAAGTAACGCGTGATAATCAATTTGTGAAGTAGTACAATTAGGACAACTTGAACTAAGGATAAATAAAGAATTAACTTAAAAAAAAAAAAACAGATTTGAAAGGTCTATTACAGCTTTCTTTCAACTGCCCCTCCATTCCCATCGGCAGCCGGCGATTTCGATACTTCGGCAGTACTGTTGGATCGATACTCCATTGTCCCGGTGCTGGTTAGTATCGATACTAGCTTAAAATTATTTGGTATCGATGCCAAATATTCACTCTCTTCCAGGAACGTATCTCAAGTAAAATAACTAGAACATACTCTTCCTGGAACTACGCCCTTGTGCTTTAAATGTATTTTTCCGATTTTTGTCGCATTTATCTACGATTTATTCCAAAATTCTGTTCTTTGCGATAAAAAAAATTACGTGTAGATAATTGAACAAGCGTAGAAACTATTTTTATTCTATATGTCATTTTAAAATCATTTAAAGAAACATGTCCATTACTTTTTATTTATAGCAGAGATAAGGAGAAAAATATAAATCTGCAGTTAGGAGTCGCAGTGTCAGCTTGGAGGAGACACTATTGACGCCCGCAGAGTTTTTCATACCGGAAAGTGATCCACCTCTTTTTTGGCTTGTTTATCGATGGGAAATATTTTTAAAACAAATTCTAAAATGTTCAATTTAGTGAAAGTTTGCGTGGCTCTGGTTCCCAAACCATGAACCGTACACCCTTTTACGGAACGGAATTCGATTAAAGCGTACTTTCGTGGTCTGACGACACCCATTTGGGCCTTTTTTGGTCGGCAATCTTCGAGAACCAATCTAATAACGAATGGTCTAAAACAGCTGTTGGGGGGGAAAGGGGGGGGGTTGCAACCCCTGAAGATCTTATAGCAGTGATCGGATTTTGTAATGGGGGGTTTTCGGCAGTCTCTGTGCATGAAAATAACTCATTAACCGCGCGGGATCAAATTCGGAAGGGGTCGAGAAACGGGAGGCTTTTTTCGTCAGGAATGCATATGGGCAACAAATCCACCCACCCCTAAAAAAGGGTGAACGTAGTATAAGGACGACCTCGTACTGGGGACAACGTAAGGCCTGCTTGATGGAGACACGGCGCTCAATCCTATAAGGTTGGGGTGCGGCGAAAAGAACATCAATATGGCATTTCACTATATCCAAACCGGAAGCAAAGAACATCATGATCCGCTAACTGTATCCGATATGACAAATCGAGGCCGTTGAACGCCCTCGCGCCGGCGTCCGTCCGCCATGTTGGGCTCCCGTATTTAGTTTAGTGACAGTGATTATCACCAAGATACGGGGGGAAACTGTCGCGAGACATTAAAAGTCTTCAGCCGGGGCATGAATGTGCATGTTAGTACCCACCACTGTCTCAGCACGATCCACATAACCTCAAAGACAGTCTGTTTACATCGGTGTTGTTGACATGGAAATCCAACATGGCGCACGTTACCTGACCGAAGTTCCACTGCTACTACTATTTGTCATACCGGATACAGTTTTGGCGGACACTATATTCTCCTTTGATTCCGGTTTGAATGCAGTTAAATACCCTATTCTGAGTACTCAATCGTATTTTGATGCTCGTGCGGATTGTTGGCAACTCTTCTTGTTGTTTGCATTGAAGCCCTCCCGCGACGACATCTTACGTCTTGCTCTACGCATGGATTGCTTAGATCAGGGGATGGCAACGATGTGATGACTGGTGAGGCGCTGACCGCACTCATTCTTTTCTATTTGTTCACTTTTCAGTGCATTTCTACTCCATATCTTTGTAAAATCTAAAGTCCCGGCCTATTTAGGGTGTACTGTAACACACAGCATCCTTGAAAACTATAAGCGAATAACGTTCGGCCATTGTGTTCACAACTTACGCCTCGTCTCCTAAGAAAAGGGCAAAATTATCAAAATCGCAAACTTTGCTCCAATTCGTTTACAGCGCATGCGCATTTCCCGGCGTCGACAATAGCCTAGTACACCGCATAAGAACTATATTTAAAAAATAAAGCAAGCACCGCAGCTCTGCATCTTCTGGGTTTGGACATGCTAAGGAAAGGCGATGGACACATCTCAACCCAAATGTAGGCGGCCAGCATCGCTTCCAGCGATCCGTACTGTGTTGCCAGCCTCTGCTTGGATGAAGGATACAATTCAAAGTCTCGCAGTAACTGGCTGAGACATGAGAATAACATATATTTCCTGCGAGCATTTGAGCTGTGACCGAAGAATTCAGAATTATAGGGGTGAAGCATGGATACCATTAGGTCAATAGACGTTTCCAATGAGTCTTGAAAACGGAAGGTGAAGAACAAAAATACTTCCAGATTGGCAACTCCCGAGGGCATTGGTAGATATTTCGCATATTTTGCGCGGCCTTTGCCCATCATACCGGCTCTTGAGAGTGTCCGGTATGGAAGTGGTTTTGTTCTTGAGCTTCCGCTTCTGAGCCACCTGGAAACCTCTATGAGTACAAATACAAATCCCCGGACCCTTCACCTTGACTTTGTTCTGGAAGATTTAGTGATTGGATTCGGAGAAATTGTTTGACCGGTGTATGGACATTTACACGGAAAACTTTTTGCAACGACCCAACGATAAATGTTTATGAACTTCAGTTGTTAACTGATGGAAATGACCATCTAGGCCACGGTATTGTCCACGTTATGAAGACGGTGAGAATGATTCAAAGCAGGTGCTTTTTTCCCCTACCAAAGACTGCTTTTTATCCTGCCGTTCCCAGGCGCTGCGAAGAGCTAAATGAAAGGACCGTGCCAACGAGAACTGGGCCGACCGTCGTCTGGCGCGGCTCCGAGGGGGGGGGGGGAATGGGGGTAATTACCCCCCCCCCCCCCCCCCCTGGCCCATGTGGCGCCCGAAGGGCGCCGACCACCCCTCCATATAACCCCCTCCGTATCACCCTGGATATCACATGCAGTTTTGACTTGGCAAAGATTTTTCGCGGTGAAACATCTTCAGCCCCGCCACGCCGTCGACTTTTAATCGCTTTGAATGGAATGTAGA
The DNA here is from genome assembly GCA_038380765.1 of Odontothrips loti. Lineage (NCBI taxonomy): Eukaryota > Metazoa > Arthropoda > Insecta > Thysanoptera > Thripidae > Odontothrips > Odontothrips loti. Next base: position 1,759,244 of record CM076255.1, read on the forward strand.
GATGTTACTCACAAAATTAGACAGTCTTTCGCAGAATGATTTTTCTTAAAAATGTAAATGTGAATATGTATTTCTCACATTTTGTGAGTTTTTAAAATGTCCCCCTTGTAATTTCACACCTCGTCAAATCAAATTTTGATCTTTCACATTTAAAAAAATGTTGTATTACTCTACCCCCCCCCCCCCCCCCCCCCCGCTTTCGAGGAAATTACCCCTCCCTTGGCCAAATCCTGGAGCCGCGCCTGACCGTCGTCTGTTGTGTATGACTGTGGTATTTGGGTTTGTGTGTAGGTGAGAGAGAGAGGGGGAGAGGAATGACAGTAAGTAAGAGAGTAAACGACAGAGAAAGAGGGAACGGAGAGAGATAGAGGGAAAAGGAGTGGAGTGGAGAGGAGGGAATGTCCGACTCAATGGCGATAATAGGCCGCGCGAATGTTGTGACGCTGTGCTCATGTGGGCGGCCCCGTCCTCTCCACGGCCAAGGTCAGTCCGCCGCGGCCGCGAGTGACAAGAGCGGCCCCCGCCAGACATCAGTGTTACCGCGGCCCCGCTGCGTCATGGAGCAGGCGGCGAGCTGGATGACGGCGGCCGTCGGCGTCCTCGCGGTCGTCTACCTGTACTTCGAGTACCGGTTCACGTACTGGCGGAGGCGCGGCGTGCCGCACCCCAGGGCCGTGCCAGTGCTGGGTCACTGCGGCCCAATCCTGTTCGGCGGCAAAAACTTGGCGCACGGCCTCTTCCACCACGCGCTGCCCTTCCGCGAGCACGGCTTCTGCGGCCTGTATGTGTTCGCCCAGCCCGCCCTGCTCGTGTGGGACCCGGAGATGGTCAAGCAGATCCTGTGCAAGGACTTCGCGGGCTTCCACGACCGGGGCGTGCCCACCGACGAACGGGACCCACTCACGCAGCACCTCTTCAACCTGGCCGGGCACCGGTGGCGGAACCTGCGCAACAGGCTGAGCCCTACGTTCACGTCCGGCAAGCTCAAGCTCATGCTGCCGCTGATGCGCGACGTCGGCCAGGAGCTGAGCACCACGCTGGGCGCCCGGCAGCGCGCAGCTGACGGCGGCGAGGTGGACATCGGCAAGCTGCTGTTCTGCTACACGACGGACGTCATTGGCACCGTGGCCTTCGGCATCCGGTGCAACAGCATGCGCGACGAGGACAACAAATTCATGGCCATGGCGCAGCAGGTGTTCAAGCAGTCGGGCGCGCAGGTGGCACGCATGCTGCTCGAGTCCGTGCACCCCAAGCTGGGCAGGCTGCTGCCCCTCAGCTGGGTCATGAGTGACGCGCACCATTTCTTCCTCGGGCTGATCCACGACACGGTCAAGCACCGCGAGGAGAACAAGGTAGAGCGAAAGGACTTCCTCCAGCTGCTGCTGCAGCTCCGCGACCAGGAACTGGCGCTCGCCGACCCAGACAACCACATCGCACTCACGCCGGGCGTCATGGCGGCGCAGAGCTTCATCTTCTTCATCGGGGGACTCGACAACGTCACCAACACCGTCTCCTTCTGCCTCAGCCGACTGGCGGCTGACCCGGCCCTCCAGGACAGGGTGGCAGCCGAGGTGCGCGACGTCCTCCAGCACCACGACGGCGAGCTGTCCTACGAGGCGCTCAAGGGGATGGAGCTCCTCAACCGAACGCTGCTCGAGGCCCTGCGCGTGTGGTCGCCCGCCGGCATCATTCTGCGGAAGTGCACCGCAACGACGCAGGTGGGCGAGGTGCTCATCGAGAAGAACACGCCGGTCATTATTCTGGGCGATATGATGAACTCGGACGAGAACGTGTTCCCAGAGCCGGAGCGGTTCGACCCGGACCGCCACACGGCCGGGGCCCGAGCCCAGCGGCACCCCTACGCGTTCCTGCCCTTCGGCGAGGGGCCGCGCATCTGCATTGCGGAACGCTTCGCCCTCCTCGAGATGATGCTCGCCCTCGCCACGCTGCTCAGGGATTTCGTGTTCACCACGGGCCCAAACTACGAGGAGAAGGTGGTGCTCGACCCCAAGGCCTGCTTCCCCAGGCCCAAGAATAGCTTCAAGCTGCGGGTCTCGGCACGAGGCAGATCGGGAGCTTGTGGCCAGAGTTGTGAAGAAACACTTGCGGCGAACGCTCTGTGACAAGCAGGATGAAGTGAAAGAGTGGGAAAGAGAGATGGAGAGAGAGAGAGAGAGAGAGAGAGAGAGAGAGAGAGAGAGAGAGAGAGAGAGAGAGAGAGAGAGAGAGAGAGAGAGAGAGAGAGAGAGAGAGAGAGAGAGAGAGAGATAGAGAGAGAGAGAGAGAGAGAGAGAGAGAGAGAGAGAGAGAGAGAGAGAGAGAGAGAGAGAGCGGGGAGGGTGTACTTTAGTGTTAAGCTGATTGAAATTTTTGCGATTCGTGCATCCTTAACTATATGTTGCCTTGGCTTAAAGAGGATTTTAAAAAACAAATTGTTAATGGACAAGCAACTGAAGTCACGAGGCACTAATTCGTTCTGATCAAAGTTACGCCGATAGCAACAGCGCACGGGAGCAGTACCGTCGCAATTGACGGCCCTCGGCACGTATGTAGTAGAGTTTGAATTAGTCTTGTAAATCAATCGAAACTTGGAACACGCGATTGTGACTGTAGGTTTGAGACGTGTTTTGTCCCTCGATTGTTTGGAGGGTTTTGTAAATGCGTTACTTTTCAGGTTTTTAAAGAAATTACATTTTTGCCTGCAAATTTTACAGCGTTTTTATTTTGACGCATTGCAGACAAACAAGAAATCACTTTGGTTGGTGGGTGACCTTATCAGAATAGGATGTCGATTACTTTTTTGATACGTTTTGAGAAAAAACACTCCCCATTTTGCCCAGAAATACTTTAGGATCAATTGTTTAGTTTCTAGGGTTAGTCGAAAATGGGTTATTTTGGGGGTAAAGGAGACATGTGAGAAATTAAAGTCCGAACAAATACTGAAGGTCAAAGGTTCATTAGCAGCCCACAGGACTGGGCCTTACCGTTGAGGTACCTTGCACAGTAAGTCGACAAGGCATTGTCGTGCCTTCTTTACCATGAATAGCCCAGCCACTGTTCAGCCGACGCCACTCCAAAATTGAAAAGCCATTTTGGAATTGGACATGATCAAGCAGAGCCATTAACAGGAGTAAGCAGCACCTGCTGGTAATATAGTTCTCTCGTTAAGTGCTCTTTGGCTGCGAGCCGGCAGTAACACTCGGCGTCAGGAGTCAAACACGATTGGTAAGACCCACCTCACAAAACTTTGGGTTTACTTGGTTTACTTACTTGTCCGGCTTGTGATTTTCCACGGAATCCGAAAATGTACATAGCAAAAAGTCGTGGACGGTTTCTGATCATATCAATGGATGCCCGTATCTCAGCAGTGTGCGACAGACAGACGGTACCGCAGATGAGTTTCGGTACCAACCTTTAAATGCGCAAAATTTTAATGTCGTACGGGATGATGAAAGTCTGCCTGGCTCTCCGTGGCAAGGCGCCTGCTTTCGCCCCGGATAGAGGCTCGTCGAGGGCGATGAAATGTACGGATGTCAACTTTAAAGGTGAGTTTAGAGTTGACGCTTGACGCTGACGCCCAATGCGCCCTGGATTCTTCTGCTTTTTAAACAAAATCGAATCGGAAATGAAAGAATCCATGGGGCATACGGCTTCAGCGTCAACCGGGGACTCTAAACCGACCTTTATTATTACCTGGGCCGACAAGCACACTGCCCATCAAAATTATCGCCCCACTTTTTTCGATGCTCGCCATTTCCACGCTTTTCAAGCTAGGAAGTTGCCGTTTAGCATGGAAGTGCCCCTATGGTTGTACTTGAAGGTCCCAAAGTGTCAGATCCGGGAGCCACCCTATTCGGAGGGGGTAGCTGTTTGAATGCTTCGACCGAAAAAGGACCAAAAAACACCTTTAAATTTGCCGAAATTTCAAAATTTTTGGTGAGCAGGACCAAATGATGGCCCTTAACAAGCTGACGTCAAAATTTTCACGATCGGTCAAACCCACCCCCACCTACCCGCACCTCCTAAAGGGAGTTAGGTTTGCGGGTGAAAAACAATGGTCGCATTTCAAGCCCCCTGGCCTGGCCCCGGCTACCTGCGCACCAAATCGCATCCCGTTCGCACCAACCCCTGCCGAGCAACCCGTAAAAAAACAAACTTTTTTGAGCATTTGTCTTTTGGGGCACTTTTCGGTACGCGAGGGGTCACAAAATTTCGTGAGAGGTGGACAAGGGTGGAACATCAATCTCCCGTCAAAAAACCAGCACTTATAATATTTGAAGCCCTTCACATAAGGGTTTCCACCCCCAGCCACCCCTTCCTACCCCTGGTAGGGGTGGAACTGGTTTTGGGGCTGCGGATCGTTGAGGGCACTTTTTCGACCACCCGTTCTTGCTCCAGCGCCGCAAAACCAACAATGCCAATACCCACCCCTAACTTCAACCCCCCATATAAACTAGCCAATTTCGGGTGGGGTGGAAACCCAGCTAGCGTGACGGCGGTTGGTCCCGACCCTTACCTGGATAATCCTATGCGGAAAATTCGCTGTGGTTTACCCGTGGGGAGTGTTAAAGTGAGAGTATTGCATTCTTCGCCCGGCCTGCGCTGCCACCGAGCGCCTTCTAGGCAGGCAAATGACATGACTGGCGCGCCGGCAGGGCGCGCGCATCTTCCGGCGTACTCTCTCTCTCTGGCTGTCGTCTGCCGGCCGGGGGAGCTGCGTAGGCTGTTCGCGTATACTGCGGTTTTGCTTGATTTTTGCTCTTTCAATGCCAATATTTCCAAACCCATAAGAGATATGACGTTTACCTTAAAATTTTAGTCATGTAAGACGCTACTCTTATCGACTTGACTTTGAAAAGTTTTTCTAAATATTTTTGAGAAAATTTACTTTTTGTCCTGTTTACGGAATAGGGCCCGTGGCGGGGGCTCCAGATGACCTCGGAAAATTCTGAAAAAAATATTTTCCGAAACCACATAAAAGATGGCCTGAAAATATTTTACGCGCCGACCGGATTTCGCTAATAGGTACTCGACGACAACCCCTGCCTTACAATTTTTTGACTTTGCTGGCTTTGGGGCACCTGTAAAAGTTGTCTGATCAGGCTCGAAATTTTTAGGGGATGCCTCCTAAACCCCAAAGAATCGATTCACCTTACCTTCCGGTTAACTTTCTGACAAGGGTGAAATTTTGCCCACCCTGTAGGGGCGGTCGAGATAACACTTTTAGCGATATTTCAATGGGCCTTTGGCTCGATTTTGGCGATTTTGTGCGTAGATTCCGAAAATATATATATTTTTTTTTTTTTTGGACGACCCCTAGAGGGTCCGACCTGACCCCTATTTTAAGAGAAATGCGTAAATAAAGTGCAAAATAGGCAACCTGCAACACACGTGTTATCGCACATACATAGTGACCCTGGCCGGTCAAAAAAGTGAGTGGAGCATGGTAGGGGGCTCTGCTATCAGATTCAGCGTGTTTGGAGCTATTGTGAAATACAATGTGATCGATTGCAGACCATTTAATTAAACACATTGAATGGACTCAGAAAAAATGCAGGCGAAACAACGAGAGCAAAGAACTCCTTGATAGAAATTAATGCAAATATCACTTAAAGTATTGGTCCCTTGTGAGACAAAAAAAATGATGTTCTCTTAAAGAAAGTGATATTCTTTAATTTTCTTACAAAAAAATTATTCTCACCGAAATGGGTGTACCCAACAATGGTTCCAGGTTTTCATTGTGAATTCACAAATATGATAAATGACAGAATCATAGGAAACTTGACCTTGGAAACAAGGTCGGTGACTGCAGGTCTAGCAATAGAAACCGTCTTTTCTTGCACTGATATGCAAGTGCGGGCGCTCAGCTCTAAGATTCTGCACCCAGTTTCTGTCTTTGAGGTGACTAAGAGGCGGAACGATAAGTGTCTTGAGATTAGGCAGTGTACTAGAAGTCCAAGCTAGGACAACGTTTCCTACACCAATGCCTCCCGCTTCTACTAGGCGCAGTGTCTCCAGGCTAGACATAAAAGCGAAGCACGCAGTCAAATCCTGAGCGGTCAGACCCGCTGATATTTCCAGGTCCAGGTGAGCAACTCGTCCAAAGCTGATGGCGGCCTTTCGCAGGGCCAGTCTGGTTTCGGTGTCTCGTTCGTCCAACAGTTTGACACGCACCTTGAGTCTCTTGGGAGTAGTCTGCGCCTGCTCTAAGAAATTGTTCAGGATGTACAATTGTCTCACTTTGGTGCAGAATACATCGAGGAATTCCAAAGAAGCAAGCTGGATCAGGCCGCACATGTCGTCGGTGGGCCGGACACAGGCCCACCGTACATTGCTGCACTTTGACAGCTCTTCCAGCACATCGTACTTCTCGCACTCCACCGCCAGCAGGGACTCCTTGTTGGCCGTGATTAAGGTGCTCGCTATCGTCTCGGTTAAGCCAATGCCCAGAGTTAACTTCTCCACACTACACAGATTTCGGAACGTGAAATCCTCATGGAGACCGTAGGTGCCGATCGTCAGCTTCTTCAGTCCCACCAGACCATCCACGGCATTCAAGACGACGGTCGCGTTGCTTCTGGGCGGGCAATGGAGACGAATATCCAGCTCCTGCAGAGTGTTGCGATGACTCTTCAGGAACTTCTTCACGAGCCTGTTGGAAACGCCGCTCACCCCGTGTCGAAGTTTCAGCAAACGCACCTGCACGGCACAAAATAGTTTTCGATATAGCAATAAAGCAGGGAATTCACAGACAAAGTCTGCAGACATTTGTCCATGGATATGGACAGGACAGGATCTGTGGAGAGATAGGGACTCTCCTGTGTGTCTGCCAATTTGCACGGTGACAATATTGTGACCTCACACTGTAAAGAAATATGCACTGCTAGGGTGGCCCAATTAGCCAGAAAGGCCGAAATTTTGAGCCGCGTTTTGATTTTATGGTTTCATTTCCGGAGGAGAAATTTAAAAAAATGTCCGCGATTGGTCGGACAATGTTTAGAGGAGCTGCAGCGACCTCGGAGTTTAAATAGTAAAAACGCCGTAAAATTTTAAGTATAGGATATATTGCTCACAACTCAAAAACGGCAAGAGAAAGCAAAACCGACGAGCACTACGGGACTAACATTAAATTCTGAGGTCGGACTTAGTTTCATACAGCACACCCCTCAACTTCCAGACCGTTGCGGCAGTTTTTAACATTGTCCGACCGATCCCGGACACTTTTCTCCAGAAGTTGAACCAGAAAATCGAAAAGCCTATCGTAATTTCAATGTGTCTGAAAATCGGGCCACCCAAATATACGGCGAGAGAACGGTCAGTGCCGTTAATTACAGTACTTTGCACTGGACGTTAGGTTGCATGGGGCGGTCCCGGAGTGTGGTGAGACTTGGAAAAAATAATACAGAAATGCCCTAATAATAGACTTGAGAACTGAAAGCGTCTTTGGGCCGTATGTTTGTGAATTTAGGTATTATTACGTTACTACAATTGTCACTGGGAGATGAACCGCCACCATAAGCAACTACAAAACTATCTGCGGCGACTACGACTGGTACACTGAGTACAACCAGGCAAATACCAGTTCCGTTTGCGGCTTAGGTAGGCTTACTATAAAGGTCGGTTAAGAGTCGACGCTTGACGCATGACGCTGAAGCCGTTATGCCCCATGGATTCTTTCATTTACGATTCGATTTTGTTAAAAAAGTAGAAGAATCAGGTCGCATTGGGCGTCAGCTCTAAGCGTCCACTCTAAACTCACCTTGAAACCGTTACGCAAACGGCACTAACCTCACAACTACAGTTCTCGGCCACTGGTCCCAAGAAACGGTCGCCAACTGAAAGTGTACCAAGGACTGGCACTAGCTTCAAAATGGGGCGGGCAATCGAGAGAGCACTTGAGCTGTGCACAGACAGCTTCCGATGGCGCCACACTGCAGGACTGAGCACCAGACGACTCCAGCGGCGGCACACCAGGCGCAGACGGAGGAGGTCCAGCAGGTCGAAAGACACGCCGGGCTCCAGGTCCATGTAAAAACTGGGTTTCGAAGCAGGCACCGCAGCCAGCACCAGCTCGAGCACCTCATCCGGCAGAGAGGCGATGCCACCGCTCTGGAACAATCCAAACCCTCAAATAAGATCCTTCGTGGATAGATAGGTGGATGCTTTCGTAGGGTGGTCCATATGCGCAATGTTGGTACAATTGGCTAGGGCGGACTCGTCAAAAGTTCCATTTTTACATACGAATCATGAATCTGAAAACCGGAAATCTGTAAGGCAATATTTAGGGGTCGCGCAGAGGTCATGAAGTGCCCTAATAAACAGTAAAAATCAATAATTTTTGAAAATTCCAAAAAAAAATTCCTAACCTCAATCTGGCCAAAGTATGGCCCTTTGAGCTAAAATTTTAAAAGAAACATTGTATCTCTTACGGTTTTTGAGATATCGGCGTTTAAAGTGCGAAAATCAAGCAAAACTCCGTTTTTCGTGCTTTTGCTTGATTTTCGCACTTTAAACGCCGATATCTCAAAACCCGTGGGAGATACAATGTTTCTTTTGAAATTTTAGCCCAAAGGGCCATGCTTTGGCCAGATTGAGCTTAGGAGTTTATATTGGAATTTTCAAAAAAAATTGGTTTTTACTGTTCATAAGGGCACTTCGTGACCCCTAAATATTGTCTTACAGATTTCCGGTTTTCAGATTCATGATTCGTATGTAAAAATGGAACTTTTGACGAGTCCGCCCCAATCAATTGTACCAACATTGCGCATATGGACCACCCTAATGCTTTGGACAAACACGCATGAACCGTTAATTAAGTTCCAGTTAACGCTTTGACTGCGAAGTGACCACCATGTCGTCAAGGGGTGATTTTCCTGATGTGCGAAGTAGCCACGAGGACAGCCAAACATGCAGAAAGGTTGAAATTTTTATCGGCGTTTCGATTTTATGGTGCCAAATTGTCCAGGAGTTGTCGGACAAATGTTAAGAGGTGCCGGAGCGGCCTCGGGTATGAATTCTAGAACTGCTTCAAAATTTTAAGTGTATTCCTAGCTGTTCCGCCACCTCTAAAAATTGTCAGTTTTGCCCCTTCAGATTCAAGATGGCGGCCATTTCCAACTGAGCAGATTTTTACGAACTAGAAAGCGTTACCGGCTAACGATGGGACGAGCATAACGACGGAGTAATCAGATTTCCGATACCTGCTCATCTTAATTTTGGAAAATCTGAAGCAGAATGTCAATACAAGTTTGCTTAAATACGTACGGATCCTCGACCAGGTGTAGCGCGATATCTGCCCCTACGAGACGTGGCGCAGTATGAAAAATTTGTCAGTTTCTTCTAAAACCTGTAGATTTTTCGACATTTTCGCAGATATATCACTCTAGAGCCCCGTTTGTATGCACGATCGATCCGTTATCATTAGGGACATTCCAGAGAGTCGGAAGGTTCGGTTAGGATCACCGGATGGTTAGGTTAGGCTCTTTACGGCGGAAGTAGCCGTACTATTTGTCACCACGTCTCGTAGGGGGCAGATATCGACACCGGGACAAGTTTTCCTCGTCCCTGACGTTATGAAGACAAGATTCAGGAAAACAAATGTGAATCTCGAATCAAATAGGAAGCAGATGATACCAACTCTAAATGTTTCCTTGTTTTTATAGGTTTTAGAAAGTTACAAAATAGTTTGTGTGCATCATGAGAGAGACGAAGATGTTCGAAAGGAGAAAACATCGTCCTGAGGCAAGTTTTGAGCGGCGAGGCGGTCGTAGGAGGGGAGGGGGGTGCCTTACCTTTTCCCGCCTAGGATGGATCGCATGGCCCGCGAGGGCGACAATGCGGCGGACGGCGGGATGCGGACGGAAATATGCGGACAGCGGAATGCAGCCCCCCCCCCCCCTCGTGCAGTAATACTTCTGCGTCTTCTCGCCTGCTTCCGCAGGAGAGTACAAGGCGCTGGTACATTATCTTTGTTATTGTTTCTTTTGAGGCTGTGGGTGATGATATGTATATGTTACGGGTATTGTCCGGCCTTGAAGAATGTCCGACATTACCCGGGTAATGTCCGACGCGCCGCACACTACCCAGAGAGCGCTGGGTAATGTCCACTGCGTCGGACTCTACCCGGGTAATGTCGAACCCGTCGGACATTACCCAGAGGGCACTGGGTAATGTCGACATTACCCAGCAGGGAAGTCCAACCGGTCATTACCCAAGCGCAAGTCCATGGGTAATGACCGAACTAAGTGCTGAGGTGTGGGTGAATAAAAAATAGTTTTGCTGGAGTTTGCGTTGTGGCATTTAGACGAGCCGATCTTATTCTGCCGCTTGCAGCCACAGCGGACTAGGACGGATTAGTGAGGCATCCTGTGATGCAGAGGCAGCGCTCGTAGTCCTGCCCACATAAATGAGCCATACCACCCCAGCGCGCCAACCATGGCACTTATTTCGGACATTACCCAGGAACTTGCGTTTGGGTAATGTCTGGTGAAAAGGAGGGTCGGACATTACCCGGTCACTATCGGGTAATGTCCGACGAGACATGGCAGGTCGGACCCTACCCAGTGCCGTCTGGGTAGAGTCCGGCGGGTCGGACATTACCCGGGTAGTGTCGGACATTACCCAAAAATCGGACTTTACCCGCTAAAAATTACGATAGGCCCCTTCGGGGCGCTGCAAGGGGCCGTCGCGTAATTGCCTACTTTCCCCACGTATTCCTTAAGGGAAAACTAAAAATGGCAGGGCGGGGCCGGATTTGATCGGAGGGGGTGAAAAAAAATTTGGGGAGGGGTTTTATGACCCATATAGAGAAACCTAGGGGGTGACAAGCCCTCTCCGGAAAAAAGTAGAAAACTTAGGCCAGCGGAGCGCGCAACGAATACCGACCCCGTCAAGGGCCTATGCCTACCTCCCAGGCGCATACCATAAGAAATCGCTCTGGCGGAGCCTTAAGATATCAGTTTATACCGTCCAAAAAATTTGTGGTGGTACCGAAGGGTGTACCGCACCCTATGATAACTGAGCCAACACATCCAAAACGCAACAAGAAGTATGGAAAATTCGGAACTACAAAGATAAGATCAGTCAAAAGGCAATAGAGGGTCCTTCAGACGCAATATGGAAGAAATAGTTTCTGCGGCTCAACAACCACGCAAGAAAGGGCAAGAAAGAAAGAGAAAGAAAGAAAGAAGGAAAGAAAGAAAGAAAGAAAGAAAGAAAGAAAGAAAGAAAGAAAGAAAGAAGGAAAGAAAGAAAGAGAAAGAAAGAAAGAAAGAAAGAAAGAAAGAAGGAAAGAAAGAAAGAAAGAAAGAAAGAAAGAAAGAAGGAAAGAAAGAAACATGCAATCAATCCGTGCGCGAACGCTGAGGGAAATTCAGACATAAAAAATACAACTTCTGGGGTCTCTTCTAAATTTTTAACTTTTGCCATTTCCATTTTCGGCCCTTAAGGCTTTTCTTTACGCCCTTAACAAGACTCGTTAGGGCGCAATGTAGGTCGACCTGACTCCAGCTGAAATCCCATTCTCCATGCACCGCTTACCTGCACGCTGGACTCGCGGTGTACGTCGCGGGTCTCTTCAACTGCACGCGCCTTGCTGCAGCAGGTCTCTTCCTGGAGTCGCCGGGGATACTCTGAGGCCGTGGCGTTGACGGCACCGGTCATACACTCGGATAACTGCGCCTCCCTGGCAAGAACAGCCACTTCTCTGCCCTCGACGGCAGCTTCTCGCGCCTGGACGCGATCCTCTCTGACCTGAACGCAACAGATTTAAAAGTCATCAGAAGATGAAGAAAGAAAACGAAACAACAGACTTTTCACAGAGTAAAAAGACTTATCGTCACTCAACGACAATCCTCAGGCTGAATCTGGAAAAGGTATAAGTCGTCACGGACCAAGTGACAGCAAGTTGTAAGCCGTCACCTGAATTCTTTTAATAAAACTTCGAGAAAAGCATGTCTTCTTTCAATTTGCTTACATGTGACAATTCATTGGTTACACGAATCATGACACGAATGTCGTCGCGTGAGGAATAAACGTCATAAAGGACAACATGTAGACGTTTCCGATGAGACTTGAAAACGGAAGCTGAAGAACAAAAACACTTCCAGACCGTAAAACCCCGGAGGAGAGATATGAGAAACTTGAATGGCGTTATGAGTGAATTTGGTGGATATTTCCTATATTGGGCGCGGTCCTTGCGCATTAATATTTCTCATACGTGCTCTCAAAAGTTTCCGGTGTGGAAGTGTTTTTGCTCTTTAGCTTCCGTTTCTGAGCCGCGCTGGAAACCTCTATTCCGGTTATCAAATTAATCGTCACAGCTTTTCTAGTCCTTAGACGAACCACTTTTTATTACCTTAAACAGTGCAGGGTAAAAATTCGTGGCGTTTGAAACATATCACCGAGAGTTAAAGCAGATCAACGCATGCACATTTAAAACATGGAGATGAACGCTGAAATACGAGAGCACTAGCAACCTGAAAACGTAACGCAGAACTACTACGCGCGGTTCGAAGAGTCACATCTTCACATTACGCGGGAGGGTTTCCTGTACAGAAAACAAAATGACATTCCAATGCTTTCAAACCGGAACCAAAGAATACGATAGTGACAGCCGAAACTGTATACGATGTGACAAGCCGCGGTGGCGTCGTAGGAACTTCGAACAGGTAAGCTGCGCCATGTTGGATCCCTGTGTCATCACAGCTGCAAACAGACACTGTCTATTAGGTTCTGTGGATCATGCTGAAAGAAACCCCTATTTATCGAGGGATCATTCATGTTGAACTACCATAAAGATTCTTCAAGAAGGGGTTTCTTTTACCACGGTCATCCGGATAGAGCAGTAAGCACGGAAATGCACACGCACTTTCAAGCCCGGGCAAACCGTTTTCTGGCACTTTCAGTGTCACGCGACAAACAAAAATATATACGGGATCCAATATGCCGGACGGACAATGACAAGAGGGCATTCCATTGCCACGATTTCTAAAATCGGACACAGTTCTCGCAATCGAGATGGTTCCGGGGCTGGATTCTCCCTGAAGAAAAAGAATTAAAAAACTAACCTGTACGTTCGCTTCCCTCTTCTCCACAGCAGCCCTTGCTGCCTCCAAACCGTTCTTCATATTCTGCACAACGGTTACAGCTTCCTCTTGAAAGGCAGCCAACTTCTGGAACGTGGCCGTAACGTCCTGGGTAAAACTCCCGGGATTCTCCATTTATGACCACTGACAGGGCAATAAAAATAAATAAATAGAGGTCTCCAATGACACTCGGAAACGGAAGTCGAAGAACAAACACTCTTCTAGAGAATCATATTCCACATCAAATCGATAAGGTTCCAACCAGCATGATCTCCAAAATCTTTGAAATTTTGAGTTTATTTTTCTTCAATTTAAGCCCCCCCCCCTCCCATCTCAGTCAGATTTTCACTAACGTGTGCTAATATATCGACACATCGACAGTGTTGGGACAGCGGTTAACTGCCCTGTATAATCTTAGACATTCTCTTGTTATGTATTTTTGTACTACAGTTTCCTTCCTGTTGAATCCTATTGTCTCGGGCAGTATTGATTAAAACCCCGAGCTGGAAGCACATATCTGTTCTTCATTGAATCTTTATCCTCATACATCATAGACACAAAGTGATTATCAACGGACTCGATATCATCACAGACAGGACAAGTGATGATCATCATATTAAACGTAGCATGTTAAAACTTTATCATAGTTAAAATTACGATGATCATCATTGTTGCAGTTACGATGCTGCAAATAACGAGCGTTGGGAGCTACCTGGCGGTAGCTTTTGCAAGCTTGTCTGGGGTTCATATTGGCCACAAGTACGTATATGAGGGTTAAGGGGTAGGGGTAGAACGGGCGTCTTTTGTTCTCAGTTCTTGTTCAATTAACCTGTTGACTTAAGTTTAGTTTTAGTTACACTAACAAGGAAGAAGCTGCAAGTGCTACACTTAACATGTAAGTACGGTGAAATTGTGGTGAAATTCAAACTTTTCTCCTGGCTTATGGGTCGAAATGGAGAAAGAAATGCCACTCGTACGGTTTTAGCATGAGACGGTCAGGACGCGGGATTCGCAGAGGACGCTCGCAAGCTCAAGCCTCGATGCTTTGTTACATGCTGCGGCAGGAAGAAGACTCGCCTGATTCTGCTGACGATACTGCCAGCACCAAAACGGGCAATTTAGAAACACCAGACCAAGACCAAAAGTTAATTTATGAGCACTATGAGGCCATGGATGTACGCGGCAAGCCGTTTGCCAAGTGCGAACATTGCACCGCCAAAAATCTGCTTTTAGTTCCAACCTCCACAACTACAACATTAGTGCGCCGCCTCATGAATAAGCACAAGAGGCAGTTCAAAGAATGCCAGCAAAAAGCTGCTGATCAGAAGCGGAAAACGAGGCACAGCGCCAAAAAGTAGCGATAGGCAGCACTCCATTAAAGACTCTCGTAATACTCAATCCACTCCCCCAGGACAGTGCAAAGGCCAAAGCAAAAAAAATAATTCTGGGGATGATAATTTCTGACTATTGTGCTAGATGTGGGATTCAAACGCCTGATCACATTTTTTGAGAAGAGGATTGTTATACCGCATAGAAAATGTTTTTTTTTTTTCCCGACAACTCTTACCCGAAGTTTATAAAAACAGAAGATGTGTTGCAAACACCTTTGGATATAGAGTTACCTACAGCTATCAGTATATCTTTCACGGTGGAAGGTTGGACTTATAAAGCTGGCAGGAGTTTCTTCTCTTTGACAATTCATTATATCAATGGTATAGGGGAAAGTCGTTCTTATGCCTTAGAGTGCCCCTTCTTTATTTCTAGCCATACTTCTAAGTAAATATATCAGAAAGTGAAGAATAAGGCTAAAGACCGGAACATTAACTTAGAAAATGAAGACCAGGCCATGTTTATTGTAGCTGACAATGCTCCCAATATGAGGACAGCATTTGCGAAAAGAGTCAATATAGAGTCCCTTCTTAAAAAAGTGAGAGCTGGAGTGGGTCACTACAAACGCAGTCCTATAAGCCGTCTTCGTCTGCAGGAGCTTCAGAAAACTTTAAGCCTTCCTGATCTTGATCTAATGCAAATGATAGACCCAAGATGGAACAGCATTTACCTGGTGCTGGAAATAAATTTAAAACTTGGAAAAGCGTTAAGGCCTTTTGACCTGCAAGAGAATGGGAAGTCTGACATCATCTTAAGTGAGCCTGGCTGGTCCCTGGTTGAGGGTATAGCAAAGGTTTTGAAACCCATTTATGCTGCTACCCTAGAGCTTGGAAAGTCAAAATGCCCAACTCTTAGCATAGTGATGCTGTAATTCAGACAATTCAAAGGCAGCTGGAATCATTCCTTAACAGTGCCTTTTATTAAGGACATGGATTAGCGTTTGGTACAGCCCCACATAGGGATAGGGCTGTAAAATCAAGATTTTACTTTACCTGCATCACGGCATGAAGGGAGTGATTACTTAATTGCATCATTTTTAGACCACAGATTTTAGAGTATCCTGATGGATGAGGCTACTTCAGAAAGAGCAAAACATCTTGTCTTGCAGCAGGCAAGTTTCATGAATGTACCTGACCCTCAAAAAGGAAATATTAATCCTGCACCCAAACCAACAGAATCAAACCATCCACTTAGGGTCATTTAGTAGCTAAAGCACACGATGCGCAGCAAGAACAGTGGTCCCTGTCTCCAGCAATTTCCTCACTTGATGCCATTGAAGCTGAGGTAAAATTCCAGTAATTCCAAATATTAGTTTGCTCCATTGTTTGAAACAAAAAAAAAAAAAAAACCCGGAGCCCCACCTCTGTGGAGAAGCCAGTCTGCCTTAATTGGAATTACCTTCTGCTCGAGGGTAGGTTAAGTTAAAACAGGGCCGCCGGAAGTGTTGTGCGCCAGGGGGGGGGCACAGCCCTGTCCCCCCCCCCCCCCCGGCCTAAATTTTTTTGTGTTCTGATAAGCGGAAATTGTGACACACATTGACGATTTTGCTCAACAGTTGGAATGAAACATGTTTTTCCTGACAGTTTACAGTTCACAGAAAATGTAAGTGCACTAGAAAGACATTCTTATTTTCTAGCAGAGCCCGATGAACCAAAAACTTTGAGCGGCCAGCCGCCTAATCAACACCAAGCGACGCAGTCAGGCAAGGCGGTCCGTCATCAAGGTGCGCGTGGCGCGGCAAAACGGGACTGATTTAGAAGCCTCCTGCGGCACCGTTCCTAGTTTTCAGTTTTCGTGCTACCAAGAGGTGAAATATCAGGGGGGGCAATGCCCCCCCTGCCGTTTTACAGGGGGGCAGGCTGCCCCCCTGCCCCCCACTTCCGGCGCCCCTGAGTTAAAATTAAAACACAGGATTTCATGTTCCAAATTAAGTAATGCTACTTTTTAAAAATGTTTTATAAGTAATGCACACTTGATAAAAAAAAAATGCAGATGCGGCTCTGGCGACTTTGCCCAACAAGACAGAGTACTGAGGCAGAATTTCTCCCTTAGCCGAATAAATACAACTAATGAATTGAATTTAGGAATGAATTTGTTCTTTTTCATTATAAAATCCACAAAAGCAAAGCTGATGTCTCATTGTCTCACTTCTAAATAGGTATTTAAAAACATTTCCCCTTTCAAAACACCACATTTTAAAGGTTTTTGAGACGTTCGGTTAGATTTTAAGAAACCCATGTTCGCAGACCTCCTCAAATTTTCATATTTCATTAAAACCCGAAAATTTACTTCATCATCGAAACAAGCATCGTATAACGAGTACAGCGGTTTAAAATTGTGCCAATACGACCAAAAGTGAGAAATTCGAAACAAATGATACAGTGTTCCTACAGTATTTCACGGCGTATAATGGTACATATCAGACGTGCAACTGCAAGAAAACTTAAACAAAACGAAACTCGCGGTAATTCAAAATTTAACCACGAGTGATACTTTGGGCCTGCCTGTATTTCAGTATAATTGTATTGTTTTCATTTATCGTCACCCTGGGCTACTTTTTCGAGTGTTTCAGGTAAGTACCCAAGAAAGATGAGCGCATAGAAATATGGCATTTTGCTACTGTCAAACGACTGTGGTAAAAATGACGCAAAACCGAAAATGTCATTCATTGCAGCCATGGTAATGGTAACTAGCTTTGACTCTGGCTGTAACGCTTTTCACAGACGGAACTTGAAGATTGGAAGAAAACTACCAACAAACCACTCAATTTCCACCGAAAACTATTTACTACTAACCTACTACATTATGCCCGGGTGCACCGGGAGTGATTCAGGCTCAGTGAGGTGTCATTTTCCCATGCGACCGCCTTACAATTTACAGTCAAATTTTCGCGCCAAACGCAGCGGGGTGGGTGTGGACGCTCTCCGGCGTCTGGTTACCTGAACCTTCTTTCGCAATAGAACATTCCGTTGCGCCTGCTGACGTCACCGGAAACGGCAAGAGGGTGAAGAGAGTAAGGCTGTGGCCCCCACTGCGCACATTGGCGCATACGCAGACATTTTCAGCAGTGTCCGCTACGCAACCACACTAGAGGTCCGCACTTTATATTCTCTTTACACTCATGCCGTTTCCGCTGACGTCGGCAGTCGCAACGGAACTGTCTATAGGGTGCTCAAACGAAGGATATGGCCGGAAGTAAGAACGAACGACGTATGAAAGACGGTGGTAGGGGAAACCAGGAAGTGAGCGCGCATGCGCACAACGGCCGACTCATATCCCAACTGACGTGTTTTAGAAGTCGTTTTGTTCTCTTACTTCCGGACAAAGCATTAGTCGGAATACCTTTTTGGTGACGGGCTGCGACAAGGGGTGACAGGGTCGTTGTTAAAGAAGCCACTTTGCGATTTATAAGAACTCTACACCAAGTAGTTAACGCGTTGCTGCAACTAAGTGGAACATAGAAGACACAGCAAAAGCACCAACAACAAACCGGATCGACGTCAGCGTGTAGAGGACGGATCAGAGGGATTTGAATCTACCAGTTATCACAACCACTATAACTCTCCTTCGCACCCCTCCCACTATGTTCCGGATCCATGCTGCGCCGCATCAGGGACCCGAGTGGGACGGAGCTCCGTAGATTTGACGTAAATTTGGCGCGAGAGGAACGTCAAAAATACGTCGAACTTGCGTCACGATTTTACGTTGAAATAACGGCAACTGTACGGCAAAACCGTTTGGCGTAGAAATAGCGTGAGTTTGACGTATTTTTGAACTTATAGCGCAGGATTTAACGTCAAAGGGACGTCATTTATACGTGAAATATACGTACAGTTGACGTCCCTTTGACGTTAAATCCTGCGCTGTAAGTTCGAAATACGCCATTTCTACGCCAAACGACAGAGGGACTTGGCCAGCTTGGCCTGCGCCGGCGGCCTTCGGCCCCCCGCCTCAAGTCTCCCTAAAAGATCCCTACAGCAGATGTATTCGTTACGATTAAAATTGTTAACCTGAGCCCGTCCCGTGTGACTGTGCGGCCTCTCCCTCTGCGGCGGCGGCCAACCCTAACCTCGCAAAACAAACAACAACAAATATTTTCATAAATCGAAACATGTTGCCACCGCACGTGGTTCTACGTTTTAAAAGGAGTTGATCCTCAAAATATGAAGTGTTTCTACGAACGATAAGTCGGCGAACACACGTCCGCCCGAACAAACATGCAGCATCAGACTATAAGCCCGGCTCCTGCCGTTTCTAAAGAAACGTGTCGGGACGGGCTAAAAAGGTCTGCTATAGCATATGAGTTTCAAATATTGTAATTTGTTCCGACGAATGTCTATGATCAGATGTAAACGGGATGTGTCATTGATTAGCACTTGTCCGGCCGGCGATCACGGCTGTACAATGCTTCTCACCTGGCCAATCCGCTGGCGGTGTTCCGGCAGCGCGTCTACCGTCAGCGGCGAGACGGGTAAAGCTGGAATAGGGTGTTGCACTGCATGCAAACCGGAACCAATGAAGAAGATGGTTGCTGCGAAAACTGTATCCGGTATGAAATATTGCTGTGGGAGCAGATAAAAATTGACAGGTAACGTGCGTCATGTTGGATTCTCAGGTCAACAACTCTGTTATTAACGAAGACTGTCTGTGAGATTGTGTGGATCGTGCTGAGATCGCAGTGAGTACTAACTCTCACACTAATGCCTTAGCAGAGGACTTTCTACGTCTCGCGTCACTTTCCCCGTGTATCTGTTATAATTACTTTCTCTAAACTAAATATGGGAATCCACAAGGCGGACAAACACCGTCGCAAGGGGTTCTGCGGCATCGATTTGTCATATCGGATACAGTTCTCGGCGTCATGATGGTCTTCTTAGGTTCCGGTTTGGGTACAGTGAAGTACCCTATTTCTTGCCCACCCGATCCGGAACACTCCTTCAAATTATCACATCCCTGGCCTGTCGACTGATGCGAACCAGGAGAAGCCACTTGGTTTTCCCTGTTGGGGTTGACAGTTGTGCGGGCGGTGCGAGCTACTGTTACCCCATTTCCTACTGCCCCTGCACCCTGCTAAGATTTTCCTCTCCCACTCGCACTCATGTAGGTTGCCCAGGCCGGGGGCGCCCAATATGCTTGACTACGCTCACAGGGAAATAAGGGAGGGGCCCATGAGCGGGACTGAGAAGGGACCGTACCCATACTACGTGACCGATTTTACGCCCCCCCCCCCCCGTGACGTGGAAAACCTAACCTTCTTATGTAGGGCGCAGTGTTTGCCTTAGCCCCCCCCCCTCAATTTGCTCAGTAGTATGGGTACGGCCCTTAACTCCGGAACCGGTTCCTTGAGCGACCAGGCTTACATGAGCTAATGAATGATGACTGAACGAGGCTCTGACAAGAGGTGCGCCACAACGATCTGGGGAGGTGCAGCTGGACAAACGTTTCATTTCAGGCCCAGCCGCGTAAGGGCTTCGCTATCGCTTAGCCTATAGGGTATTTCCGTGGATCCTGGGCCGGAAGGGAGAAGAACAAAAGTAAGCCTCAGGCCGGAACCAGTAGGCGGGAGTGGGGGGTTCGGGCAGGGGTCGCGCGGGCTCGGGCCGGCAGGAGTGGGGGGTTCGGGCGGGCTCGGGCCGGCTCGGGCCCGGCGACGAGCCGAGCCAGCGCTGCCCGGTCGGCTCGTCGCCGGGCCCGAGCCGGCCCGAACCCCCCACTCCCACCTACTGGTTCCGGTCTGGGGCTTACTTTTGTTCTTCTCCCTTCCGGCCCAGGATCCACGGAACCCTATTCCCTTCAGTGTATCTGCACGCCACGATCAAAACTCACCGGCGGCGGCCGGAAACAAGCTGGATCGCCGCATTTGTCGTATAGCTTGCAGGGCCAGTCTGGCTACCATGGGGCCTCGGCGGGAAAGAGAAATACATGCCTCATTTTTAATAAAGCTGCTATGAAACATAACTTTTTCAATTTTTTTTTCACAAAGAGGCCAACGGAATAAATTTAGCAGTGTTCTAGTTAGTTTTTAAGCTATCGAACCTTCGACTTCTCGAGCAGTACGTATTCGAACGGCGTTCGATATTCGAGCGAAAAGTTCGAATAATTCGAAGGCTTTATTTGGGAAATTCGAGCGAGGCAGAGAAGAGGAATAAAGGAGTATAAACGAAATAAAAGCCGTCGGTAGCACGGCCTGATCGAATTTCTTAACACTTAACAAGTGCTCACACAAGAGGAACTCATCTGGTACTGCTAGAAACCCTTCGACACCTCCATGGAACACGGTTCTATCTGCGCTCGACTTCGCTCAATCCGTCTATCTACACGGGCCTCCACACAATCGTTCTATCTGCAGACGCGCTCGCACAAACCGTCTAACCAACATTTTTGGCCAAATCAAGCTATTTGAATCAGTGGATTGCTCATAAAGTCATCTTTCCAGTGATCAAATTGACTTGATTTGGCCAAAAATGTTGGTTAGACGGTTATTGCAAGCGCGTCTGCAGATAGAACGGTTGTGTGGAGGCGTGTGTAGATAGACGGATTGAGCGAAGTCGAGCGCAGATAGAATCCTGTTCCATGGAGGTGTCGCCTTAAAAAAGTACTGAAAGGGGGATAGCAATGCCATAAATTACGCATTTGGCTTAAAATAATATGTGTTACAAAGACGAATGCACGTCATACGGGATCTCTTGCCGGTTCATACAGCACACGCCATAAGCATATGCGCAGTTTTTACGCAAACGCGTCAGGATCGAAGACGTCTTGGACGACTTTAGGGCGCTTTAGGGCACTAACAAGCTGGCCCGTCCCTCCGTCAAACCTCGGTGCCAGTTCCGCTGCGCTCCACCGGCACCTCGATTCGACAGGGGGACTTGGCCAACTTGGCATGCCGGCGGCGTTTGCGGGGGCCTTCGGCCCCCCGCCTCAATTCTCCTAAGAAGTGCCCGATAGCAGATGTATTTGTTACGATTAAAATCGTTAACCTGAGCCCGTCCCTGTGCGCGCCGCGATGGTGATGGTGTGCGCGCGGCGACCAACCCTAACCTCAAAAAACAAAAACAGACTTTCATTTCTCATAAATGCGACACAAATCGAAAATTGTTGCCACCGTACGTGATTCTACGTTAAACAAGGAGGTTATCCTCAAAATTTGAAGTTTTTCTGTCAAGGATAAGTCGGCGTACACACGTCCGCCCGAACGAACAGGGCATCAGACTATAAGCCCGGCTTCTGCCGTTTCTTAAGAAACGTGTCGGGACGGGCTAAAAAACGTTACTTCGGCGGGCCGATGCGAATCAGCCACTGGGCACAGCATTCGGGCGCGTACTTCCCCAATTAAGAATGTCCTCGGCGCTCATATAGTTTAATCCACATCGGCCGCGTGATGAAAAAAATCGCTGGCGAGATAATTGTCACAGCGTCACGACCAGAAAATCTCGTCAAGCTGACGAACTCTTTTTCAAATGACAATTATTATTGCTATCGACCCCTAATTTGGCTACTCGCTCGGAATTGTCATGTGTCAAAAACTTTTAAAAGTATATTGATTTATTTTTTATCATGCCTATCCATACAGGACGGCACGCAGTAAATGATACTATTTTTGGGGATTTGCAGAAGGATTTTCTTCTTGGCGATTTTTATTATACTACACGGAGCTGACGATTTTTTTGTCGTGTAACTACGAATGCATTTTTAGAATCTCTTGGGGAAAATTAGCCGATGGTTTCTTGTCTACTTGACAAACCATTTTTTTTAAAAACATTAAGCATGAGCAAGACGGTCCCACTTGAAAGAGAGTGTATGCGATTATGTACTATTACAATTGCTGAACTAACATGCTTAACTTTTTGAAGTGTAATAGTATATGCGTAACTGATCGTAATCCCGCTTTCAAGTTAGGAAAATCCTATAAAATACGGAACAAACCTTGAGTTTCTGACCAGAGAACACATTCCAGAGATGATGTTACTTCAATAATGACTCATTCAAATAAACGGCACAGAAAGTAAACTGTTATAACCCCAAATTTAAATTGGTTTGCATCAAAACTCAGCAGGTACCATAGTAAATCCAGAATTTCAGAAAAATCCTAAGCCAAACGTTATCAGATTCAAACTAACAAAATCCTGTACTATGTCGAAAAGAGTTCAGTCACTTTTTAGATACAAATTAAGACTTCAGAAACATTCTAGCCTGGCCAGAATAGCAGCACACTTTGCAGACTCTGTCCACTTTTGACAAAAAACGAGTATTTCTTAGATTCTAAGCCAGCCAGCGACGGCGCTTCGCGCCGGCCCGGGCCACGCTAAGCCAACCATAGCATCCGGGCAGTCGGTCTTTTGTCGTTGAGGCGGCGCGACGTACGTCACACAAGATATGTATTTCCGTCGTTTTTTCTTCTGTCTCATAGGTTTCGTCCAAAATTTGTCACAAATGTTCGAACTTTCGTCCAATTCGTCCAGCTGCAGTTCGAACTCGAATAGACAACTATCGAAATAGAGTATTCGAATATATTCGGTATTCGAGTTCAAATTTACCATCCCTTGGCTTAGTTAAATTTGTTATCTTTTAACGGTTTCGATACAGCGAACCCTCGGAAATACCCTATTCGCCGAACAGCCGACATATGCCTGACGTATAACCGCACGCGCGGTGTCTATCTTACTTCGTGCGCCGACAGACCGTGAGCTGATTGCGAGTGTCACATTCGTGGCCCGGTCTGCTCGTCGAAGCGACCATTAGGTGTTTAAAGGTATCAGCCCTAGCCCTCTATTGAGGTGGCATCAAGACGAAAAGCAGTTTTGTTTGTGACGAGAATGGTGAGTTCGAGCAGCTCGTGAGATCAGAAGTTAGAAAGCGAATGCAACGGCATTTAAAGTGGGGTTCCTATTCCTAACAAACGATTCCGTTGGAAATGCTAGCGATGCCCGATATGATATCGATATATCGAAATATCGATATTTCGTGACGATATTTCGATAATATCGTATCGAAACCGCCCCGGGCGATATATTCGATAATCGATATTGTGTCACGATATATCGCGGAGGACGAAAGTTCCCTCTTCTACGCAACAGTCTGATAAATCTGCCCGCGGTATGTACCGTCGACGAGGCTGTGACTAGCGCTGCGCGAGCCACCCGAAACACCAGCGGTTTCTCTGTCGCACTGGCACTGATACCGGCAATCGGCGAACACCAGAGCACCTTAATCAAAGGTCGTTCCTATAACGCTTAAGCAATGGCATTTGGGAAGCCCTTAATTCAAAAGGTTGTTAATTTAATTATTTTGAAGGTTTATCTTATCTTGAACCTGGATCAAAGATCGCTTTCATGAAAAGTTTAATCTACGTAATTAGGTCCTTTGCTTCCTAAATATTTTTTTGGCCAGCACTGTCAACTTCTTCTTTTTACGTGGTACTTCCCGGGTAAAAAGAGTTTTATATGGGGGGACCATATACGAATCGTATAAAGTTGTATACACATTGAATATAATCGTATATGGGCCGTATACAAGTGTAAGCGAATCGTATATGAGACCATACGATTCATATATGATCCCATATATGAGCTGTATATGAAGTCGTATAGGTATGGGTCATATAGAGCCACATTCACATATACAACCATATAGGAATCGTATACAAGGTAGAAATTGTACGGGTTAATATATGAGTTGTATACGGTCCCGTATACGATCCATATACACTTGTGTACGGCCCATATATGCATTGTATACACATTATATGTATACGACTCCATATACAATCATATACGATTCGTATATGGTCCCACATACCACTCTTTTTACCCGGGTTGTCGTTTGATTCACGATCATACTCTTGTAAATGTTGTAATGACGCGGGGAAGGGGGGGTGGGGGGCTCGGCATGCGCATTTGGGCCACCACTGGGCCTTGCCCTCAATGACGCTGGCTCTCTTGTAGGGACAAATTTAATCGATATTTGACCGATATATCGAAATATCGATATATTTTGGCGATATATCGATATTTGATGTTGAGTGCATTCGATAAGTTCGATACCGATATTATCGATATCAAGGGTCTCGATATGAAACGCTAGGAAATGCTGGCGTCACCTGAAGCGCAAGAGAATGAAAGGAATAACAAGCGCTGGCTCACCAGTCATCGCTGCGCATGCGTGAACGCCATTTTTAAATAAACAAGTGCGCTGCGCATGCGCTGAAGAGGTCAGCGTTTATTATTCCATTCGTCTTCCTTCCGTTTCAGGAGACGTCAGCAGTCGCAGCGGATCTATCTATTCCTATTTACAAACTAAGGTAACGATTGATCGTTGCACAAGTTCCGTCCTCCGTGCTTTGCTTACGCAGGGCTGGACTAGATCAGTGGCAGTGCTGACGGTGGCGGTGATGGCTGTCTCCGTGCACGCTGCTGACCAAACAGATGACCACACACTACGCTCGTTCGCCAAGAGGCTCGTCGGCGGCAACAAAGATATACCGTCGACGCCGGTGAGCAGCGAACACACTAAGATTGCGAGATGCTCACGGCAACAACTCACAGGAGTACACTGATAAATCCTTGCGAAGCGCGCTGTTCAAAATACGAAGAATCTCGCTAAGTAGGCGCACGTTAGACCACGTCGTGGCGCAACTATTCTCACTTCTAGTGCAGGTCTTTTCTGGATTACGCTAATGACGTTGGACATTATCTTTACCTACATGCTGTCTTCTACTGGTTAGGCACAAATCATTCAAGGGCAAGGATATCCGTCCGAGGTACACCATGTGACCACGGCAGATGGCTACATCCTGCAGGTCGACCGTATTGCTCGGCCCGGCAAACCTGTCGTGTACCTGGCCAACCAGGTCTTCAGCTCGGCAGCAGCTTACCTCATTCTCGGCAAAGGGAAATCAATCGGTTAGTATGACAATCCTCCGCATATAGTTTACCTGAACCATTTTCCCGATTCAGACAAATTATATTTATGAATGCTCAATTTCTGTGTCGCTGTAAAGTGAGGACTCGCTCTATGTTATCTAATTAAGTCTCTGTAATAACGTATCTCGAAACGTTTTCAGGGTTCCTTTTGTACGAAGCCGGCTTTGATGTCTGGCTGAGCAACTTTCGCGGCACCGATTTCTCCCTCACCCACGTGAACATGTCAAGCTCCGACGATAACTTCTGGAAGTTCGGGTAATGGCGCACGTGGTGAGGGGATTCCAATGACACTAAGGGGCGTAAGTTGAGGAACAAATACTCTTCCAGGCCGTTAAGTCTCGGTGGCAGGTGTAAGAAACTTATGGTGTCTATTGCGCAGTTATAGTTCTCATAGCTGCTCTAGGGAGGTTCCGGTCTGGAAGTGTTATCATTCTTCAGCTTCCGCCTCTGAGCCTCGTTGGTAACCTCTTCTGGTATTGTATTACGCTGCAGTATAACATCATTATCCCGTCGTGCTGCGTAACAACAGCGAAATTCCACGCAGTCGTCTCCACACCAAATAGGGTATTTCCGTGGATCCTGGGCCGGAAAGGAGAAGAATAAAAGTAAGCTCCAGACCGGAACCAGTAGGCGGGAGCCGACCGGGCAGCGCTTGCTCGGCTCGTCGCCAGGCCCGAGCCCGCCCGACGCCTGCCCGAACTCCCCACTACCGCCTACTGGTTCCGGTCTGCGGCTTACTTATGTTCTTCTCCCTTCCGGTCCAGGATCCACGGAAATACCGTATTTAATATTTGATCTGAATCAAAAGCCACACGACGTGATTGGTAAGGAACAATGCTAGTGCCTATTTTTCGAAACTCACAGTCCTCATGGACCTAACGATCAGGAGAAATAAAATCGCTGTTTTTTTGAAGGTGCCGTTTTTACTGTTTAATCTCAGTAACCCGTTGTGAGTAATCTCTCCTCCACGCCCGCGAGCGAAAGCCTGGGCGCTACTGAAATATGTGTTGGGTTTTTATGTCGTTAGGTGGCATGAGCACGGCGTCTTCGACAACCCGGCAATCATCGACTACGTCCTGGCCACTACGAAGCAGAAACATCTGGTGTTCCTCGGCCACTCCATGGGCGGCACCACCTTCTTTGTCACGGCGTCCGAACGGCCAGACGTGTTGGCTAAAATCCGCGCCGCCTTCCTCTTTGCTCCCGCAGTCTTCATGTCCAACACGAAGGACCAAGTAATGCGGGCTGCAGTTCGGTTCGCTAACTCTACAATGGTTGGTATACCACAGGGACAGTTTTTAGCACAGTAAACCGTTTTTGTTGATCTTGAAAAAGCTGTCAAGTTATGAATAATTGATGTAGGGTAAGAGCAGGTAAAAAAGCACGCTGGATTAAAAATACACAGCAATATTACACTGTCGATTAATTAGCAGTTAACTATGTTATGGGTAAAATGTCCACTTTTGAGAACTTTTGAAAATTGTTTTCCACACGCGATTTAATGGTCTGGGTAAGTGGGTAGAGACCTGTTACATGTGCAACAAGGCTCGTCTCGTCAATTATATTATTTTACCTCTGATGTTAATTTTTAATGTTCATAAGGTACAATTTTAAAAAGAACAAAACTAACTGTTCACTATCCTCAATTGCTTTTGTTCCGCTCGTACTACCCATAAGATGTCCGTCTGTCCGTTCGTGAATAAGAACAGCCTTTCCTTGTGTACTTAGGAATTGATAGGAACTGTAGCATGGAATTTCAGTATTACAGTGATTTAAAATAATGAAAAAAGTTGCTGCTTGTTTGCAATCGCTAGCGTTACTTAATATGCTTTTTCTTGATTGGTAGGAACCACCGTTTAGGGATATTGGATGGGCACCATTACTCCTCTAAGACTGTGACGGCGTACCGACCTTCGTAAAATGTATGTGTGCGATGCTTTCACACAAGTGCTTAAGTATAAGTAGGGTGCGTCATCATACGCTTAGAAGAGAATGGGGAAGGTTGGACCCTTTTTTTGCTTTTTAACCCGTCCCGACAAGTTTCTTTAGAAACGGCAGGAGCCGGGCTTATAGTCTGATGCTGCATGTTTGTTCGGGCGGAGGTGTGTTCGCCGACTTATCGTTCGTAGAAACACTTCAAATTTTGAAGCAAATTTTGAAGATCAACTCCCTTTTTAACGTAGAATCACGTGCGGTGGCAACAATTTTCGATTTGTATCGCATTTCTTAGTAATGAAAATAGTTCTCTTTTTGTTTTGTGAGGTTAGGGTTGGCCGCCACCGCAAAGGGAGAGGCCGTACATTACACGGGACGAGCTCAGGTTAACGATTTTAATCGTAACGTATACATCTGTCGGGAACTTATTCTAGGGAGACTTCAGGCGGGGGGGGGGGGGGGGGGGGGGCAGCCGAAGGCCCCCTCAAACGCCGCCGGCAGGCCAAGCTGGCCAAGTCCCCTGTCGAACCGAGGTGCCGGTGGAGAGCAGCGGAACTGGCACCGAGGTTTGACAGTTTGACGGAGGGACGGGCCACAGCTTGTTGAAGATAGCAGCGGAACTGGGAGGGACATGGGGTCCGTCATGTTAGAGTGTACACCGCATTTATATTCAACCCATTTACCGCTTTTACCACCACTTACCGCCATTTACCCGCCAGGTGTAAACCATGTACCAGAGTGACAGACCCCTTGGGGGGATGTTAATACGCGGTAATCTGGATGGTCCTTTACCCAGCTGAGTGAGCCGCGCAACTGTTATGGGTGCGGATAGATCTAAATTAAGGCAGTATTAAATGTCTGCCCAACCGTCCCTACCTGTGGGGGTAGTGAAGAGGACAACTGCAACATGTATATGGAGTGCTATGACATTGCACCCTCTTCTTGGGCCAACAACTCATTGTTCCAATGTTACGTTGATTTTCCAGAGAATTGCGGATACACTCCACAAGCACAAGCAGCCCGTAGAGTTGCTGAGACAGCTTCTCACCGCTCTGTGCCAAAAGGGTCTGTCGAAATTACTCAACTTGTGTTCTAAGGTCGGGCTGGGAGGCGTAAACCGTTTCGTAAGTTTGTGTCATAGCAATATGAATTGAAACCGAAACTTCGACACTGGTATAGTGATCAATTTCGTGATAGTAACGGCACACAGTGTTAAAAAAAAACGTAAATTTCCTCTATTGTGTAACTTCGATTGGCCGTATGGCCAATGTACCGTACACATGTTCCGTACCCTTGTCCTCCGTTCTGGAGCATGCTGAAATCACCAAAGCAGCTCCATGCCTTAAGAACTTAGTTCAAAATGAATTCTGTCGCTCCCAAGGCTATCCGCAACGAAACGGTTCGTTTATATGCATCACTGAACTGTTGTGCCAGGTCCGTACCAATAGAGGATTCCGTTGCAACGGAACGGGGTTGCATGCAACTGCTGACGTCTCCTGCAACGTAAGGAAGATGAAAGGAATAACAAACGCTGATCTCTTCAACGCATGCGCTGCGCATTAGTTTCCTGGATGTGGTGAGCCAGCGCTTTTTATTCCTTCCATTTTCTTGCGCTGACGGTGACATGACGTCAGCAGTCGCAACGGAATCGTCTATTGCGTCCGTAGCATGTAGGGAGCGGGTGGATGTTTTTAATAGTACACGTCAATAATCCAATGTCAGTAAGAGATGCTGTGATTTTGTTTCCAGCTTCCTGACTTTGCAATATTCTTCCCAGCTGGGGGCTCTGTAGGACAGTTGGTACACTTCCTGCAAATCATCAATCCGAAATGTAAGCCTAACTGTATAAGCACGGGCCGGGGTGACGGCATGGTGAGCAATGGCCTTCCGGAGCAGGGAGTCATAACTTACCGTAACCCTAAACATTGCACGTCCTTAAGCAGTCAAAGTTTAGAACACTAGCTTCTAACGAAGCAAATGAGATTTTTGCCTTTCTGCTAGGGTAGTGAAGGGCAATAGTCCGCAAGGGGCCTATAGCGCATAGCCCTGCAAACAATTATTGGAAAACATGACTTTTAAAAACGGATTATTTTTTTTAACCAGAAAGGGTTTGATGCTTCAGCGCAGTCGCCAGAAACATCGAAAAAATGCAACGCACCCAGTTGTTTTGGAACTGAAAGGAAAGGGCCATCATTTGAATCTCGCTTCTTAACACTGGCTTGGAGGGGTACACGCCCACGCCATAGCATTTCAAGGGTTGAAGTCGTTGAAATATCGACCTTTCACTCTGACATCTATTCCTTTAAAGTTGGAACCTTAAAAACAGCTCCTGCGCGTTCCTACCCCTATCAAGATCTACGGACGAACAGCAAGATAAAATCGTTGAAAAGAGTCCGCTTTTGAGTGGTTGATCGACGAAGAGCAAGATGAAATCCCGCTTTTGAGTGGTTGATCTGAGTCGCGGCGGTCATTATCGGAACCCCAGAGGCTATCGCTACCGCAGCCGATCAATTTTGAAACCGTTTCACCCCCTCCCCCCCTCCAATTTGGGACAGGCCCCCTCAAAATTTGAACTCTCTTGGCCATCTTGGAACGAAATTACTGGCTCTTCAAAAAGTGGGCCGTTTAATAAGACTGCCATTGCACTAAAGGGTGTACATAGCTAGATCATTTGTAAGTGCGTCAGTTGGCATGTTCGATGCCCATATGATGTATGTATATGTAATACAAGGTATACCATCAGTAGTTGAATATGGAACCAAATGCCTCTAACATTTATGCGCTTAAATCGTTTGAACCTGATCTCTTTATGCTCTTCGAAAGTAAGACCACTTATCTTTTTTTTTTTAATTCTTCTTCCTTCTACAATTGTCCATGGTTTTCGATGTTCTTCCCGTTTCCTTCTGAAATTTGAAAGTTTAGTTAAATCTTCAATCCGTACTTTGATTTATGCATCTCCTTTCGCTAAAGGGCCCGGCTTCAGAAAGTTTAACTACGGCAGCGCCAGGGCTAACCGTGCCAAGTACGGCACGAATGCACCTCCCGACTACTGGCTGCGCAACATCACCACGCCCGTGTACCTGTACAACGGCATGGCCGACAAAACGTGTTCACTGAAGGTAATGGAGGTACTCCGGAGGAGGCAGAGGCTGCAGACACGGAAGGAAGAAGCCGAAACCAAGAAGAACGCTGGGGAAGATATGCAAACTCAAGTGTTCGCCACCGAAACGTATTTATTTTTACGACGTGGCGTTGAGTACAGAGTAGTTAGAGGCGTTGGTCGTAGAAAGTCTATTTTCGAAACCGCGGCGGTTTTGGTCACGTGACTTTTGTTGCCCCACTAGTTTCCCGAGCGTTCTTCTGCTCCAGTTAGGTTTGAGCCCAAGTTCGAGCTGCAGTTTCGCTGCAGACCCTTCTAATCGAGACTTCCGGGGTATTGATTGTTGGTACATCCTCTCAACTGTATAGGGTATCCCAACGAATCCTGGGCCGGAAGAAAGAGGAACAAGAGTAAGAGCAGCGGGCGAAGGCCCCTCGACCGCCTACCCGATTTCTCCATACCGACGGACGGCCGCGCCCGCTCGCGCATGCTCAGAAGCCATGTTTGTTCTTACTCTTGTTCCTCTTTCTTCCGGCCCAGGATTCGTTGGAATACCCTATTGCCGTTACCAGCCTCGGCCGGCTTAAAGTACATTCCTAGACTACCAAAACGTTTTCTGCATTTTAGTTCAAAAACCATGTGTATTGCAGGACCAGACGCTTCTGAAGAATACCCTTCCCAACGTCAAGAAGTTCTTCTACTCTGATAACCCGAATTTGAATCACCGGGACTTCACACTGTCCGACAATGCCGTCAACGACGTGTTTAACACCGTCCTCGCAGACATGAAACCTTTTTTGCAGCCGTGAATCGGGAGGTGCGTGGCTCCTGCATTCTTTACCCTTTTAAATGATGTAATAAAGGTGTTGTTTCGTAGGCGGTGCTAACGACTTGCATTGTGTTCATTCATTCTAATTTCACGACACTGGCTCCAAAACCTAGCACTAGTACATAAACATGCTGCGGGGAAGCAGTCGACATTACACTGGTACAAGAATGTCCAATTTGAAAATGACTCTAATCTTTTTATGATGCCGACAATTTTTTTAACAGTTTTGCTCAACTATTTAAAAATTGCTTGCTCACTATAAGTTTCCCCCTCCCTCCCCAATTGTGTCCCAACTAGTTGTCCTATTTGCCCCGTGACAAAGGAGAAGGTAGGCAAGCGCGCAACGCACTAGCTCCATCTCCTTCTCCCTCATGCGTCCGGCCGAGACAGAAAGAGACGGAGCTACAGGCTTGCTTACCGTTTCCTTGTCCCGGGGCAAATGGGACCCCTGTTTTGGTTTTGAAACGCACCTTTTACCGAGGGTTTTATAACATCCGCTTACGTGCTCTTCTCGCTTTGTTGACAGGTAGGGTTGTCTTGCTTTCGCGTCTATTTGTTTGATTTTCTTTGTGGCAATATGCCAGAACTTCCAGTTTCCGATCGCGCGCAGTGAAGAAATACCCTATTCTGAACCTCTCCCATCATTTTCGCGTCACGTCTCTTGCCCTTCTTCCCATCGGTTTGACGTCAAAATTTGTACAGGACGTTTTGAGGGAACGGAGCAACGGGGGAGGTGTGCGGGGGTGGATCACCCTCGACCGCATCACCCCCACCAACCATACCTAGTGCCATGCAATAGGTAACGCCGGCCTGTCGGTCATTTCGGCCCTGCTCCCGTAAGTAAGTCTCGTAGCCGGCCCGTATGAGAGCACGGGCAGGAGAGGGCCGTCAGAAGGCTGCACTGTAGCAGTGAGCAGGGTCATGAGGAACTCTGTGTACGCCTCAGACAAATACTCGTTGTAACACAACCACCCTCCCACTCGTCAAGAATATGCTTCTAAGAAGCCATGACGAGTGTGGGGGAAAGAAAGTCTTTAAGAAGGCTGTAAACAAAACTTCGAAGTTCAAAGGGAGAACGAAGAAGTATGCAGAAACAGACTGTTCTAGTAACACAGGGCACGCACACGAGAGCACTTGGCAACGGGACGATGAATACGGCAGGACGACGACTCGAACACTGATGCCCTCTGCAGCGGAGCGCTCCGCCTGAGGGGCGCGCTGTAGGTGATGATACATGTATCTGCTAACAACATGGCAGTGTTCAAAAGTCGGTTCAGAAATTTTCAATGTCTCGGCTCAACATGAAGCCGTCGACATGGGGCTCGCCCAAATGTTTCTTAACAGACTTGAGAACCACTGCAGAAAGTTGCATATTTTCCTCACGATTTCAAGATTTGGTCACTAAATCCCCCCCACTATGTAGGAAAAATGACGAAATCCACAGTAGTTTCGGGGGGGGGGGCTATGTTTAAGTAATAGCTGCTTCCGGTCACTGTACGGGCCTCCAGACTTCACCATTGATTTTGTGGTATCCGAACTATTTGAAATCAACACCCATTCGGCAATTGCAATATTTTCATCCCCCCTCCCCTCCTATATGGGTTCAGCCTCGACGCGTATCCAAGTGTAATGTTCAGTTAACACCTGTCCAAAGTGGGTTAAATGTAAGACAATGTTCATGTTGGTTTCAGCGTACCGCTGCTACAACTATTCAGGTGTAGGTGTAGGTTCCAATACGAACAAGGCAAGACTGAACCATGCGTGCGGAACCAACGCTCTTTTGGTAGAAACACCCACATAAGCGTATGTTAGTTTATCGTGAGGGAACAGAAAACAAAAAACTGTCGATTTGACACCAGATCATTTATTTCGGGAATTTCTCAAAATCTGGCGACCACAAATGCTTCGTCGCTATTACTTCAAGCGCGGTAGGTGGCTTGTACTGCTGAGAATTGACTTCACGGCGATTCCAGGTTCACGTTGTAGCTGGGGTCGCGGGCGCGCCGGCTGCGGCCGGTGCCCAACGAGGCGCGGGGACGTAGAGCGGCAGCGCCGTAGCGTGGCGCGGCGCGGCCAAGAGGGCGGCCGCCGCCGCGGCCAGCATGGTCGGCTTCTACTTTTTCGTCATCGTCTCCCTCGTCATTCAGGTCTGCGGCAATTCTGACGGTAAGATCATCGCCGAGACCGTCCTTGGCTTCGCTGGAGGCCTGAGATGCGGCGTCGTCACCGGAAGACTGGCTAGCATCCAGTGTTTCTTTGCCGCCGCCCACATCTTTCAGGTCGACGCCGATGCTGACAGTGAGGACATTGTCGATGTCGTCTTTAGCTTCTTCGGAGGATTCGGAAGCTTCAGAGTCAGCGTCGCTGCCTGTTTCCACTTTTGCATCGTCTCCCTCGTCTTTCCGATCGTTTTCTTCGGAGGAAGTAGAGTCAAGGTCGTTGCCTGCTTCCACTTTTTCGTCGCCTTTCTCATCTTCCTCGGCAAAGATGCTTACAGCGAGGACATCGTCCAGGTCATCGTCCTTGGCTTCTTCGGAGGCTTTAGAGTCAAGGTCGTTGCCTGCTTCCACTTTTTCGTCGCCTTTCTCATCTTCCTCGGCAAAGATGCTTACAGCGAGGACATCGTCGAGGTCATCGTCCTTGGCTTCTTCGGAGGCTTTAGAGTCAAGGTCGTTGCCTGCTTCCACTTTTTCGTCGCCTTTCTCATCTTCCTCGGCAAAGATGCTTACAGCGAGGACATCGTCTCATCGTCCTTGGCTTCTTCGGAGGCTTTAGAGTCAAGGTCGTCGCCTGCTTCCACTTTTCCGTCGCCTTTCTCATCTTCCTCGGCCAAGATGCTTACAGCGAGGACAACGTCGAGGTCACCATCCTTGGCTTCTTCGGAGGCTTTAGAGCCAAGGTCGTTGCCGGCTTCCACTTTTTCGTCGCCTTTTTCATCTTCCTCGGCACAGATGCTTACAGCGAGGACATCGTTGAGGCCGTCATCCTTGGCTTCTTCGGAGGCTTTAGAGTCAAGGTCGTCGCCTGCTTCCACTTTTTCGTCGCCTTTCTCATCTTCCTCGGCACAGATGCTTACAGCGAGCATCGTTGAGGACATCGTTGAGGCCGGTCATCCTTGGCTTCTTCGGAGATGCATACTTTAGAGTCAATGTTCTTCGTTCAAGGTCGTTGCTGCTTCCACTTTTTCGTCGCCTTTCTCATCTTCCTCGCCACAGA
Organism: Odontothrips loti; assembly: GCA_038380765.1. Classification (NCBI taxonomy): domain Eukaryota; kingdom Metazoa; phylum Arthropoda; class Insecta; order Thysanoptera; family Thripidae; genus Odontothrips; species Odontothrips loti. Next base: position 1,793,720 of record CM076255.1, read on the forward strand.
TGCTTACAGCGAGGACATCGTTGAGGCCGTCATCCTTGGCTTCTTCGGAGGCTTTAGAGTCAAGGTCGTTGCAATGTCGCCTTCATCTTCCTCGCCACAGATGCTTCGAGGACATCGTTGAGGCCGTCATCCTTGGCTTCTTCGGAGGCTTTAGAGTCAAGGTCGTTGCCGGCTTCTACTTTTTCGTCGCCTCATCTTTCTCGGCACAGATGCTTTCAGCTAGGACATCGTCGAGGTCGTCTTTGGCTTCTTCGGAGGATTCGGAAGCTTCAGAGTCGGCGTCGCTGCCTGCTTCCACCTTGTCGTCGTCGTCTTCCCCGTCACTGAGGTTTGCGCCGAGGCTGCCAGTGAGGGCAGCGTCATGACAGTCGGCCTTTTCTCCAGAGGTTCCAGAAGAGTGGCCAGCTTCTAGTTCTTCGATGTCGCCTCTCTCATCTTGCTTGCCTGCGTCGAGGCCGTCGCCGGCTTCTCTGGAGGCTGAGGTTTCGCCGGCGTCGTTGCCGGGGTCCAGTTCGTCATCGGCGGGGTCTTCCGGGGCGGCGGCCAGGCTGACAGCAAGGACAGCGCCGAGGCCATCGCTGGCGGCACGCTGAGCGAGTTGTGAGAGACGGGCAAGGCTGGAGGCCGTGTCCACGTTGACCGTGGCGGGAACTGGGGTGGCGATGGCCTGGCGGGGAAGACGGCGAAATCAAACTGAGCAACAGGACGGTCCGCAAGTAAAACAAGCCCACCTCAACCAGGGGAACGCTCTCTTGTTCCAAGTCCATAGAATGTCTTGCCCTTTTGGTGATTGAACCAAGCAAATTAATTAGTCATGTTGTGTTAGATTAAGAATTTTTATCTTGGACCAAGACATTTCTGGCATTAGTTCAACATTTTTTTAGACTCAGTTATAACAATGCCCAATTGGGGTTGGATCGAGTATATTTAACTTGTTCCAAGAAACCGTTTCCCTGGGTGGGCGCTGGCTTACCGCGGCGCATAGCGCGGCTGCGATGCACAGGATTTTGTTCATGGCTGATCTCGTTGGATGAGGGTGTTTCTTGCCGCAGTCCGCGGCCCCCTCCTTATATACAAGAGAACGGTCCGGTCGAGGATGTTGATCGCATCAGTCTTTGAACTCGAGGGGCAAACACAGGTGCGGCGACAGGTGCTGGCGAAGGGTCGGGGGCCGCAGGGCGTGGCAGTCGCCTTTGTGTCTGGTGCGGTCTGCGCCGCTCCGCCCGTGACCTTACCCACGGCGCAGCGCAATAGTGCACGACGCCAGCGATCGGCATTGGGCGGAGCTGACGGGTCTAGGCGCTCTGTGCTCTGTGAGAGCGAACGCTGGCGGGCCGAGCAGTGGCCGGTGACGCGCGCTGATCGTGCGTCGGCCGGCCGGCCCAGCTAGCGAGACCTGGCTGAGCCGAAGCGGACGCCACTCACTCGATTCGGATGCAGTCCGCCTCTCTCGAACGCCAGAGAAATAAAGACAAACAAAGTCAAATTTTGTACAAACACCGGTGGAGGCGGATAGAAAGTGGCCAGTATGAAACCCATGGGCGTAGGAACGTTTTGAAGTCGGGGGGGGGGGGGGGGGGGGGGGCAGAGTCCACGGGCTCGACGGCGCCCCCATCGACCCACCCACCCACCCACCCGTTTTTTCAAAAATCGAAGGAAATGGTAGAAAGTTTTCGTGGGAAGGCAGCCAGAGCCCTTGGCGCCCCTTTAAACGACCGCCGTGCGCCGTGAGGCGTCTCAGAATCCGTATCTTGTGCACCTGTGACCTGTGGGAGCCGTCAGCGTCGGCGCCCTATCTGGCGCCCTTTGTGCCATAGCACATGCCACGCGCGCGGGCGCCCTCGGCACCCCTTTTGACGCCCCCGTGGGGCGCCTTGAAATCCGTATCGTGGTCAACCAGACCAGTGGGCGCCGTCGGCACTCCATTTCGCATTATCCCCTCGGATACCGGCGGCCCACGGGGGCCTTTGGCGCCCCTTCCCTTCGGCGCCCCTGCGGGGCGCCCGTAACTTTGTGTGTTATCCAATTGCGGGCGCCTTCGGCGCCCGTGTTGGGCGCCCCCCCCAGGGCGTCCCTCCGGGACGTTTAGAGGGGGCAGCGCCCCATTGCCCCCCCCCCCCTCCGTTCCTACGCCCATGATGAAACCTTCGATTTTGTTTTTGTTTACAATTTGAAGTTGAAGGCACTCTGAGGTGAACTTTTAGTTTTAGCGCCAAGGCAACTTTTCCAGCAGCTTCCGTCCATCACTCACAAGCCGAACCCACGGGTCTAGACTAGCGATGCCCGATATGACATCGATTTATTGAAATATCGTGACGATATTTCGATAATGTCGTACCGAAACCGCCCCCTTCGATATATTCGTTAATCGATATTTTGTCACGATATATCGCGCAGGACAAAAGTTCCCTTTTCTACGCATCAGTCTGAGAAATCTCCCCGCAGTATGTTCCGTCGAGGAGGCTGTGCCGAACGCTCCGCGACCCACCCGCAACACCAGCGGTTTCTCTGTCGCACTAGCAATCGGCTGCCACCAGAGCACCTTAATCAAAGGTCGTTAACGCTTAAGCTCAAGAGCTTGTTAATTTATTTATTTTAACGGTTTATTTTCATCTTGAATCTGGGTCAAAGATAGCTTTAAATGAAAGGTTTAATCTACATTGTTAAGTCTTTTTCTTCCTAAATATTTATTTGCCCAGAACTTTCAACTTCTTTTTACGCGGTACTTTTCGTTTGGTTAACGAACATACTCATGTAAATGTTCTAATAACGGGGGAGGGGGGGGGCTTGGCGTGCCCTTTTGGGCCACTACTGGGCCTTGCCCTTACTGACCCTGGCTCTCTAGTAGGGATAAATTTGATCGATATTTGACCGATCTATCGTAATATCGATATATTTTGGCGATATATCGATATTCAATATCGGATGCATTCGATAAGTTCGATACCAATATTATCGATATCAAGGGTCTCGATATGAAACGCTAGTCTAGACCGACCCGATAGCTCTGCACCCGAACCAACTCGACCCGACTCGAACGGGTCGGGTCAGCCAGCGCAGTCGGCCGGGTCGCCGCTCGGCTCGCCAGACCCGCCCAATAGCGATCTTTGCACGACGCACACCTCAATACGCGACGCGTAAGGGAACAGAGGGACGCTACCTCATGACTTCAGTCCACTGACCTGCGCTGCTCTAATCTGTGATCCAGTCGGACCCAAGGGGTCAACTAATCGTCACACTCTCGGTACACTTGGCTTATTAAAAAATGTCGTTTTACATAGAAGTTCGCCTGAAAAGCTCTCGTTTCAATCCAAAAATCGTGTGCCTGATTCAACACCACTTCTAAGCCCATTTGACTATCTTGAGTAACTATCCGTGTGGTTATCGAGTTAACGTTAACAGGGTCAGTAACGATTTATCAATTTCCCAATCGCCGGAATGAGAATTTGACCGCTCCATACTAATTCTGGAGCGCACAGGCCCGCTACGCCGAAAACCACAACGGCAAACTAGGGTTTCCTCGACTTTCTGAACTTTTCCCACACCGATTTGCCTTAAAGCGCCCTTGTGGACCGCTCTTCTCTCTCGCGCAGGGCTATCTTTCACTGCCTCATGGATCATGAAAGGAAATGTCAAACTTCAGAATGAAGCCATGTACGCCGCGAAGTCCTGCTGTGTCGTGAGGGGTATCTCAGCTCAGGTCTGGGTTCGAGGGGCAGAGTCAAGACGCAGTGCTTCGATGTAGTAGCCCGCTGTCCTCCAGTCAGCCGGGAACGGCTCGGCAGTCAGTGCGCTCGCCGCGGGGCTGCGGGTGTTCCAGGACAGGAGGATCTAGCAGCCACGAGCCAACTCAAAATTTCTGGAGGCTTAGCTCTCGCTGGCGATATGTCCCTATAGTGTGACCCTACCAAGTGGTCGTGACATCGCGAGCGAGAGCTAAGCCACCAGAAATTATGAATTGGCTCGACGCCGTGGCGGAGATAGGGGAGATACTCATGCTGCGGTTACCCTCATACTGTTTCAGCTTTTCTGCCTCTTACGCGTCTTCTCCACTTCCGGTGTGATCTTCTCTGATATACCCTATTGAGACAAAAATACAATCACCTTAAGGAAATGTTTCCAAGGAAAAATAGAATATAATAGACATGACATTATGAGAGTTCAAGAAAACCGAGGGACAGAGGCTCATCATATTGCAAAAGTAAGGCTTTGTGGAGTGTTGTTGTTGCCTTCATGGTCGGAGCTGTTTGCTGTCAGTCTTTCTTCGTTTGGTCCATAGACCTGCAACGGGTGGGACTGCCGGGTCTCGCCTGCCGAGTGCGAGTGAGATAGCTATACTCTGGCAGCCGAAGCAGACACTGCCTGCGGTATCCGTGCGTCTACGACGGACCGGGCCGCCTCCGAACCGAGCCGAACGGGCCGGGTCCAGCAAGGACCGGCGGTTCGGCTCAGCTTCCTTGGTCGGTGTGTCGTTCGGCGACGTCGGCTGCTGCTGGAGGTGACAAATCAGCGAAGGCGCCGTCTAGTAGGCAACCAATCTAACGCGGCCTCCCCCTCTCCCCTACCCGCACGCCCCGGACGTCTCGCTAGCGATGCCGCTGCCACTGGCCGCTGCCCGGCCTCCGGTTCTCGTTGGACCCGGCGATGACTCGGCCGGGTCTAACCCGACCCAGCCCGACCACCGTCGGCAGAGCGGTTCCGCTCAGAGCGGCTGGACCCACCCGTTGCAGGTCTATGGTTTGGTCCAGTCCAGGCAGTGGCGAAACGTCACCTGACCTACCCTTGGCAGGTTCATGTGAATGGTAAGGGAACTTGTTTTATGGATAATAATTCCTGCTGATCAAACAGGTGTCAAGAATGGGTCCAACGGTTGGGGAACCCCAAGTTAAGGAGTTACAGGACTTTTTGTGTTGCGCCTGGAAGGTAGGCAATTGACGATACCGCATCACACCAACGCATCATGGGTTGCCTTCTGAACAGGCATTGAAAGCTGAGTGTTCGATAAAAGACGTCAGATTAATTCTTTTCCTTCGATGTGCGGCTGCTACTCGCTAGTGTCGTGGTTTTGAAAGGACACGTGATTGTACTCGCCAAGTTGCCAGTCCCTCGAATTGTCCGGTGAATGTTTTGAAACCGCCGAGGGTCGGGTTGAACATGGTTCGGAAACCGCAACTGGTACTGTCGAGCTGCTTCACGCGAAGTCGCCGTTATTCGGCGGTGCTAGCGAACTTATCCCTTTCAATTAAGACACTTTAAGTTCTATTGTGACGTCGTTGATTATTGAAGGAAAAAATTAATATGGCGTCCGTTATCGAACATTTAACTTTCAACGCCTTTTTGGTGTAATGCGGTAGCGTCAATTGTCTACCCTCCAGGCGCAACACGAAAAGTCCTGTAACTCCTTACAGAGACGTCTGCGACCCCTAGTGTCCTATCTCAAATTGATCCCTATAGTGGTCTCTACCACCCCTAAAAGTTTGTACAAAAGGTTCTGAACCAGCCTGTATATGTGACGAATATTTCTAACACACAGAAGATCCAACATAATTTCCCAACTTTTGGCAAGCAGCCAAGGTTAAATTTGACTCCTTAACATCCCACACTTTTGGATAGATGTGTAATGCTCACAGGATTTTTTGAAAAAAGGGACGGCAGACGAAAATTTTTGCCCTTTTCACTTCGCAGTTTCTTGACTATAGAATCGTAGCCATTTGCGCATCCAAACACAACACACCGACTCGGCATTGTCTTTGGTTTTCAGGAAAACCGGCGAAATGGTAATTTATCGTGGCGGCAACAGTGTTTTTTCGCGCCAAAACCAACTCGAGGGAATTCATAGTAACACAAGTATGGACGACTCTGCACGACTATCGACGAGGGAAAACATGAACTAGCGCAACCGAACCACTCACGACGACGACGCGCTGGGATGTACTGGTTCTTTTCCGGCTGGTACTCGTTGTAGGTGTATCGGATCGAAATAAACGGGGTATCGTCGGATAGCCTGAACCTTCCTCTACATGTGGCTCGCTTACACCCACCATCTAAAGCTGAAAACGAAGGCAGCAGGGGTGAAAAACGACGGCCGCGTCGCCAAACCGCCGTCCCGGAAGCTGGTTGGTTATGTCAATCCAGATCGGGTTTGGTGATCAAAAAAAAAAATACACCAATTTAATCGATAGCTATGATCTTCCTCTACAATCGGCTCGCTGACACCCCGCATCTAAATTCAAAACTGAAGGAGCTGGATGCGAATATACCACGCCGCGCCCGTAAGCCGCCGTGCGCCAGCCGGACTCTCAGCCTAGGAGGTAGGCACCGGTCGCCTCGGCTAAACGGGGCCTCACTCGGAGCGCGCTCGAGCGCCGGAGTGCCGCCACCGTCCTTTAATCCAACTTGGTCACAGGTTCCAGTATGTACTGTATAAACTGCAGATTCTTGCAGACAGCTGCTGCCACAGCTGGAGACTGAAACTGTTAGCAAATAAAGGAAACTTATGAGCTTTAAAATCCGCATGGGTAAAAATAAATGAGAGCAGCAACTTAAAAACTCATCAACACAACTACACATTTGTTCCCTTCATCATAATCTTGAATATTAAATTTCAACAAGGAACCATAATCATCCTGTAAAAAGTAGAAAGAAAGCTTGACACCTGTGTTTAAAAGATAGGAGTAAGCATTGCAAATTTTCTATTTAATAATTACCTCATTAATTGTAATTGCAGTATGTTGCCATTCGAACTTGGACACCTTTTCCTTCCGAAGGCAGACCTTCATTAGATTTATTGATATTGATTACAGACCTTGTCTTATATGGGGAAATTTTCTCAATCATTTCTTGAACACTGGTTGAACACTGGCTTCAGAAAAATCAGGATCGTCTTTATCATCTGTGTCTTTCACTGGAGAAATTTCTTCTTCCAATTTCTGTGCACTTTCTTCCTCTACTCCAAAGGCAAGCCGTTTTGTACACAGTCTAGTGGTTGCTGGGACAGGACTCGTTCGGAAACACTCTGGTGTTAGCACTGTACACTGTTTCTTACAATTTAGAGATGTCACATCTGCTTCACCTTAACGGTCATACAAACACATTGCTCAACAAACCAATGAACACTGTAAGACCACTTTACTTCCACCTATTTACTTACCAGTTTGCTTTGCAACCCAGTCGCCAATCGACGTCCAACGTGGTCGTCGAGACGTCGCAGTCAGCTCCCTAACTTGGCGTCAGATGGACGTCTCCCATTGACATCCCCCGCGACGCCCTGCCGATGTTCGCCATGACACCTCCTCCTGACACGTTGTCGGCACGTTCTAACGACGCCCTGACGACGTGGCCGGGGGATGTCTTTTTGGCACGTTGTCGGCACGTCCCAACGACGCCCTGACGACGTGCCTGGGGGAGGTTGTTTTGGCACGTCGTCGGCACGTCCCGACGACGCCCTGACGACGTGCCCGGGGGATGTCTTTTTGGCACGTTGTCGGCACCTCCCAACGACGCCCTGACGACGTGCCCGGGGATGTCGTTTTGGCACGTTGTCGGCACGTCCCAACGAAATCCCAATGTGAGCGTGGCCGGGTCTAACCCGACCGGTCGGTTCGGACCCGGCTCGTCGGCAGGGCGGTCCCGCTCAGAGCGGCTGGACCCACCCGTTGCAGGTCTATGGTCTACACCGACCCGATAGCTCTGCACCAGAACCAACCCAGGTTGACCCAGGTTCAAGATGAATATAAACCGTTAAAATACATAAATTAACAAGCTCTTGAGCTTAAGCGTTAACGACCTTTGATTAAGGTGCTCTGGTGGCAGCCGATTGCTAGTGCGACAGAGAAACCGCTGGAGTTGCGGGTGGGTCGCGGAGCGTTCGGCACAGCCTCCTCGACGGAACATACTGCGGGGAGATTTCTCGGACTGTTGCGTAGAAAAGGGAACTTTCGTCCTGCGCGATATATCGTGACAAAATATCGATTATCGAATATATCGAAGGGGGCGGTTTCGGTACGATACTATCGAAATATCGTCACGAAATATAGATATTTCAATAAATCGATATCATATCGGGCATCGCTAGCTTATAGTCTGATGCCGACTGTTTGTTCGGGCGGACGTGAGTACGCTGACTTATCGTTCACAGAAAAACTTCAAATTTGGAGGAGAAACTCCTTTGTTAACGTAGAACCACGTACGGTGGCAGCAGTTTTCGATTTATATCGCATTTTTGGTTAATGACAATATGTCTGTTTTTGTTTTTTGAGGTTAGGGTTGGCCGCTGCGCGCATACCATTACCATCGCGGCGCGCACAGGGACGGGCTCAGGTTAACGATTTTAATCGTAACAAATGCTATCAGGCTGTCGTGCTATCAGGCACTTCTAGGGAGACCTGAGGGGGGACGAAGGCCCCTGCAAACGCCGCCGGCAGGCCAGCAGTGGACCGGAATTGTCTATTAAGGATTTGACTGGAAGTAAGAAGAATTGAACACCTTCCGAAAGGCGGTGGAGGCGGAAACAAGGCAGTGATCGCGCATGCGTACACCGGACCCCTACCCCCACCGCCGTGCTTTAGAAGTCGTCTTGTCCTTACTTCCGGCCGAATCGTTAGTTGGAATACCCTGCCTCAGCGCTGTGCGTCAAGCTGCTCTCCAGATATCGCGTGGACAGACACCCAGACCGAAAGGCTGAGAAGTTTTGGAGCAGTGGGGTCGGCACCTAGCTTCGCTACCCTTTAGGCAATAAATCTTCTAGAACTTAGCAAGCAAATGAACCAATAGGGTAGTTCAGAGAAGAGCTAAGCCGGAAGTAAGAAGGTGGGAGTCGACATAAGTGAGAATAGAACCAGAGGAAGAACTAGCGCGCGTGGTCAGCCGACACCAGTCCGACCCAGAAGACGTGGTTTTTGTCGTGGACATATTTCGAGGCATTTGCAGGGTTTTGAACTGTGTTCTAATGTTGTGCCGCCAGGTCCTGTCATCATGGAGTAAAATCGGCCCTGGGACACCTAACCCAACACACCAGCACGGCAGGTGGAACTTAACCAGAACTAACCTCCGATTAGCGGCTGTACGAGGCCGCCATGCCGCTGCCTGTTGGGTCCCCCGGGACCGCCGCCGCCGCCGCACTTGGCATGGTGGCCTCGGCCGTCACGGGCGTGCTGCGAGGACACCGCCGACGCTGGGGTCGCCCGCTCCTGGAGTCCGGAGGTCAAGGAGGCCTCGATGAGGAGCTCTTGTCCACCACAAGGCCGTGGAGTGACACAGCAAGACTGTGCAAGTGCTGCGATACAAAGTGTTGTGCTGTCCTGTGAGATATGACTCATTTATATTTCTAATCTTTTAATAGACGATTCCGTTGCGTCTGCTGATGTCGCCGTTAGCGCTAAAGAATGAGAGGAATTAAGATTGTTTAGAGTATGACATTGACGCCGTACGCCCCTTGGATTCTTCCATTTCCGCTTCGATTTTGTCTGGAATCTGAAAGAATTCAAGGGGCGTACGGCTTCAGCGTCACGCGTCACACTAAACCAACCTTAACAACGCTGGCTCACCACGGTCAGGAAATAGATGCGCTGCGCATGCGCAGAAGAGGTCAGCGTATGTTATTCCTTACATCTTCTTTCCGTTTCAGGAGACGACAGCAGTTGCATCGGAATTGTCTGTCATGTATCAGTCGGTTGAGTCTAGAGAAGGCGCCCTCTGCTACCCGCAGCTTGGAGTTTCGGTGAGTCTCACTAAATATATGTTTTATTTTTCTCATGGGCCCTGGGGTATTGTTTTTGCCTTTATTGGCCGAGCGATAGTTAAGCCCTTACCCCACTGGCCCAAAAATGTCTTGTCTGTTTTCGTGTGTGTGTGTGTCCGCACGATTTCTCGAGGACGGTTCATCGTAGAGCGCTCAAATTTGGACCACAATCCTCTTGCGTCATACCGAAGTCAACCTCAGCGCCGTAGACAAAATTGTTTCCAAGATAATTTTTACAACTGGCGTAACAGGCTTCGCTCACTGAGAACCCTCCACGCCTGCCCCTTTAATCAGTCAGTGCGGCGCCCTGTGGGCGCCGCTTCTAAACCTAACCGCTGGACGTATACCTACTTCCATCGTTTTGTGGACTTCTGTACCGTATGCAAGTGTGCTCAAATCCAACTTGACCTACCCTACTCTAACCTAACCCACTCTAACCTACTCTAGTCTAGCCTACCCATTGTGGACTTCTCTACCGTATTCAATGCAGCTTAAACCTAACCTACCCTAGCCTAACCAGTTTCAGTCCAAGGAGGCCCTGCTTTGACCACTGGCACCTGCAGCATCCCCTGGGGTCTTCTTCGGCATTGTAATAGAGGTTTCCAGTGAGACTTAGAATCGGAAGTTGAAGAACAAAAACACTTCCAGTCCGCAAACTCTTGAGGGCAGGTATGAGAAACTTCAACGTCATTTTAAGTGGAGTTGGGGGTAAGGATCCATATTTGGCGCGGCGCTCTCTCGGGAGTTTCCTTTTGAAAGTGTTTTTGTTATTCATCTTCCGTTTCTAAGTCTCATTGGAAACCCCTATTGCGGTGAGTGTATGTTAAGCGGGGCCTCACTTCAAACGTCCAACAACCCCCCCCCCCCCCCCCACACACACACACACATGCCAAAACCGACCTGAGGTGCTGCTGCAGGTACCGGTTGGCAAAACAGGGCCTTCTCGGGCAGGAACTGGAACCGGAGGGCAAACTTGTTAATCGTGCAGAATTTCAAACTTAAACATAGCGACCGACCCCTTATAAAATCACCCCAAGACCTCTTTCTAGGTGCCGAAATCGACCCCAGGTGCTGCTGCAGGTGCCAGTGGCGCCCCGGAGTCTCACGGTCTCCCAGGCACTTTACAGGCTATCACAACTCACCAATCTAGCAGAAAAGCAAAAATCTCAATAAGCGTAGTGGAGATTCGACAATTTGACAGAAAGGCACGTATCCAACACACGCCCGTGACCTCTTGCATTAAGTTCACAATATTTATACAAAATCTTTACATCCCAGTTATCTGCGATATTAGCAGAGGAACAAAGGCGTACGAGTGAAACTATTTTCGCACTCATGGGTTACGAAAAGTGTCGAGACGGGCTGAAAACAGTGGTCCTAATATTAAATTTTCGCTAAACTTTGCAAAATAGCACCTAGTTTTCAAGATATGTTCAATATGAGGGCAGTGTTGTATTATTATATTAATTTTTGAGGGGGGGGGGGGGAGCCTGACGAGGGGTAGATTATGTTTCCCCCACAGGGCCTTACAGAGCCCAATGACTGCCGCCGGGAGGCCAAGGTAGGTAGGGGTGCGTCAGGCGCGGAGCGGCGGAACACTGCTTAGCGATGAGGGAAGCCTGTTACGCCCCGACGAGGTCTGCCAAACTCCTCCCTTGTTATTAAAGGCAGTGTTCTTTTTAGTGTAAAGTATTATTTTTCTTGCGTTCTTCGTTTTAAAATAATTCTTTCGTAGATATGAATCCTTTTATGTTTCTGCGACCAATCAGTTGCGTCCTGAGTCTTACATCTGACATGTATATGTATATTACATGGTTTTTCTTATTTTTTCACTCAGGACATGGCTCGATACATGCTATACATCGTGCATAAATTTTGTGTGATGTCAACACGTCACGTCTCACAAAGTTCGAGTAACAGCTAGGCGTTTCGTTCAGTCGCCTGCGTTTTCCTTTTTCTAAATCCATTTAGTCATGTTAAGTAGTGCGTGCATCCGAGTCTCTGTCTGTGTGTATCTGCTGCTCAGTGATATAACCGCATGTGAATGAAGTTAACGGCGCCAGTTCACTCCCACGTCCCCGTCGTTGGCGCTGGGCAACACTACTAGTTTTGTGGTGGCTAAGAGGAGTGATTCCCTGCTTTTCCCTACCCATTCCTTATAATGTGCTGCTTTCTTTCCTTCTGAGTTGTGCTTCCTTTAACGGGGCTTAAGTACCATGCATGCCTCAGCTTGGTGGTGGTGTTTTCTTCACTCGTCCATGCAGTGCTCTTACAGTCTCCTCTTTTCCGCAGGGCTTAAGAAGGAGCCTTCGGAACCAGCAGGCCTTGTGGTCCAGAGCGTCTTCTCACTGCAGGACCTCCCTGCCGGAGGTCCGGCTGCACACGCCGAGGACAACGAGGAGCCCGCAGATTTGGGCGACGCAACTTTTGGGGAGGACAGCGTTGGCGCTCATCCCAAATCTACGTCTCCTCGTCGTGGTTCCAGTGGAGGCAGCCTCCAGGACCCCCAAGTTCTATCAGGTAACAGGCTGCCAGTCACCGAGACCTCTGGTACACTGATCCGAGGGGCAGACAGATGATGTTAGATTTCAGGGAATTTGCTTTGCTTTTTGCTTTTCAAGACCAGAGAACAACACGAGGATAAATGATAAACGGGCGATTCTGTGCGTGAGGGCCCATTTCATGTCTTTGTCTGCGTGCGTCTTTGAAACGCATTGTATCGGGGTATGTGAGCACAGAAATCCACTGTACCCTTTAGTTTCACGTTTCCCCGCTGCAACCGAACTCATATATCATGTGGGTACCACAGGAGAGCACGAGAAGTAGACCAAATGTAAGTTCCGTCATTGTCCATTTGGACCATTTTTCAAATTTGGTGCTCCGGTACTGAAAATTGGGATCGCGAAACACATTAGGAGCTTTTGGAGTTTCTTCCTTGGTCTAGTAGCTTCACTTTACCAGATTATGAGTACCATCATCGGATTTTTAATTTGAGAAATTCATGTCTGAAAAATGTCCACCGTAAATAGTTTTTAAACATTGAAAATTAACAATTCTCGCTTTTGTCTAACAAGACTCGGCCGTAGTATTAAGAAGTAATATTGTATCGAGAGAAGCAACACTGGAGATTCAAAAACAGCTGCCACTGACAGTCTAGGGCAAAGTATTTGGGCGCCAGTGAGCGAGGAAAGTCAAAAAGCGGCGCGTATTTTTATTAATGTAAGTTCTGTATGGCCCCCTCCTCTTATTGCACAGTAATGTTCCAAAACTGTAATATCCTGAGAACGTTGTGGGGCGTAGTGCTGATGAATATAGCAAAGCATGTCCTAAGTGGGACTCGCGGTTTAGGAAGAAGCGGCAGTGAAAACTTGTTTTGTAAGATTCCGTCATCGAGTATTTTCTGTAAATTCCGTCATTTCGTATAGAGGCTGAAAGCAAAATCCAACGTGTAGCGCGCCCACGCTCAGAGAGGTTCCTTGGACCCCCTTGATACTGTTTAAAGCCAAATCGACCCCGAGAAGCAAATTTCATTGTTGTACTTCGGCTACTCTCAAAATGAACCCGTACGCACGGTATCGCCCAAATGTTCTCAACTAACTTTCCAGTTGACTTTGACACAACCATTTAATTTGGTTTCCTCAATTGAGATGTCGTTGCCGGAAGTATTTGTGGCACCAACAAAAAAGCTGCTTCAACAAAGAGCTATGTTGCGGGCGCCAAACTACTTTCGTTACATGCCCCCGCAACAAATACCCTATCGTAACTAACCATTGTGTCAAGCAGCTACAATTACTGTAGTTCTTAGTAAGAAATTTTGTGTCTTACAACCAAAATTACGTTTTGACTGAAAATCAATTAAGTCGTTAAATGCTAACAATAATATCTTTGCTCCGTGCTCTACGCTAACTTCTTGAAACGATCAGTCACACACTTGCATCGGTTACACTGGCTTTCTTTTTCTCTTAAGCTCATCATTTTAAATAAACACCTTTCAACACCACCCATTGCTTAATTGCTTCACACAAAAACGGTATTTTAGGTCGCTCAAAATATCGAGATTTCAGTTAGGGCTCTCCTGTCGCTTTGGTGTTTTTTTGGTTTTCTTTCGGGTACGTTGCCTTTACTGGCCCGTGTAGCTCGTGTACCTGGTGTAGCTCGTGTGAAGCGGTTCTGCCAACAAGGCAATGACGGTTCTTGTTCTTAATGTTCAAGGTTTCAAGGAGGAGCCCCAGCCGGAGGGCATCGTGGTGCAGAGCGGCTGCTCCCCACACGGCGCGCCCAGGGACTACGTTCACCTTCATGCCGAGCACAACCAGGATGCAGCGGAGGAAAGAGACCTGACGTCGACGGGAGGCGTGGCCTCGGGTCCGTACTGCCTGCGTGCTCGTCGTGGTCCTGGAGCCGACAGCCAGCAGGGAGCGTCAGAGGAGTCCGCGGGGGGAGAGACGGCGGAGGAGTCATCGGAAGGAGAGGGCAGTGGTCACCCCACAGAGACATCGGAGGAGTCCGCGGAGGGAGGGACATCGGATGAAGAGGGCAGCGGCAGCCAGCCTGCTCGCCGCGGGGCCGGTGGTCCTCGTGCCGCGAGTGAGTGTGAGGTGTGCCACAAGATGTTTGCTTCGCAGTACCATTTGAAACGTCATCAGCGGGTTCACACTGGAGAGAAGCCGTACAAGTGTGATGTGTGCAAAAACTTTGCAAGCAAGTGATGTGACATCATCTACTTTAGTCAAGCACAAGCGCATCCACACCGGAGAGAAGCCGTACAAGTGTGATATGTGTATGAAAACTTTTAGTAACTCATCTGCTTTAGTAGTGCACAAACGCATCCACACCGGAGAGAAGCCGTACAAGTGTGATGTGTGTATGAAAACTTTTGAGTGACTCATCTACTTTAGTAAAGCACAAACGCATCCACACCGGAGAGAAGCCGTACAAGTGTGATGTGTGTAGAGCGGCTTTTAGTAATTCATCTACTTTAGTAAGCACAAACGCATCCACACTGGATAGAAGCCGTGCAAGTGTGATGTGTGTAATGAGGCTTTCAGGTCATCAACGCAACTCGTGAGGCACAAAATTATTCACATTGGAAAGAAGCCGAATCAATGTGCTGCAGGAACAGTGTATGATTCGCGAACCGCATTCACTATAAATCATGGCAATACGAGTGCGAAATGTGGATCGGGGCTTTTGAGTGTTCGTTTACAGTTTGCCTTATCCGCGCTGAGGGCGCAGTACTGAGAGGACCGGGGTTGTTCTTTGCATCTCATTCTCAATGCTCTGCAACTTTTCGTGGTTAGGATTTCAACATTCAGTCGTATGTTTCAATACGTATATCAGCGCGCCAGGAGCACGCCGTGTTCGGTGGAGAACAGCCGCAGAGTTTCTTGTGAAGAAAGTAGTCGCCGATAACACTATGAATCTTTTTCTGTAATTTTCATTTCTTGAACTAGGATGTGCTTACATAGTTGGCTTATTGTTCCTCTTTTTTTGTGTAATTTTTTGGTTTAATTTTGTCTCTGTTGACATTTGATTTTCTAGTTTGATTTGTTGATGCCACTTTTAAGGATAGTTAGGTTACGGCAACCCTGTCACTTTTCCCTGTTGTTTATTCGAATGAATGAAAGGGTATAAGATTTAGTTGTTTCCTGGGACTGATATGATCTTGTTAGGTAACTTCACACGTGTGTTTTAATTGAAGTGCCTTGCTGTCTTAAAATCAGGCCATACCGAATTTCAATTTTAAAACTATTGAGCGTCGATCTATCCATGTGTTGTTGTAAAACTATACTTAGTTCTGTTATGTCTGCTGTTAATTTCTTAGTTTTGTTAATGGTTGTCTGCATTCGAGTCGCACTCTGAGCGTGCCTTTGTTTTTAAGATGTATTTTTTTTTTGCAATAATAATAAAAAAAAGTTAACGGCGCCAGTCCACTCCCACGTCCCCGTCGTTGGCGCTGGGCAACACTACTAGTTTTGTGGTGGCTGAGAGGAGTGATTCCATGCTTTTTCCTACCTATTCCTTATAATGTGCTGCTTTATTTCCTTCTGAGTTGTGCTTCCTTTAACGGGGCTTAAGTACCATGCATGCCTTAGCTTGGTGGTGGTGTTTTCTTTACTCGTCAATGAAGTGCTCTTACACTCTCCTCTTTTTCGCAGAGTTTAAGAAGGATCGTTTGGAACCAGCAGGGCTTGTGGTCCAGAGCGTCTTCTCACTGCAGGACCTCCATGCCGGAGGTCCGGCTGCACACGCCGAGGACAACGAGGAGCCCGCAGATTTGGGCGACGCAACTTTTGGGAAGGCCAGCGTTGGCGCTCATCCCAAATCAACGTGTTCTCGTCGTGGTTCCAGTGAGACAGCCTCCAGGACCCCCAAGTTCTGTCAGGTAATAGGATGCCAGTCACCGAGACCTCTGGTACACTGATGCAGAGCAGAGGGCGGACATAGATGATGAGTCAGATTTTGGGGACTTTGCTTTGCTTTTTGCTTGCCAAGACCAGAAAACAACACGAGGATAAATGATACATGTTCGCAACTATCTTTTCAGTTGACTTTTACACAAGCATTTAATTTGGTTTTGTCAATTGACTAGTTCTTTTAGGTAACAGGAGGATGTCAGTCACTGAGATTTCCGGCACACTGATCCAGCAAGGAGAAATAGTTGATAAGTCAGTATTAGGGATACTGCTTTCAATTGTTTTTCTGGGTGCCGGACAACTCGCCTCCGCTATTTTGCCCCGGGTCATATTCGGTCCCAGAACAGCCGGGTCCCATTTCTGGTACAGACTGGCCTCTAACAATATGCCAACTGTGTCCGGCCCCCGTTTCTGCCGCCTCGCTCCCGCCTTTTCCCAACAATACCACCGCAGCACTGCATCGCTGAGATACGGGGTTCGCACGGCTGGTGCTCCACTTCTCACGGTCTACACCATGGCAGACGTGCAGGCCAAAGTGCGCTTCACCACCACTCAACGCGGAGCAGGGCGGTTACCTCTACGTCTTTCATCGGGAAGTCAGAGCTGGGGAGGCCTGGAGCTGCGAACGCCGGGGCGAGCACTGTCCTGGTAGGGTAACCGTCGTGGGCAACGGCCTCGTCATCGCGTCTGAGGACCGCAGACACGCCGAGCGACTGGTAGGGTAGAGTAGGCCAGCCCGCACGACACGCGTCCATGCAGGGATTGTGGTTGCCCACCCAGCAGGTGCCAGGTGTGCTTCGACAAGGAGGTTTGGCCTTGCGACAATATCGTGGACGCGTACGTAACAGGTGATCCCCAAGTTAATTGGGGACTACCTATGGGCCTATGGGTGTACCGGCATATAGGTCCCGCCGAGCCGATAATTCAACAAGCTGGCCCTTCGCTTCCGTCAAACCTCGGTGCCAGTTCCGCTGCGCTCCACCGGCACCTCGGTTCGACAGGGGGACTTGACCAGCTTGGCCTGCCGGCGGCGTTTGCGGGGGCCCGCGGCCCCCGCCTCAATTCTCCTAAGAAGTGCCCGATAGCAGATGTATATGTTACGATTAAAATCGTTAACCTGAGCCCGTCCCTGTGCGCGCCGCGATGATAATGACGTGCGCGCGGCGGCCAACCTTAACGTCAAAAAACAAAAACAGATACATTTTCATTAATCACAAAGGCGATATAAATCGAAAATTGTTGCCACCGTATGTGATTCTACGTTAATAAGGAGTATATCCTCCACATTTGAAGTTTTTCTGTGAACGATAAGTCGGCGTACACACGTCCGCCCGAACGAACGAACAGTCGGCATCAGACTATAAGCCCGGCTCCTGCCGTTTCTAAAGAAACGTGTCGGGACGGGCTAAAAAGCTGCTTCAATAAAGAGCTATGTTGCAGGCGCCAAACTACTTCCGTTACATGCTCCCGCAACAAATACCCTATCGTAACTAACCATTGTGTCAAGCAGCTAAAATTACTGTAGTTCTTAGTAAGAAATTTTATGTCCTAAAGCCAAAATACGTTTTGACTGAAAATCAATGAAGTCGTTAGATGCTAATAATAATATCTTTGCTCCGTGCTCTACGCTAACTTCTTGAAACGATCAGTCACACACTTGCATCGGTTACACTGTCTTTCTTTTTCTCTTAAGCTCATCATTTTAAATAAACACCTTTCAACACCTCCCACTGCTTCACATTTAAACGGTATTTTAGGTCGCTCGAAATATCGAGATTTCAGTTGGAGCTCTTCTGTCGCTTTGGGTTTGTTTTTTTTTTCATTCGGGTACGTTGCCTTTACTGGCCGGTGTAGCTCGTGTACCTGGTGTAGCTCGTGTGAAGCGGTTCCGCCAACAAGGCAATGACGGTTCTTGTTCTTAATGTTCAAGGTTTCAAGGAGGAGCCCCAGCCGGAGGGCATCGTGGTGCAGAGCGGCTGCTCCCCACACGGCGCGCCCAAAGACTACGTTCACCTTCATGCCGAGCACAACCAGGATGCAGCGAAGGAAAGAGACCTGACGTCGACGGGAGGCGTGGCCTCGGGTCCGTACTGCCTGCGTGCTCGTCGTGGTCCTGGAGCCGACAGCCAGCAGGGAGCGTCAGAGGAGTCCGCGGGGGGAGAGACGGCGGAGGAGTCATCGGAAGGAGAGGGCAGTGGTCACCCCACAGAGACATCGGAGGAGTCCGCGGAGGGAGGGACATCGGATGAAGAGGGCAGCGGCAGCCAGCCTGCTCGCCGCGGGGCCGGTGGTCCTCGTGCCGCGAGTGAGTGTGAGGTGTGCCACAAGATGTTTGCTTCGCAGTACCGTTTGAAACGTCATCAGCGGGTTCACACCGGAGAAAAGCCGTACAAGTGTGATGTGTGTAAAGAGGCTTTTAGTCAATCATCTAGTTTGGTAGTGCACAAACGCATTCACACCGGAGAGAAGCCGTACAAGTGTGATGTGTGTATGAAAACTTTCAGTGACTCATCTACTTTAATAGTGCACAAACGCATCCACACCGGAGAGAAGCCGTACAAGTGTGATGTGTGTATGAAAACTTTCAGTAACTCATCTACTTTAGTAGTGCACAAACGCATCCACACCGGAGAGAAGCCGTACAAGTGTGATGTGTGTATGAAAACTTTCAGTGACTCATCTACTTTAGCAAAGCACAAACGCATCCACAACGGAGAGAAGCCGTACAAGTGCGATGTGTGTGGAGCGGCTTTTAGTCAATTTTCTACTTTAGTAAAGCACAAGCGCACCCACACTGGATAGAAGCCGGGCAAGTGTGATGTGTGTAATGGGGCTTTCAGGTCATCAACGCAACTCATCAGGCACTAGCCTACTCACTGTAGAAAGTAGCGGAATCAATGTGCTGTAGGAGCAGTGTCCGTAAATGATCGCGAACCGCATTTGCTATAAATAATGGCAATACGAGTGCGAAATGTGGATCGGGGCTTTTGAGTGTTCGTTTAACAGTTTGCCTTATCCGCGCTGAGGGCGCAGTACTGAGAGCACCGGGGGTTCTTTGCATCTCATTCTCGATGTTTTTCTGATATTTTTATTTCTTAAAGTCGAATGTGCTTTCATCGTTAGCCCACTGTTTTTGTTTTAATTGTGTAACCCTTTCTGTTTTTTTTTTTCAATATTTTTCTATAATTTTGTCTCTGTTGACATTTGATTTTCTAGTTTGATTTGTTTATGCCACTCTTAAGGATAGTGAGGTTACGGCAACCCTGTAACTCTTTTCCCTGTTGTTTATTCCTGAATGATGTAAATAGTATTAAGATTCACTTGGTTTTCTGGGACTGATTTGATCTTGTTAGTGTAACTCCACACGTGTGTTTTAATTGAAGTGCCTTGCTGTCATAAAATGTGGCCATACCGAATTTCAATTTTAAAACTAGTGAGCGTCGATTTATCCATGTGTTGTTCTGTAACTATACTTAGTTCTATTGTCTCTGCTGTTAATTTCCTTAGTTTTGTTAATGGTCGTCTGCATTGGAGTCGCTTTCTGAGCGTGCCTTTGTTTCTTAGGTGTATTTTTTTTGTCAATAGTAATAAACAAAATTTACGGCGCCAGTCCACTCCCACGTCTCCGTCGTTGGCGCCGGGCAACACCATTAGCATTGTGGTGGCTGAGAGGAGTGATTCCTTGCTTTTCCCTACCCATTCCTTATAATGTGCTGCTTTCTTTCCTTCTGAGCTGTGCTTCCTTTAACGGGGCTTAAGTACTATGCATGCCTCAGCTTGGTGGTGGTGTTTTCTTCACTCGTCGATGCAGTGCTCTTACACTCTCCTCTTTTCCGCAGGGTTTAAGAAGGAGCCTTCGGAACCAGCAGGCCTTGTGGTCCAGAGCGTCTTCTCACTGCAGGACCTCCCTGCCGGAGGTCCGGCTGCACACGCCGAGGACAACGAGGAGCCCGCAGATTTGGGCGACGCAACTTTTTGGGAGGACAGCGTTGGCGCTCATCCCAAATGTACGTGTTCTCGTCGTGGTTCCGGTGGAGACAGCCTCCAGGACCCCCAAGTTCTATCAGGTAACAGGCTGCCAGTCACCGAGACCTCTGGTACACTGATCCAGACGGCAGATGTAGATGATGAGTCAGATTAAGGGAAATAGAGAATATTGCTGGAAAATGTTCTTAGTTCATGTGATCAAATTTTAAGGCCGTGCCTGTTGAAATTTGACTTCGAGCTAAGATGATGAAATTTGATATATCCACAGATTCGGCTCTAAGTAGGAGCCCTGCAAAAGCGCAAGTCGATGAACCAGTTTTGAACGGAGATACAGTTGGTCAAAGTGGCCAAAGTGGCCAATTTTTTAGAAACGCCTGTGCAGAAAGTATCCATCGCACGAGGTTGGTGAGCATATTTTTGGGAACGGGACAGAGTGGCCTAGCGTTCATACCTAGTCCGAAGGTTGGGTCACGCTATAAAGTGTTTTATTTTGGCGTCCGAATTTGGCGAATTTCGATCAGTTTGAAGCAGAGACTTTTTGAAACCCGCGGGTATTGGGACTGGTTACGGCACCTCGGGGCGTCTCTCTCATTTACAAAAATATGCTCGTCAACCTCGTGCGATGGATACTTTTTGCACGGGTGTTTCTGAAGTGAAAGCTGTTTTGGGTGCCTTTCGTCACTTTTGAAACTGGCGGGCTCCAAAACGCTGCCTGCACGGTGGCGCTGGCGACGTATGGTGGAACTGCGTCGGAAGCAATGGGATGCAGGAGTCTTAGCCTCAACTGTGTGCATAGGATGGCACAGACAAAGAGATCAGTAAACGCGGACCCGCCGGACCCCGCCCGGGCTCCAGCCGATGGACGGAGGAGGCCCGCCTGGCGATGCGACTTTGGCTTTCCAGCTCTTTCCTCCTGCGCACGGGCAGAGCGGCAGAGCGGCCCGACGTCTCTCCTGTTAGTTTTAGACGAAACACCCTGGGCAGAGCGATTTTAGATAAAAGTCTGAGCTTCCCAACGGTGTGTCTGTCGCATCTATTCGACCACCCTAGCGCGAAATACTGCCTTATCAATATGTGAAAGCTGCGTCACCGGCACCAAGCAGGCCGTGCGCGTGGAACTTTTCGCGTCCCCAGCTCCATGGCTATTGACTTTAGAGGGAGAATGTCAGCGAGCGGGATGTAGTAAAATGTATAAGCTTTCCGATGCTGTGCCAGCCATGCGGATCCGACGGTTCTATCGCTTACTAAGCCTCAGAAGTAGAAACCCTTATGTCGCCGGCGACCGGCGGGGCGGGCTGAGACAAGATCTAAGTTTAGAACGGATAGAGCTACAGATTACTGCAAACACCAATTTGTTCGGAAAAACGTGCTCTAAGTATTGGACCGATCATTGAACACATCCAAACGCATTTTAAAAAAAATTGAAAATGGACTAGCATGCTATTGCCGCGAGAACAATACCGTACCGAATGTGCGTGCCCCGAGACCCGGCGGAGGCTGTTGACACTGCATCAATGGGGATCCGTATAATTACTTTATGGCCTACTACCTGCAGGGAGGGCAGCGGGGGCCCGGTCACTGCCCCGCAGGAGCATGAAAATAGGTCCAGTAGCTGACATCGAATGGTAACGCAGATAGGTGGTTATGTTTCTGAAATTCACAACGACGGTGGCGCTATCCTACGGAAAATAGCTGAACAAAAACTGTCAGGGGGTATCCCCAAAGCTACATTTGCGGATACACTTTATAAGTGACTCTAGCCGTGCTCGGAGTCAGATCCAACAGGGACCACCTTAAATCTTGTGCGCTTTAAGAATAGTGAGATATAAGGGTTTATAAAAGGATGACGGTCGACTTGATTCTCTGAAATATGGACCTTTTGGACATCTGAACAGAATCCCTTTATCCACCTCGCCTTTTCTCTTTTTTTGTTGAGGGGTCATAAAGGCTAATTCCGCTCGTTACGAACTGATCGCTACATGTGACTTCTGACCACAAGGCTTATCGTTGAATCGAAAATGGGGAACTTATTTCTGAGAGTATTTTGTACTAACGCGCAGCCCTGTACCTCATAAACGGACTAAGATATGAATTTTTTAAATTCCTGTCAGTTACTGACAGGCTGTCGTAGCTCCAGTGGAGATAGCCTCCAGGCCCCCCAAGAGGGCCCCAGTTAAGAGGATGCCGGTCACCGAGACCTCTGGTACACTTTCCTAACAATACTACCGCAGCACTGCATCGCTGAGATACGGGGTTCGCACGGCTGGTGCTCCACTTCTCACGGTGTACACCACGGCTGACGTGCAGGACAAAGTGCGCTTCACCACCACTCAACGCGGAGCAAGGAAGACTATCCACGGCGGTTACGTCATCAGGACCACAGCCACGCCCCCAACTGGGGCCAGTGTGAAGCCAAAGAGGCAGTGCAGTCCATCAAGAGGTCGGCGGAGACATCGCGCGCACCGACGGCCGCTCGGATCCAGTCCAAGGTGTAGCGAGACAGCCATGGAGATGCCGTGTGGAACTGCTGCGCCCGTGCTGTTCGGGGTCTGCCACGGACGACGAACACCTGCCAGGCTTGGCCAGGCTTGGCACCGGCGGCTGGGGTCCGTTGTTGGGAAGCACCACCTCTCCCTGCACGGCTTCTTAGACAAGCTTCAGGAGGACGTAGGGGTGGGGGCTGAACCTGGGTTTCTTTCGATGGGTAGGGGAGGTGGACGTAGACATCGCGCGTTCGGAAGGCGCAGGCTATTACAACTTACTAAACTAGCAGAAAAGCAAAAACCTCAATAAGCGTGGTGGAGATTCGAAGCAGAAGCGAAGATCTGGCTGCCGAGTGCGAGATCTTTGGCTTGGCTGCTACGCACTGCCACAACCCAACAATTGAATTAAGCTCACAATATTTATACAAAATCCATCTTTTCTTTGCATCCCAGTTATCTGCTGTACGGAGGTTGTTGTGTTTTCTTAAATCTGGAATTTTCAAAATGTATTCTGAGAGAATTTACGTTGTCTTCGAGGGTCCTGCAAAGCGCGCATCAAAATGTTGGCCGGTTCTCCAGCGACAGCGCGTCTGGAAACAGGGGTCCGGGTAAACGTTTGCCTGGAATCAGTCTCAAACAAGGTAGTGACAGGTTTGAAATTAGAACTCAAATTTGAACTCTGCAGCACAAGAAATCTTACATCATGCGTGAATAAGAAGAATAGGTTAGACTGCCGTTTTTTCCTTCCAAGTCCAGAGAATAACACAAAGAGAGTAATAAACGGTCGCAACTAATATATCGATTGATTTTGATACAAGCATTTCATTTAATTTTGTCCATTAATATGTCGTTGCAGAAACTATTTGTTTGTGGCACGAACAGGAAAGTTGCTTCAACGAAATGGTACGTTCAGGGATCAAAACTAGGTATTTCCGATTTATGCTCCCGTAACGATGCGTTATCGTTAAGGCAAATACCTATTCGTTCGAGCGGCAAACAAATACTATAAGTATTCGTAATAAATTTTAAGGCCCTAAAACCAAAATTACTTCTTGTCTGAAAATCAATGAAAAAACGTTAGTTGCGCACGCTAATATTTTTGCTCCGTGCTGAGCGCTACCTTCGGACGAAGTCACACATTTTCACAGTTTGCTTTGGCCTTGTTTTTTCCCCAAAGAACATCGTTTAAAATTGACACCTTTGAACACCCATTTTTCCAGTATGTTAGGGCGCTTGAAATCAAGAGATTTTAGTTAAAGCAGTTGTGTCACTTCGCAGGTTGTAGGTTTTTGTTCGGATACATCGCCTCTAATCGTCCTAGTATCTCGCGTGTAGCGGTTCCGCAGTCCATCACCGAGGCAATGACGGTTCTTGTTCTTAATGTTCAAGGTTTCAAGGAGGAGCCCCAGCCGGAGGGCATCGTGGTGCAGAGCGGCTGCTCCCCACACGGCGCGCCCAGGGACTACGTTCACCTTCATGCCGAGCACAACCAGGATGCAGCGAAGGAAAGAGACCTGACGTCGACGGGAGGCGTGGCCTCGGGTCCGTACTGCCTGCGTGCTCGTCGTGGTCCTGGAGCCGACAGCCAGCAGGGAGCGTCAGAGGAGTCCGCGGGGGGAGAGACGGCGGAGGAGTCATCGGAAGGAGAGGGCAGTGGTCACCCCACAGAGACATCGGAGGAGTCCGCGGAGGGAGGGACATCGGATGAAGAGGGCAGCGGCAGCCAGCCTGCTCGCCACGGGGCCGGTGGTCCTCGTGCCGCGAGTGAGTGTGAGGTGTGCCACAAGATGTTTGCTTCGCAGTACCGTTTGAAACGTCATCAGCGGGTTCACACCGGAGAAAAGCCGTACAAGTGTGATGTGTGTATGAAAACTTTCAGTGACTCATCTCCTCTCGTTAAGCACAAACGCATCCACACCGCAGAGAAGCCGTACAAGTGTGATGTGTGTATGAAAACTTTCAGTGAGTCATCTACTTTAGTAAAGCACAAACGCATCCACACCGGAGAGAAGCCGTACAAGTGCGATGTGTGTGGAGCGGCTTTTAGTCAATTTTCTACTTTAGTAAAGCACAAGCGCATCCACACCGGAGAGAAGCCGTACAAGTGTGATGTGTGTATGAAAACTTTCAGTGAGTTATCTACTTTAGTAAAGCACAAACGCATCCACACCGGAGAGAAGCCGTACAAGTGCGATGTGTGTGGAGCGGCTTTTAGTCAATTTTCTACTTTAGTAAAGCACAAGCGCATCCACACCGGAGAGAAGCCGTACAAGTGTGGTGTGTGTATGAAAACTTTCAGTGAGTCATTTACTTTAGTAAAGCACAAACGCATCCACACCGGAGAGAAGCCGTACAAGTGTGATGTGTGTAAAGCGGCTTTCAGTCAATCGCCACATTTAGTAGCGCACAAACGCAGTCACACCGGAGAGAAGCCGTACAAGTGTGATGTGTGCAGAGAGGCTTTTAGTCATTCATCTAGTTTAGTAAAGCATAAACGCATCCACACCGGCTAGAAGCCGAACAAGTGTGATGTGTGAATGAAAACTTTCAGTGACTCATCTACTCTCGTAAAGCACAAACGCATCTACACTGGATAGAAGCCGTGGAAGTTTGATGTTCGTTATGAGGCTTTCAGGTCATTAACGCAACTGACAAGGCATAAAATTACTCATAGTGGAGAGTAGCTTAATCGATGTGCTGTAGGAACAGTGTCCGTAAACGATTCGCGAACCGCATTCACAATAAATAATGGTCGTACGAGTGCGAAATGTGGATCGGGGCTTTTGAGTGTTCGTTTTACAGTTTGCCTTATCCGCGCTGAGGGCGCAGTACTGGGAGGACCGGGGGTTGTTCTTCGCATCTCATTTTGTTGTTTAACATTGCTCTGCAACTTTTCGTGGTTCGCATTTCAACATTTAGTCGGCTGCTCATTATTTCCAGAGTACTTTTCTGTAGATGAATCCCTGCGAATTTCTGCGACTTATCACTTTTGTCCTGAACGTTACATCTGACATATAAATTTAGATTTTTTTCTCTTTTTATCTTATTTCGCACTTGACAAGTCACAACCGCATTCACACTGTAGAGTATCCTAACCTTTGGAATGTGTATGATGTTTTGCTTCAAAGCAGCGTGTATCAAGCAAGGCCTCTGGAATCTTAGTGAACTATAAGCCGTTCCGGTGGGAACTGTGTTTTAATTCGGTTTTCACCGCGCCGAGTGCACGCCGTGTTCTGTGGAAAACGGCCGCAGAGTTGCTGGGTAAAAAAGAGACTCGGCGATTATGAATCTTGTTCTGTGATTCTTATTCCTTCATTAAGTGCGTGCTAATTTAGTTCAAACCTACCAATGTTGGCCGTGTTGACATAACATTTTCTAGTTTGATTTGTATTCGCTACCCTTAACGGTCTTTAGGTTACGGCTGCCCTGTCATGTATTTCCCTGTTGTTTATTATTCAATTATTGTAAAGGGTACTGATATTTGTTCGGTTTTCTGCGACTGATTTGATCTCTTTAGTAAAAATTCTCACGTGCGTTTCAATTGATGTTGACATCTGTCTGAAAATCCGGAGATATCGAATTTCAATTGTGTGTGCGTAGTGAGCGTCGATCTGTCTATGTATTGATGTAAAATTATACTTTGTTCAGTTGTTTGTGCTGTTAATTTCTCTTAATTTCTTTAGTTTAGTAAATGATTGTATCATGGATGTACTTTTTATTTCTATTTCTTCCAATAATAAAGTGATCAACGCCAGTTCACTCCACGCCCCTGTCTTTGGCGCTGGGCCACACTTCTATATCTGGGGTGGCTTAGGGAAGTGATTCCCGCTTTCATTATGCATTGCCTATCACTTCCTCAGCTTGGGCTTCCTACTCTACTCTTAATGCACCGCTTTTGCTCACAAATCTTGTGCTGCAGTGACGGCCGAGGGATCGTAGCGGTCGTGGAGAGCCCCGAATAGGTTTGTCCCCGTGGCCTTATGTGAGGAAGGAGCGGCCGGATTCCGCGATGCAGAGCATTGGATTCCCGGCCTCTCGCGGGTATCTGCCGCTCCCGACCGGACACCCGGCCGAGAGGGGACGACTGTACCGCTGCAGCGGCAGACGTGTCTTAGCCACCGGTCTTAAGTTGGCTAGATAACTTTTTGAACAAATTTTTGATACTTTTAAACTTTTTCAGACCACGTTTTAAGCAGCCCTGAACAGCATGATTTTTTCGCAACTTTCTCCTTTTCGGTTGGACGGCGAAATGGTCACCAAAAAACATGGTTTTGCGACGTCACTGCTCTGTTGTTTGAGTGGAAGTAATTGGAAAACTTGTTTAAGGCTGCCTCCGGACACTTCTTTCACCGCTAAAACCAAATTCAGAAATAACTTTCACCTCAGAATGTGCGAAATCCAGGCCCCCAAAAGCAGAAAAAATTGTTTCGTTGAACTTTGTGCCCTGTCTCTGCTACGCCACTGTTCCGTTGTTTGAGTGGAAGTAATTCTAAAACTTCTTTTCCGCTCCTTTTGGACACTCCTCTCACCGCAAAATTCAAATTTAGAATTACTTCTACCTTAGAAGGTGGCAAATCCGGGTCCACCAACGTCCATGACCCTGCATGTGAACAACCTTCCTGTGAAGTTCTTAGTGGATAATGGGCCAGAAAGGACTCTTCTGACTCGCTTGACTTTTGTCAAGATTTTTAGTCAAGGGGCCGTCCACATATTACGTCATCACTGGGGGGGGGTCGACCGCCCTGATGACGATAAATGACGTGGGGGAAAGGGGGAGGCGCACAATGTTGACGTAATATTCTGAAACACGAACTATCCCGTAATAAAAACGGTACGCGCGTCTTCTTTTTGTATGCGCGCCCTTGGATCGAGACTGGAGCACTGTTTCACCGCGCGTTTGTTTACATCAGGCGCTCGCTGTGGCAGTTTGACGTGGCGCACCTCCTCCGCTACCGGGCGGTAGCAGACAAAGTGTAGCATTCGGCCAGTTTTGACCGATTCGCTCGACCGCTTGACCGCGCCGCTTCTGCTCGCTCCTTCATAGAACGGTCCGGAGCGGTCTGGGCAGCGGTCCCGACCGCCACCGCACCGCTCCGCACCGCACGACCGCTTCACGAGCTGTGACTGGCATCTAATCCGGGTAGAAGCGGTCATTTTTCTCTGACTTACGGTGAAGTAAGGTGGCTGCTAGCCACTTCATTTTGCTCGGTATACAGTTCCCTACCAGCAGCCATCGAGAAAAACTCAGCTATCTGAAGCCGCCGGGATTCGATGCCCGGTCACCACTGTGTCTCAGCTCCGTCCCGGTCCCGACTCGCAAAGGTTTGACCGCTCTTGACCGCGCGGTCAGGCTGGCGGTCCAGGCCTGAGCCAATGCAGCGCTCTGATAGCAGACAGCTGTAGTTGAAAGCGGACGGCGGCGTGGCGCGAAGACCTGTCTGGACGTGTCTGGCCGCGACGCGTCGATTTCCGACGGTACCATGGATGGCCAGGAACTTGATTCCGGCTTTTTTGAAGCGTATTTGGGGGCTTATACCCTTACATAGAAAAAATAGCATTTAACAAGCGGTTTAACGGGAAATATGCATTTTTCGCCCATTTGCAAATATGACGTCAACGGGGGCGGGGGGGGGGGGACGGTTGAGGACTGAGATGACGGTTGATGACACGGGGGTAGGGAGAGGTCGAATATAGCCAAACATGTGATGTGATGACGTAATATGGAAAGGATTTCTTTCACCGGGTGCTGATAGTTGAAAAGTTCTCAATTCATTCTTCCAGGCCTGATCCTCCTTTAGCAGCTGCAGTGTCAGCTCATCTCTTCCACTTTGATTTCTTGGCATTAATACGTACATTGTACTTTTCAAGTCTCTTAAGCACTTCTTCCACATTACTAAGGCACTCCTCAAAAGTTTTACCTTTCACGACCGTCTGGATCAGACTAAACTGACGTCGTCTGAATACGACCCTGTCA
This sequence comes from Odontothrips loti, assembly GCA_038380765.1. NCBI lineage: Eukaryota > Metazoa > Arthropoda > Insecta > Thysanoptera > Thripidae > Odontothrips > Odontothrips loti. The sequence goes on from CM076255.1 coordinate 1,822,319, forward strand.
AATGGCGTTCTGAGCCCGGCCCAGCCGATGCCGCGCCGGCTGGGGCAGCCAGGCGCGAGATGCGTCTAGCGCTGCGGTCGGGAAGAGAACCTCTACCGCAACTAGTATCTTGTCGTCAGCTAGATGGCGCTAATGCTCTCCCCAGCCTTAGCGCCTCCATTTGAAAGAGCTGAATTCGTGTTCGAACTTTTCATGACAAAATACGATAAAGCACAAATAGCAAGAGGTAAGTGCCGTCCACAAACCACGTGACGGGGCCATTTAAATTAGTTTGATGCATAAAATTCTCAAAGGGAATAGTGCGCTGGGGTTCGTCGGTGGGAATCGAACCCACCAGACCTGGGGTCAGGGACTCAGGTCCGTGCCATCGACGGTTTGCTCCATGCACCGTCCCTTCGGACTTGATAAAAAGACATTCGGCAAATGTGGCGTGGTTTGTGGACACGAAAAGAAAGTTTCCTTCAAGGGAAAAATTTAATCAGAGAGTAAACTCAGTCAAAAAAGGAACAGTTCACAACATACAAAAGTTGAATCAATGTGTATAAAAGTTACACAAAAAGAACATACAAAATTTATAGACAAGTGTCAATCGTAAATTTGTGAAATTTATCGAACAAAAAGAAAAGGAAAGAAATTACTTTTTTGCGGAAGTTGTTAACATAGTTTGATCAGAACGCCTCTTCAGGCCAGCTGAAAGCAGTCTTCCCAAGACCGGGCCGCCGCTCCCAGGAACAAGGACTTTCGACGAAGTAGAGGTGGTAGAGGCCACGGAGCCAACGGCAGGGCGCTGGACGCCGCTTGACGAGGCTGGGGCCACTGCTCTGTGCCCTCCGGCTTCGGAATCAGGAGGGTCGTCCATCTCCTCGTCCTCTGCTTCTTTCTCCTCGTCTCCGAGTTCGTCCATTAACTCTATTTCAATAGAAAATTAAGAAATAGGCAGCTATTAGCATTGTGAATTTTGAGTATTGAGTGCAAATTAAAATGTATAGGAAAAAATACCTACCCTGCAGACACGGGCCGTAGGTGGAGCTAGCCATGCCCCGCATGTACTTCCGGTTCACGGGCTTCTGCTGCAACTTTACAGCTGGCCGGACATTGTCATTGAAAACGCCCATGCAGTTTGTGATGAGGGGGGCCACCATCTTGTCCAGAACAATGTCGACGATGGTCCCTCCGTGTCCGCACGACGACATGAAAAGGGGACACGCCTTGAGTGCAGGCCGCGCCGCCGTCATTAGTGCTCTCCGCACCCCGAACCTGGTCAGGTCCATGGCCTTCATGGCGGACTCAGTGAAGTCGCGCAGTAGCCCTGAACAGAAATATGCGGATTAGGAAAAATGAAAAAGCCCCTGCGCTTGCGTAGGTGTACTGGCCCGCGACGCATGAGCGCATGGCAGTACTGCCTACCCATACGGCGCCAGTGCGGCTAACCCGGTGCGTGCAAAGAGTTACGCGGGGCGTTCTGTGCAATAGTATTTTTTTTTTTTGGGGGGGGGGGGGGGGGGTAAGGAGAGAGGGGGAAATGCGAATGGACGCACACACACGTTATATATTTACCTGTCGCTCGCAAGAATGGGTTCGAAGGATACGGTGCCTTCCCCTTGTCCATTCTTCGAAGCAGACCAAGAAGGGGCGTCGGGCTGCCGTCCTGCGTCCTCAGCGACGCGACACAGGCGTCGCAATCCACCCTCTCCTCGATGCAGAGGAGTAGGTAGCTCGCGACTAGGGCGAGCGACGCGTTGCGCATGGACGACTGCACCGACGTCGTGCTACAGATGGTGTCGAGCTCGCGGAGCAGGGACAGCGAGGCCGCCGGCACTGTCGCTTCGACAGACAGACGGTGAACCTGTTGCACAAAGAGGGCGAAATTAGAACATGACAGGTCGGCGAGATGGATTACAAAAGGCGACGTCGTTTCACTTACCGCGGGCCGTCGCACGTTTCCCCGATACCTCACGGCATCCTTCGCGCCAACATTGCTGTACTTTGAAGTTCGCAGGGTCCCAATCCGCAGCATCTTCTCGAAAGCGAAGATCGCCGACCGGGTGTCGACGGCGTCGTTGCTCCCACAGAGCCGCCGCGCGCTGCTGATTGTAGACTCGACGGGGTCACCGTTCAGCTTCACCGTCAGGACGTACAGGACGCCCTGGCCCAGGAGGTGCCTCACAAACTTCGCCGTGGAGCGTGACGTGAAGTCCAGAGCCTCCCACGTCTCGGCGGTCAGGAACTTGAGGCCCCTCCTCTTGCTGTGCCGCTGAATGTCTTTCAGGTAGGACAGAAAATCTCCCTCCAGCCAGTCTAGGCGCTCGTCGTCCGCGTCGAAGAAGGGCTTCCGGTCCGGGTTGACCTCCTTGAAATGAAAGTCCTTGGATGACACATTGTGGATGTCGAACCACTTCCGGATGACCTCCATGTATTTTGCCGTCGGCAAGCACCCCCTGAACTTGTAGGCCCTTGGGTGACACGCTGGGAACGCCTCGTAAAATCGCATAGTGTCCGTGACGGGCTTCGCAAAGAATTGCTGGGCGCGCTCAACATTCTGCTTCTCAATGTTTGACGGGGCCACATGACGCCGCGTCAAGCATCGCACCGGCTTGATGATCTCCCGCCGTTGCATGCCGTAGAGCTCCGCCACGTACACCCCGGTGATCTCACCCCGCCCCTCTTCATCCGACATAGTCGCTTCGATCAGTTGGCTGCGCACGTTCTTCAGTACGTGGCAGGGGTCGAAGGAAAGGTACAGCTTCATGCCGGGTAGGAACGGGTGCGGGACGTCCGTTTGGAGCTCTCCGCCGCCCAGCTTCTTGAACAAGGCCCTGTTGGCCTTGTAGTTGTCGGTGACGACACGGCTGGGGATGAAGCCGATTTCCACCAGAACTTCAAGGACCTGCAACAGCAAAACGTAAAGAAATTAGGGGAAAAATAGAGAGGGAGCGCAGTGTAGGTAGGCAACACACCGTCCATATCTGCTAACATTCTGCATAACTTCTAGGCGTCTGACAGGTTACACTCACCATCATAACTACGGCATGCAGTTCATCCGCGTTGGCCGATCGGGTGGGAAAGTACGCCACTGGGATGGTATACTCGGTGGTCGTACCATGGATGACCACGCAGAGCATCTTGTTGGCGAGGCACTGCTTCGGCGGATTGGTGGTCTCGCGAGCGGACGGAAGGTTGTTGAGACCGAAAACCTGGTCAAGTTTCTTGTCGTACACGCCCTTTTCCAACGTTGCCATTTCATCGACGATCACGGTGCAGATCCGTTCCATGGGACATAGAAACTCGACCTCGGCCTTCAGCCTCTCCCTCACGTCCGTCGTTACACCAACCTGCAAAAATAAAATGATAAGTGATGTTCCATTAACTAAGTCCACGATGCTCCAGACGATAACCTAATGTGGCCCATCTGAGAACAAATGGCGCCTGCTGGCTAGGCAACCATGACTTTGAGCATGCATGCGTGTCGAGCGGGCTGGTCTACCCTGGAACTCGCAGGCGCTCTGCGTCACCGTTCGCGGTTTCAATGACGAGGAAATTTGGACGTTCTTACTGGACGACACATATTGCGAATTATACAGCAGAGAAATGGAAAGTGTCTTACCTGCCCTGTGCTGCAGCCCACGTAGCGCTTAAGCGTCGACGTGGAAGGGCAACCCTCCAAGAGGGGACTCTTCCTCACGACTCCGTATGCTGGCGCGGAGAAGGCGTGCAGGAGTACACACTCTCGCACGAAAGGCTCCGACCAGTGCGGCTTCACCTTTCCATAGTTCTGGACCTGCTCCACCAAGAACTTCGCCCGGGGGTCCCCCTCGTCGCTCTTCTGCAGCACAGCACCGAACGCCTTCACTTCGGCACGGACGGGCTCCTGCGGCTGCACGGCGTCCCTGGCCACTCGAAGGCGATCGATCGCCGCATCCCGCCGCATTACCCGCCTCTTCAGGATGTTGGCCATGCGCTGAGCAGCCGACAGCTGGCCGACCCCAGGACGACGTGGAGCCCGAGGGCGTTGCGGTGCGGCGTGCGGGCAGGGGGTGGCGGCAGGCGCTGGGACTTCCCCGGCGGTGACGACCTCGTCGGCGGGCGGTGAAGTGGGCACGGGGGCTGCACTTGCCGCGGCCTCGATTACAGCTGTCTCAAGAGTGGTCCTGTAAAATCGTGGAAAACATATCGTGAGTGACACCATCTGCACATTTTTTTTTAGTGTAACTAGTATGAAGCAGCTTCGTACCATTCATCGGCTGCTGCCGGCTGCGGCGGTGGTGACGACAACATCGACGGTGACGGCTGCGTCGGTGGATCGTCCACCTGCTCTTCCTCGGTTGCCACTGCAACCCTGCAAATACGGACAGAAAATAACTTCAGTATACATCCGGATTTCTACAAATGCATGGCGTCTCCATCCAGGGAAACGAGAATTCTACATAGGAAAGGCGGATTCTACCCGTCCCGCCCCCCTCCGGAAGGGAGGGGAGAAAGTGGCCAAAGGGACAAGTTTGATACACAAAAGCACTGCTGCCGCGTTAACGTACATGTGTCCGCTGGGCTGCATCGGGCTCTTCACTGCACATTGAACTTACCTATCGGCGAGCGCTGGCTGATCCGGATGAGGATGCGGGGGCGGCGCACCACGTCCCCTTCCCGGTGGACCCAGGACCGAAGGGAGAGTCCCGGTCTTCAGGGTGCGGAACTTGCAGCCCTCCTTGTAGTCCGCGGGCTGGAAGTGCCGGGAGCAGACGGTGTAGTTGACACTCCTCCACTGCGGAGTCCGGACTTCCCCTGCGAGCACCGTCACCGCATCGACCCACGTACGCCGCAGCCCCATGTCCGCGGGGAGCTCGTGCAGAGTAACACCCTGCACACGGGAACCCGCACCACACACGGAACATGATCTTGGCATAGTTCCACCCTATGCCTGATGATGACTGATTGCTGAGCTTCCGTTCCAAGGGTTATATATGCCATTTTCGCGCCATTTCTGACTTTTCTTTCTAATTTTCTTCATTCTCACTTAATTTTTTTGATGGAACACTTACACGGCACTATCCATTAGTTGCTAAAAAATTATTCTTTTTGAATTTCACTCCAATTTGTATTTATTTGACATGATTTTACCTTTTCATTCAGAATTTAACGGGGGAGAGAGAGGGCGCCCCTGGTGGCGCTATAAGGCACTACATTTTTTCGCCCTAAAATGTATATCTGTCAACTTTTCATCCATCTTTAACTGGATATATTCAGAGAATGATTGAAAATCGGGCATTTACTTGTCATAGTGTTTTATTGCGAATTATATGAGCGCAGTCTTTTGAAGTATCTGGCCGCTTTGGCCAGCACTCTCACACCCACATACATATAATATTTCTCTGTGATGCATGATGACATTCTTTTCGATCCGAAAAAAAACGGCAGAAGCGAGAATCGTTTGTGTTCAGTTAGATATTTGTCTAACATGTGATGTTTTGTCTGGGGTGACTGTCGGAGAGAGTCAGAGCGCTCCTGGTGGTGTTTCTAAGAACTTGCCATACATTATTCATTTTGGGTAAATTATTACCCATTCACTTTCGTGTATAGTGGTTAGTTTCATCAGGAAAATCCCTAGGAATAACTTGAAACATCTGTCGCTACATTTTATTTCGAAAAGTTTGTTGACCGTCGCAGCGGCAGGTTTCACAGCCAACGTGGCCGCGACGTAGTTCCATTCCCGAATACCAGCCGAGGAGAGGCGCCACCAGCACCGCAGAGCCGAAGTTGCGCGGGTCAGTCTGCAGGCCCGGCCGGAATTCTGTAGTCAGTTGGCCCGAATGGGAGGGTCGTTACAGACGGTTGTCTGATCCAGATGGTCGTGTAAAAGTTTGCCCACATCTTCCAGTTTGTGCTCAAGAAGGCCCTGTTTTGCCAACCGGCACCTGCAGCAGCACCTGGGGTCCTTTTCGGCATTGTAATTGAAGTTCTGAGTGTATTTTAAGCGGGGTCGGTTCCGATCTTTAAGCTCAAAATACAGCTTGTTTAGCAGTTTTTCTATTTGTCCCTGCTCCTGCCCATGAAGGCCTTGTTTTGACCACTAGCACCTGCAGCAGCACCTGGGGTCGATTTCGCCATCTTGACTTGGGTCTTTGGGTAATTTTAGAAGGGGTCGGTCGCCATGTTCATGTTTGAAAATCGTCACGATTTAGAAGTTAGCCCTCCTGTTCCAGTTCTTGCTCAAGAAGGCCCTGGTTTGTCAACCGGCACCTGCAGCAGCACCTGAGGTAGGATGCCCCCGAGGTGAGGTTGACCCCGATATGATGCAAGGAGATTGTGGTCCAAATTTGAGCCCTCTACGATGAACCGTTCTCGAGAAATCGCGCGGACAGACAGACAGACAGACACGCAAACAGACAAAACATTTTTGGGCCAGTGGGGTAAGGGCTTCGCTATCGCTCAGCCAACAATCTTACTGGTTTGAATAATCCCTTTAGGGTAATTGCGTGATGGTGATCAGTCACACGCAATGCAGTTGGATATCCATCACCTATATAACTCTTAAAACGAGACTTAAAATTAAAACTTAACACTATTAAAGGCTTAAAAATAATGATGAAAAATAATGAAAACAGGGAAAACAACATGCTTCCCAGTTGCCCGACGTGGGCGGAGATCTCCATTAAATGTTCGCGAACAAGACACAAAGTTACTGTAGTAATGGTGACTAGCACTGGCGCACTGGCAAGTCATAATCAGAAAAACACTCGAAGGTAACACATAATCAGATAAACACTTGGCACACTGAGAGTCAACACTAACTAGGGATTTAAAAATACCGGTAAGATTCAATCTTACGGAAAGATTCGTAAGTTACGGGTATTTTTGGTAATAATGAGAAAGATTGATTTACAGCGGGTATTTGTTAAAATAGTGTCTGTTTCTACGTTTTTCTACGTAACAGTAGTCAATCCTGGCAATTCTTGATGTGCTAGAACACTTCAGACGCGTTTCATCACTTGAAATATAGGTTTGTGTCAGAATTAAGGATTGTGTATGGCTACGGTTGTCTTCGGGCGATAAGTCAGATAATTGCTTGAACATGCAAAAATAATAATGAAGGATGCGTTTTAGAGTAGATTCAGCCTTTGCAGTGACGGCAAGGACCAAAAAATACACTTTTCACTACTTTGAACAGGAAGCACAGCTAATTTTCAGAGTTTTGCAAGTCTGAATATTACCGAAAAATACCACTTTTTTCGAGGTCGGGTAATATTACCGTAAGTAACGGTAACTTACCGAATCTTACCGGTATTCTTACCGGCCTTTAAATCCCTAACACTAACACAGGTAGTATCACAGGTGGTATCACTTGGGCCTGGTACAGGCCAGTTGCAGAGAGCAGGTGGTTTAAGTAGACAGAATCGTCCTGGTCCGGATAAGGCTCCTGGTCACTGTCCGGTCCACTGTCCTCACTACTGGCTTCCTCTTCGAAGTGGCTTCCTTGCTCACTGGGACACTTTCTGCCAACATGACCTAGCTTGTTGCAAGCACAGCAGCACCACGATTTAGCAGGAGAGTCTGCAGGCACATGGTTACCAAAGCAATTCGCACACTTTGGTTTCTTCTCCTTCTTGCTCTTGTGTTGCACAGAACGAGAGTCATCTTGGGCTTTGAGAAATCTTGCGACTGGACCGCGTTGACACTTGTTGCTTGTGCCAACAGCCTTGCCTGCTGCCTCACTGCGTCGTGCTGGAGCGCTGTGTGCCTAGCCACGTCACAGGTGAGGCTCTGCACAGACAGAAGTTCCGCTGAGAGTCCTAAAACCGATACCACACACAAGGCGATCACACAAAGCATTGCTCAGAAACACGCCCAATTCGCACTTCGCAGCAAGGGACTGAATCGCACCGATGTGCTTTATCACGCTTTCTTGGGGTTTATGTGACCGTGAGTTGAATTCGAGGCGGTTAGTCTGGAGCAGTCCCGGGGCTCGCAGTGAATTTTCAAGGCTCGAAGTAGACGTGGGATTGGCTTCTGGCTTGGTCTCTCTGGGAGAAAGCTCGTCAGAGCGCTGACCAACCATGGACAAGTACAAGGCTCCACGCCGGTTGTGGGGCAAACACCGATTGTCCTCCAACTTGAACAACAGGTTCATGCTGAATACGTTTCACCTCACAATATTCCTCAAATAACTCGATCCAGTAAGCAAATGGAACTCCGGTATTGGGATCGAATGGATCGAGGTGGCCCATTGAAGTCATTAGTACTGCTGGTTGAGGTTGGGATTGACCCGCCATGGCGCTTACAACGTTTTGTTTCCCAGTTGTCCCAACGTGGCCTCTTCACACTCCACACCGTTGAATCTTCAAACTCGTCGCTAGTGTTGATCAACGTGTCCTGGGATGTCGTGAGGGAATGTTGGCTGAAGAGACGAAACTAAGTTGACTGTCCGACGTCTGGGTCAGGAGTGTATTTCAGTTAAGACATTTTGGATAACAAGAATAACGTCAGTGAGGGTGAATAATCAAATCGTGCAAATAGGAAAGCTCCATGCATATAATTGTGAATACCAAGGTGGGACTGTTTCGTCCCACCACCTTGCAGTTTGGTGTCAAAACGGCCTCAGCAATATTCCAACGAATTATAGGTGGTCTCCTTGGCAAGGTTCCTGGGGTGAAATGTTACCAGGATAACATTTATCTGTTTGCCCCCAACTACGCTCAGTACGTGGTACTTCTAAAACAAGTGCTTACCATTGCCAGTGAAAATGGAATTGGGCTCATTGTGAAGAAGTGTACGTGGTGTGCCTCCAGCCTCACAGTCCTCGGCTTCAAGGTCACCATGGAAGCCATAGCAAAGGCCCCTCCCCCAAAGGAAGTGTCTGCACTGCGTTCACTGTTGGGTCTCATCGAATTCTACTATAGTTTCATTCCCAACAAGGCCACCATTATTGAGCCCCGTCACCGCCCTTTCGATGAGTCATCAGATTTCAACTGGGATCAAGAGCACAATGACGCTTAACAAGGTCAAGAAGTACTGAGCCTTCAGGGCAATGTTTACCCACTACTCCGTGAAGCAACCTGTGGCTCTGATGGCCGATGCTTCCCAATATGGCGTTGGGGTAATTATCTACAAGAGACAATGAGAAGATTATCACCTGTGCATCTCGCACAATGTCGCATGCAGAAATAAGATATTCGCAGTTATATAAAGAAGCCCTGGCCATAATATTCGGCATAACTAAGTTTGTCCAGTACTTGTATAGCAGGAAGTTTTCCATTTATACGTCGCTGTTAAATCCGCTTGCTCCTCTGCCTGACCAGCTGCCGCCGAGAATGCTTCGGTGGTCTTTGAAGCTAGGAGCCGTGGACTATGACACCCGCCACCGACCTGGAAACCAGATGGGCCGTGCTGATTTCTTGAGTCGGGTGCCTCTCCCAGGACATGACCATGACGAGTACCCTCCAGCTGGTATTTTCATGCTGGAAAGCAACGACTGGACAGAGGTAACACCAGCTCATATTGCCTCTGCCAGCCGTTTGGACCCTCTGCTTTCTCAGGTGTGTGGTGGCCCTTTATGGACAATGATATTTCTGACGAAGTCCGTACCTTTTGACAGATGTCAGGAAAATTCCAAGAGACCTCCCAGATCCTTTGTTTCGCCATGGTCAAAGGCAACTCGTCCGTGGGAATGCGTCCACATTTTCAGAGCATTTTATCAGCGACACGATTACTTAACAGGCATCCCCTGTCCGGCTTACAGCCAGCCCTCCATCCGGAACGCCTGGTCACGTCTCGCCCCATCTTCAAGCCTGGTACGTGTGTAATGGCTTTGAAGCACCATGGTAATGCCTCCTCCTGGGTTCCAGGCGTGGTCGAGGGACTCCAGGGCTCAAGGGTCATCGTCGTCCGCCTCCAGGAGGGCGGCCTCCTGCGCGTCTCCCCGGATGATCTGAAAGCCCCTTCCCACGACGGAGTTGAACACCCGGACCTACATCACGCCGACGCCTCCCTCCAGGTGATGGACAACCCGAACCAGGACGACGCTCACCGACCCAACGCACCCGAGGACGACGGCGACCCAGGGCAAGGAGGCCCAACTCGTACGCTGAATCACAACTGGAGCCTCCGGTTCTCAGGCCTCGCCACAAAGGGTTGCCAACCCTGCTGCAGGCCCAAGTCCCTGTCCTGCCAACCCTCCAGAAGACAATCCTCGGGGACCTGGTGACATCCCAGTTGCGGGCGGTCCTGTTGTCGTCCAGAACCAGCCCCTTCACGTTGATCCCGGCCGGCGACGCCCTAGACGACCCCACCCCCGGGCCGCAGCCGTGGAAGGGGACGTCGTAATGAAGAAGGAATACCCTTCGTCACCCGCTCTGGCCGGACCAGCCGTCAGCCTTGGGGCTGTGATTCATTGAAATCACCCCTCCAACACCACCACTTCTTACGTGGTGGTTTAGAGGAGTGACTCTCCACTCTTCTGAGCAGAGTGTGCTTACAACACATTTCTTGCTGTTGATGCTTTTTAGCCCGTCCCGACAAGTTTCTTTAGAAACGGCAGGAGCCGGGCTTGTAGTCTGATGCCGCATGTTCGTTCGGGCGGACGTGTGTTCGCCGACATATCGTTCATAGAAAAACTTCAAATTTTGAGGATCAACTCCTTTTTTTAACGTAGAATCACGTGCGGTGGCAACAATTTTCGATTTGTATCGCATTTTTGATAAATGAAAATTTGTCTGTTTTTGTTTTTTGAGGTTAGGGTTGGCCGCCGCGCGCACACCGTTACCATCGCGGCTTGCACAGGGGCGGGCTCAGGTTAACTGCTAACTGCTGTCGGGCACTTCCAGGGAGACTTGAGGCGGGGCCCGAAGGCCCCTACAAACGCCGCCGGCTGACCAAGCTGGCCAAGTCCCCCGTAAGGGACGGGCCAGCTTGTTTTTTGTGAACTCCTCCATGCACTGCACTTCCACGCCTTTTTTTCTTGCCCTGCAGTGATTAATAAGGAACCCCGTGAACCATGAGGCCGCAGCAGGCCAAAAGCTGTAGAGCGTTTCTCACCGCCCTGCTAATGTCCGGACGCATTAGTGCGCGGAAAGAGAGGGCAGTGGCAGTGGTCACGCTACAGAGACGTCGTGGGATCCCGCAGATTGAGACGACGGATAAATAGCCAGCCTGCTCGCCGCCGCGCTGAGCCTGCGATCCTCGTGCTGCGCAAAAGTGTGATGTGTGGTACAAGGTGTTTGCTGGGAAGTGTTGTTTGGAACGTCATCTCTGGAGAAAAGCCGTACAAGTGTTTTGTGTGAATATGCATTCAGGTCTTCAACGCATACATTAAGGCACAATCACACTCAAAGTTTTGTGTAGCCAAAATAATGCGTCTGGAAACAGTGTCGGTCAGTGAACCGTCGGATTTATGTATAAGAGCGCGAACCGCATTCACTATATGTGAAAGCCGTACGAGTGTCAAACAAAAAAGTTATTTGTTAATCTTCTGTTGTGCGTCCTTTATTTCATGTTGTCGTTTGTTCTTTTTTTCCTATGTTCTTTGTGATAGATAAATCCTTCTGTGTTTCTGCGACCAATCAGTTGCGTCCTGAGTCTTACATCTGACATGTATATGACATGTTTTTTTCTTCTTCTTTCACTCATGAAATGGCTCTATACATGCTATAATATCGTATATAAATTTTGTGTGATGTCAACACGTCACCTCTCACAAAGTTCGAGTAACGGCTAGGCGTTTCGTTCAGTCGCCTGCGTTTTCTTTTTCAAGCCCGAGCAGAGCGAGGAGCTCTCTGCATCGACTATTCCGCTTTTTTATTCGCCCCATTTTCAGCAAGTGTCGTTACTATAGGTAACTCTTGTTGTTTCATTGGAGTTCCGTCATATGACGCTAGATGGAGCCACAGGAATGGGCGGAGCTATGCTGCGGTTCTACCAACTTTCAAAATTTATAGTTATTTTAAAAAATTTAATTACCGTTGTTCCTGCATTACATTTAACATCTTTTTTATCATACGATGTAATTTAACCCCTTGGTAACTAACTGCAAATTAATAGAATGTAAATCATCTCAGAGATAGGAGAAGGCGGGTATGGGACCGGGCGGCCCCCTGGCTGGTCGGTGGCTCGAGAAGGGCCATACCCGCCTTCTCCTATCTCTCCCCTCCCCCCCCCCCCTTTCCCCGCCTCCCCACGAGTGCTGGACGGTGCAGTGCGTACCGCATGCCCCTCCCCCCCTTTCCCTGCATGCATGGGCTGGCATGCGTCCCAGCGTCCAGCGCCCCCCGGCTGAGCCCAGGAGTGCTGATGATAGCACATGCCTTTCTTTGGGATGACTGGCACAGTCCGCCGCGCGCGCTCCCCCACTCCTCTCCCTGTCACAGACGCGGCGGCGCCGACGAACAACAGCCAGCGGCGGTGGTGCAAATGAGACATGCGAGCCTTGTGCTCAATATTCTACGAAATCGGTTGACCGCATCAGGTTCGAAAATTTAGTATATGATAGTACACATGTCAAGGTGTGTATATGCGTGAAATGGAGCGAATAGGTAAGTAATAAGATGGTCTCAATAGAGACAACACAGTGCGGTGCCGTCGGCGGACAGCCAGCGACAGTCGTGCAAATGAGACATGCAAGCCTTGTGCTCAATATTCTACGAAATCGGTTGACCGCATCAGGTTCGAAGATTTAGTATATGACAGTATACATGTCAAGGTGTGTACATGCGTGAAATGGTGCGAATTGGTAAATAATAAGGTGGTCTCAATAGAGCCTAAAAGTCTGGTAGCAAACTAGAAAAACGGCAGTTGCCGCGCGTCGCGAGCTTCTGCCGACACATGGGCTGCGTCAGGTGAAATGCGACGCACTCTCTTGCACTGCGAATCGTCGGCACTGGCTTTGAGAGACGCATTCGAACGCAACCAAAAAATGATGGCCGCCGGCCGGACCAGACATATAGTGTCAGCAACTCCCAGCAACTGACCCCACCCCGCCTCTCCTCTCCTCCCCGCGCCCACACCTTGCAGCCGCACTGGGGAGACGCGTATGCCGCGCGCTCTGCGTGACAGACATAGAGAGGAAGAGGGTCAACGCCCACCACAGCGCATGGGTGCGAGAGAGACAGGAGAGCCAGCGCTGACCCACACAGCGCGGTGGGGCGTACTAGACGCATGAGGGCGGACGATGTAAACAAGACGAATATGGGTGCTATGAATGAAAATACCAAAACAAATCTTAGATATTGTATGCTAGAAACGACTTGTATGGGTAATGAGGTCTAAGGTTCTAGGTTAGACACTTTCGATACGAGTGTGTGGTGTGCGTGACTTTGCGTTTGGCGCGCATGTAATGATGAGTGCGCATTCTGAGACACTCGGATGTATGCGTGCTTGCGTGCTCCGTTGCAAGTGAAGGCACTGTGCATTGCGTGGCTGCAGTCGTGTCCACAGTCTGCGCCAGTCTGCTTCGCGTAGTGGTCATCGGTGGTGAAGCTACTGTCATCCGCGTGCAATCAGTGTGTGCTGGTAGTGTGTGAAAAAAAGACATAGTTCAGGATTCCTCTTGTGGGCTATCGCAGGTGAGTTTTTTTATTGGAGTTGTGTAATGCGGCCCCCAATTTTCTTTTCGGAAAAAGCCATTAATTAGACTATTTGTTATCCAGATTGCTTCGCGCATTGCTGGGTAGTTTGAGCATCTTTCGCAGTCACCTGGTAACAGGCAAGTTTTTTCTTTAATGCTTTGCGCGCACGTACTTTTTCGCAACCGCAACACGTCTGCAACGCACTGTGTACATGTTTTTTCAGGTGTAACAGTGCAGTGTCTGAGAAGTGTGTTCCGCTGCAGGCACCACCTCCACCGCACCTCGTTGCTGATCCCCATTTTCACACGGCTGTAAGTGAGACTTTTTTGATTAATTTTTAATTTCTATTTTGCCATGTACGGAGCACGCTCGTTTTTTCGCATCTGGGCACGACTGCAACGGTTCCCTTATTTTTTCTTCAGGTGTATCACTGTGCAGGGACTGTGCTGCGGACCACCACCTCCACCACCTCCTCCGTCGACGCTTCTTATTTTACACGAAGCGATAACAGGTACGTTTTTCTTTTGATGCAAGTGCTGTGCACGCACTTTCTTTTTCGCATCTGCACAGGTCTGCAACGGTTCCTTGTTTTTTTTCTTCAGGTGTATCGACAACAGTGGAGTCTGCGAAACGCTGCGCACACTGCCACCGCCACCGCCACTGCCAACCGCCACCCGCCACCGCCACCACAACCACCTCCGCCGCAACCTTCGTCGTGCGTAGCAAGTGCAAGTGAGTCAAGCGAACTGCACCATGGACTCGCTGCGAACACGGAGGGTGTGCGATGTGTGTGGTGAAGAGTTTGCAGGACAAATACAATTAATGTTTCACTGGTGGGCTGACCACAAAGAAGTGGATGCTGTCGCAGCAAAAAGGTTGTGTAACGTTGCATCCACTTCTTCGCCGCAACCATCATCGGTGGGGTCGCGTGTGAGACACACCTGTGATGACTGCGGCGCGCAGTTTTCGGGGGCATTGCGCTCATGAAGCACAGACGTGTTGCTCACCCGAGGCGTGTGGCAGCGCACCAAGTGGTGTCCAATGCAAACCGGGACCTTTACCCAGTGGTCCGCGTAGTGCAACCAGGCAATGCCGATGTTGCGGAGCCCTCGTCTGCTGATGAAAGACTGCACCCTGCACCCACAAGCAGCACACTTTGTGCATTGTGTGGGCGGATATTCCCATGTGTACGGAACCTCGCACGACACATGCGTCAACAGCATGGGTCTCCTCGTAGTCGTAAACATGAATGTAAGGAATGCAACCTTACATTTGCGCATAAGCGCAGTCTGGATAGGCATATGACCCACAAGCATTCCAATCGTCCTGCGATCCGTTGTGATCAATGTAAAGGAGTTTTTTCGCGTGCTGAACACCTCACAGATCATCACCAGCAACGACGTTGCGGTGGTAGGCGTTCTATGGTCGCCCAGCGATTTAAGTTGTGTCCCGTGTGTGGCATCAGAACGAGGTCGTTGCGCGACCTTTATTTGCACCGCCGTGTTGCGCATCCGACACTGAACCATCACATGTGTCATGGCTGCTGCAGGCGTTTTAAAACCAGGTGCGCACGTGCGTACCACGAGCTGGGATGTAAGGACCTCGCCTGTAAACGTGTGCTAGTTCGTCCAACTGCAACTAAAGCAGTCTGCCTACCTGTAAATCCTCAGATTATTGATGATGTGCAGCCTATGGATGTGTCAAGTGCGGATGGAGAAATTGACAATGAAGATATTGTTGAGCATGTAGAGAGTGATTTTTTTCTGGAGGGTGACGCACGCATCCACAGACTGCACATCACATCTACGAGTGATTTACAGTTGACTTTGATACACTGTGAGGGGCAGGTTAAAAAACTTCTGCAGGACGATCTGGAAAGTCTCAGACAAATGAAATGGTATATGGTGGCGCATGTGCGTGTCTCCACCGGACAGGAACAAGGAGGGGACTCGGACATGCGTTACCTGAGAAATAGTCCTGTTATCATGACACTGCGTCCTGATGAAATTTCAGGACACACGCAGACTGCAATAATGGGTGTTCTTGATGCATTTGACAAGTGTGTGGACGGAGGGAGTCAAATAACTTTCGAAGAGGTGATTTTGTTGGAGCTGCGTGTGGCAAAGTACAGTCCACTCGCGGGGTCCTCTTATATCCCTCTCCCGCAGTGGCTTGACAATTCGCGGAAGGGGCTTATTAACATCAGAAATTTCGGGGATGATAAATGTTTCACATACTCAGTATTAGCAGGCATAAAGTTACCTTCTGGTCATGCGCAACGTGTTTCCAACTACTTAAATCGCCTGGAAGAGCTGGACATGTCTGGACTAAGCTATCCTATTCAGTTGAAGGATATTGAACGGTTCGAAGAACAGAATCCAGAAATTAGCATTACGGTCCTTGGATTAGAAGAAGACAAATATTTTGTCCCTCTCAGAGTAAGGAAGCAGGCTCACAGGAGGCATCATGTAAATTTATTGCTTTTGCGCGATGGTGAGGACAGTCACTATGTCCTAATCAAGGACATGAGTGCACTTCTCTCAAAGGAGAGGAAAGTGAACAAACGTTTGTACTGGTGTGATAACTGCCTCCGTCCGCAAAAGACTGACAAAGCATTACAAACACACCGCGTAGTCTGCGTGAAGAATGACTCACAAGTTGTTGTCCTCCCGGAAGGAGATTCAGCTGTCTCTTACTTCAGGGATCAACGGAAGCAGATGCTGTCCGATTATTGTATTTACGCTGATTTTGAGACAATCAACTGCAAAATTTCGACCTGTCTTCCAAACCCAGAAAATTCTCATACAACGAAAACTAGTAAATTAATCCCTTCCGGCTTCTCCTACATCATTGTAGATGATAAGGGTAAATTAGTGAAACCGCCTGTGGTGCATCATGGAGAGAAGGATGTGGCCAAAACCTTTTTACAAAGGATTAATGTTGAGGCATGCAATATTCAGAAACTGAGGGGACCATCGTTTCCTCTCCATATGTCACCACAGCAGCAACAAGAGTTTGAAAAATCAAGGAACTGCTACATGTGTAAAAAACTAGTACCACGTCCAGGCATCAAAAAGGTTAGAGATCATGATCATTCAATACAGTTTAATAACTATCGCGGTGCTGCATGTCATACGTGCAATCTAAATCTTCAACGCCCTACTCATGTGCCTGTATTTTTTCACAATCTTAGTAATTTTGATGGCCACCTTATCTGGGAGGCGATTGGTGAATTTACAGATGGTTCAGATCTTTCTTGTATTCCAAAAACAAAGGAAAAATATATGTGCTTTACTTGGGGTAAAATTAGGTTCCTTGATTCTTTCAATTTCTTACCTGCGTCTCTGGAAACACTTGTTGCAACACTTTCGACATCAGATTTTGGAATTTTGGAACAGGTGTTTCCAGACTCCAGTCATAGAGATCTTTTACTAAGAAAAAATGTGTACCCGTATGACTACTTTGATGATTTCGATAAATTTTATGATGTTTCACTGCCTGCTCGGACAGCGTATTATAATTCTTTGACAGCTGAGCCTGTATCTGACGTTGATTATGATCACGCCCTCAATGTTTTCAAAACATTCAAAATGAAAAATTTGTGGGATCTGCACGACAAATATGTTTTGGGGGATGTGTGTCAGTTGGCTTGTGTATTTGAAAGTTTCAGGAAAATGAGCATGGATGATTTTAAACTGGACCCTGTCCACTTTGTTTCCACCCCGCATTTTGCTTGGTCAGCTGTATTATTAACAACTGGAGTGAAATTGGATCTTTTGACTGATATTGATCAAGTGCAGATGGTTGAGGGGGCAATTCGTGGTGGAGTTGCTACTATCAATGAAAGGTATGCAGAAGCAAACAATCCGTATGTCCCTGAAACATACGATTGTGAAAAGCCACATGAGTTTATTGCTTACCTAGATGCTAATGCGTTGTATGCTACTTCATTAAGCCGTCCATTACCAACAGGTAACTTCCGTTGGATGTCGGAAGCTGAACTACAAAATTTAGATATTAATAATGTACAGATCGATGACCCCCAAGGTATGATATTGGAGGTTTCCTTAAATTATTCTAGTCGGGAATGTCATTTGGAACACAATGACTTTCCACTGTGTCCAGAACACATGGTCCCTTCAAATCATCTTCTGTCTCCGCTGCAATTAAAGATGCAAACAGATTACAACCTTCCTGAAAATAAATGTAAAAAGTTAATTCCAAATTTATTTAACAAAGAAAAAATATCTCTCTACTGCACAACGTTGAAGTTGTATGTATCTTTAGGTATGAAAATTTCAAAAATTCATAGAGGGATTATATTTGATCAGTCGAGGTGGATGAAGCCCTATATTGATTTTAATACTCAAAAGAGACAACAAGCCACAACAGGTTTCGGTAAAATGTACCGAAAATTACTCGGCAATGCGCCATATGGCAAGGCGGTGGAATCTGTGCGGAAGAGGAAAAATGTCACATTTACAAAATTAAGATCAAAATTTAGAAAGCTCGTCAGCCAACCAACTTTTCATTCATTTGAAACTTTTGATTTTGGTCTTGTTGCTGTTGAAAGAAAGAAAGCACGTGTTGTTTTAGATAGACCAATTTATGTTGGCATGGTTATCTTAGATACGGCAAAAGAACACATGTATGATTTCCATTACAATGTAATGAAAAAAATGTACAAAGAGAATATTTCAGTTTTAGGTTCAGATACAGACTCGTTCTTTTACAAAATTCGTACACATGACTTCTATGAGGATATGTATGCAATGAGAGAGTACTTTGATCTAAGTGATTACCCTGTTAACAGTAAGTTTTATTGTGCAGACAATCGGAAGGTTTTGGGACGTTTTAAAGATGAGTCATGTGGTGTGGCATTACGTTCATTCTGTGGTCTTCGTGCAAAAATGTACACATTTACCGACGCTTGTGGAGGTAGTAAAATGGTTGGGAAGGGTATTCCAAGAGCCGCCCTGAAGTCACAGGTGCGTGCTAGTGACTATTTGAATTGTATTAAAAATTTCTCCCGGACTTCAGTTTCCTTCAAAAAAATCACAACTGATCAGAGGCACCACCTCTTCACAGTACACTCTGTGAAGAGGGGGTTATCTTGCTATGATGATAAGCGTTATATCCTTCCCGACAACGTTAAAACTTTAGCTTTTGGACATTTCTCAATATCATAATTAAATTAAAAACACGTAACCTGTATTATTTCTAGTCACTTGTATTTTTCTAGTAATGTTTATGAATTAATTTTAGTTATTTAATGTATTATTTATTAATGCACAGTTCCACTTTTTTTTTTTGGCTGTGTGTGTGTGTGAGTGTAATAGTGTCATATTTATTTCACATCTTTGCAGTTGTATTGATTTTTGTAACGTTGTGTTGACAATGTTCACAGTTAAAATGAATAAATAAATGTATGTTTTCATATTATTGGAAAACAAAAAAAAAAGTTTATTTTTTATTTCATGATTGTTTCAGTATGTCTAACAACGTGTACTCAATCGACGGACTTGACTTCGACATTGCATGGCTGGAACTCCACTTGTGGCACTGGGGAGAGGAGACTCCCTACAACAGCGAGTGGGATGAGGAGGAGGATTTGTTAGAGGAGGAAGTCGAAGTAATGCAAAATGCAGGAGAGATGGATCTAGATGAGCATGTGGAGGACATTGAGCAACCGGTAGATTGGGTTCTTGTCGGGGATGAGTGGGTCAATGTAGGTGCAGGCAATTTCGATAACGGTGATCAGCTACTAATGGAATTTCAGGAGATGGTGGACGAGGGTCAGATAGATGATGGTTATTTTTCAGGTGTTGAATGAAATGGGTTAGCGGTATGTGGAAAGAAGGGGGGGGGGGGATACTATATAAGTGCAACAGCAACACAGACTACCTCAGATGCATGATTGCTATGTTCCGTTTCAAAACACCGTTCACTGCATGTCTCGCTGCGCCATCAGGTAAGAGTAATATACTGTACAGAAATGTGCATAACAGTGTGCATGCGTGCGCACACACACGTACGCGCGTGCGCGCACACACTCACACGCGTGTGCATACAAACACGAAGACTGTCATTGTCATTGCGACTTTACAGGGAGCGGAAAGTCCAGTTGGATGCTGCAGTTCATCAGGCATTTGGACCACGTTGTTGACGGTACCTTCGAACACATCGTTTGGGCGTTTGGTGAAGAAAACGCAATCCCGAGCGAAATTGAAAAGAACCCAAAAATTAGAACGTTTCGCGGGGTTCCCACAGAGGATAGTGGAGTCCTCGTGCCGAAGACTCTACTGGTGCTTGACGACCTTATGCAGGACGCTGGTGGCTGTCGCACAGTCAGCGATCTTTACACTAAAGGTAGTTCACATCGCAATATCAGCGTTGTTCTTATAACACAGAACCTGTTCCACCAGTCGCGTTACAGTCGTGACATAAGCCTCAGTACAAAATATTTCATTTTACTTCGGAACTGTCGTGACAGGTATCAGTTTCAGTGTCTTGCTAGACAGATTTTTCCTGAACATCCAAAGGGACTGTGTGCAGCTGTAGGTGACGCGTGGTGTGAACCGTTTGGTTATATAGTTTTAGACGTGCATCCCTGTTCTGAAGAGGGCGTACGATTTGTGACACAGATCTGGCCAACTGACCCATACCTTATAATTTACGCAACGTCGCAATCGATAGATCGTCTTTCAAACAGTAAGAAGGTGACAGCTGCAACAAAAGACCTGCTCAGACTTTGTTAGAAAATAATAAACATGGAAAAGCTCAAAAAATACAAGGACCATCTGACCCTACTTCAGCGCGGATCCGAGACTGTACGACGTGCCATTTTGTCATGCGCCGAAAGAGATTTGATCATATCATTGTGTGAAATTGCATTGAATATTCTCAATGGTAACCTGCAATTACAACCTGCCGAACTGGAACGTTTAAGAAAATATCGAAACCAGTTGCGGTTTTTAGCGTACAAGCGATCTACAGTGCAGATTGGGAGAGGAAAATCAAAACAAAGTGGGAAAAAGATGCGTTCTCGCTCTGATTGGTTGCAAAAGCGCGATTTTCTGAATCAGAGGGGTGGGGGGCTTTTGTGTCTGCATTGTTATCTGCTGTTCTTTCAAGCATTTTAGGAAAGGTGATAAATAATGTAACTAGATCATAGGCAACGAAGAAAGCAAATAAATTTTTTGTGTCTGGAGACTCTTAAAGCATGAAACCTATAAATTGTGTCTCATTCGTTTCCTGTCACTTGCACACTACACAACGAAACAGCAGTTTCACGCTACGGTAAACAAATACAAGGTGAGAAAAAAAAAAAAAAAAAAAAGCCGTGCGGACGGGAGTAATTTTTTTTTTTTTTTTTTTTTTTTTACTCTTAAAGCTCTATTTAGTTAGCCTCTTATTTTTCTCTTTTTCTTTTTTATCAACAGCGCAATCGCAATATGACGTTCGGTTCGAACACTTCGCGTGGGAGTGGGGGTTCGAACACCCTCGGCACTCTTCGTAAGATGCTTATTATATCACCTGAACAACTAGACAGGCTTCGTGGTGAGGCTAACGAGGAGATTAAGAAACAGTTGCAGTCAGAGATGGATAAAGTACTGTCCGCACAGAAGGGTGCAAGTGCATTGCAGAAACCAACCACAACATCCACACATTCTGCTTACGAACAGTGGTCAGCTTATCGACCGCTGCTTGATCGTTACCTTGCAATTAAACGCGAGGAGAGAGCGACGCCTGTCACAATCCCTATTGTTGGTGGGAAAGAAAATGCATCGACACACAAACGTCGTGCATCACCTGTGAGTGGAAGCCACGCTACACGTCACTCCCTAGGTACTGCCACAGCGTCGGGAGCGGAGGCGGAGGCAGAGGCGGAGGCGGAGGCGGAGGCGGAGGCGGGGGCGGGGGCGGGAGCACGAGCGGCGGTGAGGGCGGCAGCGCAGCATACAAACCCTTCTGTACCCACCACGCCAATTGCTAGCGGCCCGCACCGACTTGCAACACAAGGTCTACGAGGAGTACCCGTACTTCCTCCGCGTCTTAATCAAAATTACAACTACGAGAGAGACTTGGGTGAACAATTTTCACTATCCAATCTGGGCGGGCGACGCATTGAAGATTTGAGTCTTGACAGCCTACTCGCACACTATGACTCACAGCAACACGACCGGGCCAGATATCATGACGATGGTAGTATTGAGCTCGCATCGGCCCATGGCTCGCCAATTCTGCAACGCGCGAACCATCAGCAGTTTCTTCCGACGCATGCGTTGGGTGCTTCTGCAGATTATGACCCCGATGAATTTTCACTGTATGATAATCAAACAGATGACAGAAATTTCTATGAGTACCTAGGGGATGCTGTAAGGAACGAACCAGACTGGTCACCAGATGGTGATCACATGGGGGCGCTGTTAATGCGATCTCGCTCCCATTTGACAGACGCTGCTGTTCATTCCACCCCAGGTGGTAGCGTTAGGGAGGTGCCGCAAACAGCGATGTCACAACGCGGTCCGGGTATATTAAGCGATGCAGACGACATTGACGCGTTACTTACAGACACACCCGCTCGCACATCACCTGTGACATCACTTCGAAGGCAGCTGCGTACTAGAGAAGTGAGATGGGTCCCGTACGAACAACAGCGCAGCACCGGCAATCGGAGAGGCACGCGAGGACGCGGTGGGGTGCAACGGGGTCAGAAGAAATGAGCGGAACAACGAACAGTACAAGCAGTCGCGCGCGTTTTGTTGATGAGAAGATGAGAACACTTTACTACAATCTGAGCAGTCCAACCGCTTACACTGGGTTCCGAAATTTAGCTAAGGCTGCAGTGAAAGATGGTTTGACGCAGACAGAGGTAAAGGACTGGCTTCTGAACCAAACGACCTACACACGATTCCACCCTGCAAGGAAGGTCTTTCCGAAAATTTTTTATAATATTAAAGGAATCGATAAGGTATGGGAGGCTGATTTAAATGACATGAGGTCTATGGTAGGAAATGAACCATACCAATATTTTCTTTGCGTAGTCTGCTGTTTTTCCCGGTTTTGCTGGACCGTCCCACTAAAATCAAAGAGAGCACAAGAAGTGTCTGCAGCGCTCGAAAAAATATTTATAGACAGTGGGCGGAAGCCACTGCTTTTGCAAACCGATGCAGGGAAAGAATTTACTGGAAATTGCACACAACAAATGCTGAGTAGACATGGGGTCAGGTTCCGTGCTTCAGTGAACGAGGGGAAGTGTGCATGCGTCGAGCGCTTGAACCAGACTTTGAAATCACGGATGATGAAATACCTTATTCATAAAGGCACCTGGAAGTGGATTCAACCACTTGAATATGTTGTGCGCGCATACAACGCAACGGTCCACTCTTCGACGGGAATGAGACCCGATAGCGTTACAAAACAAGATGAATTTCGAATTTGGTCAAATTACTACTTGAAACATGTAGAAAAAGCAAGAATGCATATGAAAAGTCAACCCAGAGCACCTCTCAAAGTCGGTGATCACGTCAGACTTAGTCTCGTAAAGACACGATACGAGAAAGGGTATACACCACGGTTTTCCTCGCAGGTGTATAAAATAAGAGAAGTCCTCAAAAATCAGCCAGTTCCGATGTACTCGGTGGAGGGGTTGAATGGCAAGTTGTTGTCCGGTCTGTTCTATCGAGAAGAACTGCTCAAAGTTGCGCCGGTTAACAGTGACACTACATTCCGCGTGGAGAAGATTTTGGATCGTCGTAGGTTCAAAGGAAGAGACCAGGTGCTCGTTCGGTGGGAGGGTTATGAGAAAGAGTACGACACGTGGGAGGACGCATCATCCCTACAAAATTTGTGAATGCTTTAGGGAAGAAAAAAAAAGTGCATTCGGACTAAAGAAGTGGCAACATGGAGTTTTATATGACGCTTGCAAGCGACTCTTCAAAAAACTATTTTGACGACAACACTATAGCACACTTTTCAACGCAGCTACCGCAGTCCGTCACACTAGAGACTAATGAGTGGGAGGTTGCGGTAACAGAAGTCTTCATTCCACCCTGCACACCACGAGATGACGAATCTATGACACCCATTTATTTGTATACTGATATTATTCGTCCGCAAATAACTTCGGACACGATGACAAGACTTTTACGTGTGCTCCCACCAAACACAACAGGAGGGCACCACATATTCTCTTCGCTGTACTATCTCCCCCTTGAAAAATGTCAATTTTCTAGTGTAACGCTATCATTTTGTTCCAAATCCGGACAGAGATATCCCTTTGCAGACAGTTCCCATCCGGCAATTGTTGTACTCCACTTCAGAAGGATATAAATTGAGGTGTGAACGGCTCCAGCACAGTCATTCAACATGGATCCGCTGACGAGGTACTACACTGTGCAGACAGGTCGCGGGTCGGTTGGACCGATGTATAAAGCATCGTATCTCCGACAGAATGGTCGAGGTTGCGGAATTGGTAGAGTTTTGGCTACTGCAGCAGCGCCAGTGGTGGCAAGAGGCGTGCGCGCACTCGGACAGGAGGCAGCAAGCGCAGGGTTGGGTTTCATTAACGACGTACGTTTGGACCCATCGCTTAGCGGCGTACGTGATTCTGCTGTGTATCGCATTCGTCAGGCGGGTAGAAATCTGAAACGACGGGCTAAGCGTGTGCTTACGGGGCGCGGTGCCAAACGCGCGCGGACGCAGAAGGGCGCAGGGAAGAAAAAGAAATCTAAGAAGATCAAAAAGAAGAAACCACGACGCATAAAAACAGGTGCTAAGCGCAAAACTAATCAGAAGAAGAGAGGCTGTCGTCAGGGACGGAAGCAGCAACGGACACCACCCGACGTGTTCTTCTGAGTACGCAGCAATGGCGGTCGCATGTGTTGGAAGCGAACTTGACATTTTTTCGAAAACTAGAATTCAAAATGCCATCTTGGGTAATCAGATAACTGTTATCAGACCAATGAACTCGATTGGTTATCCACTTTCAACTCTTGAATTTTTGAGCTCCGGATCAAATGACTTCTATCGCGATGGCTCACACGTGTACCTCCGTTTGCGTGTGTGTCTGCGTGATGGTGCTGGCGCAGCGATCGGCGACGCAAATGGTATGGGCTGTGTAAACAATCTTTTACATAGCCTTTTCCAAACGTTGGAGATTTTTGCGAACGAACGACTCGTGTGTCGAATCGAACATTATCATTTTAAAACATACATCGAGACGCTGCTATCATCAACGCCGGATGCTGCGAAGACACATCTTACGACTTCTATGTTTTATGAAGATACTCCGCTTCACGTGAATATCGCAAATGATGATAATATCGGTTACAAGAAAGACACGCAGAGCTATGTTATCGGAGGGGAAAGTGGTTGAGCTTTACGGACGAATCCACTGCGGGTGGTTTGATCAGCCTCTGCTCCTAGTTCCAGGACTCGACATCCGTTTTAAATTTTCGTTTGCACCTGAGAGTTTTTACCTGTGGGCGCCTGACAATGAAACCGTTGCACATTTGCATGTCGTAGATGCATCCATGTACATGAAACAAGTTATTGTGAGCCCAAGTGTCTTAATTGCTCACTCTAAAATATTAGCTGAGAGGAACGCTGTGTATCCGATTAAGAGGGCTGAAGTTAAGGTGTTTACAGTACCGGCAGGTGGGCGCACAATCTCAATCAACAATGCCTGCGTCGGACGCATGCCGACATCCTGTGTGTTCGGGATGGTCCCTAATTCAGCTCTGAATGGAAATTTGCTTGAGAATCCGTTCTTATTTACACATGGGTCTTGCACAGATGTGTCCATATGGTGTAATGCCACAGAATACAAATATGGACCGATGGACTTCCATTCAACTAATCCCTATTTTTCGTTTGTGTATCATTCACTTTTCCATGGTGTGGGCGTTAAAACATCAAATGTGGGAAGTCTCATTACACCGGAACACTTTCAACATGGTAGTTTTCTTCTTTTTGCCGATCTGAGTCCTGATTCCACAGGTCACGTGTCACACACCAGTCTGCCAACATCCGGGACACTTAGAATCGAAGTGAACTTTGCCAACGCTATCCCATATGCAACCAGCTGCGTCTGTTACTTTGAATACGACGGCGTTGTTGAAGTGAGCGCATCGAGGGATGTCTATGTGTCCTAAACCACGATGGATACATTACAGATAACGCGCGCCTTGTCAAACAACCCATACACACGACACAAATTTTTCGGAGTCTTCCCTGCAAACAAACTACCATTCGATCCCATACCGAGACCTGCGATCGTTATTGCCAACACAGACGAATTTGAGGGAGAACACTGGGTTGCATTTTTTCTACCAGAGTTTGAAACGATGGTGGAGTATTTTGATTCTTTTGCTGAGCGACCGCTCTCTATGTATTTTTCTAATTTTATATCGCGTAACGGTGGGTTAGGTTCTTACAACCACAAAATATTACAAAATATTTTTTCCGATGTATGTGGACAGTACGCATGTACGTATGCCTTGTTCAGGTGTATTGGGTACAGTTTATCAATGTTTTTAAATTTGTTTACGAATAACACTTTATCGAACGATAAAAATGTGGTGTGTATGTATAAGAATAATGTGGAGTGTCGTGCGCTGAGTGGTAAGATGCTGAAAGCAGCATGTAACCAGGTCTGCAAACCGCGAAAATGTCGGTCAACGCTAGTTGTGGCAGTAGCCGCGGGGGCGGCAGCAGTGTCTTCGCACCACCCCCTACCACGCACCGTGCTTTGGGGCGGACGGTCGCGCGCGACGCGCAAGCCATATAAAAAAACCATCGGTCGGCAGCGCCACTCTACATCAGTCATCAGTCGTGCACTGATCAGTTAGTGTGTGTGTGTGTGTGTTTGTGCGTTCGCTCCGCTGTCGTGCTACCCGTCCGTACGTCTTCATCATCGTACTCCTTGTCGACATCCAGAGGATTTCTTGGTGCAAACAGGTGGGTGTTTTTAGAAAAAAAATTATTGATGTGTGACTGATCGAATCCATTGCGCTTTTTAAAAAAATTTAAAGTCAAATTTTCGTTACTAGAACTCTTTGCTTCCGTTTTTTTTTGTGTGACTGGTCGAATCCATTGCGCTTTAAAAAAAAATTAAAGTCAAATTTTCGTTTCTTTGCATCCTTATTTCTAAACACCATTGTGTCTTGTTCTGTGCAGATAGTGTGTGAGATTTATCACATTTACGTTCGGTGAACCCTGTCGTCCGTCGACCGCTCCGTGTGTGCTGTGATCACAGTTGCCGCAACCAGAACCAGGACCGTTTACAAGGTGGGTGTCAGCGCAATTGTGTGCGAGTATCTTGTGTGTGAGCGTGTGAGTGTGAAACGTATTGAACCGCGTGTACTAGTTCAAATCATTTTTTTTTCTTCTTTTTTTCACATTTCCACTGTTACCTTCATAGTGTGTGTCTGCCTGTGCAGGTGATGATGAACGCTAGACGGGATACCGAATTAGTCTATTCGTATTTCGTCGGTGAGACGTTTGAAGGGAAGCACGTCCTCCTGTGCTCTCCGTGTGCTTTAAGAACGCACCTGGCTTGTGACATGCTCTACCAGAAAGTCAGTCCGACTGATTTTGAGTGGGGACTGAAGTCCATTCCCGGTCAAACTTCAGCTCAACATCACCCGCGATGTCATAACTGCAACGCGTATTTAACGATTCCGATTTAATTAAGTGAGTAGTTCTTTGAGATGTGTGTGTGTGTGTGTGTGTGTGTGTGTGTGTGTGTGTGTGTGCGCGTTTGCGTGATCGTGTAGTTCGCTTATATTATTATTTTTCATCTACGTCCTACATGTTCTGACATTTGTGTAATTTTTGTCTCTTGCATTCATGTGTTTTAGTGAATCATGTCCGGGCCTGTACGTGCGGGGTCTCCTCTACACGACATCACAAACACAACATCGAAGAAGAAGTCTCTCTCCGATGTCGTATCTGACTTCAACCGGATGAACTCGGGTCTGGACGATTATCACTCCATGGCGGATTTAGTGGAGGGGACCGCCTACAAGTGCCTCGCCTTCGAATGGGCGTACACCACCTACGGGAAGAAGGTCAAGGTAGTAATCGAGGTTTGCGACGAAGAATGGCAGATTTTTTGCCTGCGAGGTTTGCTGCCATGCCAGACGAATGGTTGGAGACGTTACAGTCGGCGACAGCAGGAGGGAAGCAGCATCCGCGACTTTTGTATAAGGGGAAAAAGGGGAAGGCGTATGACATTGAACTGTTATTGTAACCTGTTTCATTTAAATAAACTTATGTTGTTTTTAAATGGTTTCCTTTTCATTATCCCTAATAAACTCCCATACTGATACGAGTGGAAGAAAAAGAAAAAACATGGATATCAGTCCAGACACCCCAAAAAAGAAACAACAACAAAATTCAGTAAAAAATTATATGTCTTTATTGCAAAGTAAAATACAAGAAATGAAAAGAAAAAAAAAACTATACAGTACTTCCATGCGCAATTGCATAAGAATTTCGGTTACGATTTAACATATCTTCCATTTTTTGGAGCATTTCTTGAATGTGTACACATTCACCTACACACTTAGATTTCGAATTTTTCTTGCTGCCTGAAGTAGCACTTGCATTCCGCGATCTTGATGTTTTGGTGGCCTTTGCAGCAACCTTCTTAGTAGATGTGCGCTTGAGACGTGGATCAGCCATACGCTTCGGTGTAGGTGTAGGCGTCTTTCGTGAACGTCGACGTGATGAACCATCAGTCTCCGTTAACAGATCTGCACACACACACATGGAAAAAAATGAAGAAATATAAAATTCAGAAACATTGCACACAGAGACAATGAGAATGCCAGTGTGAGACAGAGAGAGAAAGGGAAAGTGTCACAGTGACAGAGAGAGAAAGAGAGAGAGAGAGAGAGAGAGAGAGAGAGAGAGAGAGAGAGAGAGAGAGAGAGAGAGAGAGAGAGAGAGAGAGAGAGAGGGAGGGAGGGAGAGAGAGAGAGACAGAGAGAGAGACCATATGAGTAGGTTTGTCCCACAAATACTGACCATGCGTTTTTGACTGCGGCTGTTGTGAAGACACCTGTTGCGTAGTAGAAGCTGGATCTGTCTCCCACGATGCGTTGGGTAAAATCTCAAGACCATTCGATGGGAATAGCAAATGACGGTATTCTGTAGGGAAGTCCAAAGCATGATGTCCGAGTGATGCCATGTTGAAACAACTTGAAGCGAAGACGAAGACGTGTGACAGATGTTTAAATCCCTACAACGATCGGTCTGCAATTTATACCCGCCGTACACATAGATAGAGTCAGTTCATTTTCCCCCACTCCAAAATCACCCCATCCATGTGGTACTTTCACAATTTGTGTGCGTGTCTGTTTAGTTTTTGGTTTTGTGGGAAGCATAGACCCACGTATCACGAGCAGAAGTTGTCGTTCAGGTTTAGTAAATAGGTTCAACTGCAGATGTTTCAAAAACATTTGCTTCGTTGTTGCCTTGCGATCCATTTCAATGGAACTGACCTTATTCAGTACGGTACGTGGTATTTATTCCAAAGATCACAGCTGTGTACATCGTCCGCCCTCATGCGTCTAGTACGCCCCACCGCGCTGTGTGGGTCAGCGCTGGCTCTCCTGTCTCTCTCGCACCCATGCGCTGTGGTGGGCGTTGACCCTCTTCCTCTCTCTGTCTGTCACGCAGTGCGCGCGGCATACGCGTCTCCCCAGTGCGGCTGCAAGGTGTGGGCGCGGGGAGGAGAGGAGAGGCGGGGTGGGGTCAGTTGCTGGGAGTTGCTGACACTATATGTCTGGTCCGGCCGGCGGCCATCATTTTTTGGTTGCGTTCGAATGCGTCTCTCAAAGCCAGTGCCGACGATTCGCAGTGCAAGAGAGTGCGTCGCATTTCACCTGACGCAGCCCATGTGTCGGCAGAAGCTCGCGACGCGCGACAACTGCCGTTTTTCTAGTTTGCTACCAGACTTTTAGGCTCTATTGAGACCATCTTATTATTTACCAATTCGCACCATTTCACGCATGTACACACCTTGACATGTATACTGTCATATACTAAATCTTCGAACCTGATGCGGTCAACCGATTTCGTAGAATATTGAGCACAAGGCTCGTATGTCTCATTTGCACGACTGTCGCTGGCTGTCCGCCGACGGCACCGCGCTGTGTTGTCTCTATTGAGACCATCTTATTATTTACCTATTCGCTCCATTTCACGCATATACACACCTTGACATGTGTACTATCATATACTAAATTTTCGAACCTGATGCGGTCAACCGATTTCGTAGAATATTGAGCACAAGGCTCGCATGTCTCATTTGCACCACCGCCGCTGGCTGTTGTTCGTCGGCGCCGCCGCGTCTGTGACAGGGAGAGGGGTGGGGGAGCGCGCGCGGCGGACTGTGCCAGTCATCCCAAAGAAAGGCATGTGCTATCATCAGCACTCCTGGGCTCAGCCGGGGGGCGCTGGACGCTGGGACGCATGCCAGCCCATGCATGCAGGGAAAGGGGGGGAGGGGCATGCGGTACGCACTGCACCGTCCAGCACTCGTGGGGAGGCGGGGAAAGGGGGGGAGGGGAGAGATAGGAGAAGGCGGGTATGGCCCTTCTCGAGCCACCGGCCAGCCAGGGGGGCCGCCCGGTCCCATACCCGCCTTCTCCTATCTCTAAGAGTCCACCATTGCGCATGTAATCACATCAAATCCGATTTATTTTAGAGTCGTCCCCTGTTCAATGAGGAGGCCTATTGTCGCCAACTGGGATCCATATTCGCATTGATCTGCGCCTTGGCTGGCGCCTCACAACGCGGCCGTGGCTTGTGATGGTCGACCACGCGAAGCCTCGTAACAATGTCGGCTTGGTCGCGCGGTCTGATAGACCGGATCACCGTGTGGCGGGTCGCGGGTTCGAATGTCAGAGCTTTCCGTATTTCCTTTCATTTTTTTCTAAACTGTTATTTCCAACTTGTGATAAACAATTTATTATTAATACTCATCGTTCAATTAACGAGGGCGACTCAGTGCTGTGTGCTGTAAGCGCTGGAATTTTTCTAATTCCATTTAGTCATGTTAAGTAGTGTCTGCATCCTAGTCTCTGTCTGTGTGTATCTGCTGCTTGGTGATATAACTGCATGTGAATGAAGTTAACGGCGCCAGTCCACTCCCACGTCCCCGTCGTTGGCGCTGGGCAACACTACTAGCATTGTGGTGGCTGAGAGAAGAGATTTCCTGCTTTTCCCTACACATTCCTTTCAATGTGCCGCTTTCTTTCCTAGCAAACGACTGGGCCAGGCGCTCCTCACTGTTTTTAACTTTTGAGTGGTTAAATTTTACCCAACAGGGCCTTAATCTCTAAGGGGTTTGTCCAGGATCACATATTAGCCACCCGGGCAATTGGGCGCAAGCAGAGTTGTTACCGTTAATATTTTTCGTTAACGCGCTAACGATAACCCGTTATAAATAGGCGTTAACGCGCTCCGTTAAAGTTAACGTTAGTTCGAAAAAGTAACGCGTTAACGATAAAGTAACGGATTAACGCCGTTAACGTTCGTTATTTTTTTAGTCAATAAAAAGCCGGAACTGCGTTCAATTATGCACGTGCATTGTCTTTGTCACAGCTGGGAACAAGGAAAAATTAAGATAAAAATCAATTTTAGGTTTTCTTTAACTATTTCTATGCTTCATATCGGATAAAGTAGAACGGGCGGCGGCGGGGCGCGGGCGGGAACACACTGCAATTTGAAAGTGCGCGTTAACGTTAACGACCCTTGTCAACGCACCGCGTTAACGTTCCCGTTCATTATATTGTTAACGCGTTAACTTTACCGTTCATGATATTTTTTAACGCGTTACCGGTAACGATAAATTAACGTTAACGACGTCAATAAACGCCCTTAATAATTAAATTAATGTTATCCACCCTGGTCGCAAGCCGAGTTGCGGAACCATTTTCGTTTTATCAGTGTTTTTGTGTTCGGCTAGGTCGGGCGCCCGTGGCGCGAAAAGTGGGCACCCCGCTGGAGCCGTGCCAGTGCCCCAGTGCCCCCACGGGGACGTGTGATGTGTGCAGTGTCGTTTGCAAGTGAAGTGTGTATGAGGCAAGGATCTGGGTCTACTTGACTGACTGATTCACGACTGGACTAAAAAACTTTATTATCAGACGAGGAATTCCGATTACATGCCCGTGGGCCAGGGCTGAGCCGACTGCCCGTCGCTCGGATCAGTCCGTCGCAGCGGACAGAGTGCCACTGCACAGGTGTCATCTAGTGGTAGGAACATGCACTACTATGGGGAACTCCCCAAACAATCCCCTTAAAAAAAAAAAAAAAAAGCTAAGAGAGGTGATTTAGCTTAGACTGAGGTTCAATAAAATCTGTTTAACAAATAACAATAACATGGATACCTTAAGATTTACACGCAGCATCCCAAGTGAAAAGGCCCAGACCTGACCAGTTCTGACCAAATCTGATCAGATTACCCAGTTCTGGATAATCTGGAGGGACAGTGCAGAACGGGGCAGATCTGACACAGATCTGTTCAGATCTGGTCCATGTATGGTGATATCTGACATAATCTGGATAGACCTGACGTGACGGCCAGGTTATTCCAGGTCTATCCATATTGAGCCAGATCTGGCCAGACTTGACCAATATCTGACTTAATCTGGATAGCCGTGCCGTGACGACCAGGTTATTTCAGGTCTATCCAGATTGAGCCAGATCTGGCCAGACTTGACCAATATCTGACTTAATCTGGATAGCCGTGCCGTGACGGCCAGGTTATTTCAGGTCTATCCAGATTGAGCCAGATCTGGCCAGATTTCACCGCATGACATTCAGATCTGGTTCAAAAATAATGAATCTTGCGGGATTGTTATTTCACCCCACTTTGTAATTGCTCAGCATACAATGGTGAGTGCTCCTATGGTGGCAATGGAATGAACCCCCAACGGGGAATGCGTTTCATCCCGCGCGAAATTTCGAACTTCTGCGGTGTTTTGTTACTGCTAAAGTTGGCTCGCTGTACGAAGTGTCTCGCCCAATCGTGCAGGTTATTCCCTTAATGCCGTTGCTTCTCAATAGCCGCTTCTGGTTGAAATTTAGAAATGTCTTCAGAAGACTTGTGTAGTAATGAGGATGAGACATGTGGGCAACGTTTTACACCAACACCATCAAATTGTTCGGCCTCTGAATATGAAGAAATGTCGACTGTGTTCAAACAAGACCATTTGAATGAAATATCCGATATAAAAGTGAGTTATTTGTTTCATGGTGAGCACTACAATTTGCTCAAAGATGTCAGGAATGGGACTGTGAGGTATTAATTTATTTCTCCTTACGCAGGACCTCAAAAAAGAAATCTCTGGCCTCAAAGAAAAGATTGGCCACTTAAAGTGGCACTGTGCTGTTTACAGGGCAGCATTAACCAAATTGCCCCGGGGCCTGGAAGTGTTCAATGAAACAGCCAAAGAATGGTTAGAAAGTACTGAAGAGCTATGCACTGAATGTGAGCTGGACCGTTTGGAGTCCCTAGTCCAGCAATACAGTGAAAAACTAAAGGTTCAAGATGCAAGCAACTCCAGCTCATCTATCACAAAAAAGAGGTTAAGCGGTAAAAATACTTCTCAATTTTTGCAGTTCTCACCACTGTTCAACAAAGTACGTTTTTGTGTTTCAGAAAAGAAATGTCGTGACAATTCTTGCTTGTTGGGAGGATGAAGCTCTTCTGGAATAAAATACGTAATTTTGCAAACATTTCTTTATTCTTCACCTCAAAGGCAGCTATAAAACAAGTATGATGAAATCACTTAGTATAAAATGATAAAAATACAACAATTTATTAACATTTCTTTCAAATACAAATTGGTAACTCACATTCTCATATTAGGGGAAAAAAAACAGGCGAAATGTAATGGTCAATACTGCATAAGTTTACGCAGAAAATATAAAATAGTAACTCATTCAAATGAACCAGTACAAAAGAACGAGCTATCGTTGCTCAAAGTGATTCAGCTCTTCACACACAAAATCATGCACTTTCAACACTTTGCTAACAATATCAGACAAAGGAACAACAACAACAGTATCAGTATCCTGTATGGGAACAATATGTTTCACAGATATACCTGTCTCAGCATGTGTAAAGTATCTGTCTGATTGAATGGCAAACTGAGAAATCAATGCATATTTATCATCTCCATTCTGAAAATAGCACTTCACCACACCATAATTTCTTGCAGCACCAGTCATGAAGCATACGTGCTTATTGTCAGTTGCATTCTCTTGACGGTACACAATTGATGTGAACATTTTCTTTTTCATAAGGACGCGTCCATAATACTTCAACTTGTTAATGTCATTGCAAATTGTGAGAAGGGCTTGTGTTTCAAGATCATTCACATTCACTTGATTAATTGATGACAATAAGTGCACCACTATCACATCATCTGCTTCAGCATTACCATTCATTAAATATTTCAGCGTGACACCAGCCATAATTAAATCTAAAGTATTAGAAAGTTCTGTTGTAATCTGAAACGTGCCATGAACTAGTCGAGCTAAGACACCATTCAAATTTTCAAACTTGAACGTAGACACTGACCAGGGTGCACCCCATCTCCTAGTTATCAAGACAAGGTGCAAAAGTCCATGGAGATTGTACGTCATTGCTGTGTACCCATATAATTCTTGCGTGTCTTGCACAAATACAGAAAGACAGGACTGTGCAAGTTCAAGATTAGCCTCTGAAATTGTATCCTGAAGGAGGATGGACATTCCAATCACCAGAAGCATCCAATGCTGAAAATACTTGTCTTTAAGTTTGCCTTCAAGTGCTGGGAGGGACACAAATAGCAGCCAGGTTCGCCAGGTGGATGCTTTAAATAATTTCCATTTGTCTGCATCTGATGGACATCTCGGAATTTCATAAAGTCTTCGAATACCTTTCAGAAATGCAGTAACATTTGCTTTCTGTCTGCCAATGTACCAATCAGTACCCATCCCCGTAAACCACAATACATAAAATTGACGCACCACTCCCAGCAGCACAAGGTGCATGTAATCTAACACAACACTCTTGACAGTGTCGCACATGGGAATAGCTTCAAGGATGGGTGGGCCCTTCACTCCTTTAACAATCACATTCTCAAGTACTGCACGATTAGCACACTCCTTTAAAGAATGCATGGTGCAAAGAGGAACAGCTTCTTCAGGCCAAGGAAAGACTCTCCTGTGCGAATGGCCCCTAATGAGCCTAAGATCCATGCCTTCAATTTCACACACATATGACATGCAAACTCTCCACTCCAATGGTGGATGTTTTGAAGACAGGCCCTTACTGGTGCATCTACACTAGTAACAGGTGCAACCACTTTCGAAACATGATGTTCTTGTGTTCTAGGATGCACCCAAGCAACTCCATTTTTTTCAAGTTCAATAAGAGTGTTGGTGAAAGGAGTGAGGTAGGCGACTATGTCTGGCTTCTTCTTATGGTGCCACAATCCAGTAGGCACAGTAAATTTGTCTCTTTGCCATGGAGCAACACCTAACACAGTAAAAATAATGGCCCACAATGACGAAGGACTGCCTCTGTGCTTTTTGAAACCATCTGTGTTCCACAGCAGCACCAGATCGTACCTACCCGTCAATGTTTGCTTTATATTCCTGTACTCTGCACTTGTTGTCACATCAGCTCCTCTCCCATCACGATAAGCATCAACAGCATCTGCAAGATTTCGTTTCTCGAAAAGATACTTGATGATGGTGGGAAGAGAGAGTTCATGAAATTTTATTGTCTCGGTTTTGTCACAAGCTATGCAAGGCACTGCTCTTCTGGAGAACTTCCCTTTATAAATTCCACAGTTTTCACACACACCATGTTCGATTGCAGTCTTTGGTGGAATGAACGGTTGCACATTTCTTCTGAAGCTGTGGTAGGAGTTAGGAAATAAATTACCCCTGGGTAAAAGATGATGGATAAGTTTGATCACATCTTTAAGGCAGCTCTTGGTCATAGCATGCTTAGAGTAGAGATCTAAGACTTCCTGAACTGCATCCTCAGTGGTGATTTTGGATCCAGTATATAGAAGTTCAGGCATGAATTCAAAGTAAAATTGTTCTTCACCATCTTCCTGTTGATAATCATTTCCAGGCAGGGAACTGTCCAAACTTGTAACGTCAGCTCTCTCATTTGTGTCACCTTGCAATCCGCTATCATTTTCAAATTCTTCCTCACTGCTACTTTCTTCACTGCCGCTTTCTTCACTGTTGCTGTCTTTGCTACTGGAACCAAGTTCCTCTCCACTGCGATGCTCTTCTTCAGCATCATTGGGAGAGTTAGAGGGCCCTGCTCTGTCTTCTTCCAATCTCCTTCTTTTCTGAGCCCACCGTCTCAGTGTTGTCCTTGGCACCTGCAGAATTAAATGTAGTAAGAAGGGAAGATACCAGCCATGACATAACAGACAACTCCAATAAAAATACATACCACCCCACTCTGAAGCCACTTCTTTCTCGGCTGACCCTTGCGTTGATGGTTCTGCTGGCAATCTTCATGTAAAGCCCCAGATGATGATCTGTCGCTCTCACTGCTACTGCTGTTGGCCATGGCAAAGTGCAGTCCTAAACAGTAAATATTGAAATTTAAAGGCATGTACAGCGTCAATGAAAAAGATGTGCTAAAATTATTGTGTACAGTACCTCTATAGAAATAATGATGATTAAATTATTAAATACGGAAAACAAAGTTGACCACAGAATCTAAAAATCTGAAACACCAAACACACTGATATAATGCTTTTTGACATTGGACAAAAATGACACAGGTCTTCAGTCACATAGAAATTAACTAAAATTACCTGACAGAGCAATCCCCTTTTTTTCTGGTAGGCTACGAACAATCGTCTCTGAATGAATAACTCTGTATGTCATTAATTGGGTTACCCCGCACGAAACAATACCAAAATTAACAATCTAGTCTAGGGCTTCTAGTCGGTTTTGTTTTGGTAGTGAGGCCGGTGGGCGGACGTACTTCGATCAATCGATCCAACTATCCATACTAGCAATGAGAAACGACTAGTGATAATTATTAATATGGGATATTCTACTGTGATTTCGAAAAATAAGAGTGGCAATAAATTTCATTAATTTTTGACGTCTAGAGATAACTGCGGCAATATTACATTTCTCTAGGAATGAACTTTTCAACAAAGTGCATTATTTGTATTCATCAGTCACCGAGGACCTGGCCAGACCTGACCAAGTCTGTTTTGACCTGACCAGTTCTGCTTTGACCTGGCCAGTTCTGTTTTGACCTGGCCATAACCACATTCTGGCCAGCTCTGATCAGATCTGTTGTAGATCTGAAACAGATCTGGTTACAGATCGGGGAATTTAAATCTGAACCAAATCTGTCCCAGGTCTGGGTCTTTTCACTTGGGATAGTGAAAGTGCAAACATAACAATTATTGTGACGAGTCACTAAAAATAGCTAAGTATGGATTTTGCATCTAATTTGAATTGAACTATAACAAGATAAAAAAAAGTTTAACGTTAATGCTGCTACATAAAAGGTAAAACATTCGAAACAAAGCACAGAGTTTACAAACAAAACTTGCGTCTTCAGGGTAAACGTGCAAAGTCCTTGTATTTGCCAGTAGGCATGGTCTCTCTCCGTTGTCGAGCTTCTGGGTCATTGGCTCCTCTATCTCTTCCAACGCTTCTTGTAGTCGCTGGTGATCTAGGTGGATCTTGTCTAGTCCTCCAGGTGCCTCGAACCGGTGTCCCACCACCAGAGGTGGTGTGGATGGAGCCAATATGCATTCCAGCATCAATTACAGTGGGAAGGGTAACATTCATTTAGAAAATTAAGGCTCACAATCATGAGAGGCAGAGTTATTACAATTTTCTTGCCGTTCTTGCACCCTCCATTCGCTGGTAGAGCGCGCCTCCACAGCACGGGAGGGGAATAAATATAAAAATAATATTCAGACCGATTTCGTTGCAGTTGAAGTTTTAGTAGATGTTACCGATTTCCCGGCGGGTATTAGTTCATGGTCTAAATGCTCTTCCTAACGATATTTTATTTTCATTCTATTACTCCAACGATACTTTTCGCATAATTCGTGCCAATCGTGCGAGGTTGAGCGAATAGACGTTTCGATCTTATTCGATCAAGTTGTGCACAAGCTATCGTATTGGCTATCCGCACAACTTGTGCACAAGCTATCGTATTGGCTATCCGCACAACTTGTGCACAAGCTATCGTATTGGCTATCCGCACAACTTGTGCGAATATCCACTACCATTCTGAATTTCTGCCTCCGTAAAATGAAGAATTGCCGTTTCTTTAAAAAGAATGCGAGCTAACTGAGTTTGGTATCATTTTCATTGCAGAAACGCGAGGATGTCAAAGCACGTAATAATTTTCCAGGACGTATACATCTGCCGGACACGCCGAACCCTGACAGCTGTTTCGCAGCGCCTACTGGCTTCCCTTCTTCTCCCATATTTTCCTCGGCTCAAATTAGTAGTGCATCTCGCCCCAAAAACACAATAACCCTCAACACTGCCGC
The DNA here is from genome assembly GCA_038380765.1 of Odontothrips loti. Lineage (NCBI taxonomy): Eukaryota > Metazoa > Arthropoda > Insecta > Thysanoptera > Thripidae > Odontothrips > Odontothrips loti. Next base: position 1,860,438 of record CM076255.1, read on the forward strand.
GAGCGCCGGGAAGAGTCGGATGAGTTTTATATTTACAAGGTAGGCGTACGCCAGACCGCGTCGTGGCGTAACAGGCTTCGCTCACCGCGAACCACTGTTCCGCCCCTCCACGCCTGGCGTACACCTACCTTGGCCTGCCGGCGGCTGTCACCGGGCGAGTGGACCCTGCGGGGCTAATCAGTCAGTACTGCGCCCTGCGCGAGGCCCTGCGGGCGCCGGTCTTGGGGCGCGAGGGACGCTACGCTTCTAACCTAACCCCTGGACGTACCTACTCGCACAGTATTGTGAACTTCTCTACCGTACTTAATCGTGCTTAACTTTAACTTAACTTACCCTAGCCTACTCCAACCTTACCTACCCTTCCCTACTCTAACCTAGCCTACCCTACTCTAAACTAACCTGCACTACTCTGATCTAGCCTACTCTAACTTCCCTACTCATTGTGGACTTCCTAACCTACCCTTTCCTACTCTAACCTAGCCTACCCTACTCTAAACTAACCTACCCTACTCTGACCTAGCCTACTCCAACTGCAGCTACTCATTGTGGACTTCTCTACCGTACTCAATGCTGCTCAAACCTAACCTACCCTAGCCTAACCGGTTCCGGTCCAAGGAGGCCCGGCTTTGACAACTGGCACCATCAGCAGCATTTGGGGTCTTCTTCAGGATTGTGATTGAGGTCCTGAGTGTATTTTAAGCGTTATCGGTTCCCATCTTTAAGTCCAAAATACTGCTTTTTTTAGCAGTTTTTCCTTTTGTTCCTGCTCCTGCTCAAGAATGCCCTGGTTTGGCCCCCAGCACCTGCAGCAGTACCTAGAGGTCAAATTTGGCATTTTGAATGGGGTCTTAGGGTGATTTGAGAGGGGGTCGGTCGCCATATTAAAGTTTGATATTCTGCACGATTTAGAATTTGGCACCCCGTTCCAGTTCCTGCCCAAGAAGGCCCTGTTTTGACCCTAGCACCTGCAGCATCACCTGGGGTTGATTTCGGCATGTTGAATGGAGTATTGGGGTGATTTTAGAGGAGGTCATTTGCCATGTTTAAGTTTGATATTCTGCACGATTTAGAATTTGGCCCCCGTTCCAGTTCCTGCCCAAGAAGGTCCTGTTTTGACCCCTGGCACCTGCAGCATCACCTGGGGTTAATTTCGGCATGTTGAATGGAGTCTTGGGGTGACTTAAGATGGAGGCGGTGGCCATGTTGAAGTTTAAAATTCTGCACGATTTAAAAGTTTGCCCACATCTTCCAGTTTGTGCTCAAGAAGGCCCTGTTTTGCCAACCGGCACCTGCAGCAGCACCTGGGGTCCTTTTCGGCATCGTATTTGAAGTTCTGAGTGTATTTTAAGCGGGGTCGGTTCCGATCTTTAACCTCAAAATACAGCTTGTTTAGCAGTTTTTCTATTTGTTCCTGCTCCTGCCCAAGAAGGCCTTGTTTTGACCACTAGCACCGGCAGCAGCACCTGGGGTCGACTTCGCCATCTCTACTCGGGTCTTTGGGTGATTTTAGAAGGGGTCGCTCGCCATGTCCAAGTTTGAAAATCGGCACGATTTAGAAGTTAGCCCTCCCGTTCCAGTTCCTGCACAAGAAGGCCTTGTTTTGACCACTAGCACCGGCAGCAGCACCTGGGGTCGACTTCGCCATCTTTACTCGGGTCTTTGGGTGATTTTAGAAGAGGTCAGTCGCCATGTTCAAGTTTGATATACGGTTTGTTTAGAAGTTTGCCCTCCTGTTCCAGTTCCTGCACAAGAAGGCCCAGTTTTGCCAACCCGCACCTGCAGCAGCACCTGGGGTTGTTTTTGGCATTGTAATTGAAGTTCTGAGTGTATTTTGAGCGGGGTCGGTTCCGATCTTTAAGCTCAAAATACAGCTTGTTTAGCAGTTTTACTATTTGTTCCTGCTCCTGCCCAAGAAGGCCTCGTTTTGACCACTAGCACCTGCAGCAGCACCTGGGGTCGATTTCGCCATCTTGACTTGGGTCTTTGGGTGATTTTAGAAGGGGTAGGTCGCCATGTTCATGTTTGAAAATCGGCACGATTTAGAAGTTAGCCCCCCTGATCCAGTTCTTGCACAAGAAGGCCCTGGTTTGTCAACCGGCACCTGCAGCAGCACCTGAGGTAGGATGCCCCCGAGGTGAGGTTGACTCCGGTATGATGCAAGGAGATTGTGGTCTAAATTTGAGCCCTCTACGATGAACCGTTCTCGAGAAATCGCGCGGACAGACAGACAGACAGACACGCACACAGACAAACAGACAAAACATTTTTGGGCCAGTGGGGTAAGGGCTTCGCTATCGCTCAGCCAAAAAATTAATTGCGCCCAACGGAAAATTGCTGCCACTGAAGCGGCATGGACCAAGCAGCCCCCCCCCCCCCGCCGTTAAAGTTTTAAAAAGAGCCCAAAAGTATTAGAAAGTACCGAAAAGATATAAATAATACTTGAAAGTATCAAAACGTATTGTAAAGTGTCGGGAAGTATGTAAGGCTATCTCGAAAGGACACAAAAGCAACACAAACCACGTGGATGAGTATTAGGACTCCAAAGTACGTGAAAGTACTCGAAAGTACACGAAAGTTTATCTGCAAGTACACGAAAGTACATTAAAGTAATCCAAAAGTACTCGAAAGTACGCAAAGTACGATGAAGTATCTAAAAGTAAACGAAAGTACTCGAAAGGATCCAAAAGTAGAAGAAGTACGAAAAAGTACATCAAAGTACTGAGAGTAAAAGTGTAGGTGTACACGAAAATTACGAGTGACAAACCCCTCGGGCTAGGCTGCCTCTGGTTTGCTTAATTTTGATAGAGTAGCAAGAAGTGGCTCTTGGAGGGTTGTCTACCAACTTGTCCCTGAGCCGGTACCAGGTGTGCCCTGTTCCTCAGGGTCCTTCCATGAACATGGACGAGGCTGCTTCTGGGTTCCTCTGCGGGTCCTACAACTACACCAAAGGATTTGAGATCTTTCTGCTATATCTTTTCTCCCGTCACCAAAGGGCGTAACTCCTTCGCCTTGGTGGTGAGGTCGTGGTGTCGGGCCTCCCGGAGCGCTGGTAGGTCTGGCCATTTGGGCTCCAATTGCTTGGACAGCACTGGGACGTCGGTTCGAATTTTTCTTCCCAAGAAGAGCTGGGTTGGGGTGAACCCGCTGACATGCCTGGAGTCTCTGTAGGACAGTAAACCTTGATGTAAGTCATCATTCTCCAGAATGCCTTTTACCTCGGCTAATGCTGCCTCGGCCTTGCCATAACTCCTGGTATTTTAGGACTTTGCTACGCCACTGCTCCCGTGTTTGGGTGAATAAAATTCTGCAACCAGGTTTGATTCTAAGGTCCTTCTCTAGAGCACCGCTTGACAAAGTTCAGAATTTTATTCGCCTATTTACGGAAGATATTGCTCTATCACTTTATCTGGGTCTATCTATAGCACGCGGGGATAAGCTGAGCTCTTTTTGGCCAAAACTTAACGTCCGTAGTTTTGGAGCAGTGGGGTCAGTACCCAGCTTCGCCATCCTTTAGGCGACAAATCTTCTAGAACTTAGCAAGCAAATTAACCAATTGGATAGTCCAGAGAAGAGCTAAAACGGAAGTAAGAAGGTAGGAGTCGAAATGAGTGAGAATGGAATCAGAGGACCCAAGAAATAGCGCGCGTGGTCAGCCGACACCAGTCCGACCGAGAAGACGTGGTTTTTGTCGTGGACATATTTCGAGCCATATGCCAGGTCCTGTCATCATGGAGTAAAATCGGCTCTGGGACACCTAACCCAACACACCAGCACGGCAGGTGGAACTTAACCAGAACTAACCTCCGATTAGCGGCTGGACGAGGCCGCCATGTGGCCAGATTGGGCTACTTTTCGCCAATTGGGCTATTTTGTTTGGTCAAACGGCGACAAAAATTATGTCGCGGCTACTTTTCGCCAATTGGGCTATTTTATCCGAAGAAGCTCGCGATTTTATGGTTTTTCCGCCGTTTTCTTCAAATGTCCCGCTACAGCCGTTGTTTTCACTTCTGAGCGGTTGGCAGTACCGACAGCAATATCGCTACTCAATTGTTTCCCTTCATCTGGTTGGTCGCTGTTGATGTTGCGTGCGTCAACTGTTCGGAGTCAGTGAAGCGGCTCCACAGTTTTGAATTTGAACGAAAGTGCATATGCGTTATGGGGAAGTGGGGAAAGTATTTAAAAAAGTACAATCCCGCCTGGGAAAAGGATCCGGCATTCAAACGTAAGTTATTGTTTGATGTTCTAACCCCCACTAACCTATTTCTCTGCGTTGCGTTAGGACAGCTTTAATTATGTTGCAATATAACTACAGATTGGTTAGAGCCATCTTCCGAGCAAGATGTCCAGCACGGGAAGCCCGAGGCACACTGTAAGTTGTGCAAGGTGCACATTAGGGCACAGAGAAATGATTTAAACAAGCACTGTAGCTCTGGAAAGCACAAGGCCAAGGAGAAGAGCCTCAACAGAGCTACTCAGCCTAGTCTTCAAAATTATGGTATGGTTTATTTATATTAATCATCGTTGTAAGCCTGAAGTATAGATCCATTCAAAACATTTTGGTTTCCCTGTTTTAGCATTTGTGGAGGTTAACAATGACTGCAAAAGCGTTGATCTGAAATGGGCCATGTACGTGGCGATTCACTGCTCCTTAAGAAGCATAGATCACCTGAGTGGCATGCTGAAAGTCCTCGGCAAAGGGAGTCCGTTGGAGCGGATACGGTTACACAGAACCAAGTGCGGAAACTCATTACCGCCGTGATTGCGCCGGCGTTTCACAAGGACTTAATCAAGGATATTGGCAAAGCAAAATATTCTATTATTGCCGACGGCGCAACTGATATCGGAGCGACCAAGTATTTTGGAATGTGCGTGCGCTTCTTTTGTCAGCGTCGCAAGAAATTCGTTACCGATTTTTTAGGGCTCATTGAAGTCAAAGTAGGCACAGGTGAGGGACTTGCCGCAGCAGTGTTAGAATATCTTGATCAAATAGGACTTCCCTACATGCAAATGGAATCCATCGGTGTGGATGGCGAAAACACCATGTGCGGGGCACATAACTCCTTCTATACTCATCTTAGAGACAAGATTCCCCATCTTCTGCTAGTGAAGTGTATTTGCCACTCTATTGATAAATGTGCAGAGCACTCATACAAGGCAATCCCCGATGAGGTCACTTACTTAGTCACTCAAACCTACAATTATTTTGCTCACAGCAGCCCAAGGCTTAGGGATTATGACAAGTACTACAAGGTAAGCATCTCCTTTCAAGCCGTCTTATTTGGTTCACTGCAATACAATATATCAAAAGTAAATGGTCCCTTTAATTTACAGGAAAGGAATAATGGAAAAGAACCGGGTAAACTCAAATCCCTGAGTGCCACGCGGTGGCTTATATGGTACCCCGTTTCCTCTCAAATGCTGAGCCAGTGGCACGAATTGAAAGGATTTTTCGAGGAGGAGGCAACCAAGAGCATTCACCTGGCGGTGACGCTGGCGCCTCTCTTCTCCAGCAAAAATCTCCTTTACATGACTTTCCTGAACACAGTACTGCGAGACGTGGAAATGGTAAACTTGGCATTTGAGGCAACAGAGGCAGACGTGACAAAATTGTACACAGATCTGCGGAATCTTGTTTACACGGTAGCTTCCCGTGTACTTAAGCCACAAGCCATGACGGAGACAACTAGGCCAGGAATGTTGAGGGTCGACGAAGTTGCCATGATCAAGGCAGCTTTCATGGTGCCTCAAAACTTTCTGCCAGCCGATCAGTTGCAACTGGGAGAAAGGTTCAGACAACTTGTCCCTACCCTGAACCTTCCTGACGATGATTTGCTCGCAGTTCGTCAGAACTGTGGGCAATTCCTAGTGAAGCTGGGAAATGACCTATGCAATCGTCTCCCACCAAACCTTGCGGTCATTAACAAGATCAAGTTTTTGACTCCGAGGCTTGTTCTAGCAAGGTCTGGAAGGCCAAATTTCTCCCAGCTGCCACTCGAGCGCGCAGGTAACGAAATACTAATACTTAGTAACTTCTGGTTACCGAGCTTCGTAGTAAGGGTGCTTAAAAGCTTATGGTTTTTCGCTTTGTT